>JAGPOW010001543.1:30403069-30463693 GCA_030014935.1 Caiman crocodilus
GTGCGGCCCTCTAACCAGTTGGCCACCCATCTGACTGTGTGGGCATCGACACCACAGTCTCCCAGCTTTTTGATGAGAACAGGGTGAGAAACAGTGTCAGCCTTCCGGAAGTCCAGAAAGACCACATCCACAGCAACCCCTGCATCTAACGATTTGGTGACCTGATCATAAAAGGCCACCAGGTCTGACAAGACCTGCCACTGATGAACCCATGTTGGTTGCCCCTGAGCATGCATTCCCCAGCAATATATATAATTCCCCCGTCATATATACTTCCAACAAAAATGAAACACTAGTCTTTTCTCTTTTCTTTAACAAAACAAAAAATAGCTTATTTTAACATCAATTTAGTCTTCTTTTCATAAATTTATATTTATATTTAGTTGACAGGGTAGGCATCTTGTATCTAATCCATTACATTTTTCTACCTTAGAAATGTGATGGGACCATAATGAAAGGAGCAATAGAAATGTATAGACAACATCAAGTCAAATTCAAACCTCTAACTTGTATTAGTTGGAATCCCAGGGATTTTCAGATTAATCTCAAAATAAAACATAACATAATGCCAATATTTCTGAATATTATTTACACATTGCCTTTAGAACTGATGGACAAATGAAAGTGTATTTAATTCCCTTTCTCAGGGCACCTGTACTTGTGCAGCAAGTCTTCTCTGATGTGCTGTCATTACAGCTCATCAGAGGCCGATTAATCAAGTCTGCTGGAGCATGGTAATAACCGTACTCCAGCAGTCTCTAGCGTCTCATGTATCAGTGTCTCCACACTGAAAAATGGTGGCAGAGGCACTTTAAATAAAGCTTGTTTGATAAGATACAGTTAAAGCACCCCTGCCGCCATTTTTCAGCATGGGGATAGTGATACACAAGATGCTTCGAGTGCTTTAAATAGAGTGCCCCCCCCCCCCCCAACACACACACGCTCCTAGAACACATGTATAAAATGCCCTCAGAGTCATAGATTTCACAGACATTAGGACTGGAAGGGACCTTGGAAGATCATTGAGTCCAGCCCCCTGCCCAAGGGGCAGGAAGTCAGCTGGGGTCATAGGATCCCAGCAAGATAAACATCCAGGTTTCTCTTGAAGGCATTCAATGTAGGTGCTTGAACCACCTTTGGCGGCAGGCCATTCCAGACCTTGGGGGCTCAGACAGTAAAGCTGTCCTTCCTTATGTCCAGCCTGAAACAGTCTTGCAGGAGTTTATAACCATTCGACCTTGTAATCCTTTGGGGTGCTTTGGTGAATAAACATTCCCCCAGGTCCTGGTGAACACCCCTTATAAACATATAGGTGGCCATCAGGTCGCCCCTGAGCCTGCCCTTTTCTAGGCTGAAAAGTCCCATGGTGCTCAGCCTCCCATCATAAGGTCTGTTTTCCTGACCTCTGATCATGCATGTGGCTCTCCTCTGCACTCTCTCAAGCTTCTCCATGCCCCTTTTGAATTGTGGAGCCCAAAACAGGATGCAGTACTCCAGCTGTGGCCTCACCAAGGCCGAGCAAAACGGAAGAATGAGGATGAGGTCCTGGGATTTGCTTGAGAAGCATCTATGGATGCAACCCAGAATTTTGCTCGCTTTACTGACTGCAGCATCACATTGCAGGCTCATGTTCATCTTGTGGTCAATCCTGACGTCCAAGTCCCTCTCATCTGTAGTGTTAGTCAGCAGAGCACTGCTAAGCCTATAGACATGCTGCAGGTTTTTCCTTCCAAGGTGGAGAACCTTGCATTTTTCTGTGTTGAACACCATCAGGTTCTCATCTGCCCATTTACTGAGCCTGTCAAGGTCAGCCTGGATTACCACCCTGTCCTCAGATGCTTTACCCCGAAGTTTGGTATCATCAGCAAACTTGGCCAGTCCACTTCTGACTCCAATGTCCACATCATTCATGAAGAGGTTGAACAAAATAGGTCCAAGGACAGAGCCTTGAGGGACCCCACTGGCCACAGCGCACCATGACAATTGAGTTCCATCAACCACTACCCTCTGGGTCCTACCATGGAACCAACTCCCCAGTCAACGGATCATGGTGGATCCGAGGTAGCAGTTGGCCAGTTTCGACAAAAGGTGATCATGGGATATCAGATTGAAGGCTTTTTTAAAGTCAAAGTATATGACATCAATCTCTTCCCCCTTGTCCAGGTGATAGGTCATTTGGTCGTAAAAGGAAATGAGATTGGTAAAGCACTACCTACCTGTAACAAACCCATGCTGGCTGTCCCTCAGGATGTTGCCATTGGCCAGTCCGTTAAGAATGGCCTCCTTGATGATTTTTTCAAAGACCTTCCCCAAGATAGCGGTCAGGCTGATGGGCCTGTAGTTTGCCGGATCTACTTTCCTCCCTTTCTTGAAGACAGGCACCACGCTGGCCTTCTTCCAATCATCATTCACTTCGCCAGAGCGCCAGGAGCTCTCGAAGATCCATGCCAGGGGTGAGCTATGATGTCGGACAGCTCCTTGAGTGCTCTGGGGTGTAACTGTCAGGGCTGGCTGACTTGGAGGTGTCCAGCCTCTCAAGCTGTCCCTTCACAAGGTCTGCATTGATGGAGGGCAAGGAACCACCCTCGCTTAGGTATCCCTGTCCCATACTGGGGAGGGGCATCCCATGGGACTTGTGAAAGACTGACACAAAGTACCCATTTAGCAAACTGGCTTTTTCCTGGGTTTCGGTCATCAGTTTTCCCTTTTGGTTTAGCAGGGGTCCAATGTTGCCCTTGCTTTTCCTCAGAGACTTATTTAATTTTATAAAATATAATTGCCATTTTATTTTGCTTAAAGTATTTTTCCTGTAGGGCTACCATAACTTGAGTCAGAAGAGAGCAAGAAAAAGATGAACTTATTTTATGTCCTAGTCTCCCCGCTTCCCAGGATGCTTTGCCTCCCTGCCCTTATAGCCTCTCACAGGGCAGGTGGGCTAGCCTTGGATATGTTGTCTGAGCCCACCCCTCAGCTGTCACAGCCCCACCCCACCCCACCCCTTCTCCCCTGCATACCAGTGACTCACACTGGGCCTGGGCCTGCAGGGAATTACCTTCCCCCCTCCCCATTGCTGGGCAGACCAGGGCTGGAGGGATCCCAGGCTAGCCTGGGGAGAGTTGTGGGGTTCCCCCTGTGGCCAATCACCTGGCTCAGGGAGCTGGCACTGGGAGGAGGCTCTCCCCCCAGCTCCCCTCTCCCCCTGTGGGGGCAGGCTGGGAAGCATGATCTAGTACCCCCTGCCATTAAGCCTAGGCCAGTGCAGGCCTCTTTTCCTCTCCTAGCTGAAAACTGAACATTAATTCAGTTCATTATTGGTTCACTCTATGCAGCTTACAGAAGCTTGCAAACATTGGCTCAATTCCACCTCGGGGTTTTTGACGGTCTGTACTTAGCCACTGTGACAGAAGCTGAATCTACACAAGTATTTTGACAGAACACCATTTTATAACAAACACTTTACATATATAACCAGAGCCACATTTCATCCTGTCCTGTCTTTGACTTCTCCACAAAGGACTATTATTATCACATGCCATTGAATACAGAGAAGTGGCTTTAGGGCAGGTACTGGTTGCTATTGGGCATTTTTACACATGTTTCTGACATGACGCCAGGCACTTTTAACTAGCAAGCTATGCTAATTAAAAGTGCCTGTACATCACATATACCAGAGGCGCAGCGCACCTCCAGGCTGAGAAAATGGTGGTAGTCCATTCTGAACTGAAGCATGTCAATCATGTTTTAGTTCAAGGTGCACCGTTGCCATTTTCTCAGCATGGAGGTACACTGTGCTGCTGACACACATGACACATGAGGCTGCCAGAGAGCATCAATTTTTGTGCTCTAGCAGACTTGATTATTTGAGTTTGTTCCAACACGGTGGATTTCTAGTGCATTGGAGCAGACCCCAACATGTGCAAGTGCCCATTCTGTTTGTGCAGAGCCTTGCACAATGGGATCCTGTTCTCTGAGGAATCAAAAATAATAGGAAAGGAGATTGGTATAGGAAAATGAGATGGCATACATAGCACAATGTATTTACAACAAGAATAGGAACTACACTTGATCTGGGCCTATTACCTTGGAAAGATACCATGTTTACAGCTTACACAGGATGTATTAACATAGGAAAATGCGCCAGAAGCAACCATGTCATATCAAAGTTCTTTTGGGCTCTGTTGATGAATTATAATTTAGTGAAAGAGGAGGAAACATGTTATGTAATAAAGTGAAAAGTCCCACAGCAGATGGGAGAAGAGAAACAAATATCTTTCTATTTACAGGCAGTAGCACTTAGATCAAAGAAATTTAAATAAAAAACAAAACACTAAGTCAGATTCAGAGAAGGTATAAACTTGCATGCCCTCAATTTAAGTCAAGCTAAGGTTGACCATGAATTGTTGTGGTCAGTTGCTTTTCTTCTTCCTTCCACCAAAATAAAAAATTGGGTAATTAAATTTCCATTGTTACAACTGGGCTTTAACTTTCTCAGTCTATATTGATAGATCAGTCCCCTGTCAGTGCTTTTGTTCAACAAAAGGAGATATAACATTCCAAATGTCTTTGACTTATTTTTCCTCATAGATTTTCATACTGACCAATAAATTTAAATACCGAGGTATGCCCACTTGTTCCATTTTAATCTAACCATTACTCACTCAAAGAGTCTGATACAACCTTGGAGCAAATACTATACATATTTATAAACTCTTTACAGATATCTGTGGCTGTCTGTTTTTGTGGTTTTTATTGAAAAGTGTTGTCTGTTTTTATGCATTATAGATAAATACATATATCAGCATTGGCAGCCCCTCCATTTAAGAATGATATCTACCAGAACTCACTGATGGGTCTCAAAGTGATTTATGAGTTACCATATTTCCAATTCCAAAAATGAGGACACCTGTTAGGTGGGTGGGGAGGATTAGATTGTGGGGGGGAAGGGGGCAGTTTCTAACTGTTGTAGTAAATAACCAGTATTATTGGCTCAGAAATTAAATATGAAACAAAAATAAATGTAAGGAAATTTTAAAATGTACCTTTTTTCATGCCATCAGTCCTTTCCTGCGCTTCGTCCAGTTATGCCCATACATACTTCTCTGTAGAAGTATTTTTCTCATAATTCTCTCAGCAATTGTTGATTGCTCATCAAGTAGCCATGAAAGTCTTTGCAAGAGGTGTGCCTGAAGTCATACTGTACAAGCAGTATCTCTTTCAGTGATTCAGCAGTCAAGTTGTTCCTTTTCTTTGTCCACTGCCTTTGCATCAGTGAAAAAACTCGCTCTACATCTGTATTGTGATAGAGAACAGCAAAGAAGAACTGGGCAATCTTTAATAGTTCTGAGTGACATTCAGTGTTTTTGACCATCTCAAAATATTTGACCCATTTTCGGTGTGGTAGAAGATTATTGAGCTCTTCATCATTGTTGCAACCTTCCACAAATTTATTGGGATTGCTGAACTGATCAAAGCACTTAACATCATCAGTTTGTATCCCCTTTTATTTCAGGTATTTGACACAAGGTTCTGTGTCATTCCAGTCTGGTTTCTCACTTTGGGTGATCTACATGAAACAGGGGAAGTCTTCCAGGGGTGCCATTCACATCTCCAAATATTTTATACACATGCTGTACAGACATTCTACTTTTGCGCAGAATACATTATACTGTTCGGACAGTGCACACTGAGTTTAAACTTTTCATCACTTCCACTATGAAATTGTTTTCCCCTTTTATTTCTTGAATGTGTGAATGGCATGCACTCATGAGTGAATGTATGTGCCAGAGGTAAATCTCGCTGAACTCACTTTTGAAAAAATTCTTAATCACATTAGGTGGTTTGCCCTGTGACAGGAAGAATGATTTCAAGGCTGGAAACATCTAAAGTACCCTTGCGATACCTGGAAATAAGGACAGCCATCATGTCTTGCTGTGAGAAAGCAAGCTTTCTGTATTCAACAAACTCACAGTATTCCTTTAGAAAATCAGTTTGGACACTGTAAACGCACAAGTAGTTGTAAATTTTGCAAATAATGCTCTCAATGTCAACATCAAGTGTGTCTGCCCTATGATGGACACAATTGTTCAAAATGTGTGCTGGACAACCCACACCAATTAAAGTCCCCTTCTGCAACAGCTTCTTTAAATTTGTAAACACGCTGCCACCTTCATCACACCAGCGTCCTCTGATCATTGTATTACAGCCGTCACCAGCAAATACGACACTTCTCAAATAACCCTTTCTTTTCCAGAGTTTCCTTGATATATTGTGCAATTGTATCTGTAGTCTCATTAGGTGCACTCTGAACCTCGATAAACTTTGATCATAGCCTGCTGTTCTTCCAATCAAAATACTGAACTATTACTGGAAATATTTTCACAGCACCATGATTGCTTCCATCTGTAATAACTCTACAGTAACGTATGGCATGATCTTCAAGTGATTTCAGAGCAGTGTCAACAGAATGTGGTGCAAGCACAGAGTTAACAATCGCTTCTGTCTCTGTTCAAGCACTTGAACATTTTGGGGCTCTTTTAGAATCAGAGAATGTCTTTTTCAGTAAGCCAGATGTGCTACCCATTGACTTGAAACTATGATGATGTTTGACCATGTGAAATGCTAAAACATTATGTCAGCATGTCCTTGCATAACAGCATGTCCTTCTGTTGCATTAACAGCATCCTCCAATCTGCTGCCTGGTTTAACAAAATAATTTGTTAACTTTGCTGGTGAGTTGTCTCCTCTAATGGCCTTCTTGTGTTTCTCAGAATCTACATGAGCTTGTAAATCAAAAATACCTTTATTTGTAAGACATAGGTACCATCTCTGCATATCGAGCACTCGGCATCCAATTCTACACAACCGGTACAGAAACAGAAATGGTTATTGAAAAACTGAAGAAAATTTACATTTTCATTTTGACATTGTGTTCGGTAGTATGTAACTTCCTCCAACTTCAAAGTGTTTAAAATTAATCAAATTAAACAAATCAAGCATGAGAGAAACTTTTAAAATATTGGCCTGCCACTCACCCAACTAACTGTGTCACTCAGTCCATTAATTAAATGCTTTAGCTGCACTCAGATGATGGACTATGCTCCCGCTTTCTGCAATGTCTGCTCCACCACTACAGTAAGCACAAAGTTTTCTCCTTCTGTTTAAAAATTGCAAATTCTCTGATAAAAAATCCTGAAGTCTTTGATTAAAAAAACCCCAAGTCCACATTTTTCCAACAATAAGTTGAAACGCCACCAATATATATATATTGGTGTCAATTTAACACAATGTTTTATTGATATACTTACAATTTTAAAGCAATTGGGAAGCTTACCACTGCCTCAATTGTTTAATAAAATAAATCCTAAATACATATATATTTAGATGTTTGGGGGTTTTTTAAATGGAAAAATCAGAACTCCCCCTGCCCACTTTGCTCACCAGGGGTACTTGCACATGAGACAGGGGTTTAATCCCCAAGGTTTTATTCCATGCCCCCTAAATTGAAATGGTGAGGCATAGAATTAAACCCTGAGGACTAAATAATTTAAATTTTTCTTTCACATTACGGGAAGGGGCCCAATCCTTTTTTTTTTTTGTCAGAGCTGGAGCCTGCCCACAGCTGGGGAATGAGCTGCCAGTGGTCGAACAGCCTCTGAGCTGCAGGGGGCACTAGTCCTTCCCTGCATGGTGGCAGCACCTCTGGGGCTGCCCAGGCAGGCTGCTAGTGAGCCAGGTGCTGCCCCAGCTTGGAGGCAGCACCCAGATTGATCCAACTCTTCCTCAAGCCCACCCAGGGAGTAGCGCCTGGAGTTCCAGCAGGAGGGCTTAGGGAACAGTTGGATCAGGCCAGGTACCACCCTCCTGCTGCCTCCTCATGCTGCCCCAGAGGCAAGCCAACCCATTCCCGGGTGCTCCCAAGTGGCAGGAAAGTGGTGGAGACAGCACACTGGGCACTGGAAGCCCCGGTGGGCTCAGGGAAAATTGGATTAAACTGGGTGCTGCCTCTGAGATGGGGCAGCACCCAGCCTGCTAGCAGCCTACCTGGGCAGCCCCGGGGAGCACTGCCACCACAGAGGGAAGGACTTCCCCTGACAGTGAAGTAGTGCCTCTTGAGATCTAGCCTGATATCCCCCATTTCCCTGAGCCCTGCTGGTGCCACTTACTTGCCACCCACAGCTCCCTATCTCCCAGGAGCCTGCCAGTGCCCCATAGCCCCAATCCAACATTGCCCATCCCCCTGGGACCTGCTGGTGCCCGTCACTCCTGCACTGAAGCTCCCTGATGCCCCCAGCCCTCCTGGAGGGAGTCTCCAGCTGCCTCATCCCACCTGGGTTGGCTTCAGCACTGTGTGTGCTTGTGCCACCCTCCACCCTGGGCAGTGTCTCCCAGCCAGCCCAGCTGTGCAGCTCCCTGCCTCTTCCTCCCCCTGTTGGGTCTCCCAGGCTCCCTGAAGCCCCAGCGTCTGGCCACACACACACACACACACACACACACACACACACAGAGTCTGGGGGCCTCAGACAGTCCAACCCCCACTACCTATAGCCTTACCTGTATCCAGCTGCTTGACCGGGGCCCCTCCCACTACCCTTCCTGGCTATATACTGTCTGTGTGTTCATCCACATCTGAGTGAGCATCTATGTGCACGTGCAGACACACATGGTGCCTTGTTTCCATTCTCCACAAATGGCACTGCATTTTCTCCATTTTTTCGCATTTTCAGCAGGAAATGGAAAACTTGGATCCTGATCATGCTCACCACACTAAGCATGCTGGGAAATGTAATTCTTCTACTTACCAGCATCCATGTTGAAAAAGGACTAGCAGAGGAAATCCTGGATATTTGTTTGTATTTCAAAAAAACACCCAGATGAAGGACAGAGGACCAAAAAAGAACATGTCCAGGAAAACCCGGACTTATGGTTGCCCTATTAAGAGCCCAATCCTTGAGCAACAGATCCATATGCAGAAACTGCAGGTCTTTTATGAATAGGAGAGTAGGCTATAGGCTTGGATTTTCCTCCTCTTCCTTCCCTTGCAATCTCTTCTCTTCTTTAAGGGTAAGGCACTTTATCTCAAAGTGGGTCTCTGCTTGCTTGAGATTGCAGCACCACTGGAGCTGGTTAGCAGCCAGATCCTCCCAGGTCTTGATGGTGACATCCATTTCCTTGAGGTATGCCTTCAGCGTGTCCTTACTGCATTTGCTCTGGGTACTGTGAAATCTCAGCTAAGTTGGGAGTAGAGCATTTGTTTTGAGAGTTGAGAATCAGGCACCCATATGCAGTGTTCAATCCAGCAAAGATGGTGCTTGAGGAACACTGACTCAATGCTGGTAACATTGGCATTTAGCAAGGATGTCAGCATTTGTGCAGTGATCTTCCCATTTGATGCAGAGGATTTTTCAGAAGTATCACTGGTGATGTCTCTCTAGGCTCTTGAGATGACTATGGTAGATCATCCAAGTTTCACACCCATAGAGGAGCGTGGGGATGGTGACTGCATTGCAGACCAGGATCTCAGGGTGTTTCTGAAGATATCAATCAATAAAAAACATACCAAAACAATTTTCCAAAGCAAGTGCTTCCACACCAAATCCTGTGTTGGATTGCCTTGGTGTTCACTCTGACAGAGATGACTACTGAGGTAAGGAAATGCTCAGTTACTTCCAGGTTCTTTCCCTCGATGGAAATTTGAGGAGGGGGTCTGGCGCAGAACACTTTATTCTTCTCAATGTTGAGAGACAGGCCCAAAGTTTGGTACGCTTCTGTTAAGAGATTCAGCACAACCTGGATTTTTTTCCCCTCAGTGTGTGCAAGGATGGCACAGTCATCAGCGTACTGAAGGTCAAGGATGGTTGTTTTGGATAAAGGGAGGTAGTCCTTAACAAGAACCAGGATGATGGTCAAAAAATAGAGAACAGAACTTACATAAAACTGACAACATGTATAAAACGAAGCACAATAAATCAACAAAAGCTTTTGTAGCTTTTCTGAGTTTTATCTCTGATGTTAAAAAAGTCAGATATATTCATAATTAATTATATTGATCAAAAACAAACTCCTTACAATTAAGAAACAAAACAGAAACTAGTGGCATATCAAAAAGATTTTCTATTGCTGTGATCTTAGCTGAAGACAAAATAAACACCTCAGAACTTCAGAATTACGAGTAAAAAATATCCTTTTCTCTCTTTGTTTATTTGTGCTAAACCACAAGAAGCAGAAAATCTGGCAGGAGAGCAAAAAGAGATTTTCCAAGTTCCAGAGTCCTAAAGACAGGTTTGAACTTGAGAAAAATGCATAACCCAAAAACCTACACAATGAGAGGGGTGAATATCCAGACTAAATATCTCCAAGTAGCAGTAGGTGTGAAACAATCATTGAAGTAAATTAAAAAACTGAACAAAACACCCCGCCCTGCTCCCAAAGACATCAAAACTAGTATCAATAAAGAGTCTGTAACCTTCATAAATACTTAGGATATCTTTCTGGACTTTTGCCCAATGGAGATGAAGCTCATCCTTTTTTCCTTATCTAACATTTGCTAATCACTCCTCTACACCATGTCATTCATAGCATCTAACAAGGTAGGTTGTTACCTATGAAAGCTCATGCCTCTCTGAATGTTACTCCCTAAAGCAGGGGTCAGCAACATTTTTAGGCAGGATGCCAAAAACACCCACCACCTTGACTTGTAAGATGTTGGAGTGCCGGGGAAGATGGCGAGGGAGCCACAAGGTACCACATCCTTGTTGTGACAGTGCAGCCCTGGCCCCTTCCCCACCGTCTGTCCCAAGGCATGTGTGCCAACCAAAATGCCTTTGTATGCCACATTCTGGCACCTGTGCCAGAGGTTGCCTACCCTTGCTCTAAGGATACCTATACACATGCCCAATGCCTGCTCCAACTCTTTCTAATTAGAATGCATCAGAGCAGACTCGATTAATTAAGTCTTCTGGTGTGTTCTCTAGCAGAGAGTACTCTCCAGGAGCCTCGGCATCATATGTACTCAGTGACCATGCATTTCAAAATGGCAGCAGAGTGGGCTTTAGTTAAAGTAACCCCACTACCATTTTGAAGCGCAGGATGACAAATACATAAGACACTGTGCACATTTTAATTAGAGCACTTTCCACTCAAATTAAAATGCCCCCACCCCAGAGCATGTGTAAAGATGCCCTAAGGTTCCAGCCAGGGCCTATCTTCTGCTTGACTTCAAGCTAACAGGGCACACCATGTCTACACTTAGAAATCTGCTACATTGTTTATATTATGCCATTCCATGATAAGAATTTCTTCTTTCTAAAGTACAAAGGTGCTTTAGAAAGCAACAGCAATTTTGAAATAAAACCATTGTGTGTGTAAACAGTGGGGAACTAGACATCAGCAGGGACCACTGATGCTGGTATTGTTGAACATACCCATCATTTTTTTTAACTACGTAGAGAAGTGGTGTGTCCAGTAAATGAGCACTGAACACAAAATGGTTTTATTTTAAAACACCCTCTGTAGCAGCCTGCATGCCTGCAGGGACTGCAATCCAGCTGCAGGGGGTAAACAACTGATTGCAGGCATGTCTAGTAGGACTGGGCCAGCTGAGGAGGATAATTGGCTGGCCAGGGAAGGAAGCTGGGGGAGCTAGCTAGGCAAAGAACAGAAAACTGAAAAAGACAAAGTTAGAGGCAGTAAGAGACCAACAGGGGAAGGGAGAGAGAGAGCTACCAAGCTAGAGCAACACTGAGTCAGGGTACTCTCTTAAGATATGGGAAAAGACCCCAACAGAGTAAGACAGAGCCAAAGAGAGAGAGAGAGTGACTCTGAGGCTAAAGGCTGCAGTGCACAGCCAGAGTAGTCCTCTCAAGTTCTGGGAAAAGACCACAGGGTGAGAGAAAGGGATGCAAGTCTAGAAGCAGCACTGTGCTAGAGAACCCTCTCAGGGTCTGGGAAAGACCCCAGGCAGTAAGTGTGAACCAGGGAACTCACACCAAAGACAGAAAGGAGATTGCAGTGATGAAGCAGTACAGAACCAGAGTAACCTTCTCAGGGTCTGGGAAAAGACCCTAGGTCATGAATTAACCCTGCGTTGACTATGTCTTTGTTTGCAGACTGATGGTTTATGTTTTATGATGCGTCTTGTGGGGCAAATGTGCCCAGAAAAATAAAGATTTATCGGCACTGACAACCTGCTACACCCTCATATAATAAATTTGTCTGGCTTCTCTGACCTCAATTTATTGACTACATTCCAACTACGCCTTTTGAAGATTGCTGGGTTTGTGTGTTGTAAATTGGTTGCCATCATCTCAAACAAGAAGTTTGGTCTTTTGACTTTGATGAACTTTGCATCAGGCTCAAAGAGAGGAAACCCTAGCTAGCATAAGAAATCTACATACTTAAGACAGTTTAAAATAAGTTCTTCAGTATCTTGACCTACACATCATATACTGTATTTCAGTATACAAGTTGATATAGTGGATAAGTCAACCCTATTTTTCTGAGCCAAAAATTTAGGTCCACTTATATACTGGATCGGCAAAAATCCTAACTTTTTGGATTAGAACTATACTAGCCTGTAACAGGGTGCCATTCCCAGCAGCCTTTGGATGTACCTGGGAGCGGGAACAGACTTCCCTTCCCTCACCTGCCAAATCTTGGTGTTTCTTTGGTCCTTGAAGGGGAGGCTGCCCCAGGGCTTCCCAGGTATGGTCTAGGCTCGCAAACACTTGATGGGGAGGCACCCCTGCCTTAAAGGCTATTGGTACACTCTGACCTCCCCTTATTGTGCCCTGATGCCTCACAGATGTTATGTATATGATGTCCCTTTGTCAGAGCTTCAGCCTCTCCGGCCTCTGCCCTCCTTCGCTCTGGCTGGGTCTACCAGCCTAGGCCCACTGGATAGGACCCAACCTGGAGGCCCTAGCTCCTCAATCCACTCGGGGCTCCTGGCCCTTTTATACTAGGGCACTGGGCTCCCCCGTCCCTTAACTCTGCACCCCTGTGATACTGGATTTCTTGGGGCTTCAGCCTTCCCCAGCTACCCCACCCTTGTTCTCTAACTAGGCCTCCCAGCTCAGGCCCACTAAGTCAGACATGACTTGGGGTGCTAGCTCCTCACTCCACTCTGGGCTCTCTGCCCTGTATGGCTGCACCGGCTATGGCACAGGGCTCTCTGGCCCTTTAACACTGTGCCCTGTGGGCACTAATGAGGTCTCCACCTCCCCTACAGCCTCAGCCACAAGCCACCAGAAGAAAATAGAACATAAACAGTAGGACCTGGGGCTGTAACAAAATAAACATAAAGAAGGCAGTCTGTCTGCTTATGGTTCCCTGGTCTCAGCCTCTCTGCATAGAGCTGCCACAGCTTCGAGTAGTTCTTAAGAGTCCACCCTCTCTGCAGCCTGGGCTCCTCTGGCCAGCTCAGACGAGGGTTCATGTAGTCCTGACCTGAGCCCTCTTTCGGTGACCTGACCAGCCAGCAAGGCTCAGCTTTAACCCCTGCCCTGCCAGCAGGCTGTGCCCTGAAGTTCCTGGTCATAAAGGGACCACCCTGCTTTTTAGTAATAGGGCTAAGGTTTCCTGTTACGTGGCCCCTGCACTCCCTCACTGTGAGCCGGGCACCCTGGGGGTGGACATGTGTTGCAGTGCCACTTGGAGGGGTTGGGGTAGAGCATGGTGCTCAGCTGCTGCAGTCCAGGCAGCACCACTTGCAGGAGACAGAGCCAGGCTTGGTGCTTGCTGGTGCGGCCCAGGCAGCACCACTCACAGGGGATGGGACTGGTCTTGGCATTCAGCTGGCATGGCTCAAGCAGTGCCGCTCTCAGGGGATGGGGGTGGGCTTGGCACCTGGCCAAGCAGTGTCTCCATGGTGATGGCAAGGCTTGCAGGCCATGCTCAGACCAGGCCCAGGCCCCGGTCCCGGTCCCGGTCCCATGGCCTCCAGCAACAGGAACACCATCTTGTAGTAGGTGAAGAAGGTCAGGTCAGTTCAGGGCCAGGCCGGGGTTTGGCCAGGGCTGGAACAGTACTGGGGTGGGGGTCAAAAGTATTGATACGGTGTATAAGTCAAGGTGGAAATTTAAAGGTAAATACTTTGGCTTCAAACCTCAACATACATACTGTGACATACGGTACATGTATAGCAATCTCCCATTAGATAAAATAAAGCTGGAGAGATCATGAGAATAATCTCTCACATTGTTTACTTTATTCTTAATTTTATCCCAAAATCTTAGAGCTCACTAAGGAGCTGAATTCTAAAAACACACTAAAACCATTAAAGCAAAATAAAAATTAATTTAAAATTATGGAGTCATTCTACAAGCTCTTCCAAACCAATTCCATTATTCTCTTCCCTGGCTCTCACCAACAAACCATCTGATGACGTAATTTTTCATCAGCAATTAAATGGCATTCAAGAAAGATGCTTTCTTTTATTGTTCTCACAAGCAGTTTTTTATTTCTTGTTTTGTTTTGTTTTTAAAAGACATTCTGAAGATGCCTGAGCAATTTGCTTGGAGGTTTTTGGCTCCCTGATTCTTTTCGGCTGAATATTTTCACGTATAACTGCTTTGTTGAAGTTCCAGTAATTGAACTGTCCCTTTTTTCTTCAGTTCCCCCAGTGAACTAACTGCATATTGTAACTGAAAACAGCTTTCACAAACTGTTTTATGTCCACTCACTTTAGCCCACTCACTTTAGTCCCATGATTATACTAGTGCAGCTCTAAGCGTAACACCAAAGATGACACTAGCATAGACGAGCATGATCCATAGCATTTTACCCACTGTCACTTCAGAGTAGGTCTAGACAACATGCTTATTAAAATGCACATATGCCACAATTTTCTCTCCTCACTAGGGCTCGTAATGTTCCTAATGCTAACAACACTTCACTGGTGGTTGTGCAGCCATGGGGAATTTAAAGAAAAACATTATTGTAATATTCACAGAAGTTGCATTTTATGAAAACTCATAGCAAGAAAAAATGGGTTGATTTTACACTGCTGCAATTAAAACAACAGAATAAATGCTTGAAAGGTAAACTGACTAGGAAAAAAAGCCTTTGGAAAACTAATTTTTAAAAAGTGGTTAAAAATCAGATTTGTCAGAGAGATCTTTTGAGAATCTAAGATTTGCCTCATTCAACTAACATATGTTAAGACTACAATGTTTTTGTCCACACGAAGATATTAATCTTAATTAAAATATAATAAAAATATGGCTAGTGCCTTTGCGTAGATGTGGCTGTAAAAGTAACCTATTAAGTAAGAGTTGTTCTCTTGTCTATAAACACAAGTTGTATTAATTTAATTAAACCAATACAATAAATCTGAACAAGTTAGTCTATAACAGTGGTTCTCAACCTTTAGATACAAGGCACCTCTCAGAAAATGCCAGCATTTAATTTTCACTCATTTTTTGACTGCAAAAAAAACATAATAGTGTAACTCTTCCATTGCAAAGAGCTTAGAAAGACCACTACAGTTCAGAATGTTTTTAAGACTATGGATTCCTGTTTGAGAAATCTGAGTTTATTTTGTGAATAAGATAACGGTGAGCCATGGCAGCCCTATTGAGAACCATTGGCTTATACGGTGCTACGTTGCCCTGCCTAATACAGTAACTGGGTTGCACTGATTTAGCTGTCAATTTTAGACATTACAAAATAAGTGAAAGAGTACCTCATATTGATCAACTCTATCCTATCGTCTAATAATACAAGACATACTGATACAAAGCAGTATTAACTCTACATAAGATTGTCCTTCCAATTTAACTAAAAAGTTTCTGTACTGATTTCGTTAATAAGGTACAATGCGTGTGTGTATATGTGTAGACAAGCCCTAAAGGTCAGGTATAAGGAACTCAAACTGAGGATTAAGCATATGATTCAAATCTCACTGAAGGTAAGAGTTTTCCAGTTGACTTCAGTGAGCTTTTGACCAGGTTCTAAAAGAAGCTAAAAGAACAGGGGAGATCATGCCCAGAGGAAATCGATGTGGATTCAAAGCAGGTCCTGCCAGACCAACCTGATGGCCTTTTATGACCAGGTAACTAAATCCCTGGATGATGGTGTCGCCGTGGATGTAGTCTTTCTGGACTTTAAGAAGGCCTTTGACACTGTCTCTCACCCCATTCTCATTAATAATCTGAGTGACTGTGGCATTGATGCCTACACTGTTGGATGGGTCAAAAATTGGCTGATGGGATGCACTCAGAGAGTGGTGGTGGACGGGTCGTACTCAACTTGGCAAGATGTGAATAGTGAGGTCCCCCAGGGCTCGGTCAGCAACTTGGACAAGGGGGTGGAAAACACGTTGTCCAAGTTTGTCAATGACACCAAGATGTGGGGAGAGGTAGGCATGCTCGAAGGGAGAGAGAGGCTGCAATTAGACTTAGACAGACTACAGAGGTGGGTGGATGGTGATAGGATGGCATTCAATGTAGGTAAATGCAGGGTGCTGCACCTGGGGAGAAGAACTCCACCGCATACATATAAGCTGGGGAGCTTCCTCCTTGTGAGCACAGAGGTGGAAAGGGATCTTGGAGTCATTATTGCCCGCAGCCAGCAAAGCCAACCACACCTTGCCATGCATCCAAAGATGAATCTCAAGCCAGTCCAGAGAGGTGATACTCCCCCTCTACACAACATTGGTCTGGCCTCAACTGGAGTACTGTGTCCAGTTCTGGGCACTGCACTTTTAGAAGGATGTGGCCTGCCTTGAGAGGGTTCAGAGGAAGGTCACACGCTTGGTTGGAGGGCAATAGGACAGGCCCTGTGAGGAGAGGCTGAGGGACCTGAACCTGCTGGGGGATTTGTTAGCTGCCTACAAACTCATTAGGGGAGACCAGCAGCAAATAGGAAGAGCCCTATTCTCCCCAACAGCACCTGGGCTGATGAGGAACAATGGCCAGAAGCTGCTAGAGAATAGGTTCAGGCTGGAGATTAGGAGACTCTATTTCACTGTCAGGGTAGCTAGGCTCTGGAACCAACTTCCTAGGGAAGTGGTCCTTGCTCCTACCTTGGGTAAATTCAAAAAGAGGTTGGATGAACACCTGTTTGGGGTTATGTGATCCCAGCATGTGCTCCAACCAGTGGCGGGGGGTTAGACTAGATGATCTATTCAAGTCCCTTCTGACCCCTAACTACTATGAAACTATGAAACAGGATTTTGCATACTAGCACCGGAAAATTTTATTATTTAACCCTTACTGGATCACTGCATGCTATTACAATAAAAAATAAATACATAAAAATAATTAAATCGATCTTATTAAACTGCTGTAGTTGTTGAATACATACTGTACCATACTGTAGTTAGTGAACACTGACAATTCACTACTTCAAATCTTATGACAATATTTGTGTGATAAGTATTTCTACAAGTTCTAAAAGTTAGAAATCAGATGGAAAAGTCTATAAACTCTACAGATCACCATGACACCAAGATTTGTCAAAACAAAACTAGCAATAAAAGGAACAATATTCCAGCAGTGTCACTCTCATTAAACACCTAAATGATGCCACAGGCACGCTAGTGGGGAAAAGCTCATGAGAATCATGAAGATTTTAAAAAACCTAAAAAACCTACCCCTAAAAATACTTGCTAAGCTGTTTGCACATTCTGCTGCAGGCATTTTCTTGAAAAGTATGGACATTTGAGTGGAGAGAGTCAGTGACTATTAGATTTTGATGATAGAACAAACAACTGATGGTAGAGATTAGAACTATATTCTGCTCTTGGTTATGTCTCACATTTCATAGTATTTAAATCAATATGTTGCATAAGTCATTGGTCCTGTCTAAGCTGTTTTGTGGTCACATTCTCCTTTCTAGTTTAGTTTTCTCAGGAACTTTCCCAAGTCATAAAACAGCAAGTATATGAACAAAATTCTACATGCTGAAAAAATTTGGAGGTGGGGAGAGTGGGAGGCAGCAGGTGAACTGATTCACAGGAGTGAGCACATGGGCTCCAGCGGGTGCTCACCACCCCTCCAGAGATGTCATAACCTTGCAAGACTAGGCTTATGAAGATTTTTATAAAACAATCTATTATTTCAAAATGTTATTAAAATAATTTCTGGCTTTGCATTCCACTACCTGCAAATGTCTCTGAAGTTAATAGGAGACAAAGAAGGGCTTAACCCCTTATTGGATTAAGTCTTCACTTACTGGCCAGGACCATATTGAAGGGTCCTGTATTTCCTACAGCATACAACAACTGTTCTTAATGTTATTATGATAATGTGTAGTTACATATATCCTTTCATATAAAACTCTCATATGGTGCTTTTCATCTATAGCTTTCAAAGGGCTTTATAAAGGAAGTAGCCAAAGTGAAATTTAGTCTTACTATATTTAAAAAAAAACACCTTTAAAATGTGTTTGCTTGAAATTCTTTCATCTAGTTATGTGGTCTGGGAATGATTCCCAACTCCTAAAATACTTTATTAAAAGGTTTTCAGTTTAACTTTAATAAAATAAACAGGTACAGGAAACTACGCTGACAATCCACTATGGCATTGAAACCTTTCAGAAAAATACTGAGCTCCCTTAACCTTCTCTGAAATTAATAGGATCTGAGTGATCTTAGCACCTCTCAATATCAGACCATTTATGATATGAGAACAGTGTTACTACTTAATAATACACACAATAGTGTGTCTTGTAGTCTTGAGGAGTCATAATTGCTGTCAGCTAAAGCAAGACTTTGTCCTCTGCCACCACCTTCAATCATCATGGTAAAGGATAGGTGAGTAAATGTTGTGCATGGACTGATAAATATTTGTGGCAATTTTGCATGGCTGATGCACTGGGAAATTTTGTCTGCAAATTTTTGTCTGTTAATGACCTCTATATCAAGAGATGTTATAAAAGTATTGTTTTAAAAGCATTTAACAAAACAACATTTATTTATTCCTTTATAGTGCAGAAGAAACATCTTTGATATTCTTCTTCACATAATAGAACAATGTGGAAAATGGAAACAGATGTTTCTCATTTATGCATGAATGGGAAAGGAGTGAACAAAGAAAAACGATGTAATATTAATAGTTTAGGGAAATGTGACTGCTTGCTTAAATCAAGACAATTTCTTAGTGTTCTAATATGCCCCCAAATAAGTAATAAGTCAGATCTTTTTAATATGTTAAGCCTTGGTTTATCAAGCTGCTTAGCACCTGAATAACTTCAAGCGCATGAGGTTTCCCATAGGCCTGGGGTGGGCAAAATGTGGCTCGTGGACCGGATGCGGCTCACCAGTCTATCTGGCCTGTGGGGCCTGTAAAAAAATTAGAAAATTAATATTTATCTGACCCTGGCTGCCTGTCACGCGGCCCTCCATAGCTTGCCAAAACTCAATAAGTGGCCCTCCACCCTAAATAATTGCCTGCCCCTGCCATAGGCTTTATGACACAATCTTGACAAAAATTCCGTATATCTAATGGATATTTTACAGCTGAGGGTATGGGGGGAATTAACAGAATTGTTCCAACAGACAGTAAAATAGTGACTGCTTCCATAAACTACACCTATCTACATAGCAAAATCATCACTGAGGCAAAGCCAATGACTGAAAATATATAATTTCCTGACAGTCACCTTGAGACAACTAGAAAAGGTGTGATTTTACTGCAGTTTTGACATTTTACATACACTTACATAACTTCATTTGGTAAATGAGGATCTTTCTAAAGCGAGCATTGCCTTTAAAATTCTCCATTACCATTAAAGAGCTGATAGGCAATATAAGAAGTTACATTAACATCCTCACCTCATCTATATGTGATCTGATAGAAGCTTAAAATTGTTGTGAGAGTGTTGGATCTTATTAACCAGAAGGCAAAAGAACAATACCAGATCATTACCCAATGCAACAACACTTCCTAGAGCATGATCAGGATGTGAATAAGACAGTTTGGGGTCCAGGGCACTCCATAACAGAGTCTGCAGCTCCAGTTCCCTCCCAGGAAGATAGGGGTGGCAGATGGTGAGCCCCCTAATCCCCTCAGGACTGGCAGCTGGTGTCTCCCTCCATTCTTCCACAAGGGTTTCCCTTGAAGAGGCATGGATGGCAACATGAAGATCCCCAGTACTTTCTCCAGCAGCTGGGTATATTTACTCAAGTTAACAAATGGAGCCTCTACTACTTCTTCTCCTCCCGACCTAGAGTCTGTTGCTAGGGTGGGAGTGGCAAGGTACCCAAATCAGTGAGTATGGGTATTCATCCAGAGTTGCTAACCCATTTTTTTTTCTACTGACAACCTGCCAAGTTGTACTGCCAGTCAAACATTTTAGTGACACATTTTTATATAAAATACACGTTAAAATTAAAAGTTGTTTTGAAATCTCATCATTCCATTTTGAAAACATCAAAATACAAAATTTAATCATTATCAAAACACTTCCTACCTTTCTTTAAACTGCCATTTCCAGTGAAAACCCTTAAGAAAACTGTTTGTGACTGAGACTTTAATGAATGAACTAGACCCTACTGTAAAGCCCTGTCCAGCAGAACAGGATCTACTGCTAGGAGGGCTAGAGCAGCCCCCTTCCCACCACTTGTGGAAAGAGGAAAACATTTTTGACAGGAGAGAAACTGAAGCAGTGCAGGGAACACATTTCATTTGCATTGCTATTGTTGCCCACATCCTTTCACTGTAAAGAGTGGCACTGGATAGGTCTGTAGAGCTCATTAGAATTATATGGATTCCTCAGAAAATGGAAAGTAGGGCCATATTACCTTAGTCACTCCCTTCATTATTGCAGGGTCTGTCTGCAGAGGTATGGCAATCCTCAAAGTTTGGGCAGGAGCCTTTTCCATGGAGTAGCTGACCATGTACCTTCAGCAGGGTAAGGGGTGACATGCAGAGATTTCCCATCTGCAAGGGGATCCTATGATAAGACACAGGTCCTCTTGCAATGATATCTCTGCAAGGGGATCTGTAATAGGGGCCTGCTTGGCGCTGACTTCCCAGTGGTACACCCACCTGTTCCTGGGCTAACCGCCCACCTTGTCACCTGCCATGCCTTGTTGGTAATTAGTTAAGAGATGTTAATAAGTGGGAGGCTGCCCATTTCCTGCCCTGATGCCAGGGGGCGCTATCTGCGGCTCCATTCCTTCCCTACATCGCAGCCCAAGCCTTGCAGATGGCATTACAATGTTCTCATCAACACTGGCCCCCACACTGGGCCCCAGAACCCTACTATTGAATCCCACCTGGATTCCTCCCCTCAGGTAGTCTTTTCCACCATCATATCGGGCAGCATAGCTCCCTTAACTAATCCCCCTTTGGGTGAGATTCCCCACACTGGGACCTTCAGCTCTCTAACCCTGGCCCACCTCCAGGCCAGTCAGGGCCCCAGGCCCTCAGCTCTTGGGCGTTCCTCGTGGTGGGCCCCAGGCCCTTCAAGTCCTGGCCCCAGTATGGACCAGTCAGGGAGAGTTCAGACAGTCCTGAGTCTATGGCCCTTTTCTCACTCTCTGAGGGTCCACCCTCTGGGCCCACAAAACAAAGCGGTCACCCAGTCGGTTGTGAGGGCTAGGGGTTAAGACACCCCAACCTGCCTTTCACTGGGGTGGTAACTGGCCTGGCATTTCCTGGGGGCTCCTATGCCACTGGGAACCCCACCAGGCCATCCACTCCCGGCAGGGTGCAGTTTTAGGTCATACCCAGGACCAAGGAGCCTCCTTATCATCCCCTACAGCTCCCCACTCTTCTCCAGATGATATCAGCAGCCCTCCGGCCAGGCGATGTTGCAGGCCTGGCCGGAAGGCTACTGGCGCAAACAGTGCCTTGCCATAGGATCCATGCAGAGATATCATTTCAAGAGGTCATGTGTCTTATCATAGTAGAATTGTAGTTAGCAATGATTGTGCACAACCAGATAAAAGCACAGCATGACTTTTAGATCTCTGGTTGAGTTTGCAGCATTGTTAGAAAAAATATTTTACTTTTAAAATCAAGATAATATGAAAGGAAGTCATTAGGGCATAAATATACAGCCATTTATTTATACATTTCAGTGAAGACCTTGAGAACTAAAATTCAAATAATAATTTTTAATATAATTGCATTTTAGAACCAGCACTACCGTCTTCTGAAATGCTGTAACCTTGCAGTTATATTGTTTGCATGAGAAAAATGCTAACTTGCTGTACTGACTTCAGTGGAATTGCACCTAGGAGGAATTTGGTTCAGTGTCTTCAATTTACTGACTGAAAATGCAGAATTAATAATGTAGTTAGCATTGTTATACATAAATACTTCCAAGAATACAAGAGATTTGTATTTCAGATTAATATTTCATGTGGATTTTGAGAGTATGTGAAAAATGAGTAAATGGAAGGACACAAGAGGGAAAGTAAAATATGTGCATCATATGTGAAAATCATAACTGGATCCTAGTCCAGAATAAAAGCATAAAAATAGTTTCATAGGTGCTATGAAAGACACTAAAGACAGCCTAGTAGGGTTTGTGCATATGAAGGATTTGTACACATTATAAAGCCATCTACTGACTGTCAGAGCCCATGCAAAACAGAGGCCATACCTGCTCATAAAAAATTCCACCTCTGAGGTAGCTATTTAGCTTTATGTACTTAATAGTATTTCAGGATGCATTTTAATCAAAATCACTTTGTCACTGCCACGTATTTGTTTTGTTGTATTCATAGTGTGCTCAACAGCAGTGTTTGGAAAACATAATGCCTCTTAGTTCATTCTCAGTCATACAGAAATGCACAGAGGGAAGGGTTTGATTGCCTTCACATATGACATTGTGCTTGTGGCCCCAGATTTTACCAAAGTTATATTTTCATCATAGAAAGCTATGAAGAGCCATCATGCTGTAACATGACAGTGTAATACAGTATTTGTCTCATGACTATAAGAAGATCCCTGAGGGGATATTATTAACTGCCTTCTACTTATCATTGATGGTTATTCTCAGATATAACTCTTCTGTTTAATTTTTATGCTCTCAACAATAACCCTCCTCTCTTTTTGATCAAGTGTTTAATTTTCTTGAAAGATTTTCTCTGACTTTAGTTATCATTGAAGGGGATTTTAATTTTACCCCAACTCTTTAATGGCTAAATCTTGCATATCCACTGTTTCAAATAGTGGTATTTCAGTTCTTCTAAGTAAATAGTTCAAGGATTTGTCTTGATAGGTAGCTAGAAAATTTCAAATCAAAACAAAATTGAAATTGCATATTCTTTCCCACCTCAGAATAGAGTTTTTAGTCATTCAGAATGACCTGCCAGGGTATTGAGATAAGAAATTGGTAATATTACAGAGCATATTCCAATGTCATCATAGCTTTATCACTCTGAATGACAGCACTGCACATTAAATTATTTTACTGGTTATTTCATCTGCAAATGATCAAAGATAAATAGAATACAAAAGACAAACAAAGGGATGCTTTAATATTAACTGTATTCTTTTTTCCTAGTCTCTAGGGGAAAATGGATATTATTTCTAAATTCTTCTAAATTACATATAGTGGAACTTCAAAGATTACAGCAAAACAACAGCACCTCCTCAGCAGTGAACAAAACCAAAAAAACCACCCTGAATCTGGCTGGCCATCCTTTTCACAAATACTTCATAGGGCCTTGTCAAACAGGACATTTAGAATGTGTATCTGTATGGAAAAAGGGACATGTTCTGAGAGGTCATGTGGTAATGTTTAATATAATCTCTAACATGCACAGCTCAATAATTGTCAGTCTGAACCCTGGCACTGCACTAGGGTCTTGTGCCAGCTCCAGTGTGGGGCCAGGGGCAGGGTACCAACAATGGGAGCTTGGTACAGAAGAAGGGTTCCTGACTGATGTCATGGTTGAGTGAGGACTGCAAATGGCTCTTCTTATCTCTGTGGCATAGCTCTTTCCCACCCATACAAAATCAAACATAGCACAGCAGTTTATTCATCCCCTGCCTCCTATGCTCCATTAACCTTCCTCTACTTCTTTGGGATTGAACTTCTAAAATAATGCCACAGGGATTCAAAGGGTGCAGGATGCAGTAGGTAGTAAAAACTGGCAAAGAATTCAGTTGATGGCAAGATACAAATGGGTGTTTGGGGCTGGGATTTCCTGACATGCCATACAAGGAGTATGGGTGGATGAGAGCCTCTAGCACTGAGTGCTCTAACTTTGTAGGCACTGAAAAAAGTAGACCTGAAACAAATACTTTCCTTTCCTGGAGAAGGAAAATAGTAATATTTCCCTACCTCACATGGAACTTATGAGGATTAGTCAATTAATGTTTTCATGTCACTGAATTCCTTGGGCCAGTAATTCTTTCCAATGGAAAAGCATTTTCATTGTAAAGTAATATATTTTAGAATATTTAAAGGGATTGGATTTTACAAGATTGATATAAAAAGAAAGGCAGATAAAAATGGACTCTGCTAGCTTTGAAATGGTCCTCTTAAAATGCAGCCAATATCCCATATGAAGATTTTAAATCAAAGTTGATGCAGGTCACTTAAAGTAGCAGCCATACATTTCCAGTCTAGCATCTAGATGCACGTATCAGTATCTCACAAGTAGGTTTCAATTAGATACCCTTGGTGCATACATATATATACACACACACACATACACACACACATACACACACACAAATGTAAGTTGCTACAAGGTAACATGTATCTGCATGCTCCTAGAGTAATGCAAGTATAGAAAAACCTTGCAACTTTAACTTTTTAAGCGATAGCAGTTTTGTCAAATTGCATCCCTACAGGAACATGCAGACTTAACAGTTACAGCTTAACAACTGGGTTAGGGTCAGAAATTGCACTTGACAATAGCTCATCCTTGTAGAAAACAGATCAGGCAAGCTAAGGCAGAAACCTAACTAAAACTAGCTATGAGAATCAAGGACAAGAAGTCCTTCTTTAGCTATATAGGGAGTAAAAGGAAAACTAATGGGAGTGTGGGGATGCTGCTCAATGCTTCAGGATACCTGGTCACTACCACTCAGGAAAAAAATGGAACTCCTAAGTGACTACTTTGCCTTGGTCTTTCACAAGACCAAGGGGAACAACATGCTTGGTAGGGCACAGAACAAGCAGGGCAGGATTGACACCATTTCCACCACTGCCATAGAACTGGTGTACAATCAATTAAAGAAATTAGACTATATAAATCAGTAGAACCGGATGAACTCCACCCAAGAGTGCTGCTAGAGTTGGCTGAAGTAATTGCAGAGCACCTGGCAAAGGTCTTTCAAAAATCATGGGACTCTGGAGAAATCCCAGAGGACTGGAAGAGGACCAATGTTGTGCCCATCTTCAAGAAGAGGAAGTGTGAAGACCCTGGAAACTACTGACATAACTTCTATTCCTGGGAAAATCCTAGAAACATTCATCAAAATGTGACAAACTTGCAGAAGGCATGATACTGAATGACAGACAGCATAGCTTTGTCACGGGCAGGTCTTGTCAGACCAACCTCATTTCTTTCAATGATCAGGTGACTCATCACCTAGACAAGAGAAAAGCGGTTGACATCATATACCTTGACTTCCAGAAAGCCTCTGACCTGGTATCCCATGAGGTACTGATCAGAAAACTAGATGATATCGGGCTCAACTGCAGGACTGTCAAGTGTGTGCGAAACTGGTCGCAGCTTAAGACACAGAATCCAAATGAATGGATCAATGTCATCCCGGTGAGATGTGGGCAGCAGCATACCCCAGGGGTAGGTACTTGGCCTAGTGCTGTTCAATATCCTCATCAATGACCTGAATGAGGGGATGAAAAGTTCATTGGCCAAGTTTACAGATGACACCAAGATATGGGGTTGTGCAGACACACCCACAGATAGGCTGCAGATACAAGCAGACCTAGGCAGGCTGGCATGTTGGGCAGAACAGAACCAGATGAGGTTCAATATAGAGAAATGCAAAGTGCTGCATCTGGGAAGGAAGAATCCCCAACACACCTACAGGTAAGGCATCGCTAACCTGACCAGCACTACAAAGGAAAGGGATCTGGGGGTAACAATAGATCCCAGCATGAATATGAGCCAGCAATGCAACACAGTAGCTGCTAGGGCCAATTAAACTCTGGCATGCATCAATTGATGCATCTCCAGTAAATCCAAAGAAGTTATTCTCCCACTTTATTCAACACTGGTGCAGCCACAGCTGGAGTACTGCATCCAGTTCTGGGTGCCACACTTCAACAAGGACATGCTAAAGCTCAAGAGGGTCCAGAGAAGGGCCACCTGCATGATCAGGGACTTGAATGGCAAGCCATACGAGGAAAGACTGAGGGATCTTGGACTCTTCAGCCTAAAGAAAAGAAGGCTGAGAGGGGACCTGATTGCGACTTACTACTATATCAGAGGCATACATCAGGGTTCGGTGAACAACTGTCCACCAGGGTGCCCTGGGGGAAAACTAGAAACAATGGTCACAAACTCCTGGAAGATAGTTTCAGGATGAACATTAGGAAAAACTTCTTTACAACTAGGGTGTCCAGACTATGGAACAAGCTCCTCACAGAGGTGGTACAATCATCTACCCTACAGGTCTTCAAGAGAAGCCTGGACATTCACCTGGCTGGAGTCGTCTGACCCCAGATGTCTTTCCTACTTGTGCAGGGGGCTGGACTCGATGATCCTTCAGGGATCTTCAGCCCTGTAATTCTATGATTCTATAAACTGGTATAAGTGAAACTAGTTCAAATCTGTAACACAACAGATGTTCAGTAAACCATGTTAAAAATGGCCAAAACCAGTTTAAGATACACTTGGAGCGATGTAGTATCAGACTTAACTGAGTTAGGGTAAATTGGTTTATTGAACTTCTGTCCCAAATCCCCTCCACATTCAAGTCAAGTCATGGTCTCCCAGAATCCCAGGATGCTTTGCACCTCCCCTACAATTCTCTCCCTGCCACAGGGTGGGCAGGCTAGCCTTGGCCCAAGCTGGCAGCTCCAGTAGAGCAGAGAGGCTTGTTGTAGCACACCTTGGCTTCTGGCTTGGGGCACTGCAGGCATGTGGCTGCATTTCTGGAATCAAAAGTGAGTGTCTGTTCACTTGCTAATTAGTTCAGTCTAGGTAGTTTAGACTAACCTGCAGAGATTGAATCAATTCAGCCTCTGTCTTTTTGACTGTCTGTACTTAGCTCTGGTGTGTACTTCCCAGGGGCAGCTCCCCCTCCCCCTTGTAAAGCAGTTAAAAGGAATGTTTTGCCCATAGCCTGAGATATACAAAGAGCTGTGCAATACCTTATGTGAACTATTATCATTAGGTAACTGTCTCTTATATGGTGTAAGAGAGAAGTTAGAAACAGCACAAAATGCAGGCCAAAGAATGCAACATAAATTAAGCCCACATTGCTGTAAGCCTCAAGTGCAGCAGGATTGTGGCACTTACTGCTCAGGAAGCAAAGATAAAGCAAAACTCCTGTATAGTGTTTTCTGCAACCAAAACTAAGCATGCTCTGTGAAGACACAGAATGCATGTGAAGTTAAGCAGATTTTGCCTACTTTGATATATGCCCTAATACCATAGGCTTCTTTAGTCCAGTGGCGGTGAATTCCTGGAAGCTAAAGCAAGTAAAAGATCTCTGTTTTGGTCATTTCTTTTTTATCCCCTTTCCTCTTGTCAAGTCAAATTCCAGTTCCACTGAAGCCCAGAATTAGCTTATTACCAGAGAAATGGATGAAATCCAATCTCACTCATTCTCTGAATAAGTTCTACTAACTGTTTATCAGTAGCTTTGCTTTATGGGATTCCCACTCCACTCCTAGTAATAAGTCAGTAATAAAACTGTACAGCTTGCAATAAACATTGTCTGCTTATTCAATTATCAGTTATAATTCACTAAAGAGGAAAGGCCACTTTGTCAGAGAATAAGCCAGAAGAGCCTGTTCATCAGTCTCCAGTGTCCTTGGAAATAATGTTTTCTGTGACAATAGTAGGCATCAGCTCCTGGCCATTTATTGGAGTGTCCAGGGACCCCACCTCCACCCTTTGCCCATATAAGAGCATGGGGTCAGAAAGAAACTCAGGAGTCATCCCATGCAACTATATGTTGAATGTTGCTGTTGTGGCACTTTAGTAAACAGTGTTGGGGCTGTGGGTCAGATCCTCAGCTGTTCTCAATGGGCATAGATGTATTACTGAGTTCAATTAGAGTGCTATTTAGACCAAGTGGGGGCTGGGATCTATGTGCTTAATGAACCTGTAGAGAGATGGCAATTCTTCTGCAGTTAACTCTGGCATACACCCTGTGATACCAATGAGATCAATGACAGGGGTCTCAGTCAGAGTCAGTACTTCTCAGCAGCACCGAAAACCTTACAAATAAACAGCCCTTATTCTGCAAAAGAATCCATCTGTGTGGCGTCTCAATGCAGCCAATGAGACTTCAGGCAGGTGCAACAGTTAGGACAGATGGACCCCTTTGAAGAACCAGTGTTCATGGTGGGGTCCCAAATCCCTTTGTCACACATTGTGACGGCGGTGTGCAGGGATAGTGGCATCGGAGCCGGGACCGCGGCAGCAGCTGCAGCCGCCATTACAGCTGCGCAAGCCAGCATTATGCCAACTATTTAAACAGCTGTTCCCGGCAAGGAGAACAGCTGAACCAATCGCAGCAGCCGCAGCGGCCTCCGCAGGAAAGTTTAAAAACCCCAGCAAACCCCGCAGTAGGGGGAGCCAGGGAAGGAGAGAGGAGACAGGCAGCATGACGGTGGTGCTGCGGCTCCCCTAGAGTGAACGCCTCAGACAGGCAGCTCTGCCTCAGCTCAACAACTGAAGCAAGAAACACGAACCTTGGCAGGGGCGGAAGGAGTGGTACCCAGGGATTGCCAGGGCCAAAATGTTGTTCCGGGGAGCCTCTCCATCCCAGAGGAATATTATTTCTGAAACCAGGGAAGGAAAAGGAAGACGACCCAAGCTAGCGATGGGTTCAGCAGGATCCTAAGGCAGACTGACTTAAGGCGACCATCAGTCTAGGTCCATATGGTCAGGGGTGCCTACCAGCCGGCAGGCCTGCAAATAGCAGCAAAGGTACCATCTTACCAGCGAGTGATTGGTTGGCGAGTGGACGGAGTGTAGGGGTGGCGGAGCCCCGTGGAACAATGGAAACCTCAACCGTGAGCACACCCGCGTCGGGGAAACCCCTTTGGTAGAAGAGGTCCATTGAACCCCTCCTTCGAATCACCCATAACATCGAAGTCGTGGCACGTGAGATGAGGGGGAGGGGCTACCTAGCGAAGAGTGTTACTGGACGTGAGGCCCACCAACATCACATACATATTAAGTCACCACCTCTTTCATAGAGCCAACAATATTACTGAAATGAACGCAAATATATTAGGTTCTGATGACACATAATGACTGCCTGCAGTCTCTCAAAAAAGCATATCCTCTTGTTTAATGGCATGCAAACAGTGTGTGATACACTACTTAAAATGGAATTCAAGTCACTACTACAGCAGGTACTGCTGCAGATAAAAGAAACCGTCTCACAACAGCAAGCATGACATCTGCTATGTAGTACCAAAAATAAATCTTTAACTTCCTCTTATACCTGCCAGCCCTGCTGCAAAGAAATAAACCTGGGGAAAATTACAAATACACACTCTTCTCTGATTTCAAAAGAAACACTGACCTAATTTTTTCCCAAATGTCCATATTAAACATCTTCTACAACAAGCTTTTCTTGATAAAACATAAAGAAGGTATGAAACACATGAAACCAACATAATGTAAAGGAAAAATTCACTCATTTTGCTGAGAGGGCATCTGACCCAGGATTTGTAGTTCTTGGAATTCATGTTGTTATATCTATTTGTATTATAACAACACCTCCAAGCCCCATCAGGCGCCCATCACACTAGGCAATATGCAAGCACAAAGCAGAATAGCTTCTTCCAAGAATAGCAACAGTACCACTAGCAGTGAGTTTTAGAGGCTGATTGTGTAATTCACATACATATATTCAGTAGCAGTATATTGTTAGATCTTCTTCTCCATTCAGAATTTTGAAATAAGTATTTATCATATCCCTTCAGTATCTCAACTGTCTCAAGAGAGGGTGGGACATTCTTTTATTGGAGAAGATGACCTATTTAAGGAATAATTAAGTAACTATTTCCCTTTTATAAATTAAGTTGGAAAAATGCACTAAATGTAAATCAGACTAAAATAAAATCTTTCTTAGCTATAGTATTTTGGTCATACTATAGCATCCCAAGTGGGATCAAAAAGAAACCATATGCAGCACATTATTAGTAATGTAAATAGGATAAACTTGGTAGCTGTCGCTAGACTAATCACTCTCCTGTTTTTAATATTCTTCATTCTTTCTTCTTATTGTCCTTTGTTTCCTGCTTTTTTAATGTTAGCTGTGTTCTAGGCATCTACTTATGGAAGATGGCAATATTCCATATGAAAATGTAAATGAAGATGAAAGGATTAAAAACAAATGTATGCTATTTTTGATCATATGTATTTGTGACTGTAACTTGTCAAATACAAAAGAATTCTATATCACCTTCCCAAAAGCCAGTGACAAGTCTGTTTTTCTAGTGTACATTGAATTTTTTTGCCAGCAGATGGCAGCTCACTCTTATTTGAATGTTTCTTTGTTACTAAATAGTTTAAAGTTTTCAATGTTTTGTAAGAACCTCAAATTATTTTTTGCCGAAGATTGTTCCTGAAGCTGGCCAGAAACACATTTATGAGAAGTTTCCTGCAATCTTAATGCAAAGTTGGGGATGAGGGTTGTCCCTGACTGAGAGATCTAGTCATAAGCTCAAGTGACAGGTTCGTCAGAGCAATGATCCCTCTTGGTTACTGCCTCAAAATCCCTCAGCAGTGAGAAGAAGGGGGCACATTCTAGTAATGAAGGGAGGCTCATCGCTAAGATAGCAAAGCAGTAATAGGGGGCAGGCACTTTTCCACCTTACACCAGGTGTTTCTCATCTGCTTTTTTGATAACATGCTGGTGTTTGGGCCAGATGGAAGGCAATTTGGCAGCTCCCCTGGGTGCACTCAGGGATGGAATTACTGACTGTAGCTTTATGACTATTCATTTCTAAAGGCTCCACAGAAGGACATCAGATTGAAATGAGTGGCTCCTTTTTGGAGCAGTGGTATGATGGTCTGGGTTAGCTTTTTCCTGTAACAACCTGAGGGTTACCTGTAGGCTAGAACAAGAGTTGTATGGGTAGGATTTGAAGGATGACACCAGGAAGTTGGGGGAATTGGGCAGTAGCTCTAACCACCCAATACACCATGTAGCTGCAAGCAGCAGCAGCACTGCAAATTCCCCTGCACTTAAAATACAGATCCAAGTTTCTACTGTCCAAATGGAGTCCCTTGAATCACCATCTTACTAGCTTTATTAGAGCTAGTATTTTATTTAGCCTCTTTAAGGATCATGAGAGAAAGTAGTAGGCAACTGTAGATCCTCTGGGATCATGGTGTATGTGTGAGAGGCCACCAGGACCTTCCAGGCCTCCAGGAATAGAGGCTGCCTAGACTTTCCATCCCCTCTTTAGACAATTGAGACAGAATCCAAAGGCCAAACCAAATCCAAACATATGGTGCCTTAATGGCTTTAGTTATATGCACATCCAGGAATTAAACTCAAGTCTACCAAGGTGGCAGACAAGGATTCAGCCATTAAACCACAAGTGGGCTTCAGTTCCAAGGCCACTAACTGGAGTCTTAGGTAAGTAAATAAATTTGCTATTCTAGTCCTGGACTTTTCTTGTTCAAGGAGTAAATAGTACACTAATCAAACTGACTGAAATAAATACACATTGAGTTCATCTACATGTGTTATTAATGCTCTGTAAGCTTACTGCACAGTAAAATAATGCACAGTAAACTTTCCCCAGGGGCACACATCACATTTGTGCCTGTCAGGAACAAATTTGCTCCTAATAAGAGCAGTTCAGTTCAGGGCTACTCCTGCCTTGCTTTGCTCCCCTACCAGCAGCCAGTGGGAGCTCCAGGCTCCCCCAGGTGCCAGCCCCAGGCTTGCAGGGGGCACTGGAGTCAGGTCTATGTTCTGCGGGACAGGGGGAGCTGTCTTACCTTTGGACCAGCTGCTTCCCAGTCCTGTGCCCTGATCAGCACAGGATCAATTGGCATGAGGCTAGGAAACTTTCCTTCCCCTGAGCAGCTGTTTCCCAGCCACACACCCCAATCAGGCAGAGGGTTGGGAAACAGCTGCTCAGGGGAGGGGACAGTTCCCACTCCTCTTGCTGCCTGGGTTGACTGAGAGTAGTTGTTCCAGGTCAGCTATCTACATGTACACTACTGCATGCTTAACCTACTACTTGTATCTACAGATATTAGCCAGTTGTACAGTAGCCTAATCTACTGCACAGTAAATGCTGCACATGTGTAAATTGTGACACTTTACTGAGCAGTAGATTAGTCTACTGCACAGTTAAGCATCTTGGGTCAATGTGTCCAAAGTGTGTTACATGCAGATGCCCCTAGAATCAGTAGCTGCAATTAAGGAGTGAAATTTATGCCTAATGTGGAAAACGTCCTGACACTGAGATGAATAATCCAATAAGAGAAATGATGGAAGCCTCATAGCTTTGGATTTTTAAAATGCAAAAGTGTTCTGTATGGTAGACAGATGGTCTGTTTAATGGATCTTTTCTATTCCATGAACCTAAAGAACCCAAAGCACCTACAGTTGTGAAATTATCTTTGTTTCTCACAAGAAGATATGTGATTATAAAAATAACTGCAGCATAATGCAGTCCCCCTTTGAATTAGCATATAGCAAACAGAAATATTTATGGGTCACATAATTACTTTGCAGGCTTTTATAGTTTTGAAACAATCACAGAAGCAAAATATGTGCATTAACTAACTGTCCCCAGCAAGTGCAACTAGTTAAATGAAACAGAAGTCCAACCAAAACTGACATTGTCTTGTCAACTTTTGTTTTTATCTGGAAAATAATTTTAAAAAGATACACAGAGTAGATTTAACACCAATTGCTACTCTGTTTGATTGCTGCATTCCTAAGGGCCTTGTCCCATATTACACTTAGGACATGTTTTATTTAGATCATAGTAAGCATTATTCTAAGTTAGAAAGTTTTCTGAGCAGTTGCATGGTAATGTTTACTATGATCTTAGCCTTCTCAACAGTGCTAGAGCTGGCTGTATGGTCGATAAGCAGCTGTAGTCCCATGATAGAATACATAAATTACTTAATACAATCTGGAGATTCTCCTCACTCAAGAAGTCCTAACTCTACTACCATACAATAGCACTTAGCATGTTTTCCTGCTTGAATGTGCAAACACTAGTGTTTTAAGTGCATTTAACGTGTCCTAAGTATAAAGTTCAACAAGGCCATAGAAAAATGATTTTTAAAACTGTATTTTCCCTCTAATGATTAAAATATATATTTCTAGGTTTCCTATTTCTAGGTTTCCTATTCACTACAGCTAGCCTCAAAAATTTCAGTATTACTATAAAAGGGATTTGCTGCCATCCTGATAGGTGTTATCAGGAATTATTAATGTTCCCATTATTTTTCCAATGCAAATTGCATCTGTTTATGTTGGGAAACAAAGAGGTCTCCTGTACTCACATACTTTTGACTACTGCAAGCACTCAGCTATGTTCTTTCATCAGAAAGCATCTTTTTGGTTCTGGCTTGCTAGCTGCCAGTCCATGTCACTGACCAAAACCAGAAATATGGCAAGTCCTCCATTTTGGTGCCATAGGTCAAAAGATGCTGCAAACCCCCTCTAATATGTGTACAAACAATTCCTGTTCAGTTGTGTTCTCACACTTACCATCTCCTGCCAACTTGCAAGTCTGCCAGCAAACAAAGATGGTTTACAGACCATCTCCCCAGTTTTCAGTGATATATCAGCAGTAACAGCAATTGTCTATTAAAACTCTGAACAGTATAATTTAGTATAAAAAAAAGCTATGCCTGGACCCCTGCTCAATGTTGTTAGGGACTTTCTGAGTATCCATGTCATGGAGTGCTCAGATGATGGTAGCCAATGGAGGCTAGAAGGGACTGTAAATGATCAAATCTGACCATCTGCATACCCCAGGCCACAAGGTCATTCAGATCCCCTGAACTGTATTTGCCTAGATCAACAGGGGCCAAACCTTTTTGATATGTGTACGACAAATAAGCCCCACACCCTCCCTAAGGGTCACTCCAATCCCCTCCCCCTGCTCTCTGCTATTGGCCCTGTACTCCCTGCCACTCTGCTACTCTGCCTCCTGCTCCATCTGCCATTGCACTGCCTGTCCCACCCCCTATCTGCCATGTGCCACACACAGATACTGCCTGTGCTACTTGTTAGAGCTGTGCAAAATTTTGATGGGTGTTTTGTTTCAATGCTCTTTCAACACATTCTGAGCTTGAAACAGCGAAATCGAAAGGAAACAAAAGGCTTTGAAACAGATTTGAAACGAAACCAGGGCACTCGAAGCATTTCAAAAGTTTTGAAACGTTTTGAGTTTCGAAGCCGGGCTTGCTGCAGCTAAACAGAAACTAAGGAGAAGGAAGGGGAAGAGGGGGAAAGGACTGCTTTGATATTGACATCTAGCTCCCTGTTCAATTCCCCAACTTTCTGATCACTTCCTCAGCTCTTCCCAGGGGATGCAGGCCCTGAAACTGCAGTGGCAGCCTGCTGAAACCCAGTGTGCAGATCCAGAGGCCCACACCCCCCAGGGAAAAGCTGAGCGCCAGAAAGCCTGGTGCTGCCATCCCATGCGCAGATCCGGGGGTCCACACCCCCCAGGAGAAGTTTGGCATAGCCCCGCAGCCCTCCCTGGGGGTACGGGCCCATGGATCTGCACACAGGATGACAGCATACTCCAGCTGGGGCAAGTGGCAGCACCAGGCTTCCTAGTGCTTAGCACAGGTTGTGCCTAGCACCAGTCCCAGCCAACAGCGGCAGCATGCTGTCATCCCACATCATCTAGGGGCCTGCACTGCCCTGGGAAGAGTCTGGCATAGCCCCACAGCCCTCCTAGGTGGTACAGGCCCCCAGATCTGTGTGTGGGATGACAGGAAGCTGCTGCTGCTGGCAAGCGATTAAGTTTTGGTTGTCAGCAGTTTGAGGTGCAGTTTCCTAGAAACTCCTGTACCCACCTCCTTGAAACAAGGCAGACTTCACACTCTCAGAAGGGGCTAACATCCCTGCAATTTTCATCTGAATCAGGCAAGAAATTACAAAGTTATAGGCATTTTCATGATTCCCCATTATAACCTATGGGCGAAACATCAAAACGTGTCGAAATAGCTAAACCATTTTGATGAAACGAAATAGAACAGTGTTTTGAAACTAAATTAAATGGAGAAACAAAACACTGTCCTTTCAAAACAGTGAAATGGAAGTCAAAACCAAACAGTGCTGTTTCACACAGCCCTACTACTTGTGGCATATGCTGCAGGTTGGCCACACCTGGCTTACAGCACATCTCCCAACATATCATCCAGCCTTGATTCAAAGGCAAGAGATGGAGACTCCACCTCTTCTTATGGTAGTTTGTTCAGCAGTTAATCACCTGACTGTTATTCAGGTCCTGTCCAATACACTGTTTTATGTTAAAGGCTAAATCAAGATATAAGACTGACCATGTTAGGCATTATGTGTCTGTGATGCACCAGAAAGAGCATAAGGAAGGCTTAATTAGTTAGAGACATAATTCTGTCCCTGTTCCCAATGTGAAGTTATTTACTAGTAGCTAATTGCCTGTCAACCATGATGGATTTCAGGGAGTGTTTACATGCCCCCCTCTCCCTGCTCACTCTTTGGGGCTGACCCTGTAAAGACTCCCTCTGCTGCCTCTGCCTCCTCCACCAACCTCCAGCACAGTGGCTCCCTCCTCCCTGCCCACCTCCATCTCACAGAGGAGCTTTCCCCCACCTTCCCTCTCCCTCCCTGCTGGCTGCTGTCAGACTGGGGGGGGCACAGCCATCATCCCTTCCTTCCTTCCCTGCTGCCCGTTCCTGACAACAGCTGCCACCATGACCTCTGCCCCTTTGCCTCCCCCCACCCCATGCCTGCCCAGGCCTGTGCAGCCTCCCTCCCTCCTTCCCTGCCACTTCTATGTCCCTGCTGGCTGTTGTTGTGGCCCCCTTCCTGCTCCCTCGCTCCCTTCATGCCTGCTACCTCCCCCCCACCCCTGCTGGCTGTTCTGGGAGATGGTGGGAGGGTGCTGCCGCTGTGATTCCCCCTTCACCCTCAGGCAGGAAGGCATAGTGCAGCCCCACTGGTTGGGTGACCAGGGCATGTTCATCATCACCACAAACTTCCCCAGCAGCAGCTTAAACTTGGGCCCGTGCAGCCCAGGCTCACCCAGCCAATAACCGCCTGCCTTCTCAGCAGCACATGCACAGTTGGCCAAAAGCATTATGGGCAGACAGACAGACTAAGCCCTTTATATATATAGAATAGCCTTAAAGTGATCCCATCTTACCTCTGGTCATAAGCCATCTCTGCCCTTTCCCTGCCCTGCTATTGTAGGAAGGGATGTTGAAAACACTGTCTATGCTCTCAGCTACCACCCTCTACACCTGAGCCACAAAATAAAGAGCCCTCATGAAGCACACAAAGGATTAGCTATGTTAGGAAGAAGAACAGACTGCTTCTCAAGTCTTGTGCCAAAGGAAACCTTGCAGGTCTCCCTTGCATTTTTAAACCAGCATTGGTCAGAATCCAGTGAACAAAAGCAGCTAGAATGGTACTGGGATGTCGCATCATATGCACATTTAACTTGCGCAAATTCAACTATACACGGGATGGGAGGGGGAGCGGGGCTTGAGTCTGCCGCTTATCTGGCAGCCCAGACACCACCATGCTGCCAGTGGTGACTGCTTCTGCCTCCAAAACCTCCCGCCGCCACCACGGAGCCATGCCCAAAGCTGTGTGGCTGGCCGCTGGGTGTGGCGGTGGCCAGGTGGCAGGCAGCCATCCCCACCACCACCCCACACTGCACCGCTGCTGCCAGCTGCACAGCTCTAAGCACAGCTCCACTGCAGTGGTGGGAGGTTTTGGAGGCTGATGCAGTCACCGCTGGCACGGTAATATGCGATTTCACTATATGCGATTTTCGCCTTTACATGCTGCCTTTAGAACGTAACCCCCACGTAAGGTGCGGCATGCCTGTATTGCTTTGAGTTTCCCATTCCTAATGACTGACATTTCAAAGGACTGGCTCAGAGTATTTTCCATATGAATCATGTAAGACACAAAGAGCAAGGAAGGCTAAGGCTAGTCTATATCTACTGATTATACCTGGACACTCAGATCATCTCTAATTAGTAGTTTATGTTTATGAAATATATTCCCTTAGAATCTGGCTCAGCATCAGAGAAAACCTTTAGACAAATATAATACCAGTATATTCTCAGGAATAATTTGAATCAGCCATAGGGATGGGCAAAGTTTACTAATAATTTCTCAAATAAGGTTAATTCATTATATGAAATCAAGTAAAAAAACCCTCCTCTTAAGCTTAATGGCCCATTGACTAGCATGGTTAAGGCACAAAAGTTTTGGTAACCAGCAGCACAAAAGGGAATGATGTGACTAGTATGATGTCCAGCTGTCTGACTTTCTAACTCAAATGAACAGGTGCCAATTTACAGCTGGGTCAACTCTGGGGTTGGCTTCCAGAAGAGGGCTTGAACTCACTTCTGGGTCCATAACAAGAAACTGTAACTGCTCTGCCATTATACCCTACCATATACACGCATTATACAACTGAAGCCCATAGATGACAGGTGGTGCAAAGGCTATTAATAAAAGAGACAAATACAGGACATTTTTTTGTTTCACTTCCTGCTACAAAGACCATTTGCTAAAAGTATGGCTCACTACCCTGGAAGTCAGTTTTGCTGAAACCCTTACAGCTTCTAAGCAAACACAAACACTTCACAGCTGAAAAATGTGACAAATAAACAGAATATCATTTAATTTAATTTGACCAACGAAGCAACTGATTCACAAGTCAGTTGAGTGGTTTGGGTTTTTTTAAAGTCTTAGTGCAGTTTCTACAAATGGTTTTAGTTACTTCAGTGACTGTTATGGTCCCATGATAATAATCTACTCCTAATAAGGACAATTGCTTAGATTTATTATTCCATTGAGGTCTTGTTAAAGATCTAACAAAAATCTTATTTAAATGAAAGGGACAATAGAATCTTATGTCAATGCTGGCTTTAATTAAAACCTGGGCACAGAATATGTCTCAGTGTTAGAAAAATAAAAGCAGATTTAAAAGTTGATTGGGTACAAGTTAATTAGCATGAACTGCCCAGCTCTCCAAAATTTCAAGAAAAAGATGTCAAGACATTTGACCCTGTTAATAAATATTTTGGGTAAATTTGCATTAATTCTTCCCCACTCACACGCCCTTCCCTTTGCATATATTCTTAATTTCACAAGTTTACTAAGCATTTATGGAAGCAAATATGAGATACATTACCTGCTAAACTGAACAAATCCAAAGGGGCAAAAAGCAGACTGACTGAATTCAATATATTAATATGCACCGACATTTAAAAAATGCTTCATAACACTCCCAGAGCAAGCATATAAGCTGCAGCAGTTTCACTGTAATGTTGCTATAATTTGTGTTTCAGCATAGTCATTATTCACATATGGGAGCACACAATTCCTACAGTTATTTTTCATGCATGAGTAGTTTTAAACCTCCCAAATCACCAACATAAATACACAGAAGGTACCTGCTTCCAGAAGTTAACATTTCATTAACCCTGGAAGGGAACAAGAAGATAAGAGACAATCAGTTTTGATTAGAAACCCAAGTACAGTGTTATGTACTATGCCATGATCATGTACCTGTACAGTACGTTTACACTAATGTATTCTCTACCTTAATTATGACCATGGGGCATTTGCTCAAAGTGTTGGAGGAGCAATGCAGAAAGAATCTCACAGTTCCTCCTTGCTCCTCCAATACCAGGGCCATGCAGCTGAGGGAAGAGAGGGTTTCAGGAGAGAGGCCTGGAAAATAGCTGTTCTGCGCAGTCCATTCCCTTCTCAGGAAAGTATAAGTTAAAATACAAAAAGCCCTATAACCTATACCTGCATTAAGAAGCAGTACTCTTTCTCAATCACTTTTCCACACCACAGAGGTTACACTGATTGGTTGGGGCCCAGAAAGCAACCACAAACTCTGTAGCATAGGCTAATTTTGCCACTGGTACAGGCAGGCAGGGAAAAGACATGTGCATGGACAGACACAGAAAGAGGCTTTGTTGTTTCTATGGATCTCCATGCTTTCACCTACTACCATAACAAGTACAGTATCAAATCTCCATAAGAAGTGACAAAAAAGTAGTCTTCTTGTCTGGCCACCAGTTCTCTAGGACAGTGTTTTTCAACCTTTTTTTGTTTGTGGAGACACAGAAAATTTGAGTGGAGGTATGGATCCCTTTGAATTGTAAATGTGGGTATTTGTGTCCTTGTGATTGATCATAGTCATCTTTTGCAGACCTCTTAGACATAGTCTGTGGACCTCCGGGGGTCCACAAACCATAGGTTGAAAACCACTGCTCTAGGAGATGAGGAGGCAAAGAGCCACAGTCTGCCTGTGTCACATTCCCTGCCACTTCTAAAATTAGACTATAAAAATTATAAGAATTCTGTTGCATGAGCTTTCCTGGGATGTACACATTAATCACATTAATATCTTGCATCCTCCCTCTGTTCAATAAATCTAAAACAAGAACAAGCAAGCTATGACGTTTTACTCGGCCTTAGTGAGGCTGCAGCTGGAGTACTGTGTCCAGTTTTGGGCCCCCCACCTCAGAAGGGACGTGGATAAGCTTGGGAGAGTTCAAAGGAGGGCCACCTGCATGCTCAAAGGCTCAAAGGCTCAAAGGCCTTATGAGGAAACGCTGAGGGACATAGGACTCTTCATCTTGGAGAAGAAAAGGCTCAGGGGGGACTTGGTGGCAGCCTCTAAGTATATAAGATGTGTGTGGCACCAGGGTCTGGGAGAATAGTTGTTCACCAGGGCTCCCCAAGAGATAACAAGGTCTAACGGCCACAAACAGCTAGAAGGCCAATTTAGACTGGACATAAAGAAAAACTTCTTTACAATCTGAGTGTCCAGGGTCTGGAACAGACTCCCCCCAGAGGTGGTGCAAGCACCTACTCTGGACTCATTCAAAAAATGTTTGGATGCTTAACTTGCTGGGATCATTTGACCCCACCAGACTTCCTGCCTATGGCAGGTGGCTGGACTCGATCATTTCGTGAGGTCCCTTCCAGCCCCTAATGTCTATGAAATCTATAACAGTTTTTGCTGATGAATTTGCTCAGTGTGTAAAATGGCATTAAGTGAATAGTACCTTAAGGTTTATCTTCCTTCATTTAGCAAGAGTGAACCCCTCCCCCATCCATTTCTTATGTGTAAAGCCGATGTCTTTTTAAAATTGCACTTCCTTATTTATGCCCCACTAATCACATTAGCAGAAACAGACATGGGCTATGTCAGCAAATGTTACAGATCCTATCAGAGGAAGCACAAAATCAGTCAACATTATTTTTGTAAACTCCAAGTCAATATTGGCTGCATGCTCAAAGATGCCTGATGCCTGAGTGGTAGATTTCTTTGGGTAGTTTTAGTTTAACTATCTGGAGCCTATCATGACTCAAGTAAACCCAGGAAGTCTTGTGAATTTTGTGCTAGTGCCCATCGCTGTGATTTCCTTACCCCCACTGAGCTCCAGTGGGCCATTTGCTGGTCTGAGTATGAATTCAGCATGAATAAGGGTGTCACCACCATCTCCCCTCCCCCTGCCTCTGCTTTATTACAGACCTTGAGGATAGGTACAGAAATTATACATAAACAAGTATAAATAATTGGAAACTGGTTCGATTCTGTAACACAACAGAAGTTCAATGCACATAAAACACTTTCAAAATTTCCAAAACCATTTTAAGATAAACCTGGATGAATATAGTATTAAACATAACTGATTTAGTTTAAATTAGTTTATTGAACTTCTGTCCTAGATCCCCTCCAGATTCAAGTTAACTCACAGTCCTCCATCATCCCAGGATGCTTTGTGCCTCCCCACAAGCCCTCCCCCTTGCAGGGTGGGAGGGCTATCCTTGGCCCAAGTTGTCTGCTCCAGCCAAGCAAGAAGGCATGCTCTAATGCCTCCCAGATTCTGGCTTGGGTCCACAGCAGGCATGTGGCTGCATTTCCACAATCAAAAATGAATGCCTGTTCACTTGCTTATCTGTTCAATCTACAAATATTAGATTAACCTGCGAAGATTGAATCAATTCAGCCTCAGGCATTTTGACTATCTGTACTGAACCTGAAAGTCCAGATGTTCATTATCTTCAGTTCGAGGTTGGTCATATTTTGTATCTAAAGTACTTGACAGAATCCCCTGAATAAATGCAGTAAATATTTCAGTGTTAAGAAGACATGAATTTTATAGGAACATAGGAATGGAAGGGTATCTTGAGACAATGAGTCCAGCCTTTGCTCTTGCAAACAATGCTTTATCCAAAAAGTTCTGAAAATCATCTATGTCCACTCTTCATGCTACAGCCAAAAAGCACCTAATGAAAAACAAAATTCAAACACCCTACACCATGGCGCAGCTAAACAGCATGGCCAATATCCTGCCACTGTAGTGAAAGTGATCCTAGGAAGAGGACTATGACCCCATAAGGCAAAACCCCTGACAGCCCTTGCCAATCTGACCTCAGTAAGGGAAAGCCTTTCTGGCCCCAAATCTGGCAATGAGGCCAGATTTTCCAGCTCGACAATCATTCCTGGCAGAGCAAGACTCTCCAGTCAAGTAGGCAAGAGATTTCTATATGTCAGTGAGAGCACTAGTGCATCCCAATCAAATCTCCTCAACTAATTTAACACAGATGTCTCCAACAAATTTGACACCTTTCCATTACCAATGTGAGGTAAACCCAAGGAGAACGGTAAAATATCCAAGATATAAAAAAGCCATACATACAGGCTGTGTCTGTTTTAGCATCTTGTAACTACATTTAAGAACATAAGAATTGCCATTTACTGGGTCAAACCACAGGTCGTTCTTGCCCAGTATCCTGTGTCACACAGGATACTGGGCTGAAAGTATCATAGGGTGCTGAAAGAGAGAGTGCAGCACATAGTGGGTGCTGAAAGAGAGAGTGCAGTAGGTATGCCAGAAGTTATTTTCCACTGTTCCTTTCTCAGTTGTGGCCTCCAGCATTTAAGGTTAAGGAAGTTCTAATTCAGAAACTGCATCCCTAACTTTCATGCTCTACAGCTACTGATTCCTTTCAGCCAAGAATTTGTCCAATCACTTTTTGAATCTGGCTAAACTGCCAGCTTCCCTACCATCTGCTGGCAATGAGTTCCAACAATTGAATTACACACTGTGTGAAAAAGAACTTTCTTTTGTTAGTTTTAAACTTAACTATCTACTTGTTTCATTCTGTAACCCCTTGTTCTTGTACTGAGAGACAGAGAGTAAATAATAAATCCCTATTTACTTTCTCTTCATCATTTAATATTTTGTAAACCTTTAGCATGTCCGTCCTCAAGTGTCTCTTTTCTAAACTAGCCTCTTTAGTCTCTCCTCATATGAAAGCCTCTCCATACCACTAATTATTAGAGGTGTGCAAAATGGGCCTGTAGCAGGACACTAAGGTGCCTGCTACTCTCAGAACAGAGGTAGGAACCCAGGTGTTGGTTGTCGGGACAACCGGTTAAGGAGGGAATTGGCCACACCTGCACCTGGTCAGCTGACTGGAAGGGGCAGGGCCTGGCTCCCACATAGGTCCTAGACCTGAGGCCAGGAGGGCAGTTTCCTGCTGGCAGCCAAGGGGCAAAAGAGCTCTGCTGGAGTAAGCAAAGGGGAGAGGCCTGACTGCACAAGCAGCTTCTGATGCTGTTATGGGATGGAGTATTCCCTGGTAGGGAATGAATGATGTTTAAGCCGGGCAGCGTGGATTTATGTTATAGCCCAGGGGCTTGTGTTTTGTGTTTGCTGTTTTAACTGGCGGTTTGTTGGGTGAGGCTATTAGGGGATGGAGAAGGCCTCATAGGGGACCTGCGGCAGCATGGGAACCCCAGCCTCAGAGAGAGGGGGCGGTGAGAAGCCCCAGAGAGAGGGGGCAGCGAGCGAGACAGGGCTGCAGAGAACCCAAGCACCAGGAAGGCGCAGAGCAAGAAAGGGCTGTGGAAAGTCCAGGGAGGACAAAGGGAGGGCCAAATTAAAACAAGGCCCAGATCAAACCACATCAGTATCATCTGCGAGGCTTGGGCTGTGGTGTAGGGGAGGAAAAATGGAGCCTCAGATAGCGCCCCCTGGCATTGGGGCAATAAATGGGCAGCTTCCTATTAATTACCATCTACAAAATAATTTAAGAACAAGGCACGGCAGGAAGAAGGCAGGCAGTTGGCTCATAACAGGAGGGCGGGTTGACCAATAAATGGACCCCAGAAGAGGCACCCCTGTCACAGGTTCAGATTCGATTCAGCTTCAGATTCAGCCTGAACTGGGGACAGTGATTCAATTTGTTGATTCAGATCACTGTCCCCAATTTGATTCAGCCAAATCTGAAGATTCAGAGCTGATTTGGAGAATTAGTGATTCGGCCATGGACACAGCTTTAAATGTTTTTTCTACATACTTTGAGATACCAGGTGCAGCTTGTGAAAGCTGCAATGCTGGGGCAGATGAGTATCCCACAGGAGCATGGGGGATGCCCCATGTGCTTAGCGGTAAAACTGGAAGTGGGCCAGAAGTACTTTCAGTCTACTTCCAGGTCTGCCTCCGAGCACATGGGGGACACCCCCCCCACGCTTTTCCAGCTCGACAATCAGCCATGGGGGAAGCCCAGGCATTCCCCCAGACCCAGAAGGTACCAGTCACCAAGCTTCTGGTCCACTTCCAGGTCTGCTGCCGAGCGTGCTGGGGAGCCCCCCACATCCCTGTGGTAGGTAGAAAAAACATGTTAAGCTGTGTCTTTGTCCAAATTGCTGAATCTCTCTGAATTGATTTGGAGGGTTCTGATTTGATTTGGAGAAATTAAAGGATCTCCTGATTCAATTTGGATTTGGAGATTTGGCCACCGAATCAGACCAAATCTTTGCCAAATGGAATCAGGAACTGAAAATTTGCAGTCCCACTAATTAGCCTTGTTGCCCTTTTTTATACCTTCTCTAGTTCTTCTGCATCCTTTTGGAGAAGAAGGGACTAGAAGTAGGCAAAGTATTTAAAGTGTGGGCACAACATGGTTTTATAAAGGTGCATGATGATATTTTCCATTTTGTTTACAATTCCCTTCTTAATAATCCCCAATATTGTTTTTGCCTTTTTGATGGCTGCTGAGCATTGAGCTATAATTTTTTAGTGAACTGTCCACAATCTCCATCTTGGTCTTTTGCACTTTGAATAGTTTTGTGCCACTGGAAAATTTGGCCACCTTGCTATGCACCCCCTTTTCCAAATGATTTATGAATATGTTAAACAGCGTTGGTCCTAACACAGATCCCTGGAGGCACCCAACTGTTTACTTCTTTCCATCCTGAAAAATAACCATATATACTCACTCTTTACTTTCTATCTTGAAGCCAATTTCTAATCCACAAGTGAACATTCCCTGCAATTCCATGGCTACCTAACTTAGTTAAGACCCTGTGAAGGGGGACCTTATGAAATGTTTTTGAAAGTCCAAATACATTATGTCAACTGGATTACCCCAATCCACCTGCTTACTGACACCCTTAAAGAATTCTAGTAGGTTGGTAAGTCACGATTTCCCTTTTACAAAGCCATGCTGATTCCTCTCCAGCATCCATGTGCTGAACAATTTTTATTACTACTTCTACCATTTTTCAGGAAACAAGTTAGGTTCACTGGCCTGTAGTTCCCTGCATCCCCTTTTAGAGCCTTTTTAAAATATGAGAGTCATACTGGTAACCCTCCAGTCCTCTGTTTTCAGAATAAATAATTATTATTTAGACTTCAAATCACTTATCTCCTGATGCAATGGCCTACTTGCTAAATTTGGTAACAAAATTCTGTCTCATCTGATTGCTAATGAAATACAATAGTCTTGAATCCCTTTTCATTATTTTCCCAGTCAAATAGTCTCCTAATTTGTGTGACCATCACCCTACTATTGTAAATGGTGGGAATTCATGCAGAAGTCCTGCTTTGAGCAATAAAAAGTGTTTCTGCCAACCTAGGTTAAGCCAGGGGTATCAAATTCACCTGAGGCCCTGAGATGGATTTGGACCATGAGACTCCTAATAGGCTGGATCCAGCCTGAGACATGGGGTGTTCACCAAGGTGACAGGTGAGGGGTCTGTAGCAATGAGGGGCTCTGGGGCAGGGATTCATTGGCAGTGACAGTGGACGCAAGGGTGGCAGCAGTGAACCAAGTTTGTCACTGATAGTGATTGATGGCCAGTGAAGTCAAAACCACTACATTTCATAGCAGGCCATATCCTGCAGCTGCCAGTAGCCCAGCAAGCTGGATAAAACAGCTCTGAAGGCCAGATTCAATCAGTGGGTCACCTCTGATTTAAGTAATCTGCACAGGGTAAGGATGTTGGTATTTCTAAGGGATTAGTTAATGAGATCAGGGAAGTTTCAGCAAAAAAACCTTATTTCTATGTTATAAAGCACCACTAGATGGTGCTCATGCTTCCTTGGTTTTGTTGGCCCTGCAAGTGGCTTCCTGAGTGAAGTTCTTTGCATCAGATTTCAGAGTCTGGGAGGCTATTCCTTCTCCCATGTCTGTCAATGGAAGCAGCCACTGTCCTTTGATTCCCCTCATTCACATGAGTAGCACCACTGAGTTGGATGGGATGAAAGAGGTTTTTTGTCTGAGAGACCTTGCTCGCTCCTTTTTGTAGTAAAAAGAGGGGGGGGCCAAGAGGGAAGGGAATGCTGCTGGTTCCCTCTGCCCAAGCTTCATTGTGAATCACACCCCACAATCTCTTGGGTCCCAGGACATTTGAACCAATGGAACCGCATTGCCTGGTCCTTCCCATGCTAGAGCTGTCCATGGGAATCCAAACATGAAGGAGCCATTAAGAAGAGAAAAAAGTAATAGATGTATAAAATGTATTCCTATGTCCTTGGAAACTGAGCTGGGTCTGTGGGAAATGCTGGCACAAAGGTGGAGATGGGGAACATACAGACATATCCAACATATTCCTATCATTGCCTCTGGTCTGGATCTCCCATAAAACAGCACACCCTGCCTTACTGAGAACACATGACCTGCAAAACGGTGCTGTAGAGACTGCTTTGCTTTTCATATTATGGTCCCAGGGAGGGAATGAGAGAATGTATGTGTGGCCTTCTGAACAGTGCAGAGATGACACTATGTCCAGGGATCCTGGTTTTCGCTGTTTAAAAATAGCAAGTTCTCTGAACCAAATTTTGCAAATTCTCAGATTAAAAAGGCCCAAATCTGTGTATTTCCATGATTAAAATGAAATGCCACTATATCTATAGGCATCAGTTGAACACAATGTTTTATCAATGTATTTACCATTTTAAAGCAATTTGGAAGCCTACCAGTGCCTCAAACAATATTTTACATTCTAAAAACATAAATTTTAGCCTTTGATTTTGGGTTTTGTCATAGAAAATCAAAGCTCCCGTGCACACTTCACTCACCAGGATGTAGGTCCAGCTGCAGCTGTCTCCCCCACACTGACCTGTGGCACTGAGCAGCCCTGAAATACCATCTCCTTAAAATGATAAAATCCTCATTTTCCCAATAGTGAACGGAAAACCTAGGTCCCTGATAATGTCACTCTGCTGATGCCCATACAGTGAAGCTCAGGACAAACCAGAAAACCCTTCCACTTGCCAACTGTGTACATGGGGGGAGGTGGTAGAATCAGCTGTAAGCCTCCAGCCAGACCAACGCAAGGGTAAAAGGAATTGTTGGTGATGGTAGCAGAGATTCAACATGGTATTGGGAATAAGGAGCAGAGGAGGACTGTTGTTTTCTATTCAAATATTTAAGCCAACAGTGCCCAGCAAACTCCACAGTTTGTATTCAAAAAAGGAAATTGAGCACCATCACTTTAAAAATTATGGTCCTTTTTTGTGTAAATTTATTTCCAAGGCAGATGGATGATTCTTCAGTGTGCCTCAGGCTGGAGATTGTTAGCATAATTAAGGATGGGAAATGTCCAATATGAGACTTATATGAAAGCCATATTAAAACACTTAGTGAGCAGTGCATCGTGGGAGCTGTATTCCTCAATGACCTTTTAAAGAAATATGTTCTGAAATCTCTTGTCAGAATCTGTGTGCAGGCACAGATGTTTACAGATGTTAGCCAGTACTTGAAACTATATTACCAATTCCAGTCTCTGGCAAATCACTCTTTCCTGCATTTCATTTGTGTAGCCACTGAAAATGTAAATTTAATGCTGATCTTTTCTCAGATCTATCGCTTGGAATACAAAATTCATTGCTGTTACAAGGGGAGCTTTGGAGAACTGCAAAGCAATAGCCAAACCCTGAAAGGTACAGAGCCCCTTATAATCTTCTAAAAGCTCAAAAGTAGGACTGTGGTTTAGTGAACTATCACTAACAATAAAAATGCTTCCTTAGCATGTGACATTAATAGCTGATAATGTCAAATATAAGTAGTGTTAGGGATCTCTATTCAATTAGTACTTGCCCAGTTTATCACAGGCATCAAACCAGGATCTATAAATTGTAAGTTAGAAAAGCTGAAAGCAAACTGTAATCACATTTAAAATTAAAATCTGCTTTACCATTTGCATACTCACTATTTTCCAGCCATAGCAGCATAATTAGATTAGTGCCCAGTGAGAAGTTCACTATTATAGGGGTCTATTCTCTCCATTTGTCGGTCCAGGCTTCTCTTGGTCTACTATCTGGTACCATGTAAATCAGTATGGCCTGTTCCATGGTTGGGTTGTCAATGACTAAATCAGGGCCCACAGTCTGGGTGAGGAGGACATGTGGACACCCAGCAGGACTATAAACAACCTGTCAAAGGGGCAGATGAGCTCCCTGCAAGCTAACAGCTATCCATACCTGGAGAGGAGATGGACACCTCCAGGTCACCCCCCCCGAAGAATCACCAATGTTACAAAGTAACTCAACTAACCTACGAGAGTTGTTATAGCGTCTAAGGTGCCCCAAAAGTCACAGCAGCCTTGGGGCTGACTTGACTTGAATCTTTCCATGGTTGCGTATGCAAATTACACCAACTTCTGCAAATATATAGATTCATATCAATTGGGTCCAGTTCCCCTGCACTAGGCAGGAAAGACAACTGGGGTTGTGACCCCAGCAAGGTGACAGCCTAGTCTCCTCTTGAAGATCTCCAGGGTAGGTGATTGCACCACCTCTGAAGGGAGTTTATTTCACAGTCTGGACACCTTGACTGTGAAGAAGTTTTTCCTAATGTTGAGTCTGAAATGGTCTTCTAGCAGTTGGTGGCAATTACTCCTGGTTTTCCCCAAGGGTGCTCTGGTAAACAGTAAACAGTTGTTCACCGAGCCCTTATGTACTCCCATGATGTAGCGGTAAGCTGCTACCAAGTCCCCTCTCAGTCTTCTCCTTTTCAGGCTGAACTGTCCCAGGTCCCTCAGCCTTTCCTCATATGGCTTGCCTTGCAAGTCTCTGATCATACAGGTGGCCCTTTTCTAGAATCTCTCAAGCTTTTTCACATCCTTCTTGAAGTGTGATGCCCAGAATTGGATTCAATACTCCAGCTGTGATCTCACCAATACTGAGTAGAGTGGAAGAATCACTTCCTTGGTTTTGCTGGAGATACACTGATTGATTCATGCCAGAGTATTATTTTCCCTACTGACTACAGTGTCACACTGCCAGTTCATAGTCATACTGTGGTCTATTATTACCCCTAGGTCCTTTTTGTTCATGGTGCTGGTCAGTTTGTCACCACCAAGTCTATAGGTGTGTAGGCAGTTGTTCATCCCCAAGTGGAGCACTTTACATTTCTCAATGTTGAACTTCATCTGGTTCTGATCTGCCCAACTTGCTAGCCTGTCTAGATCCACCTGTATCTGTAGCTTATCTTCAAGCATGACCACGCTTCCCCATAACTAGATGTTGTCCAAGAACTTGGCCAGTGAGCTCTTCACCCCCACATCCAAGTTACTGATAAATATGTTGAAAAGTACTAGACCAGGCACTGACCCCTGTGAGATGTCACTTCTCACCAGGATGACAGATTCATTAGAGATCTCTGGGTCCTACTCCACAGACAATTTCCCACCCACCTGACTATTTCGGCGTTAAGTGCACAATCCTCCAATTTTCTCACAAGGACATTGTGGGAAACCAAATCAAAGGCTTTTTGGAAGCTGAAGGATACAATGTTAACCTCTCCTCTCTCTCTTGTCCAGGTGGTGAGTTACTTGGTCATAAAAGGAGATGAGGTTGGTAAGACAAGGCTTGCCCACAATGAAGCCATGCTGAAAGAAGGATGAACAACAGATCAAAGTGGTGATCCCTAGCAATACAGGCAAATCCAAATGAACAAAGTGCATCAGAACTTTGGCTACTTAAGTCAGTCTCTGCAGCATCAGTACTATTTTCTCCAAAGACATACAGCAGGTCCTACAAAAAGAAAAGAGAAAAAAAATACAGATATGGGACTATTATTGTTTTACTCCTCCAAAGAATGATAATCCTGTGCCCTGGAGCTGACTGTTAAAGCCATCATGCTGGAGAAGCCAGTATTTTCCTTGCTAGTAAACATCTTCCATTTTTTATTTCTGAATCCAGTTCATTTTCCCAGGTCAGGCATTCTTCTGCCCCATTAAAAGCTGTGGAAGGGGATTTTTCCTGGCTAGGTGGCTCAGTATGAGTTCTCTTGTGCACAACGCTACACCCTGCTTGCCAGAGGAGTGCTTTTCTCTCAAGAAAAAACACCCCCTGGAACTGATGCATCCTACCAGATGTACAGGGTGTGGCAGTATACCATCTCTGTCTCTCCCCAAACTCTGCTACATGACAATTTGGTTACCGTGGTCACTGCAAAGGGCAGACTCCTCTGCCTCATCTAGCTCTTCAGGTAACCCTGAGTTGTAACCTGAGCTGGATATATTCCTGCGGGAGGGGGGAAACCTGCTCCCTCTGCCTACATGACTGGCATCACATACATGGGTGAGGGGCTTAAGCTTCCTATTGTTCTAAGCAATGCCAGCCTGACTGGGAGGGGGCTAAAGATCCTGCCAGTCTACCCAGCAACCAGTGATGCATTTCAAATTGGTTGGCTGGCAGCCAAAAGTTGCTGGCCCTCATTGGACCAGGTAAATGAGGTCATAAGGGCAGTGAAGGACTGCCCAGGTGGAGGGGCAGTAGCCATGATGAAAACTTAGAGAGAAGCTGGACCATCCGAAACACGCTTTCTCTCTTGAAACTGATGATCAATGAACTGTTGGCCTCCAGAGGGAATTTCTACCTGCCTCTGGATGGTACTCGTAAGCTACCTGAGATCTAACTAGATATATAGCTTGTAGTAACACAGATGCATAATCAAAGGCTACTATGTCACTTTGCTCTATGGGATTTCTCTGATATTGCTCTACCCTGTACTCTATTCCAAATGTACTCCTTGTAACCAATAAAGTTCTCCTTTGTACTTAGTGTGGGAGACTTATTGGGAGAGGGTCTAGATTATGCCTTGGGGTCCCCTTGGTTTGGCTGAGAGAGACCACTATTTGTGCTGCAGAGACTGGGGGAAGTACCCCAAGTTCTTGTAGTGGGTCAAATACCCTCAAGGTCTAATAGGCCTGTGTTTCCCAGAGGGCACAGGTCCAGGATCAGTCCAGACTCTGGGTGGTGGCAGCATTAGCCCCAGGCTAGCAGGTGTGCTCCAGGAAGGCAGTCAGCCAGATGTGAGGCACCCCCAGGGAGGCACTTGGAGCCTGGAAGGTGGTCGGATGCAGTGAGGTGGGTGGCTCAGCACAGGAGCACCACCTACTGGCCTGCCACACAGGGCATTGTGGCCCCACCTGGCAGCTTTGGCTGTGACCCTGGCAGCCCTCCCTCAGCTCAACAGCAAAATGTTTTTTTGCTGAAAAACCAGCATCCTACCTTCCCCATGGGACTGCAGTAGCAAATCTTCTAGCTAGCTTTTCTGGGGCTACTTTCATCTGCTTCCCTAGCATAGAGCACAGAGCCCACATGAGGAGAGGACAGAAGGGTACTAGGAAGGCACCTGAGCCCTGATCCTGTGTAGAGAAAGCTGTACATGGAGGATTCTTTCTAAATAGATCTCTGACATATGACATGGCACAACTTATCTGACTTAGTTGCACTGCATTTCATAGCTCTGCTTAGATACTCCTTTTCAAAGTATAAAGAAGTTATTTGAGCCCTGAGTATCTTGGGTGCACATCACCGCAGCCTAGCAGAGCACCTTCTTTTCTTTATGCAGTATAGTAAGAATATAAAGAACTTTATTTTTAAACCAGGCCTACCATTTTCAAGGGAAAAGCATGCACCTCCAAATTAACTATTCACACAATTAGCACTTTGGTATCTATTTATCCCAGTGAGGCCATATGTTAGGTAGGTCGATGTCTAAATAGTTTGACCCTTATGAATGGAAGGCAAATTTCAAATAATTAAATAAACTGGCTAAGGGTAAACAACAAAAATGAAGAGGAAAACACCTGCTGTTTGGAACAGAGGCATAAGGGGACAGCTTAGTGCCTAGGGCAGCAGTAGCTCCTGAATGCTAACACCGGAGGTTCAACCAGCCAGCAGGAGTGGCAGCTGTAATTTTTCCATTCTCCCTCCCAAGTCAGTGCCAGGGACTGCTGCCCCAGTCATCCCATATTAGTTACACTGCTGGTTTGGAAAGCGTATGGTAGATATACAAAAGCAATGGAAAAAGTATTTTAAAAAATTAGTCAGATCAGCCCTTCTAGAGAAAATGCACTTTAAGAATCTAGCAGAAGGCTTAAAAAGAAATAGATTCCAGCATGTTTTCCCTAAACAATTTTGATGCTAACACAGGCCTATCCTATATTTGGTATACTATATAATCTTGAAAGAAGGTAACCCAGTTTGCTCTGCCAAATAGTGCATATGCAGGGAAGTTCAGCATACTTTCAATCTCAAACTGAGAGCAAAAAGGGACACAGAGTTACCTATTTTTCATGTGAGCAGTTACCTACATTTTAGAGGCATGTAGATTACTGTCATTAGAAGGAGATATTGATGAAGGACTCAGTTATTTCTTGATATGCAGATATCCAGTCCTGTATATTTATAAAGAATGTACAAACATCCTCTTTCCTTGAAACAGTAGTAATTGCACAGTAGAAAACATTACCTTGCTCACAGTTGTCTCTTTCATTCAGCATTTAACCCCTCTCAGTCCTGCCACCTCTGCTTCTCTAGCTGTGTCTGGTGCTCCCTTGCTGCCTGCCCTGTCTAGTCCTATATTTTTTTCTCTCCTATACCTTGCTCCCCACTCCCTTGCATCCCCTTCACTAAAATAAAACAGGGGGACATCTCTACTAGGCCTGTGCGAGTAGGAAGGTATTTGATCTGGCTGCTTTGGATGTCAACGATCTGATCCGGAGCTCTGGACTGGTTTGCTATTTCAATCTGGCTGAAGTGGCTCCAAAGCTTTGGAGCCGCTTCAGAGATCAGGCCATAGGCTATAATGGGGGATCAATGAAATATCTATAACACTGCTGTTTTGTGTCTAATTTGGGTGAATCTTGCAGGTGTGGTAGCCTCTGCTGAGAGCATGAAGCCTGCCAATATTAAAAAAGATAGGTGCGGGGGCTTGGGGGGAACTGCACCTCAAATTCTTGAAAGCGAAACTCATGTCACATCTATGTGTTACACCACAGGGGGGCTGAAAACTGCAGGGGTGGTGGCCCGTGGTGAGGCCACGAAGCATGCCAAGTTTCAAGAAGATAGGTGCAGGGATTTGGGGGGAACTGCACCTACTACCTAGGAGGCTGATGAAGTGCAGTTCTTAGGCCCAGCTCTGAAAAGTGGTTTGTACATTCAAACAAGCACCTAACCACATCACCAGAACTGAAGCCAACTTCCTACAGCTCAAAACACAAAACCTGCCAACTATCTCTAGTACCCCCACAATCTGCACACCAGAATCAGTCAAAGACAACAAAACCCAACTACCTGTGGGGGCACATTCCTCATGAAAAAAATACTCTGCATCCAGTCTACCTGGCCTGATCCTGAACAAATTATGATGCATACCACTTTTCAGAGCTGGGCCTATGAACCACACTTCATCAGCCTCCTAGGTCATGCATTCAATATACACAGTGGAGTTCTGGCACATTGCGACCTGCCGGACATCTGACACCCCAGGCACCTCTGCACTTTTACCTGCACTGCTATATCCCCTTTTCCCCTCTACCCCGCACCCCAGCCTGTCCCTCCCTCCCTGATGCCTCCATTTCCATTTTCACTGACTGGCTTTCTTGCCTGCATTGCAAGCCAGGTCAGCCTCTGTCTTCTTTACTATTCCTTCCATCCACGACCAACTGCAGGTACTTCCTCAGCCTGACAAAAGGGTTTTCAATTCTAAAGTCGGCATCCTGGGCAGCTAAGCTGAGCTCACCAGGAGCCTCACAACTGCACTGCAATGAACAAGCGTCAGGCCTGTCAAAGATGTGACAGGTCTGGGCATTCCCCAGCCAGGACTTTGTGTGTATGCATTTTAGCTGAAGGTTATGGCACTCCCTACCCATCTTTCACCAGGGGATCATTGGTCCTGGCATTTATGGGGCTGCCATGCTGCCAGCAGTCCCACCAGGCCTCCCTACCCTGGCAGGGTGCAGTTTTAGTGGTCATACCCAGGACCTGGGGCCACCTCCTTCCCCATAGCCCCAGTCCCATACCTCCAAGTTTGTCGTGGCAGGAGAATGAGCTCAGCAGGGACGTGTTCTCCCCCTGCTGACTGGTGATGCAGTTAGTGCCCCCTCCAGCTGACAGCGGGGCATTACTAGGCTTTTAAAAAACTAAAGGGAGGAAATTGGTGCAGAGTGAGAAGGGTGGCACTCAGTCTGTCTGCGGGTGGGGCTTGGGGAACCCCGAGCAATGGGAGGTTCACCTTTAGGACCACCAGCTGCTCCACCAAAGCAGGATCCAAGCAGGTGCAGTGGGGTGTCACAACATCCCCAGCAATGCTGAACACCCCCTCGCTTGGAACACTGGTCAGTGGACAGGGCAGGTGTTACCAGGCAACCATGGCCAGATCTTGCCACATCTGGCTGCGGTTTGCCCAGTAGGCCGAGGGGTCACAGTCCAGTGGCTCCACATCCTCAGCAACATAGGTAGCCAACAAAGCTTTGGCGCTATCTGCCCGAGGCTGAGGTCTGGTGCATTTGGACTCCAACATTGAAGCCATGCCCATGGCCCACATTGGCAGTGGCTGGCCTAGACACTGGCTGGTGGTGGTGCTGGTGTTGACACTGGCACCGGTGCTGGCATGGGAAAGTAGATTCCCCTCTTCCACATCCCTTAGCCTCTGCACTTTGGCCTCCCTGACTTTGTTGACCAGCACCTGCATTCAGTGATCGAGGGTTTTGGGGCTGCCAGTGCACATGCTCCCCATCACCCTTGGGTCACACATGCCTGCTATCATGTGGACCATACTGGACTGAAAGGGATCCAGCCATTTCCTAATGCCCTCCTTCAGCCACCTCACCAGCGACTGCACATCTGGTGCCAGCGGCTTGCCCCAGCCAGGAACATTGATCCCCTGGAATTTCTCCATTTGGTTTTCCAATTCCCTCACTAGGGGGATCACCTGGCTAAGGAGGGCAGCACCAGTGCTAAGGGTCTTGATGGCCTCGAGGAAGGGCTGGGGGATCACCAAGATCTGGGAGATGGTACCCCACTCGGCTCTGTTCAGCGGAGTGCTGATCCCAATCTCCCCAAGCAAGGCCATCTCATGGATGGCCTTCTGTTGCTCCACCAACCTTTTGAGTTCCCCCAAGTCTCCACATCCTGCATGATTTTGTGCTGTGGGATGCTCAGCTCTGCCTGTTTCTCCTGCAGCATTTTGTTTCCCTCGATGCTGCAGTGGAAGTAACCCACCACCTTCCTGCATTTTGAAATCAACTGGCTTGTAGCAGTAGTGGTGGTGATGCCATCACCAGCAGCCCTGACCCCCTCCAAAGTATTGCTCAGTATTAGGTGCAGCCTGTGTGCCACACAGCAGATGCCAACAAAGTTGGCATCACAGACAGCCTTCACCATATTGGCCCCGTTGCTGGTGACCATGAACCCGTGGATAAGCTTGGCCAATAAGCCACCCCTGCATCATGCGGTTCATGGCCCCCATGATCTCCCTTGCTGTGTGAGACTCATCCCACCTCAGCTTGCAGTAGAGTCCAACAACGACCTGATTGCACCAGTGCCCTGTGAGGGAGAGGTAGGCATGATTGCCACCCTGGCTGCTCCAGATGTCAGAGGTAAAGTGCAAGGCTACCTGCAGCTCTGCCTTGCGCAGCTTCTCCCTTAAGTATTCCCTGCATGCCTCATACAGGGAGGGCACCACTGTTCTGCTAAAGGTGGTGAACATGGGCACTTTGTAAGATGGGGCCAGAAGTGCTATGAACTGCCTGAACCCTGGCCGGTCAACTAGGGAGAAGGGCTGGCTATCCAGAGCAGGCATGTCCACAATGCTCTGGGTGATCTTGCTCGCCTTGGGAACATGCCCCCCTTTCTGTCCACCTTTCCCCCACTGGTCCAGGGTGGCCTGCCTCTGCTTTGGGAGGAAGGGGACTTTGGAGCGAGTGGGGGACTTCTCTTTCAGCACACTCACACTCGTGGCAGGCTGAGCAGGAAGGAGGGCAAGGGGATGCTGCCTCCTCAGATGCAACAGCATTGCCATGGTGGAAAAGTGTCTCACATCCTTGCCACGGCTCATGTGCCTTTGGCAGTGCTGGCAGATGGCAAACCTGGAATCATCTGCCAGCTCAAAATGCTCCCACACTACACTACTCCCCCGATTTTGGGTTCAGGGTGAGGATCCTGCCTTATCCCACTCCTCGGCAGGCTGAGGCTCAACAGCAGGAGGAGCTGCCTCATCTCAGCCACTTGCCTCCACAACCTCAGCCTCCTCTGAGGTGCTGCTTTCCAGGGGAGACCTGGGTCTAGGGGAAATTTGAGGGGTGTGGAGTACAAACTCTGATTCCCCCTCAGTCCCCAAAATTGCTTGAGCCAGCATGCTCAGCATCCCTGGTTCCAGCTCCAGCTCCAGCTCCTCCTCTGGCAGTAGGATGCTTATGCTGAGAGATGAAACTGGGTGGAGGAGACAGTGATTCCACTGCTGGCGCCTACTTCTGGACTGAGCGGAGGTGGTGCAGGTGCAGGGACATTAGGTGCTGACACTGCTCCCACCTCCTTGCTTCCACTGGCAGCACTGATGTCATGGCTGCTTGGGAAGAGAATGCATCTGTGTTGGGGGGGGCTGGGCTTGCAGCTCTAGCTCTCCCTCTACCCTCTCTCCCTCCCCTGCCAGAAGACCTGGCACCTGCCTTTCCAGCATGCTTCATATTGGTCTTTCCTGCTCTGCAAAAGGTGTGTGTGTGTGTGCGTGTGGATCCTTTTGTATTGTGTGTTTTATTCCCTCTGCTGCATGAGTGCACTGGCCTCTTCTTTGATTGTTTCTTCAGTGTTAAACTATGTAAAAATTGTGTGCGGTCTGTCTGATTTTTCTTCTTTATATTGTGTGTGTGTGTGTGTGTGTGTGTGTGTGCATGTGTACAATCTGTGTGCCTCCCTGCACAGTGATGGATCACACTGGCAGGGAAAACACAGCTTTTTTTTTCAGTTTCCAAAAAAAAAAAATCAAATATAAATTCAAAGAAATTAATTGAATAATAATAGCAATAGTAATTGAATAGCTAAGCTAAGCTAAAAACTACCCAATCCTTTCTAACAAAAAAAGAAGCAAGTTCAATTACTGAGTAAAGCAAGCAAGCTGAAATGCTTGAGTCTGAGGGTTCCTTTCTCACGCAGTTCCCGAGAGGGAACAAGCTAGGAAAAGGCACAGCATACCTCCAAACAGAGGCTTTTATGCTGTTTCTAGGTCCCTCCCCTCAGACGCTGTCATTGGAAATGCAGCCAGAGAGACATCCTTCTCACTGGCCAGCTACACATGTCAATCTCCCCCACCCGGCTCCCCCTCCCTTTTCTAACTTTCACTTTCAGCGTCCGAAGCATCCAAAGCTTTTCCGAAGTGCTTCGGCAGCTCCAAACCACTTTGGGCAGCTTAACTGAGGCCGCGCTTCACTCCGGACACGCTGCTTCAGATGCCAAAGTGTCCAAAGCGGGCCTGGATCTGAAGCACGATCCAAAGCCTCACACAGCCCTAATCTCTACCCACATAGTTCAAATTCTTGAGTGGCCTCACATGTGCCTTTGTTTGGGTAGTCACGAGTGTCTATATTATACTTGAAAACTCTAGTGTTTTAGTTACCTACTTAATGTCATCTTACATCTTTATTAATTAAAATGTCTCAGCTTTTACATCCCCCAATAAATGGTAGAGGCTTAGCATGGAATTGGCCATGACTACCCTGGTGACTACTTGTGGGTACTGTTAAAATAACACATTTAAAGTTTAAATAAAATCTAAGGCTAACACACAAGTCACAGTCTATGTTACCCCCCAGCTTTGAAATAATTTGAGTTTGAAATGATACCAGGTTCCTTTTCAGAAAAACTGTTTTGTCTAGTGCTGCATTTAAGCACTGAGGAAAATGTTGTTAGATTCTATATTTTCCCTTTGTGTGCTGGGGAGAGGGAAGTGTTGTTATTCTCCTGAAGGAAATATTTTCCTTTTCCCAGTCATCATAAAAGGATTATACGCTAATGAAGCTTCCATGAGAGTAGGCACTGCTGCTAGATTATATTTTAAAATGGTGATGACCTCAAATTTGACAGACAGAAGCACAGCAAGTGCCCCTCCTTTGAACATCTATATTTCTGACATACACATACAAGTTCCATATGCCTATTACAGTGTGCACAAGGTTAGATAAACATGATCCTACTCATACAGAGCAGCAGCCTCTCAAACATATGTCAGTGGAGTATTTACAGCCAGGTCCAGAAGGAGTTTGTGGTTCTTACATTGTCCCCATTAATGAGAAAAATGTCAGGATACAAAAGCTATTTTTTGTTCCTTCTTCTCAAATCCTTCACAAAGCTGATAACTAGTCTTTATAGATTGTGGGAGTCAGATAGAACTCTGAATCTATTATTTTACTAGAACCCCAGGGGTCAACTTATCACCTGGAAAACATTTTACATGGACAATTTGACTTTCATGTGGAGTGTCAGAATGTACCCTAGATGGAAATCTAAAATAAATTATATGGAATACAGCTTCCTCATGCTGGAATTTATCGTTCCCACACTACAATAATTTTGAAAATTGTATCCCTTAAGCTACAGCACTGAGATATTATTAACTACTTGAACTGGAAGAGCATTTCTGATTGGCTGGTGTAAAATCTACGTGCAGAGATTAATATCTATTGAACAACAAGCTTATCTGAAACTGTTTTTCAACAATCTAAATTGACAACTTTATCTTTTTCCAGAATACAATGTCCATTTTGTCACGGCCATCCCCAATATACGTTATCATTTCAGTAAAGCTGTTCCAGGAAGTGAGAATGTGTCTAATCCTCTGCTGATATGGTTGTCTGAGACAATCATACCCCAGAGAGAAAGGGAGGCATTAGCTTGGGCCTCTTATCTTCCTATTATAGGATTTTCTCCTCAAAGAAGCTTTCTGACTCTGGAATGCATCTCTTCAATATGTCACAAATCTAACCATGTCTGTTTCATTGGCTACAGTTTGCTAATAATTTCTTGTGGCACCTTTTGGCAACAGAATCATTTTAATAACACATGGTGATGATTTAGTAAGTGATATTTTGGCTCTATACATTACATTTTTCAGAGCTGCCTAAAACTCAATCACATAGGAGCCTCTGAAAGTGTTCCTTGCCTCAGGGCTGAGCCAGCAACCTAGCCTGGAATTGCATTAGCAGCTCTTGAGAGGGGTGCAGCTAGGGCAGGAGTAGGTGGGGCACTAGAAATCCCAAGGTAGGGAAGGTTTTCTCTGTTTAAATGCAATAAATGGAAGTCACATGGAAACATTATTATACTGACCTCAGTCACCTGATCCAGGGCTGAACAGAAGCAGCCAATAATCTGGTCATCTGATTTCAGGTTCATTTTGTAGTTGTTGCTAATAACTACAAACCTAAATTTCCTCTTAGCCATACTCCCTTAAAGTAAACTAATCCCAAAAGCAAGAACAGGAAGAGGACAACTTATGTGACTCCACAACTGCCAGTGCCTAAGCAGCAGCCTTCCATTATCTGTTTCTTTCCTAATCAGTGATCCACTAAACCAGTTATCATAATGGATGCAACTTATTTAGACTTTGGTACAACTGATTCACTCTTTTGTAGCCTTTGGCTTCCAGCAATAGCGCTCAGCTCAGAAAGGCACTCTCAAGTTAGGATCTGCATATTTGGTCTGGACCGCCTGCTGGGGTTTCATGTTCTCTCCAAGTTCCCACATATTTGACTTAAAGGTGTGACTTGGTTAGGAAGGATCAAGAGGGCACACCACACGTACCCCATTGAAATGGGTCATGCTATGGGATTCTGGTTTTCCTTGAAAAAAAATACCAAATTCTATGCTAAAAAAAAATCACACACTCTCAAATAAAAAAAGCCAAAAGCTGTTTTGGGGAGGGAAGCAGGATGGGAGCCCAAGCCTGCAGCCTGTGCTTTACCTATGCACAGATGTGGGGGGCTGCAAGTCTGCCCTGCCCCCTGGGAGTGCATGCTCCAGCTGAAAACCAGCCCTCCCCCTCCCCCAGATGAGCCACCCATGGCCCCGTCCTGTTCCCTGCTAGCGCCCTGCAGCGGTGCATTGTGGCCCCAGGCCCCAAGCCCCACTCAACTAGGCAGCAGTCCCAGCCCTGCCCAGCTCCTTCCCTACAGGGGCCTGCAGTTAGAGGTATGAGCCCAGCAAGAGTTCCAGGCCATGGCTGTCCACATGTGGAGCCACAAGTATGCACCAGATACTTCTGAATAAAGTTGCTTTGCCTAGTATCTAAAGTTTAGGCAGGGTCAGTACTGAAGAAACATGGGATGCTGCCAAGTTCTCTCTGCATGCATTGTTAAACAGCTCAGTGAGGACTTAGTCAACAGCAGCATGGCTCTAGTTATTAAAATCCTTCCACAGATGCAGTATATGCCACCTAGGATTATATACAAGGTTTATCATTCTGCAGAGTGGACATCCCTCATGTTAATATGCTGGTATTAGGGTTACAGACCAACCAAAATAAGAGGTTTTATCCAATCAAAAACTTGTAACTTTAGTTTTGAAACAATGGATTTTTTATTAGGCCTGGTATGTCACCCAGTCAACTGCTGGCCCTGCTTGGAAGGAATCATAGTATCTAGTATCATAGTATCTAGGGTCAGAAGGGGCCTAGAGCAGGCCATCTAGTCTGACCCCCCGCCAATGGCAGGAACAAGTGCTGGGGTCACAGGACCCCA
>JAGPOW010001543.1:30463793-30519426 GCA_030014935.1 Caiman crocodilus
AGACTGACAGGCCTGTAGTTCTCCGGGTCCTCTTTCCTCCCCTTCTTAAAGATAGGGACCACATTGGCCACCTTCCAGTCCTCTGGCACTTGTCCAGAGATCCAAGAGAGCTCGTAGAACTGAGCCAAGGGCTCAGCAATCACCCCTGCCAGCTCCCTCAGCACCCTCGGGTGTAGGTCATCCAGGCCCGCTGACTTAAAGACATCCAGCCCTTCCAGAAGCTCTTCCACGAGGTCAACCCTCACCCCCAGCCTAGCAGTGATTCCCGAGGGGGAACACAGGCCTCCAACAGGAGGGAAGTCCCGGTCCCCCCTCAGGAGGACCAAGGCAAAGAAGCCATTGAGGATCTCTGCCTTCCCATTGGCTGTGAGCATCAGGTTGCCCGCCGAGTCCTTCAGGAGCCCAACACTTCCCGGGGCTCTCTTTTTGCTCCCCACATACTTGAAAAAGGACTTCCTGTTGTCCTTTATCCTAGTTGCCAGGCGAAGCTCTACTCCCACCATGGCCTTCCTAATAGCCCTCCTACACTCCCGAGCACAAGAGGAGTACTCCTCTTTGGAGGCTGCTCCTCTTTTCCAAAGATAGTAAGCTTCCCGCTTAGCTCTCAGGGTCCCCCGAATGTTTACAGGCATCAACTTATCTTTGATGTAAGAGAAATACAGAGGAAATTGTTTGGGATACTAAAATGAATACTTCTCTGCCCATTTAAAATTGGCTTTGCAATCCACTACAGTGACTGAAGTAGTTGGCAGGACTTCTTTTATCTAATCTGAACAATAATGTTTCCCTTACACCACAGGCTTGTAGGAATGGCAATAAAAGAAGTGCACCATTTGCAGTCAGAAACTTGCTTTACTAAATAGTCTAAGCACTTATAAATGGTTTGAGATTGTTGACCTAAATATCCTTAAAAACCTATTTTTAAAAGTGGTAACATAATTAGCTCATATTTAAAAATTCACAATTTTGCAGTGGGTAAAATTGATGCAGCCTGAATCCAGCTGGAAGTGTAATCTGATACAGATATCAACATGCAGCAGCTTTAAAAAAATTACACAATCTGACCTTAATGTGTATGACTATCAGGCTTTCACTGTAGAAATGTATATTTTTCAATATTCCTCTCAGAGCTGAAATCATGTCATTTATATGCAAATGAGCCTATATTCTGCAGCTGTTTCTTCTCAGCTGAAGCCATGGGAATTATTTGCACTTAATAAAGCCTCATAAATAGGCTTTGCCTCTAAATGGGTGGGGGAGCAGCAAATATATCATATCCATTTGCAGCTACAAGCTTTTTTTATTATTATTTTAGAAGTTATATGCATCCTTTAATAGGAAGTTTCACAGTTACAAAAGAAACATTGTTTCATTTATCCAAACAAAGACCCCCCACCTTCCAATACAAGATTTAATCTGCTTGCTTGTCTATTTTGAAGAATACTGAAAATCCTTGAACAAATGTAGAAAGTGTCATTAAATATTCACAGAAAGAATCACACAGTATGATCAGTACATGTTAGCACATGTAGTGCACATTCAGTATACAGAGGAACTCACTAGACAAAGTCCTGCTAACATGCTACATGCACACCTCTTTATGCTCAAAAAATCAGCTCCCATGCTTACCTGATGTGCAACTGTGTACTGACACTTTGGGTATGTCCCCACAAGTGCACATGTGCAACTTGCAGCAATGCAAACTGCCCACAGCGCATATGTTCACTGCTAACTAGCGGTGCGGCAGGGTTTTTTGACACCAGAAGATCCCAGTGTCAAGAAAAAAATGTTGCAAGAAAAAGTGGTGCTGCACATACAGCAGCAGCATGAACCACTGGAAAGGGAGTCTGGGAAGTCAGAGCCATTCAAGCCAGGCACTGAGAAGCCAGATCACTACTTCTGCTGCCCTGGGAGGCCCCCAGGACCCACGTAAGCCTGCTGGAGCCAGCCCAGATGCTTGCTCCAGCCTCCTCTACCCTAGTCAGGGCAATTTGCTGCACACCAGAACATGTGCGCAGGGGCATGCATGGGCATGTTTCTTCTTGTGGAATATGTCTTTGAGATGATACTGAGTCCTCTGCAACCTCAATTTTCACATTAGTCTGTTTCAACCAGATAGGTCTCCTGCACTGTTGCTGGCAAATGTAAAAAGGTGTACACTCACTGAGTGGCAGTCAGCAGGAAGGCAGGTTCAGTAAGCGAGTGTCATTATCCTACTCTTCAAAGCCACCCTTTCCTCCAAAACATAAGAATGGGAGTAGAACTGCTCAGATGGGCTGGGAAGCAACTTTCTTCAGTTGTGGGAAACTACCAAAAAAGCAGAAGCTAAGAGACTCTTGCACTGTTCCCTCACCATGAGCAAGATGTGTGATGGTGCCTCTCTGAGGATCATCACCTTGTTGTGGTGGAGAGGTTTGCATGTTCCAATGACCCTGAGAGCGATGCCATCTGGAGCTCATGCTCCTGGTAGGGCTACCCAAGATGGTAAGGTCAAGGGGGAGGTTCCAGACAAAGAATGATCCAAGAAGTTCTCAATGGCAGAGCAAGCGGAGGAAGGCTGTGGCCCCAACAGTTGTGAAGGTGGAAGGCTGCAACGGAGAAGTGGCCCATCATTGTGGTTCACCATGCCACTGAACTGGCCACCAACCGCCAAGACCACGTGGACCAAACTGCGTACTGGAGTCCCCACACTAAACATGGCATGCACAGGCTTCCGTCAGGTCCAAAAGCCATGTGGTGATGGAGGACTGGTGATGGGGGCAGGGCTGTGATACCTGGAGGCCCCCAGCCAAGAATCTGCACGCAGGTGGCGGATGCACGATGGTTGTTGGGCACCTGTGTTGGGATAGGGGTGTCTTTTGACAGCTGCATCCTGAACAGCTCTTTTTAGGATACCCTCTGCTCACCCCAATGGAGAGGGGGCTAGAAAAGGTGCCCCAAAAATAGGCAAATTCTCTCTCCTGGATGGGAACTGCACCCAGCAGGATCACCATTCCTGCAGTCCAAATAAGAAAAAGCTAAACTTTGGAACCTGGAATGTTCCAAAAAGCTCAACAACCCAAAGAGCAATTTCCCAGAAAGACAAACTGCCATCACGGCTCAGGAGCTAGTGAGGCACAACATCTCAGTCAGGCTCCAGGAGTGGTGAGAGAAGTGCAGGTGAAAGCCTGCTGCTGCCCCCATTCTCCCAAAGCCCCCCAGTGACCCCCAGCAGCCACGGAGCACCCTTGCCAACTCCCAGCACAGTCAGAGGTAAGCAGGGCCCATGATGAGAGGGGGTTAACCCCAGGCAATGGGAGGAGGCGGCTAAGACGGAGCCAGGGAGGGTTTTGCCATGCCCCTACTTCGCCCAGCCCCCTAGGGAGCCATGTGATTGGAGCCCTGCGAACAGGCCACGCAAAAAGGAGCACCTGTCTGCCTGGCATGTGAGTTAGCGTGGAGGTTGTGCAGGAGGGCGAGTGGGAGGGCCCAAGGCCCTGCCTGTGTGCCCCCTTAGGTAGGCATTCCCAGCCATAGCTGGCATCCCAGCGGCATGCCGTGGATGGGCACATGCTGCAACCCGTGGGTCCCCTCTGGGTTTGCGGCCTCCCCTTCTGGCTCCTCAGAGGCCTCTACCCAGATGGAGCCCATAGGTCCAGGCTCCACGCAGACGGAGCCTCTGGATCCCAGCTGCGGCAGCTGCCTGTCACTTTTTCAGGCTCTGAGGAATGGGAGCATAGCCACCTCCCCTTGTGAGGTTTGCTCCCTTTTGGGGTCTCTGGCACACCAGCTGGAGGAGCTCCAGGCTGCAGTCCAGAGACTGCGTGCCATCAGGGACTGCGAGCAGGAGATAGACTCGTACTGCCAGGCCCTTCTCCCCTGGGAGATGGAGGGTAGACCACAGTTTCCCTCCAGGACAAGGGAGGACTCAGGGACCTCCCATTCTGTCCAGCCAAGGGGATGGACCAAGGTGGTCAAGGGCCCCAAGGCCCACTGCACCAAGGCCCCTGCCCCACTGAAGCTTTGCAACAGGTATCTATTGCAGCCCCAGCAGAGCCTGCTGAGTTGCCAGCTCCCACAGGCAACACAGACAATACTGTAGCTACTGCCACCACTCTACCCAAGATGAAATGCAAAGTGTTTGTCATGGGAGACTCCATCTTGAGGGGGAGTGAGGAGACAATCTGCCACCCCGACCCGTTGGCCCGGGAAGTCTGCTGCTTCCCAGGAGCCCGTATCCGAGACATTGCAGAGAAGTTCCCTAAGCTCCTCCAGCCCACTGTCCACTACCCTATGCTCCTTATCCATGTGGGCACCAATGACATGGCTTGGAGTGCTCCCAGGCAGGTCATGAATCACTACACAGATTTGGAAGTGGGGCTAAAGGGTCTAGGGGTGCAGGTGGTGTTTTTTTTAATCCTCCCAGTCTCGGATTATAGGCTGAGGTGGGAGAGGAGGATCCAGGCAGTCAGCCAAAGACTGTGGCACTAGTGTCATCGGGTAGGCTTTGGCTTCCATGACCACATTACACTCTTTGGTGAGAGAGGCAGCAAGCATCTAGGAAGGGACAGCCTCCACCTCTCTCCACTGGGGAAGAGGCTCTATCCAGCCAGACTGGCTGACCTGCTCCACCAGGCTTTAAAATGAGCCCACGGGGGGGCAGGGGGACTACCGCCACTGATGGCCTACTGAGCAACCCTTGCAAAGCCAGCAGGCCAAGGCACTTAAGGGGCCCACCCCTGCTCCAGCCCTGGAACAATCTGAGGGCAAGGCTAGGGCCCCCAAGGGGACACTTGCCTGTCTGTGCACGAATGCCAGGAGCTTGGGGAATAAACAGGAGGAACTTGTCCTCCTGCTTAACATAAATAATTACAATGTCATAAGGATAACAGAGACCTGGTGGGACTCCACCCATGACTGGGCCACGGGTATAAACAGCTATACCCTGTACAGGAGAGATTGAGTGAACAAAAGGGGCAGGGATGTAGCTCTCTATGTCAAGGAAAGCTTCACATCCCTGCAAGCCGACATTGGTGCCCAGGGTGGAAGACTTGAGACCCTCTGGGTTAAAATCCATGGGGAACACAGCTCAAGGGACACAATGGTGGGAGTCTACTACAGACCTCCCACCCAAAGTCAAGAGCTGGACCAGGATTTCACCAGGGAATTGGCCGAGGCTGCATGCTCCCAGTCTATGGTTGTCATGGGAGACTTCAATTACCCAGACATCTCGTGGGAAGAGTGCTCGGCCAAATCTGAGTGGTCGCAAAGCTTCCTCTTGTGTGTGGATGACCTCTATCTGACACAAAAAGCCTACAGGCCAACAAGAGGTAAAGCACTGCTCGACCTGGTCCTGGGGATGACTTAATCAGTGACCTAATGATCAAAGGTGTCATAACCAAATCTGTTGAGTGTCCAAGTCACAATAAACCGCATGGAGCCATGACCCCAGATTTGGCCACATTCTGCTTCATTAGTTATTCTTACCTCGCAGTCCATTATTGGCCACTCCGGACATATAAAAGTTCATGCAGCTTCTGCCCAAGTCGGACACTTCCGAGCACGTGACAAAGTAATCACAGAGAGCTCTGTAGCGTGACCGAGGAAACTTGGCGGACTGATCACCCACCAATATCTCCCCATCACTGAGTCCTTTTGACGTACCCTCGTTATCCTGCAGGTTCCTTTTTGTTCAAAAACTCATTAACTCGCAACTTGTTTGATTATCCGTGACAATGCAAACAAGCTACCTCGAAGCCTGCGCTGCCATTCCATGCGGTGTAAGTAAAATAATCTTTTAAAACCAATAAGCTGTCTCGCCTCTTCATCGCCAGCCGCCTGGCGTCCAATTAACTTAGCGATCCTCTGGACAGCTCCGGCTGCCCGAGACAAAAGGGAAGATGGGTGACAGCGACCATGAGCTGATCACCTTCACCATCCACTGTAAAGCTGGAAAGTCAGTCAGCAATGCAGAAGTCCTTGACTTCAGGAAAGCTGACTTTGATTGCTGAGGAGGCTCATAAGTGAGGCCCTAAGGGACCGTGACCCCAAGGGGAGGGGAGTTCAGGAAGAGTGGTTGATCCTCAAGGGAGTGATCCTTGATGCACAAGCTAAGGCTATCCTGTCTTGGAGGAAAGGCAGCAAAAGGGCACAACAGACCCCTTGGCTCTCCAGAGAACTAGCGAACCTCCTGCATATAAAAAGAAAGACCTTAAAAGGATGGAGGACGGGATCCACCTCCAAGAAGGAATATTCCACACTGGTCCAGAACTGCAAGGAGTGAACCAGGACAGCCAAGGCTCTGACAGAACTCCAACTGGCCACAAGCATAAAGGATAATAAGAAGTCCTTTTTTAGATGCATGGGAAGCCAAAGGAAAAATAAGGGCAACATTGGACCCCTGCTAAACCAGATAGGACAACTGACAACCGATGCCCAGGAAAAAGCCAACCTATTAAATGGGTACTTTGTGTCCATCTTTCACCAGACCCACGGGATGCTCCTACCCATTATGGGACAGGGAGGCCTGGGTCAGGGGGATTCCTTGCCCTCCATCAATGCTGACCTTGTGAAGGAACACCTTGACAAGTTGGACACCTTCAAGTCAGCCGGCCATGACAGTCTACACCCCAGGGTACTCAAGAAGCTGGCTAGTATCATAGCTCAGCCCCTGGCACAGATCTTCAAGAACTCCTGGCGCTCTGGTGAAGTGCCCGAAGATTGAAAGAAGGCCAATGTGGTGCCTTTCTTCAAGAAAGGGAGGAAAGTGGATCTGGCAAACTACAGGCCCATCAGCCTGACCTCTATCCCAGGGAAGGTCTTAGAACAGATTATCAAAGAGGCTATTCTTAATGGACTGGCCGATGGCAATATTCTGAGGGATGGTCAGCATGGGTTTGACGCGGGTAGGTCTTGCTTGACCAATCTTATTTCCTTTTATGATCAGGTGACCTATGACCTGGACAAGGGAGAGGAGATTCATGTTGTATATCTTGACTTCAAAAAAACCTTTAATTTTGTATCCCATGATCACCTCTTGGCAAAACTGGCCAACTGTTGCCTTGGGTCCACCATATTCCACTGGCTGGGGAATTGGCTCTGTGGCCGGACCTATAGTGTTGTGGTTGATGGCAGTCAATCATTGTGGTGCCCTGTGACCAGTGGGGTCCCTCATGGCTCTGTCATTGGATCTATTTTGTTCAACATCTTCATTAATGATGTGGACATTGGTGTCAGAAGCGAACTGGCCAAGTTCGCTGATGATACCAAACTCTGGGGTAAAGCATCCACACCTGAGGACAGCAGGGCAACCCAGGCTGACCTTGACAGGCTCAAGAAATGGGCAGACGAGAACCTGATGGTGTTCAACACCAAAAAATGCAAGTTTCTCCACCTTGAGAAAAACCTGCAGCATCCCTATATGGTTGGCAGCGCTACACTTGCTAGCACTACAGATGAAAGGGACTTGGTGGTCATGATTGACCACAAGATGAACATGAACCTTCAATGTGATGCTGTGGCTAGTAAAGTGACCAAAACGCTGGCTTGCATCCATAGATGCTTCTCAAGCAAATCCCAGGATGTCATTCTCCCATTCTCCTAGGCCTTGGTGAGGCTACAGCTGGAGTACTGCATTCAGTTTTGGGCTCCACAATTCAAAAAGGGCATGGAGAAGCTTGAAAGAGTCCAGAGACAAGCCATGCTCATGATCAGAAGTCAGGAAAATAGACCTTACGATGACAGGTTGAGAGCTATGGGACCCTTCAGCCTGGAAAAGCACAGGCTCAGGGGCAATATGATGGTCACCTATAAGTTTATCAGGGGTGTTCACCAGGATCTGGGGGAGCGTTTGTTCACCACAGCGCCCCAAGGGATGACAAGTTCGAACAGTCATAAACTCCTGCAAGATCATTTCAGGCTGGACGTAAAGAAGAATTTCTTTACTGTCCGAGTCCCCAAGGTCTGGAATAGCCTGCCATTGGAGGTGGTTCAGACGCCTACATTGAACACCTTCAAGAGAAGTCTAGATGTTTATCTTGCTGGGATCCTATGACTCCAGTTGACTTCCTGCCCCTGGGGTAGGGGTCTGGACTCGATGATCTTCTGAGGTCAATTCCAGCTCTACTGTTTATGAAATCTATGATATCAACATTGCTAGTTGGACCACTGACTTGTGCACTCAGTGATGAACATCTACCTGGGCCAAGACACTGGAAGACCCAGAAGGCTGCCCACAGATGGCTGAACGTCACAGCTCTGAACAGCCCTGGACAGCTGAAGGAGTGATAGGCCCAGCTGCATTGGAGCACTACGGCTGATGGCATTTCCATCCAGGCATACTGAGAGCAATTTAAGTCCGCTGTCCAAGACACCTGCGCCCAGACTATTGGGTTTGCACCGCGATGGAACTAGGACTGGTTCAATGCCAATGATGCTCAGATTTGCCATCTCCTCAAGCAGAAGCATGCAGCCTTCATCATCTAACAAAGCCATTCACAAATTTGGCAGTGAAAGATGGCAGTGTACCACCAGCTGAAGGCTGAGATCCAGGAACGCATCCGTGACATGAATAACAATTGGTGGGTGGAGAAGGCGCGCGTGATGCAGGGCTATGCCAACCAGCATCACATGTGTAACTTTTCCCAGGCTACCAAGACAACTTACAGACCCCACTTCATTGGACAAAACCCCCTCCAATCATCATCCCCTCAAAGACGATGATGCCATCCATCTGCACTGGAAGGAGCATTCCAAACTTCTCCTTAACCAGAGTCCACTGTATTGAAGGAGATTCTCCAGGCCATCCTGCAACACCCTGTGGTGGATTCCCTTGGCAATCCACCAACCATCAGAGAGCTGAAGCAGGCTATCCAACAGATGAAAACCAACAAAGCCTGCAGGCCAGATGGTATATCTGCAGAGGTCTACCATGCTGGTGGCTCTTGGCTCACATCACAACTCCACCAGCTTATCTTCTGCCTTTGGGACGAAGAGGACATCTCCAGGGATCTCAAGAACATGACTATTGTGAACATCTACAAGAAGGGGGAGAAATCTGACTGCAGGAACTACAGGGAGAATTTCCCTCCTGTCCATTGCGGGTAAGATCCTGGCCCACATCCTCCTGAACCAGCTTTGTCCCATCGCTGAGATCTTTCCAGAAACCCAGTGTGGCTTCTGTCACAGGGCATTGAGGCACCCTGTGTCTAAAGAGGGGAAGAGCTGCTAGAGAAGGAGCCCTAGCAGTGATTAGGGAGCCCAGCTGTGGGTTGCTGGGGCAACTAATGAGAGCCAGCTGGCCGGGAGGGGCAGGGCTTGGCCCTTATAAAGCCCAGAAGCTGAGGCCAGGCTGGCAGTTCCCTGTTAGCAACCGGAGAGGCAGGAGCTCCTGAAAAGAAAGATGTGAGCAGCAGCAACCGCTCAAGCAGAGGATAGGGTGATGGCTCTGGAGGCCGGAGCAATGGTGCAGAGTTACAGCCAGGCAGTTTGTGTTATTATGGTCAGGAGCTTTATGTTTCAGTTATAGCTGGAGGCTTGAGTTTGTGCTGAAATTAGTGGGTGGTGTTATGCACTGGTGGTTTGGGTGAGGCTATAAGGGGAAGGAGGAGGCCTCATAGGGGCCCACAGAGACGTGGGGCCCTAGCACCCAGGAGGGTGTGATTCGGCGCCAGTAAGGGCACAACTTGCAGGGTGTAGAGACCCCAGCCCAGAAAGGGGCATTTGGAGAGCCCAAGTTGGGCACAGCGAGCCCCAAGGAGGGGACCGCATTGTACAGCCCCAGCAAGGGGTAACCTCGAGAGGCCCAAGTTGGGCACAGTGAGCCCCAGGAAGGGGACAATGTTTGAGAGGCCTGAGAGCGGCAATGTGTGAGGACCCCAAGAGGGGCAACGTTAAGAAGCCCAAGAGGGGCAGCAGTGAGAGTCCCAAGTTGGGCACAGTAAGCCCCTGGAAGGGGGTAGCATTCAGAAGCCCAAGGTGGGCGCGGTGAGCCCCAGATAGGGGCCACTTTGGGAGGCCCGAGTGTGGGCATGGAGATCCCCAGGAAGGGGGCCATTTTAAGGAGAAGCCCAACTCCAGGCACTGGGAGCTCCTAATAGGGGGGCCACATTGATTCAGGAGCCCAAGTTGGGCACAGTGAGCCCCAGACAGGGGGCAGCATTTTAAGAAGCCCAAGGAGGGTAAAGAGTAGGAAGCCCAAGCTGGGCGTGGTGAACCCGAGCAAGGGGGCAGTGCTCATGAGGCGTCCAGGTTGGATGCGGAGAGCCCCAGAAAGGAGGCAGTATTTTGGGGAGCCCAAGAAAGGCAAGGATTGGGAGGATGCAGTGAGCCCCAGACAAGGGGCAACGTTTTAAGGAGCCCAAGGAGGGCAGAGTAGGAAGCCCAGGGAGGGCACAGCGAGCCCCAGAGAGGGGGGCCATTGGATTGAGAGGCCCGAGAGGGGGCAGTGAGGCCCAGGGAGGCGGCACCACTGAGGAGCCCCAGCATGGGTTCTGCGAGCCCCGGAAAGGGGGCAGCGTTAACAGGAGTCCCAAGGTGGACATGGAGAGCCCCAGGAGAGGGCATTAGTGGAAGATCGAGTTGATATCTGTGAGGCTTGGGCTGTGGTATTGGGGAGGAAGGAACTGCAGATAGTGCCCCTAGTGGAGGGACGGTAAAAGGGCAGCCTCCTGCTAATTAATTAACCAATTAACATCAAAGATGTGGCAGATGAGTAGGCGGGTGGTCGCCCACAGACAGGCAGGCGGGCCACAGAGAAGGTGGCCCGAGTGACGCCCTGTCAGAGCTTCCAACTCACCTATTGCAGACATGGTTTTTGTTGCCAGACAGATCCGAGAAAAATGTTGGGAGCAAAATCAAGAACTGTTCCTTGCCTTCAATGACCTGACCAAGGCATTCAATTCCTTAAATCATGAAGCTCTGTGGACCATCCTCCAATGCCTTGGCTGCCCACTGAAGCTTGTCACCATGCTGAGATCCTGCATGATCTCTAGGCCTGCTAAACATCCCTCATGCTATCTACTTAGATGGGGAAGCTCTGGAGTACATGAAGCACTTTCCGTATCTCGGCAGCCACCTTTCTCAATGGGCTACCATAGATGAAGAAGTCCAGCACCGGGTCAACTGCACCAGTGCCACCTTGTTCAAGTTGCAACAATGTGTCTTTGAAAATGGAGATAGTCAGAAATTGACGAAGGTCCTGGTTTACAAGGCTGTCATGCTGACCACTTACCTCTACTGCAGTGAAGCCTGGATTGTCTAACAATGCCACGTTAAGACCCTTGAGAGTTTTCACCAGCGGTGCTTGTGTCAAATCCTGGGGATCAAATGGGAGGACCATCAGAAAAGCATGTGCATCCTCCATGAAGCTGTGTCCACCAGGATCAAACCCTTGATCTTAAGAAGTAAATTCTGATGGATGGGCCACTATGTCTGGATGTCCAAGAACCACCTCCTTTGCCAAATTCTCTTCTCCTAGCTCTCTGTTGACCAATGCTCAAAGGGTGGCCAAAGGAAATGGTACAAAGATATGCACAAGGTTGCCCTCAAGCATGGAGGCATCAACACCAACAGCTGGGAGGAGCAAGCTGCTGACCGCTCAGTGTGGTTCCACCTGGTCCACCAAGGTATGCTCCACCTTGAGGCCCAGTGACTCAATACCAAGGTGGAACAGCAGTGGTGGTGGAAGGAGAAGGAGACCAATCCAGGGCTGAGAATTCCACTCTGTGCAACATGCCCCCATTGCCAAAGAACATTTGCATCCAGAATCAGGCTCCTCAGTCACCTGAGGACCCACTGAACCTGACAGACGTCATTCTTGACTTTGACGGAGCACCAGCACCACCAACATGTGATGGTGGTACAAGTCTTACATCCAACATGCAACTAGATTGACAGGAAAGTGAGGAAGAGCATCTCTTGCCCAGCTCACCTTCAGAGAACAGGCAGCTGAACAGTATATAATCCACGTAACTCACACTGAAAGATGAATAAGATACCTTACATACAGCACTCAACAAGGCCACATCTACCTTGACACCTTGCTGAGCTTGTGAAAGCTGTTAAGAAGTAAGCGCCACCCACCCACTTCCATTCTATGTACAGTCAATTTCAGCTTTACTGCCTAATTTCTGAAGGTAGAGTCCTTGTTCCCCATCACGCTTTGTATTTCTCTTTTACTGTGAAGTACCCATCAGGAACTTATGGGAATTCCTGGGTTTTGTCACAGGTGGGTACAGTAAAAACTCTTATGGAAGGAAGGGCTCAAGGACAATAAGCATGCAATTTGGTTGTTGGGATCCGACACTCTACCTCAAAAATCCACAACTGTATCCTTAACCAGCACAGCCTAAGCATCCATTGACCTGATCCCACTAAATTTGAACAATGGTGATGAAATCCAGATCCTGAAGGAGCCAACAAAAAGCCTTTGAGGGCTTTGATGGGAATAAGTGTGTGCAATGCTGTCCTGTGCCCTGCAGTATCTGAACTTCCCTTTAGAAGCCTCTTCCTTTCCCTAAAAATAAAAGGAAACAAGCAAGAGAGCTAGGCAGTGCTATTTTCAGAGAAACTGGTATATTAATACACCTTCCAATGCCACTTCTAGATACTGGCAATAGAACAAACAATATGACAAGATGATGATATCCCACTGCTAGATAAAAAAGCAGAGAGAACACTGATCAAAAATAAATGCTGTACAAAGCCATACTATTATTTTTTAAGAGGTGCTGTTGATTTGTAATAACAGTAGCTTAGAGATGTATCATTTGTACTGTACCAAATGACGGTGTCATTTTAATTATTTTGCCCAATGGCTATTGGTACCATACAGTTGTATCAGTTTGCTTTTTCACTCATTGCATAGCCTTGCAAACGCAATTCTTGTACACATGAGCTAAACAGTTGGGGCATAAAAGTACGGCTAATTAAAATTATGCCTAGATTTGTACCAGTTTTCTAACTTGCTGTATTTTTTTTAAAACCAAGAAGCAAGAAATCAAAATAATAATAATAATTTAAAGATCACGATATAAGTGGAAGCACACAGATGAAACTGACCTTCCTGCTATATTTATAAATTTTATCATGCATGATAATATACAAAAATGTATCTAATTTCCATCATTCAGGCATTAAACATTTTCCTACTTATAATTTTGGAGAACTGCTTTCCAAGTACATAATATAGTTCTTTTTGTTTTCTTAAAACTGTGGATACAGTTTCTTAACAGCTGTGGATATTGTTGACCTGAGTTTATATTTTGAAATCAATATATCTGATAGGACAAGGAGGCACATATGGAAGAAGTTAAATTAAAAGCAGGTATCAGCATGTATTTTAATACAGAGAATCAAACTAGTAAGACAGTAGCATATGCCTTCTTCTCGCATTGAATTTTTCGTTCACTGTTCCATGATAGGAAACAGCACTGTTCTAATGTAAATGATATGGAATCTTCCCCTGATTAATGACCATAGCTTTCTGCTGCATCCATGGAGGCTCAGTTGCTCTATCCCTTTTATCCATGCTCAAGCAGTTATTTTGTAACATTTCTTCATAAAAAATAAATGTAAAAAAGTGCCCTGACTTGCAGTTTTTAGCTATATTTCAGCTGTGTTTCTAGTGCTCTTGTTTTATACATTTTAATAGCTTTATGAAATTACCTTTATTCACACCAGTTGAATTTAATTAGTGGCCTTCATAATCTGTAAAACATTCATTATAGCCAGATTATAGCCATTCTATGGTATGTTGCATCTGTGACAGATGTCAAAAGTAAAGCATGGTCAGACATGGGCCATAATGGACTGAAATGACACTAATGGCTTATCTACAAGTTGATGAGATGTAATCAGTTCACTACCAATTCACTCCAGAGCTTACTGCATACTAAGTCCCTGTGTGGACACTGCTAGCACACCCAGGGAGCAAGGTAACTCATACTGAAAAATGAATAAGCTACCTCATATGCAGCACTCAATAAGGTCACATTTACCCTGACACCCTGCTGGGCTTGTGAAAACTGCCAAGAAATAAGCCTCACCCACACAATTCCATTGATTGCACAGTCGATTTCAGAAATTAGGCAGTAAACCTGATTTAGCACATGCCAAGAAGCACCTCAGAGACAGAGAACCTGAAGGTGACAGTGGGTTGGGCACTCTTGACCATTACAAAGATGGCTACTGCCCAATTTCTAAGCTGTGGCACATATGGACTGGAAGGGGGTTACTTCTCCTGAGCAATCCTAGGCCCAGCAAGGAGACAACACAGACATATCTGTGGGCACACTGTAAATTCACATGTGACCTTATTGTTCATCAACTTCCCTGAGCATGCAAACCCCAGTGAAGGCATCTGGTACTTTAAGAATCATCACTGGTTAGCATGGGTCTAATCCAGAGTGTCTAGAATCAGTTTTTTTCTCTTTGACTTCAAAGTACTACTTAAGTACTTAAAGTAGACTTTAAATGGGGGTCTATAACGGAGACTTGGTGTTCTGCTTAAAGTATTGGACTGGGAATCAGGAGTACTGGTGCAGTTGCCACCCCAGGATCCCCCTGTGACACTGAGTAACTCATTTAAGAGACTGAAGCAAGAGGTAATTATCTGTGAAAGAGGGATACTATGCCTAATTTCTACACTTTGACACATATGGAGTGGATGGTGTTGTCAGGATCAATTCACTAATTTTATGAGGTAATCAGATACCACAGTGACCAAGACCATAAAAAAATCTAGAGTCTGACATCAGTCTTTGAAGAATCACTGCTATATAACTGTATAACTATGGGATATGAGGATAGCGAGCTGAACTCTTTTAGGTTTGTCATAGAACAATCCATCTGTCATAAAAGGCCATTGTGATTTTGGCAGAAAAAGATACTGTTCAACTGTGTTCTTGTTTAATTTCAAACACATTCTACCTATCTGAACACACCTTCACTACCACATAAATACAGCATTATTCTTTATTTGTTACCTCAAACTTATGATGGAGTACAGCAGTGTGCTGCCGAACAGCTACTGGTATCCTCCATTTGACAGCAACATGCCGAAGTAGGTGAAGTAATTTCAGAAGTGCACAGCATGTACATTTCACTTTATGGTGAAAGCCACAATGTAAATGCAAGATATTATTATTACTGAATTTCAAATTAATAGATATTTGACAAGTAAGATAAGAAGAAATGTTTTTGTAATCATTTGGCATATAGCAATATTCCTGGCATAGCTCTAAATTGGGGGCGGGCAATTATTTTGGGCGGAGGGCCACTTACTGCGTTTTGGTAAGCCATTTAGGGCCAAGTGACAGGCAGCCAGGGGCAGATAAATATTAATTTTCTAAATTTTTTAGGGGCTCTGTGGGACAGATAGAATGGCCTGGTAGGCTGCATCCGCCCCACGGGCCGCATTTTGCCCACCCCTGCTCTAGATACAAGATAAGTGGCAGCTTAAAACCAAATAAATTGTTAAGATATGTATCACAGAGGTGGTGATTTCTACGTTAACTTAAGCAGAATTGCATAGGTGTACCTGAGGGAAGTATTTGATCAGTCTTGATTATTCATCAAAAAGGGAAAACAGTGCACTTCACAGGTGCAGAACATAAGGCGCACTAACTGTAGAAACAGAGATCATGTTGTGACATGTGCAGAAGCAAGGTATGCTTGTGAATGGCAACTGCCATTTACTGATGCTGACCAGGCTAAATGGCTTCTGTGAATCATTCAGGATGTGACTAGCATTTGCTTTGGCCACAGCAGAGAGTTAATTTTTCCAATATATCACACACTTCTTTAAGTAGACATGTATATGCACTAAATATGTGTTTGGAAGTTTTTCCTATATAGTATATGCTGTCCAAAGTTTAGTTAGACTTGATCAAGTTATGTTGATAATGAAACCATTTTGCCCATTTTCTTTTGTTGGAAATGCAAGATATAGCGATTGTATATCAGCATGAAATAAGCACTACAGAAGATACTTACTAATCCTATGTCTATCATATTCAATCTTGCAATTCTTTATAAATCGGAATGTGGATCTGTAAGAACACCTGTTATCATATTAGCTTTAAATATTTTAACAAAGTATACAACATAACATACCTTTCCACTTCAGGAACTTTTAGAATAATTTAGAACACATTATTTCCAGACTGGTTTCTGAAAAGGATGTAGAATGTTTTTAAAAAGCAGCAGAACCAATATAAATAATGAGGTAAAACAACTATTAAATGAAACAAGGTAATGGAATACAGCTTTCTGATGGAAGATGTGCATTTACACTTGAGATTCTGCATTAGTAAAAGGACACTGAAGTATAAAAAAGGGCTCATATCCACTGGAATCTGTAAAATGCTGTCAACAACGACACATATTTGTTAGCTTCCAGAAATCCTCCAAAATGCTGCTATTTTATGAGACAATAAAAGTAAAGAAAAGGTTGAATAAACTAGGTGAAAAGTATTAAAAATAGTCTTGGTAAGAGCAAACTGCTCTTATTACCATGTGTCTAACGACAGTTCAGAACAAAAATTAAAGCCTTTCAAAATCAAAAGAAATTACAATGTGCCGTGAACTGAAATTAAGGATATTCCCCAAAGAATGGAGAATAGGTTATTGAAGAATAGCATATGAAAAGAAAAATAATTTCCTAAGAGAAGAAAAACCTGTAAGGAAAAACTTAAAATTCAGTTATAAAAATTAATCATTTTAACCAGTCAAAAAAAATCCAATAATTACTAACCCCTACACTTGGGCAAGTCTTACATTAAAGGGGAAAAATATATAAGTTCAAGGATCTCTTTGAGAAAATATCCCAACATAAGTCTGTCAAATGGAGATGAAGTATAAAAGGTCAAATGTAGGCTATTTCATCCTGGGGGGTAAAACAAAAACAATGGGGCCACAGTCTGGACCATACAGAGCTCACTAAATTGTTCGTTGAAGTGGGAACAACTCCTTCTATAGTTAAGAGTAACTAGGTAGGCCTAGATTTTGTTCTTGAGTTTTTGTAGGTTGAAAATATATTTTGAACTGGTGTTGTCCATTTAAGTCTGCCTGGTAACACATTAAGTTTCTTTTTTTTCCTTTCCATAAGCTTGACTGCCTTCTAATAAGTAAGGCAGCCATGATTCCCAGTCTAGGCAATTCTGAGTTTAGAATTTTTTTCCTTCTCTTCCATTATCAGAATCTGTGACTGTATGCACTATCAAAACTTAGAACTAAATAAAGAACTCAAAGTTAAAGGACTTTGTAACCACCTGGGCTAGGGACAGAAGTTATACATAAACCAGTTTAAGTGATCAGTAACTGGCTTAAACCTGCAACGGAACAGAAATTCAGTGCACATAAGCCAGTTTGAAAAAGGCCAAAACCAGTCTGAGATAAACCTATTTGAATGTAGTATCAGACTTTACTGATTGAGGTCAAACTGGTTTATGGTACTTGGGTCCCAGACCCCTTCCTGGTTTAAGTTAAATCAGTTCTCCAGCATCCCATCAGGCTTTGCAACCCTGTTCTGTGCTGGGCTGGGCTGTCTGTTCCAGCCAAGCCTGGTTGGCCCCACTCCTCTCCTCCCTACCTAGAGCCCTATCACTGCTCCTGTTGGCTGAGCAAGGATGGGGGTGCAAAACCTTGCAATGGAGTGCTGCCAAATCTGCCTAGCAAGGGGGGCAGCACCCCAGCCCCCTCACTGCTCAGCGGTGGAGCTAGACCCTGGTAGACTGAGGGGAGCGGTGGTTTAATCCTTGCATTGCAGGGGGGACATTGATAGATCCCCCAATGCAGGCAGCAGCAGCAGGAGTGCTGACATGGCCCTGGCTCCATCCCACACTGAAGATCCCCTCAGGCAGAGCCTGTGCCATAGCACCTGGGCCAAGTCCCTCAGAGGACCAGCCAGCCAGCTGTGGGGAGGGGTTAAGGGTTAGAGCAGTCCGCCCTGAGTTCCTAGCCCCACTATGAGCAGGCGGTGGGTAACAGGTGCTTCACCTCCACCTGCCACAATGTCTTGCTCTGCTGCCACCAGGAGATGGAGGAGGCAGAGAGCTACACTGCAACTGCAGCCCACCTACAAACCACAGCCTCAGCTGAGGGCTGGAGGCAGCAGATGCTGACTCCTGCCTCCTGGGGCCGCCCCAGCCCAGGCTGCAGTGCCACAGCGGGAGGCAGCAGTGAGTCGGGTTCCATAACTAGCCCCAGATGCTCTTCATCTTGTAGCCAGGTCACATCCCCGCTCCCCAAGGCTAGCTGGCCACTTATCTGAGACACAGGCCAGGGCCCCAAGTCAGTGCCCCCACCACTGCTGCCTGTGGTGGGGGGATTAAACCCTGCCTTTCCTCTCAAGCTACTGGTATCTGGCTGCCGCAGCTCCCAGTGCACAAGCAGAACCGATCAGTGCCTGCACTACCCCACTGTAATGGGGAGATTAAATTCCAACTTCCCCTCAGGCTACTGGGGTCTGGCCTTGCCCCCACTCCTGCTGCCAGTCAGTGAGCGAGTGGGGGTGGAAGAGGCTAGAGACCCCTGGAAGAGGTTGATTCCCCCCCTCCCACTCCAGGCACACCTTAGCTGGGGTCCCTGCAGGCCAGAGTGGGGGTTTAAACCTCTCCCTAAACATACGCAAGCCGCCAAGGCCTGGCCATGCCCCTTCCCTCAGCTTAGTTTCTCTCCAGCCAAGAGCTCACTCTAGCACCTCCCAGCTTCTGGCCTGAACCACTACAGGCATGTGCCAGCATTTCTGGAGTCAAAAGTGAATGTTTCTTCACAGGCAAATTGGTTCAATCTATGACCAACCTTCAAAGATTGAATTAATTCAGATTTGGGCTTTTTAAATATCTATACCTAGCCCTCAATACATTTATTTGCAGCACAGGTAAATGCAAGAGAGGATGATTATAGCTGGCTGGAATGTTGACAGTATTGGCAGAAAGAGAAAGAAATAAACAGTCTCCCACTAGATTCCCACCCTATCTCAATGCATCCATATAGGGTTGGGGTTTTTTCTGGAGATGGAATTAGACATAGGCCAATATCTCCTGCTCTGTTATGAAGCTGGCAAGTTTGTGGGAACTCATTAGGTAGATGTGTCATCCTGTATTACTTTATATGAAGAGCACATTTTGTCCATCTGCAGTGCTCTTGGGAAGGGTATCTTCCACTTGGCAGCTGAATATCACTTTAGTCAAAGCCGGCTCAGTTTAAGGACATATTAACAGATAAAGGTTTGGTTGAGCATTAAACAATCACTTAACCAGAGCAATAGAATTTCCTTGATGAAAGAGCTGGATGCCATAACTGGTCCTGAAAGCTGATTTGAATACTTTAGGGGCACTGGGCCTACAGTTTCCACTAAGACAGTCTGACACTTAGAAGATCTGGGAAATGACAGGAACAATATCCTGTAAGAGCTTTTTCATTCTCTACTGGGAGGGACTACCTGAAAGAAATAAAAACATACTGGCAAATGCCAGTTCCTTGAGACCAGATGTGGAAGAATGATGCAATCCTTCACGAGGTAGAAACAATTAAGGAAGGATTCATAATGCTGCATCCTACACCCTGCATTGCAAGATTACTGCCAGTAGTCTCCAGATGAGTTAAATTAATAAATAAAGTTGTGCCCTAAGTATAAAGGCATCCAGATACTGGATCTGAATATTCATCCGGATACTAGATTTGAATGGTCAAATAAATGCCAACTTTATGAGTTTAAGCAGCAGCATGAACACCCAAATATACAGACTTGGATCCAGGATTTTGTAAAGTGAGGTATGGTGCTACACTCCCCACTCCCAGTTTCATCCACCTGCTCAGCTACACTGGGGCAGACAAGCTCTCAGCTGCTGCTCTTGCAGCCATGAGTCCCTAGGAAGATAAGCATTCCCCACTTCCTGTTCCCTCTCCATGCTCAGAGGCAAGTTCACTCCCCTTTCTTCTTCATCCCTTCCTCTCCTCATCCCTCCTGCTTGCTGTTGCCAGGTGCTGTCCTGGGAGTAAGATGAGCTCCTGCCCACTCCAGTTAGGCTGAGGGGTGGGGCTTGCTCACCAGGAACTACAGCAGTAGCATTGGCCGGGGAGCACATTCCCCCTTACTGTGCCTGCTCCTGGGCTGGCAGAGAACACCCCAGGGGGAGCAAGCAAGGAGGAAGAATGTGTCTGCTCGCTGCAGGGACGTACAGGGACATACCTTTGAGCACAGAGGGGAAGGAAGTGGGGACAAACTTACCTTCTCTGAGATTTAAATCCCTGACTGCTGTTTTGGTGGCATGGTTGGAAAAGTGGGTGCAGGTGTGCCACTTCACCCCCTCTCGAACCACCCCAGCAAGTATAGTTTCTGGGCATTCTTTATGAAGTCTTTAAATCAGACATGTAGAACACTGTGAATATACTTACAAAGAATATTCTATAGAAAATGTTAATGCATTACAAATTCCAATTAGAGTGCACAATAAATATTTATTCTATTACATTGTAGTAATAAATTTTATTTTTTGAATTTTTCAGAATGCTAATATTTTCTGTAACTCTTAATTTGGTTAGCTAACAGACATCAAAAAACAAAAATCATGGGTAATTTGTAAGTAAAGAACATTGCAGTTACTCAGATATGTATTTATATAAGCAAATACATATTACAGGAAGCATCTTTGCTCTTATTTCATTTTACCTTATTTAGAAGTACCTAAGAACTATCCTGGCTTCAATAAAGTACTTTAAATACTTTTATTTATAATCTTGAAAACAGCAAGTTATTTTAACAAAGAGGCTTAAATAACATTAAAAAAGACAGAACATACATGGAATTGTGTAAATTAGCTAGCAGTGTTTTTGTTATGTAGCCTGTGAAGCAAAGTTGGCTATTAATGAACAGTTATCAAATAAATTCTGTAACTGTATTTGAAGAGTTTTCATTCTGGCGAGTTTTGTGTTTCAGAATTTATGATATATCTTGTTTTCATATGTTTTAGAAAATACCATCAAATATTCCAAGAAAAGGCTCAATATCATTGGCTTCATCATCTGGAAGATATCTAGTAAAAATGAAGCAAATCAAAAAGTTATTTATTTAGACTATATAAAACCTATGAAATTACACAGTGTGCAACTAGGAAACAGCTGTATTACCAAATAATTCTAAATTCCATTTCTTCATATGAAAAGTTAATTACAACTAATAAAATAAGGACTCATAACCTTTATGAAATATTTTTTTATATGGAAGGGTTTTGCCTTAAAGCAGAGATTGGCAACCCCCGGCATGTGTGCCAATTAATGACACGTGGAGACATTCTCCTCAGTATTTCAGGAGGCATGCGAGGAAATTATTTAAAAAACAAACAAACACGTTTTTAAGTTACTGCTCCAGGCTCCCTGGAGCAGCTACAGGTTCTAGTGCTGCAGCAAGCACCAGGGGCAGAGTCAGGAGAACAGAGGCAGGGACCCTGTCCCCAGGCTGCACAGTCCAGCCCAGCCTAGTTTCTAGACAGGAAATGCAGAGAGGCGGGGCCAAGGCTTAGGCAGGTGCTGCACATGAAGCTCCCAGTGAGTGGGCAAGCCCTGAGCCTGGGCCTTGAACAGACTGACACCCTGTCCCTCTCAGGCGGGGGCAGCACTGGGGCAGCAGAGCCAGGCTCTCAGGGCAGAGTCCAGGCAGCACAGAGAGAATCAGGTGCAGGGGGAGGCACTGCAGGGAGGCTGGCTTGGTTGGCCCCATGAGAAGGCAGGGGCTGGGTAGGAAACATGCTCTGGGATATCATTGGCTCAGGCTACAGCGGGTAGGGGCACCCAGTGGCATCCAAGGTGGGGCCCAGCCTGGCCTGCACAGCTCTGCAGGGATGGCTGCAAGGGAATGTAGTGCCTGGCCAGGGCAGGACGCCAGGCACAGGGTGTTCCCAGCTCCAGACTTGGCCTCCCTACATGCTGGGCACAGTGCAAATGGGGCAGAGCTGCCCCCCATGCAGGAGCTCAGCCACAAGAGTCCCCTGGGCCCCAGGAACACTGCTGTGGCTGCATGGGCCTACCTGGGTCCCAGTCTTGTCCACCCTCAGCTCCCCTTCAGGGGCCAGGGGCCAGGCAGGCACTAAGCAGGACCGCCACACTGAAGCCTCCCAGCTGGTTTGGCCCCAAGCGACTGGGGAAGCGCACACATACATACCTCTGGGTGGATGGCAGTGGAGGGGTCGGGGTTGCGCTGCCCCTGCCCTGAGGCATGTGTTGCAATCACCGCCAGCGAGGAGCTGATCCTGGTGTCTGGAGCCCTGGCAATAGTTCCACGCTAGCAGCAACTGCATGCACGCCTCAGAGTGGATGGTGGAGGGGCTGTGGTTGCACTGCCTCAGGCCCCCCTGCCACTATCTGCCCAGAATTTTCATGCAGCATCTGCTGGCACAAAGCCCAGCTGAGATCTGGAGCCAATAGGAGTGGCACTAAGGGGGATACAGCCCCCACCAGCCACCTCTCCAAGCCCAGCCCCTTGCCACCTGGGAGTGCCACACTTTTGCAGGCTCAGCTGTGCAGGGCAGGTGGCAGCCAGACTGGGAAGGGGGAGGTTAAAGTAAATTTGGGGACAGGGGACTAAATCAAATTTGGGGGTGGCCATGGCCCTTCTAGCACCACTCCTTCAGGTGGCTGATAGGCTGGGACCTTGGTGAGCCATGCAGCAACCCGGGTGCCAGCTCCCCAGGGAAGCAAAGGGGCTGTGGTGGGCCCGGGACATTGTTGGGTTGGACTTTGTTCTGCAGCCCAGCAGCTTGGCCATGCACATGTCTGGTAGTGTGCATGTATACGTGTGTCTGGTTCTGTGTGTGTTTGTGTGCATGCATGTGTGGTTCTGTGTGCACATGTAGCATATGAAGTTTTATTTACTGTCACCAGGTTTAGAATTTTTAGAAAATCTGCTATTTACTGTAAAAAAAAAAAAAAAAAAAAAGAGAAGCATTTATGATAATTATGTTAATATGCAGTGTGTCCTGCCATGTACTCCCTGCTCCAGTTTTGTTTTTCTGGCATGCCAGCACTCTATCACTTTACAAAGTAGACACTGTGTTTTTTTCAGCACTCTGGCCAAAAACATTGCCCTACCCCAGCCTTAAAGGCCAAGATCCCATTGAATGCTCAGTACGTTGACGCATCAGAGTCATAAAAAATATTTTTGTTACCTGAGATTAATTTCACTTTTTCTTTCTTTATTACAAATAAAAAAATCCCCTTTTTCACTGCTTTTAGAAGACTCTGAGACTGTTCCTGAGTTTGAAGAACAAAATGTTTTTTTCACCTCAGAAGGATTGGGATGTTTTTTTATTTGAAAGCTGAACTGAAATGTAAAGGTTACAAAATAACCATGATTAAAAAGCTAATTTAAAGAGAAACATCTATACTATAGTACTTCATAGTATCCATTAGAGGTGCACCGCTACATCAGTCCGATATCAGATCAGCACCAATATAAAGAAAATTGGCTGTATCAAAAATCAGCCCAATGTGGTCAATAATTTGGTCGATAAATGCCTGTGTGCATGTGTAGCTGCAGTGTGGTACATACGCAGTAAGGAGCACAGCCCGGTAGCTTGAAGAGCTGCATGCAGCTGGTAAGTCTGTTGTGGTAGGAGAGGGGGCAGTGACGGGGGAGGGGCAGAAGCTCCCCAGCTGGGGCAAGGTACAAGACAGAGCCATAGCTCATCTGGAGGTGCCAGGGGAGAGGCAGCTCCCACCACTGCACACACCCTGGGAGGACATGGGGGTGCGGCATTTGCCCTTTGATCTACGTGGGATGGGGCAGGGTGGGCAGATGGACTCCAGCTGTGAGCAGGAGCCAGGGCTGTGCCAGGCTCTTCTCAGTGGGGGCAGAGCTTGGGGCAGGTGGCAGCAGCACTGGGAGAGGGGCAGCCACCCCAAATTTTGCCATAGACCCCCTCCCAGTGCCACTGCTGCCCACACTGAGCCCAGGCCCCACTGAGAAGAGCCCGGCACAGCTGCAGCTCCAGCTCCAGCCTGCAGTTGCAGCCCATCTGCCCTGTTCCATGCAGATCTAGGGGCATGTGCTCCCTACCCCTTGTGCCTTCCTGGGGTGCGCGCAGTGGTGGGAGCTGTCCCCCCTGGACAAGCCACATCTCCATCCCATGCCCACCCCGCCCTTAGTGGGCAGCGCTTGCCCCAACCTCTGTCCCACTCCCTCCCTCACTACAGGGGGCATTGATCTGCCCCCCCCACCACTTTCCTCCCCACTCCCCTTCCACCACAACAGACTTACCAGCTGCAGGCAGCTGTATTGGAAATCGGATCAGTATTGGCCGATATGCCTCCTTAACAATTGTCTATCGGTATTGGCCCCCAAAATCTCTATTGGTGCACTCCTAGCATCCATATTTATTACTCAGAGTCTGGTAGCTCACAGGAAAGGCCTAAGCATGTGCTGAACTTTAATCATATGCACAGATGCTTTGCTAAATCAAGACTTGAGAGCAAAAGGCTTGTTGGAATGCTACATAATGCAGTACAAGAGTGATATTCACATCTATTTCTTTTTGTAGGTCTATTTTTCCTGAAAATAGATGAATACTTGTATCTGAACAACAGAGGTAGTGTCACAAAAATGATCAGTCTTTCAAATATTGACAGAAAACTGAAAACAGTCAAACTGAATCACAGACAAAAAATTCACTTAACTGCACTTTTGGATACACGATTATGAATATTTATCTACTTACATTATTTGTATTTCCATTCTGCGTTGGTAATTTCATTTTTGATGGTGCATTTAATGTGGGAGAGAGAGAATTCTGTGGATGAACACCCATCTTATCTTGCAATTTGCCAATACTGCAAATGTTAAGTTTGGATAATTTAGATATTTCAGAATAACTATAAGTGGTTTTCTCTGAAGTGTAATGGTTTTAATTTCTACTCCCCCACATTTACGTTAATTGAAATTGAAAAATAAATAAATAACAAAGGTCTTTTTTAACCTTCAAACTTCTGTCATTTTCAAAGTTCACATTCCGATTTACCTAGTCCCCACAATTCTGTAAAATGTCATGGACAGCATTGTGCCAATAACATTATACATGTGTCCACCTTAAGAACAGCCAATGCATTTTTACTGAACATCCAAAACTTACTTTCCTTGAGTGCCACTTATGACTTCGTATTGTGTGTTCTGGAATAGTGGTTTATGTTGTATTCTGTTTTGAAGGCAGGAGCTTCCAGATCCTGTACAAGGATGATAGTTTTAAGATAGTCATAAAACAGTTGGGGGTGAGATCCTTGTAAATCCTTCCTAGAACTCTAAGAGTAAAAGTGTCAGGCAGGGATTTGAATATTGTGTAAGTTTTTCACATTTGCTTGTTTGGATTGCTGGTTAACTTTAAATGTTGAAGCAAACAGTCAAACTAGCAAAAATTTCTGTACTCAGGAAGCTATTTTCTCATTGTTCCTTAAATAATAAGTCTTGCCTCAATTCAATGCACCAAATCTTCTGCTTCTGTAAATCCCTGACATCATTGACTCTATTAACAGGCAGTGTGACTGAATGGATAAGGGTCTGAATGGGAATGGATATTACTATAGTTATTCCTGGCTCTACCACTAACTTGGTGTGTTACTCTGAATTTCACTCCACTCTGTATATGTTTCTGCCACCACCCTTTGCCTATATATGAAATACAAAAGCTGCAGGCCAGAGCCTGTACAGATTAATGTAAGAGTTTATACTGAATTATCAAGGTCCAGTTACAGTTGCAGGCTCCAGGTTACAAATAGTGTCAACCACAAAGAATATGGTCCTATGGATTTGTTTACACTAACAGAAACCAGACTCAAAATCCACTACTGGTGCAATTTTGCAAGACACTGCAGTGGTGGAAGTTGTAGTTTAAACAGGTGATTTTATAACTGTGTATGTTAATGTTGTTCAGAGAAAAGACAGGAAGTATGATTGTTAACAAAACTGAATTTGAGTCTGATCTGGTTACTGCTGTTCTTTCAATTCTCTGTTTTGGTTTGGAACTTAATCAGGAAGAGATTGCTTCAGACTGACCATGAAAGATCCTAGGAAATAATACACCTAAAGTCAGTACTATAAACCTGATTATGGTATTGCATAACATGTGTAGAAGAAAAAGTTATGGGATCTGTACTTCAGGTAACTTGAGATAATGATCTTTGACAGTTATAAGAGTATGTTATAGTCTTTAGAAAAGAAAAATAGCCTACTATAAAAAACATCCATTGCTCTTAAAATTGTATAATTCTATGAGAACTCAAAAGGACCCACTGATGCAAAGTTTTTAACTTTTGTAGCAGCATTAGACATGGACCCATCTGAATAGGAAGGGTTGCCCTGCAGAGGGACAGAGTTTGTCTCAGTAGGAACACTGTTTGGCCTGAGAGTGAATGAAGCTGCTTTGGAGGTAGCCCTCTTGCAAGTGGGAGGGGTGATGTAACCCCAGCAGGGTCTGAATGACAGAGGTTAGCTAAAGCTAAAGATTGGGAAAAGCCCTGGCCTGGGATTGGCTGAGAGGCTTGGTTAAAAGAGGGGAGCAGTTTTCCCAGGGGGAGAACAAAGGAGAGAGAGACAGGCTGGAGACCAGGGAAAGGATCTCCCCATGGCGGTCCCTCCCACAGTCTCTGGCAGAGCTCTTTAGAAGTAGCAGGGAGAGGCAGAGACTGCAGGGAAGAGTGCTACAGTGCGTCCATTTTCTCTCCTTTCCCCTCCCAGCCAGGGCAAGATAAGAGAGGAGCTGCCTGTGAGGAGAATCCAAGCCTGGGAAGCCCCTCCTGCAAATCCCTGTGGCTGGGTTAGCACAGCAGGGGAGGGGGACCCAGGGCCAGGGGAAGAGGCTGGAGACTGCCCCGTTTTTTTCCTGGGAGCAAGAAGGCAGGGAGGGGCCGCATTTGCTGGATGCTGTAAGGATGTGCTTGGCAGGGGAAACTGTTACAACCTGCAGCCCAGACACTGCTCCTTGTTGAGCCAAGGGAAGGGGCCTAGGCAGGAATAATCTTTCTTCCAGGGGCTGCAGGGAAGGAGCCACTGCCTGCTGCACCAATACCCCTGGAGCCTGTGCACAGGACAGCAGCACCAGCGACCACCCACAAATCCTGTGCAGGGGCACAGACAGTCCTGCTCCATGAGATGCTAAGCCAGGGGTAGTGCACACAGGGTCCTCAGTACACACTGTATGAGTTACAGACTATGCAAATAAATTCTTGATGGTTTACTAGTCGGAGTATCAATGTATTTATGTATTGGTTCCTTATGTATCATGGGTAAGTTGCATACCTTCCCCTAGTGTAAAGTGTATCCAAGAAGCATTAACCCTTAAGCCACCATCACCAGGTCATGCAGTGTAATATTTATTCTATTGCATTGATTATATGTTACCTTGTAAATAATTAAATCCTGTAAATAGTTTCATAACAGTCTGCAAGGTTGTTTGATTGTAAGGGGAGGACCCTGCAATAACTACCCAGGGAGCTGGGCGGGATCACTGGCTAGTGGGTATCCCAGGATCCCACTATTCAGGTGAGGGCGCGGGTAGTGTCGTGCCCAGGGTTACACTTATTTGATAGAGGCTATAATGGAATTGCATCAATTTGATAACTGAAACAAAAAAATATTGCTCTGCTGATCAGTTTAACAAACATCCAATCACTTTTCAGTTGTAAGCAATGACACAAGGAAAAAGCTTTTTCACTGTTAGAACAGTGAGGCAGTGGAACAGACTGCCTAGGGAAGCTGTGGAATCTCCATCATCAAAGGTGTTCAGGAAGAGGTTGGATCAGCATTGGTCAGTGATTATCTAGAAGTAGCTATGCCTATGCTAAGCTATGCTAGGGATATTTTCCATGTTACTGGGCTTTTCTGGTTGCCACAGGAAGGAATGTTTTTCCCCCCCTGTTGCCACATGTGTTGGGGGGTTTGCCTTCCTTAAAAGCATTGGGTATTGGCTGCAGCTAAGCCTAGGGATTTTGACTGGGATACCAATGCTCCTGCTGGTATAAAAACCCAGAGGTGCCTGGGTAGAGGGTCTTGTCCCTCTGCTCAGGATCAGATAGATTTCCAGGGCCAGATTAACCCTTTAGTGGGCCCTAGGCAAACAAACTCATGGGCCCCTGTATATATAATACTATTTATATTTTTTTTTTCACTCCATAATTATAATATGTAAAATAAGCACAACTGGTAGCCTTTTCACTTACGGCCCTAGGCATATGTGGCCTGCATTCATACAGCCTATGCATTCATCCAGCCCTGCCAATCACTATGTTTGGTGTCAGAAAGGAAATTTACTCCATAGTAAGATAGACATGGACTGTAGGGGCATTTGCCTTGTTGTTGGGAGGCGGGGGTCCTCTTCTTTAATTCTCTAGTGCACATTTTAATAACCTTATTTGCAGCAGCAGGCCACAGACTGTCATTGTCCTTCTTCTTTCCCTGTGGCAGGTTAAGCTGTGTGACAGGGTTGATTGTGTAGTTTGATAATAGGTTAGACAAGGATGTGTATGTGATGGTCTAGATAGGGATGATCCCACTTCAAGTAGGAGGTTGGATTAAGTGACCTCCAGAGTTCCCTTCATGCTTTACTTTTCTATGATTCTATAACTCTGTTCTTATAGCAAAACAGGTAAAAGTTGATTTAGGGAAGTCTAACTGGTACATTGTCTATTCTGTAAGCATTCAGCAAGAATGATAAAAAACATGTTATAAAAATATAATCTTACCTAAATCTTTATTTGCCGCATCACTGGAAAAGCTGCAAGCATATATTAATTTCTCATCATCAAAATCATCCCAAACCTCATCTCCCAACTCGAAGTTCACATTCAGAGTCTTTGAAAACCAAGAGCTGCTTTTATCTGCATCAGTCAAGTTAGGCATTGAAGATTCAAGATTTTTGTTTGACATCATTGCCTGATGGGTCTTCTCACCCACAGTTGAAGAACATTTCCAAGATAAATCTATAATGATTTCATTAAAAAAGAAGGCTTAGATATGCACTCTTTTTCAATATTATTTTAAGAAACAGTCCTCTTCCTGCTAGATTCCAGTGAATGACCCTTCTAATGCATAATCTAAATAATCTGAGCTTCAGTTTTTTTCCCTGTGAGTGTATGAAAATTCTGGTCTGAGAGCAAGTTTAATATTTACGAACCCAGTCCTTTTTTCTCTGTACCGTTTTCTCCTATTCACCATTTTCCCAAGAGCTAATCAACAATAAACTAATACATTTTAAAACCTGAATAGTAAAGCACTTAAAATTATATAATTTCTTTAAAAAAAAGTAATTTCTTGCATTTCCTATTTTAAACTTTAATTATATATCATATCTACAACACTTCCCATTTATTATATGATATTTAATTATCAAGTATGACATGTTATATAAAATTATATACATAAAATATAAAATTAATAATGAATTTATTACAGGTCCAAAGAGCGATAATCAATTACAATGACTGTTAGGTAGAGGTAGAGTTAAGAACATGCACCAAGGCAGCAAAATTTTAAAAGCTATTAAGTAGATGTGGAGGCAGTATACTTCTGGAGATTTACACTTTTTTTTAAAAGAAATACACTCCAGAAATAAAATACAATGGAGCACTAGAAATTAAGAACAATTAATATCTTTACACTTACATACACTGCATAATGCATAGTAATATTAGTACCTTCATCAACAGTGATTAGAAGAATTGGGGGAAATGTTTTCTATTACTACACATACATTTATGGAAAACTTAGAACCTTGAGAGGTGTTAAATCACAGAATGGTTTCCTACTACAGATCCAAAGAAAGATGTCCTTCAAAATGAGAACTTACCTACTTAAGGCCAATTTTACAAATACTACCACACATACTGCTAAAACTTCATTCAGAGTCTTCAGTTACTATGAAAAGAAGGCAAGGAAAAAGATAGAGGATACACTACTGTACCAGTTAAGACTCCACGAGGCCACCCTTCCTTACCTTCTGCTTGGCTTCAATGTAAATACATATAGTTGTAAGTACCACACCCAGTAATATTTACGTAATTAGACTTAAACTGTATTAGAACTAATCTCTAAAGAGGTCCTTTAAAAGATCTTATTTGTCTGGCTCTACTCTTGTAATTTCCACTAATATCAGAAAGAAAACAAGTGTATTGAGGGTACCGTATAATCCAAAAGGTGCGGTTTCCTCCATTGCTATGTTGATTTACTGGTTTCAACAGGTCTAATTTACAATAAACATTCAAGTTAAATCAAGACAGTGAAAAATCACAGAAAGACTCATATATTAGTATTAACTTACTTATCTTTCCATAGCTCTCCTGTTGTAGTTGTTTCTGAAATCTTCCAAGGTTATCAACATTTTCACACTGATCTACTGAAGTTGCAGGAGACTCTGCGTATTCAGATCTTCATACAAATCAGTAAAACAAATCAGTGAAAACACAGGTCAAAAGAAGGCTAAAAATTAAAGCTAATTTGATTCAAAAAATAACCCCTGAATACGTAGATAAATTAAAGGATTTGAAATATATAGGATATGGCTTCTCTTATATTAATCATAACAATATGGTACCTTGGCAATGCTGGCAGCAAAGGTTTGGGTGTATAAACAAAGTGTTTAAGATCCACATTCTGAGTTTGGTTCAGTAGCTGCATCTTAAAAAAAAACAACATTATTACAATGTCTGTATGTGTGAGAGGAAAGATATATGTAGCATCTCATTGTATTTTAATAACCTGGATCACAGTACTAGTGCCTTGCCAGGAATACAAGGTTGTTGGTTATGACATACCATCCTTCCCTGGAACCCATATGGAAAATCCATTAACAACTGCAACCCATACTAAAAGAAGACCCAATTTTCAAAGAGATCTTCCTAGAACCATCCATCCTAGCCTTTAAAAAAGCACCAAACCCAGGCTGGATTAATCCTTTAGTGGGCCTAGGCAAACAAACTCGTGGGCCCTGGGCCAGTCAAGACCCCCTCCCCTCCCTGCCCCGCCCAGCACTGCTGCCTGCGGGGAGCAGGGCTCAAAGCTGCCACTAGGAAGCAGCCACCACAGTGGGGAGGCCGGCAGAAAGGAGGTGAAGAAGGGAAGGGAGGCAGATGGGGCCATTCATGCTGTTGCTGCGGGGGGAAGAACCAGGTTCCCCCATAGCTCAGAGTCCTAGGCATCTGCCTAGTTTGCCTATGCATTAATCTGGCCCTGACCAAACCTTACTAATCTCATCACCAGAAGCAAACTTCCTGTAGCCCAAAGCACACTGAATGGATCCAGACTGTGCCATGACAAAAAATGTAAAACCTGCCAACACATCTCTACCACTTCCACAATAACTATACCACAACAGAACCATCACCATTCCTGGATCTGACACCTGTACCTCCAGAAATGTAATATATCTCATCCAGTGCACTAAATGCCCTGATAGAAAATATGTAGAAGAAACCAAACAACAACTGCACACCAGAATGATCACACACAAAAAAATCTATCAAAGACAAAAATACCCCATTATCTGTCGGTGCACACTTTTCACAAGACAACCACTCTCTTTTCAGTCTCTCAGCTCTAATCCTCAAATGATATTTACAAAGCACCTTTCATAGTACAAGCCTATGAACTTCACTTCATAAATCTACTGGATACAAAAAATCATGGACTACATATAGACATTGGATTTATGGCACACTATAACCAGGCTAACATCTAATAACTCCAGGTAACCTGTCTGCATTTTACCAGCTACATTCTATCACCAGTTCTACATTCCTCTCCACTCCCTGACCTGTTGTCTCCCATTCCTCTGATCCTTACTGTCCCACATTTGCATTTTCATAGACCTGCATTTTACATATTGGCTTCTATTTTATCCAGGAGAGCACACAAATACCAACAGACTTTCCCTGTTGCCTGAAGAAAGGTGTTTGTGCCTGAAAGCTTGCAAAGAACAATTTTTCCAAATATTTAGCTGGTCTAATAAAAGATATCATATCTATCCAAAGAACCTTGTTTGACAGGAATATGGAAGCCAATGTATATATAAAATTATTACTCACATTTCAGAGATTATACATTAAACGATTTAGTATACAACTATCAGATGGGATAAGTTTAAAAAAAAAATGAAAAGTTGAATAAAACGATCAACTGAACCAGTGAGATTTCTGGTACACACCCATCTCAGCAAGCTCAGGCTGGTTATCATCCCTAACCTGTTAACCATATTATCTATTGACCCAATATCCTACAATGTAGAAAGCTCTATAGGGAGAAAAGAAAGGGTTCCAAAAACTTAAGTGTAGCATTCTCCCCAAAGGAAGAAGAGTTTGCAAACATATCAGGATGAGGAGGGGGGGGAACTGCAAACTCTGAAACACAGCAGAGTTAGAGAATGTGTCTGCAGGGTACACTGCAATGTTGTGTGGAAAGATCCCAGCTAGTTTGGATCAGCAGCAATATAACGTCAGCACAGCACTAATTAGCCTGGTAGGAGTGCTGCGTTAAGAATGCTATAATGTTTCTGGTATGCAAACTAGATTGTTTGGAGCTAGCTTTGTTTCTCTGCAAAACAGTGCTTTATGCTGTATGAACATACTCTAAATAGGAAAGTTATTCTCAAACCTGTGAATCTCTGGGCATTCATGCACCAAAAGCAGCCCTGCCCAGCAACATTACTAAATCACTTGTCATATTTTGCCACGTAAACTCGTGGATCCCAAATGTCCCTTCTTTTAAGTCCAACATCCATACTCAGCAAGTTTAAGAGAGTGTAAGGCAGCATTTGTAGAAAGGGCCACTACAGCATTCTGGGACGTATTGGCTGGTCCTGCCAATTCTAGCCAGGTTCCACACAACCAGCTGGGGACAGCAGCAGCAGTGGGCAGGTCCCTCCTCCCTACCCAGTCCCACTGGTGTTCCCTGAGAGTCCAGGAGCAGGTGCACAAGGGAACCTGCCCACCCACCACTGTCTCTATTCAAGATTGCCTCCACTTGCAACCCAGCTGGAGTGGGGCAGGAGCAGCTCTGAATCTCCCAAGCCAATCCCAGCTCAGCTGACACCAGCAGTGATGGGCATGGGAGATAGGGGATGTGCAGCTGAGCAGGGGGTGGAAGAAAAGAGAATAAGGGAAGATGGGGAAGGGCAAAAGAAGATAATTTCCTGTCCAAGGGACTTGGAAAACAAAACAAAACAGGCCCCTCCTGCTGCTCCTGCAGCACAATTTGTCCCCTAGTGTGGGGGGTGGGAAGTATTGGAGCCAGGATGCAGACTCCCTGCAACTCAGGTTGCTACAACCTCTTTCTGAAATCTGAGATCTGTCCATGTGTATGTTTATTTTTTATTAATAAAATGGTTTCAACTTACATATAAAGATATACATAAATTGACTAAAGAACCATTTCAGTATTTTCATATGAACCTTTAATCGTTTCATTGGGGGTACAGATGAAATTGAGCTTCTGTTCCTTAAATCAGATAGATATGAAGAAAATTTTGAATCTCTCTTCAGCTCAGACTTCTGAGAAACTCCAATTTTACCTAAGAAATGAAAAGAATCTTCCATTTAGTCAATGGGAGTTTTGCCACTAACAACACCTTTATGATAATTACTGATGCATTTATGTTTATACAAACTTATGGAAAGCTGAGTATTGCTATTAAATGCTAGACATGTTATATAAAGTATTATTTTGCATTTTATTACCCAGAGAATTTTTATCATTTTTCCTTTTTAGGTTGCATCCAATTAGCATTCTAAACAGGATTGTCTTACTTAAGCTGCTTGTATGTCAATGCAACTACTGGCATGAACAGAATTTGTCTTAACTTGCCCTTGTGTAATAAAAAAGAAAGTAGGACCCTCCAAATGTAGATACTGGAAATAATGAAATTTAAATGAAACTTACAGCAGTCATGTCCACAGGCATCTTTATTCTTACAGTGATGATTGCACTCTCTGTTCCCAGGTCTTGTGTAGGAGACCTCTTGGTTACAAGTGCTTCCTAAATTAGTGCAATAAATAAATATTGACCTTTTAAAATTCATTGATATTAACAGTTCCTCATATAGTAAAAACAAGGTCCAAACTTAGATATGATACTAGATCTTCTTTTACCCTCAAAACTTTTGGGTCAAAAACTCCATCTGCTGGCTGTCAGTCAGAAAAACTTCTTTGGGCTGGTCAGACTATTTCACTAGCAAACCAATAGCTATCCCCACTGAATACTGCAAGCATCCCCACTGAAGCCTTCAACATGTGCCAAATATTCCAAATCCAAAAGTGCTCCCAAATCCAAATCCATAAGGAAATGTATCCCTACAGAAACAAGTGCTCCAGTTGTATTTGATGATAATGGACTTGATTGTTAACATCAAGTCAATTTCAAAGACAACATACAAAGACTATGTCTAATATACTTCCTGTCTCTAGTAGCAATGTCTTCCAGCTGCTCTAGGTAGGCTGCCTTCTAACAGTGCAACAATATAGACATATCGACCTTGGTGAGTTAACTGGCTTGGGGTCAGGCCAATTGACACCATCATTCGGCACTGCTAATTAACCCAACTGAAGTGCTATGCAGAGATAGTTACACTGCTCTTGGTTTAGGAGGCAGTGCTCCCTGGCACATTGCAGTGACCTTGATGGTGTTGCTACCAGCAGTAGGAAGTTTACCATGTAGTCATTCCTAAATTCCTTAATATACTCCATTCACATGAATCATGCAACATATTACTCGACTATGAAGAGACATGAATAAATATAGGGCCTAAATCTTCTTCTACTGAAGAAAATGACCACGCTCCCATTGATAAGAGCAATAAGAAAAGGATGCGGTTCTATATTAGTGTGTTATTTACCCGTATCTATTCTTGTTGAAGATGCTTTTATTGAAGGTGTGTGATATACATCAAGTGAAGACTCAGCATCTGATTTTCTGCGTACAACTACTTGATTTCCAAACCTTTTTGCTCCTAAGTAAAAGGCTGTATAGTTTTGCTGAATATCAAGCCCAACTTTCAAAGATAAAGACAAAGACAAAAAACACTTAAAATAAATTTTAAAATATTTTTTTCTGTTATCATTTACTTCCACAATGAGGGGAAACAGTATATAGTAGCTATTAACATGGCATCCAGGATTTTGATAGTATCATTTCTCAGTTGTGGAAATACTGTAAGAGTGGAATGTCATGGTTGAGATCTTAAACACAAAATTCAGGACATTTAAAAATATAGTTCCTGTAAAAATCACTTGGCTATGTGGCCAACCTGTGGCAGCCTTTGTGTAGGGCACAGAGATCAGGAAGGGGGCAGGCAGAACAGCAACAGGTATAGTAGGAAGGAGAAAGCAGGGCAGACATGGGAAAGGGATCAGGGAAGCCTTTCCAAAAAGTTTAGCCCCCACCACTGTAAAGGATGCAGTGTTCATTTTAACCATGTGGCAGGAGTTTAGGTTGTAGCTGTGTTGGTCTAAGGACATAGGCAGACAAGGTTCCTTGGGTGAATTTGACGTCACATCAAGAGCGAAGGGTTTTTGAACCCTTTTCTCCAACTATTTGGATTGATCTAATAAAAGATATCAAATTCACCCAAGGAACTTTGTCTGCCTGTGTTCATTTTAATGCATTTATATTTGCATTTGTTTAAATTGCTACTGTGTTCTAAGTGTGCATTTCTGATGTTATTTTGCAGTTTCCACTGAGAATTTCACCACAAGCTGCCATTGAGGAATGCTAGTAGCACTATTTCAACTAACATAAGCAAAATTCTTGCAGTGGATACTAATAATATTTTCAGCTTTAGACAACAAAAATATGTATACAAGATTATACACAAAGAAGTATTCACTACTAAGGCTGTAAATGTTAGGATAGCCAAATCTGAAATAGAACTTGAGTTGGTAATGTGGCCAAGACATGAGGGAGAAGGGACTAAAAAGAGGTTCAGTTTGGACAGCGATAAACACAAGGTAGAATGTTTTAGAATCATTTTTCTGAGAAAAAGCAGTGGATTTATCTCTGGGAGGGGGGGCAAATGGAAATGATTAGCAACCAGTGGTGACGCATAGGGGGTGCACATGCACCCCTTGAGAACGCTGGTGCACCCCGTCAGTCAGGGGTCCCCAGGGGGGTGGGGGTGGGGGCAGGCGAGTGCACCAGAAGTGGTCCCTCCATGGCCAATCCTGCTGATCCAGAAGTGGCAGTGGCATGCTGCTGCCAGTTGTGGGTCAGTAGGATCAGCTGCCGCAGCTACCCCCCCCCACCCCATTGGCAGAATCGGCCACAGGGGGACCCCCTGGTCTCTTGACTGTCCAACCAGTGGGGACAAGTGCCCCCCACAACTCAGCAGGCACCAGTCGCTCATGTTAGCAACTGAAAGGGTGAAAATCTGAGACAGAGAACCATCCAGAATAATCTCGAGGGTAGAGTTGATACAAGTATAAAAGGGAAGAATTTTCTGTAGACCATGCAAATGCTATGGCACTCATTTTCCTTTATGCACCACTTTTGGCACTTAGGTACAATTTCAGATTCTGCGCTTTGACTAAACAGATTCACCCTGCATAGCTATGCATTTGCCTGCCAAAAATAAAATGGTGGTGATAGAGGAATCTATTTTAGTCCAATAGTTTAGTGGGTAGAGTACCACCCAAGAAGTAGGAAATATATGTTCTAAGCTGCTGTCACCCAGAGGGGGGTTGAATCTTCATCTGCTGCTTCCCAGTACAGTGTTGTAACCACCAGAGCACAGTTTAGGCATTAATCTAGTCCCCTTGTCAACCCTGCTCTTGATGCTGAACCACTGTGCCTTGTATTTAATATTCATTGGTTAAAATGAACTGTGGGAAACCTGCTGCCACACTGATAGCAAGCAACTAGGCTAGAACTCACGGGCACATTCCATCTACAGCAATTTCATCCCACATTGCTGCATAACCTTTGGTTGTTTTCTTCCAACTTCTTGTGGGGCCCTAGGTCCACACCACAGAACTACCAGAACTACATGGGCCAGATCTGACAATGATCTTTCCAGCAGCAGTGGGGCAAATGGCTGCAGACCAGGCAGCCATTTGCTGTGGTAGAGGCACACAAGCAGTAGTGGGCCATGCAGCTGAAGGGCAACTAACTGCTGTGTTGCACTGCTTTCACTCACCTGCCTGCTGCCAAGGGTCATTTTCACAGGGGCCCCAAATTTCACAGTAGACCACGCTCACAGCTGGCCACACCCCGATTTCTGGTAGCCCAGATGGAGCAGCTCTGCAAGCCAGATCAAGTGTGCAGGCCATGTGTTTGATACCCGCTGGAGTAAGCAGATAATTTCAGACAAAAGACTGAAGAGGGGTCTGGTCAATGCCCACCTGTGGCTTGGTGTTTACAGCACTATTATCCCTGGAGATGAGTCCTTAAAACAAGGGTCTACTTCACTTCTGGTGAAGTGCCCTTACCCCTAGCTTACTGGACTCTAATATGAGAAGGTGGCCCTTTTCCTCCCTCCTCCCCTGCTACTAAGCCAGCTACAATTTCAGGTCCTAAGACACCAGACATATAAATACAACCCTACTGAATAGGCTTAGTTGTCATTTGTACAGTTCCACATGCAAAGCATACTTATACTTTGTGATTCTCTTCAAGGTAAGAACCAAAAATGGCCCTGCAACTACATCTGAAATAGAAATGAGTCAACTAAGCATTGAGTTTACACTGCAATACAACAGCTAACTGTTTTACTCACTTCCCCAAGTACGCAAGCCAGACCACAGCTCAGTTATTATACTGGATGTCAATCACCAGGAAGTGATTCAACTCAGGAAGTGGCAAAAATGTGGGAATAGAGCAGTTTTATTCCTTTAATAAAAGATTTGCTGTTACCTAAATTATGATGTTGAGATTAGACAGCCATAATCATTACTTTTATACCAATATGCAACACAATTAAACAGTTCTAGATTAGTTCATTTTTCTTATATGTTTTAATTTAAATGACACTGGTTTTACTATTAATTAAAAATTGATAACCGTTGTTTTTAAATCCTAATCATACCAATTAACTTACCATAGTCAGAACTGATTACATTTATGCTAAGCTCCTCTGATTTAAGAGCTCTTTTCACTTCAATTTTTTTAGTCCAATTTCCAGTTTTCAGCAAGGCCGAATCCCTGTAACAATATTTGTAAACTTATATTAAGCATACCCAATGGAATATACAGAGTTAAACATTTTATTAAAATAATTACAGTTGTGATACTAGTAGTATGGCATTGAAAAGAGACTGTAGACCAGCCTTGATTCTGTTGGTGATATTCAGAATGATATAATGTATAAACAAGAACTTTTAACCTGCATATTGGGTTATCATTTAGTAACTAAATGACACTATGGATGAGGCTCACGTGACATCATCAAAGTAAGTGCCTGCATGAAGCTAGACCTCCTGGGTGGAGTGACAGCACAGTCCATTAGTGATCCCTGACCTTCTTGACTCCCCAAAAGTATTTCCCCATTTATATAATGCATACCACACACACAAGGAAGATGGGGGGCAATTTGAAAAGCTATTTTCTAGGAAGTAACTTGTTGGAAGATCATTCAAAACAGCTTATAGGGGCTGCAGAGTAAAAGATGGCTGCTGCAGGGAAAAAAAGAAAAGGTAGAACAGAGGAGAAAGACACTTCCTAGGGAAGTGGTCATTGCTCCTACCTTGGGTAAATTCAAAAAGAGTTTGCATGAACACCTGTCTAGGGTCCTGTAATCCCAGCGTGTGCTCCAACCAGTGGCAGGGGGTTAGACTAGGTTATCTATTCAGATCCCTTCTGACCCCTAACTACTATGAAACTATGAAACAAATATGTCCTTTGACGAGAGAAGACTTTGATGAGTTAATCTCAGAAATCAGAGCTTTAAAATCTTTTATGGAGGCACAGTCTGAGAAAACCAGCTGAAATAAAAGAAATCAGAGGCTGGGTCGCAGAACTGGAGATAAAGGTGGAAGGCAACCTGCAATTAGCTATACATCTGAAAAATAAAATTAAGATGTGTGAAAATAAAGAAAAGACGCTTGCAGGAAAAAAATGAGATTATAGTAAATGAGAGAAGAAATAATATAAAAAATAAAAGGACTCCTAGAAGGTACTCAGGAGGGAGATTCAGCTGAATATTTAAAGCAGGTATTCTACTCCTTCCTACAGCTGAAAAAAAACACAACAGCCCTGGTAGAGAGAGCACACAGAGGTCACTGCACTCTCAATTCAAACAAACCAACAGACATGTAAATTTGTGCTCTGTTGTGAACAAGAGGAACAATTCTGAAGAAGGTTACAGAAACTATTGGTCCTACTCTACGAGTATATAAAATGCAAGTGTTTAAAGACTTGTCACAAGCAACATAAAGGAGAATGAAAGAAATGAAGGTGCAGACAGAAGTGTCAACTTTCGCCCAATCTGGACCCTGAAAGTGCTCTACAGCTGTAACCAAACACAAGTACATGGCTGCAGAGGGCTTTATAAGGGCCTAATCCCACAAAAATCTGAACCAAAATGGAGCACCTTGAGTAACTTGTGTCTGTATGCACCATGAGCAGGGCTGGGCTGATGTAGCTCGGCCCTATGCTCAGCGCTGTCTTCAGAATGGGAGGAAGAGAAAGGAGTAGACAGAGTTAGGTCTGAGGTTCTTTCAGATGGTGCTAGATGGTGAAGTAGGTGGACTGAAGCTCCTCCCCTCCGAGGTCAGGGGGCTCCAATCCAGCCACCCCACCTACCAGCACCAGCTAGGCAACCTCAGAACTAATCCTGCCCCCCAATTCTGAAAACAGTGTCAGGGCGAATTCTTCTGCTGTTTTCAGTGCAAGGGCTGGGAGGGGAGAGAGGCGTTGCTAGAGAAGTGCCATGAGTTACAATGAGGAGCTGCTCTTCTGTCTGCACCTTGAATGAAAGTATATTATCTCTTAGAGAAGCAAATACAAGATATAGATGGGGTTTTCCTTTTAGATTTATCTTTACACATAAACAACAGCAGAATATTATAAAGGAGAATAAATAAAGGCTTAAGATCCCTGAGTCACTAAACTTAATAAGCTACTCAGGGATCTTCCTGGAAGGGAGCACCCTGGAATCTTATACAGACGGTGAAAGAAAAGCAACACCATAATACAGAATGGCAAACTCTTAAACCCAGGAGAATGAAGTTATCTAAGTACAAGGACAAAAAAGACTGGGAGAAGTCACAAAACTAGAGGGCATTTAAGAAGATTTGAGTGGGACTGAATGATACAAGGGAGAAAAAAAGTTAAAAATGGAGGGGAGAATACCATACGGGGGAAAACATAAAACAGCAATATTTGGAACCACAATAGGAAAATGAAGAAGTAAAGACATATTCTAGGGTTAAAAGCAAAGGGTAAGGGAGGATATTAAATGAATGATGGAGAGGTGTATTAAATATAGCGTAACTTGGGAAAAGACTGGTGGAAGGCCTGAAATTTTCTGATACTTCCTTGAGAAAACAGTATCTGATGAACTATGATATAGTGCCATGATTCCTCTTGGGTGGGGGCAGGAACCTCCCAAATAGAAGTTCACTACTCAGGAGTGGAGGAGTTAAATATTCTTCTTTATGCAAGGCTTAGGGCTAATCTTCACATTTTAGAAAAGGGGTAAAGAACACAAAAATAAGGATCCTTTGGGGATCCAAAAGGCAGGGAAATTGGAGTAGGTAAATAATGAGGGTGTGGAGAACAGGGGAGAGCAGGGCTAAAGGACAAAGGACATATAAATAAGGATTGTTTGCGGCTCCAAAACTGGACTGGGTAAATTTTGAGGGAAAAGACCAGGGGTTTAGTAAACTAAAGATATTTTTAGGGTAGTATGTATAGTAGAATACACAGGAAAACACAATACTGCAGGTATTTAAGTAGACCAAATATAATCTAGATATGTTTTATTTTTTATATTACAAGGAGGTGAAGGCAGTTGCACCCAACATAATATATGAATATTATTTAACAGCCAGCAAGCCAGTGTTCCTATTCAGATCAACTATTAGTAACTGTTGTATTTGCATGTATAACATTACATTGACAGTACAAATGATAATGTATAAGAACTGTAGTATATTTCTTTTGTAAATAAGTAATGACTCTAATTCCATGCAATTACTGTATATTACTTCTATGTTAGGATTTTGTTTCTATATTTGTTTTTGTTTTTTTTAAAACTGTGGGCACACTTTTTAACCATTTTGTTTCAGTACAAATAACTGCATGAAGTACAAAGCAAAACAGAGTTGATTTTCTTCATGGGTGTTATAAATATTATATTATGAAAGTTTTAAGCAACCTGACTTACATAATTTTTTGTTTAAAAACGACTTCATTATCAGCATTTCCTATTATCAAGGTTACATAATGGAAATCTGGTGCTGTTCTCTTTGTCTGCAGTTGTTTGAAGTTTGTTAATATGATAGTCACTATGATTTCAGCCACTGTATCACTGTATTTTGAAACCTAGAAATATATATATAAGATATAACCAGTAAAAATATTAAATAAACCACTTCATAAATCTGTATCCAATACAAGATCTGTTCAAAAAGTACTGAGACTGATGCTGTAGGAAACTAAATATTTTATTTACAGGGATTTTGGTTTAGTCTCCTTTGAAATATGCTCCTTCTGCTGCCACACACACTTCTCCCAACATTTCTGCCATTGTTGGAAGCCCCTCTGATAAGCAATTTGTGGAATCGCTAAAAGCTGCTCAGTTGCATTTTCTTTTATAGTTTCCACATCACATTTTTTTCTTCCTTTTAAAGTTTTCTTCAATTGAGGGAAGAGAAAAAAGTCACATGGGGCCATATCAGGTGAATATGGAGGCTGCAGTACTTGTGGGATACAGTGTTTGGCTAAAATTTGGCTAAAAATTGTTTCATAAGCTGTGCTGAGCGGGCAGGCACATTGTTGTGGTAAAGTACCCAAGAGTCAGACACGTACTTTTCTGGTTATTTCTCTAGGCATTTCATTCCGAAATTAGTGGTTAGAATTGGATTACATGAACCAACAGAAATTCCAACTTCTGCTATCTCTTGGGCAGTCTATCACCTATCATTTTGAACCAAATGGAGAACTGCTGCCACATTTTCATCATTTCATGATGTTGAAGGGTGTCCCGGAATGCTCACCACTTTCAACTGATGATTGTCCTTCTTTAGACTGACTATACCATACAAAAAACTTTTGCATGGCTCATAGTGCCACCACCAAATGCTATTTTAAGTAATTCGATTTTTTCACTTGCCATTTCCCCAATTTTCATGCAAAATATAATGCAGGTGCGTAGTTCTGGACACTGACATAATGAAAGGGGGTATGAGAAACAAACAATCATACTTCAACTGCTGGCCACAGAAAACTGGGGAAACACCATGAACTGCAAACCTGTCCAAAGGAGTCCCAACGTGTCCAGACACGTTCAGCAAAGCCGCGCCTCCCCTACCAATACTTTGCATCACAAATACATGTTCAGTCTCAATACTTTTTGAACAGATCTTGTATACATACACATGCTTAATTTGGACAGGGGAAGTTTCATTTGGGCAAATAGGTATTTTGCCTCTATAAGGTATATTTGTTAAGTTTAATTGAATGTTCAGAATTTAAGATCATCTTTGACCAGAGGTGTAGAATAACACGGCACAGAAAAAACTATGTCTACTGTAACGGGAGAATGGAAATCTGATTCTATGAGGGATGCACAGAGGAAACTACAGACACATCATGATTCATTTTTAAAAGGAATACTTTTAACAACTCAGACAGCTCTTTGTGAAGCATTTATCACTATTAAACCTTCCTTCTGAAAACACAGAGTCATTAACAAGTTATTTAAGGACTTGTGCCAATCTACAAAATAAAAGACTAAAATTGATCATTATTATAATAATAGTCATAACACTTCAAACTTATTTGGAAGCTTTTACTTCAAAGTACTTTCCAAATTTAACTAATTTTCACAAGAATTCTGAAAGTCAGTGAAGCTTTGTTGTCCACAGTTTGCAGATGAAAAAATCAAAACAGAATGACTACAGGATTTATCCAAGGGCACAGAGCGAATGAGCATCAGAACAAGTTTCCCATGCTTGCAGTCAAATCACTAGAACATGCCTCTCACATGCCTTTGATGTGCACAATATCAATTAGCTGCATCTTAATAATCTATTTTTCTTTAGGTTTTTAAATCTGATACACAAAAGTATAAAAGTTGCTAAATAAGTTCTCACTGAACTTGTTCTGTCCACAGCTTTTGTAATTAAGATGAACCAGACAGATGAACCCTCAAATACACCGTGCTATACTGCGTAAGCTATGTTTACACAGTGCTGCAGATTGGATAATTAGCACTGCTGAATGTCAGTGCCAATTAGTCTAACCTTGTGCTACTCAATCTACCCACAGTACCATGTAAACAAAGCAACAGTTTCCAGTTCAGGAGGCACATTATGCAGAGCAGTGTAATGTGTTTGAAAGCACCACTACCTGACATAGTAAGAAAGGACTTTCTTTACTTATTCACAGTTACAGGTAGTGTTTCAATTTTTGGCTTTTTTTTTTTTTAATATAAAAGCCTGTCAGTGAACAGCAGTCAGAAAAGAAAAAAGAGCAGATGTACTGTGGAGAACAACTGATTCAAGACATCCTTCCTTTCTGTCTTTTACACTAAAATTTTCTGAAGTGTGGATACCAAGGAGTAGCCGGGGCCACAGAAGACTTCCACTTTCAGCAGTTAGAATAAGTGTTTATCAGTTAATGAAGTAATATTTTATTGAAATGATTAATTTTTACCATGCTAACATAAATACAAAGCAACGCAAACATAAATGCATTATCCAATACATTTAAGAGAAGCAATTACCTGTTCAATATCAAGTGCATATTTTGGAAGGTGTATCACAGACTCTTTTATTTGGTTTCCAAAAGGAGGGTGTCTGTTTAAGATCTGTAAATATTTAATTTATATAATTCATAATAGTTCAGAAATCAGAAAAGTGTATTTCAAATGAAGATTTCTAATAAAAGAATGCAAACGATCAGTAACCAACAGTTCTTGCTCACTTGCTTGACATCAAGGAACTTCATAGGTCAGATCTTGAAAAGATATTGATCTGCAAATACTATATCTGTATTTAAAACATGAGTTATTTTCCAAGACAGTATAATATCTTTAAATGCTGTATTCTGAGGCAGTTACTACTTTAAGTTACCAGGAAAGATTTGACACAAAGAAAATACCAGTAGCTCAATACCATACAAAAACTGATAAGTCACTAGTAGATTAGGCTCTGAAAAGATACTGTTTGTCTGGAGCAAAGTAGAAAACAGCATAGCAGCAGAGATCATTTACAGCAGCATTGCTGAGTGTACTCAGCCCTTCTGACTAAGTAGGAAAGTGATGTAGTCCCAATAAATGGTCATTGCACACAAAATGGTTTTATTTTGAAATTGCTGCTAGTTTTTTAAATGCACTTATACAGGCAACCCCCACTTAACATCGTTTCACTTAGTGCTATTTCGCTGTAACACTTGTTTTCAATTGATACCTGATTTCACTTAGCACTTAGCGAGTTTTATTATAACACTCGTGGTCATCATCTTGGGTCATTAAAAACAATTGTGGTCATCATCTGGGGTCATCAAATACTTTTGGTTTTGCTTAACACTCATTTCACTTAACGCTTGGTTTTTCAGGAACCAATTAAGAGCACTAAGCAAGGGTTGCCTGTATATGTACTGAAGTGTAATCATAACTTGAGTCCTATATAAGTCAATTTTCTATGGACACTCTGCAGGGCATTTGTCTAAGGCTGAATTTTTGGAATATTTCAGACAAAACTGTTTAGCTTTTTTTAAGAAAAGGACAGAGAAAAATCCATTGTCTGCAATGTTATGAAATTTATATAGATAATTTTGTTTGAAAAGCATAGTCCTTGTCTCTACTAAATGTTCTTTGTTGTACCATGGTAATTACATCATCATGTTATTTTTTTCTGCCCACTTCCTAATTCAGTGCACAAGAGGCAACTAAATCAGGATTATGTAGTGAAGGAGACTTATTTGCAAGAGCTTTGCCTTATTTATTGTAGAAGATGGAAGATGTATACTAAGAGGCAGGAGTCTGCAGAAAGAGAAAAAAAGTCTGATGGCTGATATAGAATCCCAGGGCCTTTGTACACACCGTGTTTTTTGCCCTTTCTTGCACTGCAGCTGCATGCCTGTTTGCACGAGTGGGATTTCTGGATGTTTTACAAGTCTTTCTGGTTCATTAAACTATAACTCCTCAGATGTAGTTTAGTTTGGCTTGCCAGGAATTAAAGTGTCACGTCCATGGATTTGTTGCGTGCAAACACAAGGGCACTCAAAGTAATGTAAATGAGCCTCTTTTTCCACCAGATGGCGCTGCGGCTTTTTTGCAGTTCACCCCTTTTGTTTACCAGATGTTGCTTTGATTCGCAGACTGGAGACAAAAGAGGACACCTGTAATTTGCTGGTATTTTTATGCAATTATTTTCAGACACCAGGTGAGCAGCTCAGCCTGACATGAATCAATCTTCTGCTCACCTACCTGTGAGACACCCATGCCTTCCCATTCCCCTGCCCCAAACCTGTAATCACATTTAAATGGACAGCCTTTTGCTCATATGAACTCTAGAGTAATGTAGCAGGATTCTCACACAATACAACTGAAGTTCAGGACTTATCTACTGATTTAGTTCCTACTAGCTAACCCAAGAAGGGTGAGAAATGGAGCAGTTGTAGTTAAATTAATTCATTCTGTATATAAAGAACTGGTTCAAAAACACCCAGATTAATGATTACAAATGTGTTTAAATTAGAAACGAGAAGACATTTAAATCACCAAGCTGACCTGCAGTTTTTGACCAGAATAACTGTTTCTACCAGTTTTTCCTATTTCAGGTGAATCTGTAAACAATGTTCCTTTAAAGGGCTTGTGCCACACGACATGAGGTTCCATCCTGGAACATGAGGACATGAAGTTTCACACTTATTCCTCCCTTCCTTACTCCCTCCTATCTCTACTCATTGTTTTCCAATCTTCCACCTGTTTACATTTTTACAGGTTCTTTTCTATCTTCTCAGAACAACACCAGTCTTGAAGATGGTAATATATCTGAAGCTTGCAAAGAACTTTTTTCCAGCTATTTAGTTTGTCTAATAAAAGATATCACATCTACCCAAAGAACCTTATCTGCCTATGTCTTGGTCACAAAACTCATGCACTGAGTGTTATGATAAAAGTTATAATATAGAGTTGTTCCCTATGTGTGTATGCGTGCCATCTGCATGGGCAGCAGGCCTAGGGGGGGCAGGGGCTGTGGGTTGGAAGTGAGGGGCACAGGCAGGGCTGGGGGGGTGAGGTGCAGTGTGTCAGGAGTAAGAGACAGCAGCAGGTCTGGGAGGGGGCTGTGGCTGCCTCCCACATGTAGAGTAAAATTCTGGTCCCAAGGATATAAAGGAGTATTTTGTATTTACTACAGTGAGGCCAGGATTTCACTTTATAGATATCTACTACTATAAGAACAACTGATTAAATTCAGGAATTGCAATATTAAGGTGGGCAAAGAGGAGAGATGATAAAGCACACTCCCAGAAAGAAAATCCAAATTTAACTGTCCTCTTTACCCATGAGATGATGAAATTTCTGAATTTGATGTTATCTTTTTAATACTGAAAAAGTCCTCAAAAAGAAACAAAATATCAACATAATATTCCAACTAATCAACTTCTATTTTGTGAGATAATTGAATATTACTTTAATCTGATGTTTGAAAACAAAGCTTTTAAAACAACTGAATCTACTGACTATAAATTAGATATGTAAAAACTTATTCATAATTCATTAAATGTTGATGTTAAGTGTTTTTCTTTATCATATGAATACACAAAGAAAAAATTTCAAAATACCAATTCAAGTTCTCTTGCATTTGTATCTTCTATTTTTTTAAATGATGTCAGACCTGAATTTACCATTGCATTTGACAGCATCACACCTGTTGAAAATTGAATATTTTTACATGGTTAATTTTTACAAATAGCAGTTCGTAATTCCAAGTTACTATTTTCCATAGCTGCATTGTGGCAAGTAAATATAAAACATAAATAATTTAACTGTCTTGTCTATTTCCATATGCTTTCCTTTTGGTTGGTCATTCTATTTAGATTTAATTCAGCTGCTACAACAGAAATAAGAAAACATAAATTCAGTAAAATGAAATATGAAAACTTTGAGAATGACAATTTCTTCATTAATTTCTGAAATCAAAGAAAAGTAGATCAAGGACCAATTTCTACAGGCTTTACACAAGAAAACTGACAAGAACTTAGAACTAACTAACTTGAATATAAATTAGTAAGCAACTATAAAAACAGAATGGCACTTAAATAAAATAATTTCTCAGCAAAATATGCTTATTTCCTATCCAAGTGACCCTTTTCAGCAGATACTAAACTTCACAGAGATTTCTATGTTTATTGAGCGAAGAAAAGGCTCTTGTCATGGGTCCAAGAAAGAGAGATCACTCCTCCATGGAAGAAATGGAGAATCTTCTGAGTCTGACCTTGGGAGAGTTTCTCTTCTCAGCAGAAAAACTTCTATTGCAGGTTGATTTTTCCAACTCTGGAGACTGTATCAGCCATGACATTGCTTTGCTGCTGCATCAGCAAGATTCCTACCCTCTTGGGTGAGTTTCTTTCCCTATTTAGCTCTACTTGTCCCAGTGTCTAAAATTGTTTCACTAATGCCTTGCTCTATTGAAATGGAAGATGATTTTCTGTCAGTGAAGGAAGGAAACAGTAATTTTGCAGGAGAGACAGCTGAATGCATGAGTTTTCTGCCTTTTTCTTTAGCTTTCTCTCTCTGGTCAAGAGAAACTGAATATGGAAGGAAAATAAATCCTGGATAGTGACTGCTTATCATCCTCCCTGTCAGAACAAAAGAAGAGAAATCCAACATCTGGTATGACAACAAGAGGCAGCGTCTCCACTGAACATCAGAGGCAATTTTGGTCAGTGATTGGACAAGACACCGCCTTAAAGGCTAGGGACAAAAGTTACACATAAATCAGTTTAAATGATCAGAAACTGGTTTAAATCTGTAACAGAACAGAAGCTCAGTGCACATAAACCAGTTTAAAAATGGCTGAAACTGGTTTAAGATAAACCTGTTTGACTCTAGTATTCGACTTAACTGATTTGGGTCAAACCGGTTTATGAAACTTGTCCCAGACCCCTTCCTGGTTCAAGTTAAATCATAATCCCCTGGCATGTCAGCATGGTCTGCAACCCTGGGCTGGGCTATCTGCTCCAGAGAGCAGGGCTGGCCCCGCCCCCCTGGTCCCTAGCTGGAGCAGTGAGAGCTAACTGACTGGGGGTGGGGAGCCTTGCTGGGGATGCAGCCCAGTCTGCGGGGGGGAGGGCGGGGGGGAATTACCCCCCCCCAGGCAAACCCTGGTTGAGGTCTGGGGCCAGGGAGGGGGGCTAAACACCCCTTCCTCTGCTCAAACTTACTGCTGGCTGCAACTGTGGACTACAAATCCCAGAGGCACCTGGAAACAGGAAGAGGATGTGATGAGCAACCCTGCAGAGTCCTGCTGCTGTAATTCTGGACTACAGATCCCAGAGACCTCAGGGGCAGCAGAAAAGGAAGTGAACACAGCCAAAGAGCCATGCTCTAGTACCTGAGCCACCGCAGGCAAAGGTAAATGTCTGTTCACTTCTGTTTCAATTTAATCTATGCATCTTAGACTAACCTGCAAAAACTGAATCGATTCACCCTTGGGCTTTTTGACTGGTTGTACACCTAGCCAAAATGAACAAAGCCAAATGTCAATCAAAATAAATGAATAAATAACCCCCTTAGGAGAGAAACTGGCCATCCAGCTTAATGTTTCTAAAATTCAAACAGCAACATACATAGATGGAAATAAAAGAAAATTCAGAGGCTGCAAATCAGATTGAACTCCATCAGTAAATTCATACCTATGTAACTTAAACTCACCTAACTTCACAAAGTTACAGAATGAGCTTTGCTGCTACAGCATAAAAGAATACAAGAATCTGAAGAATGTACTGACACCAGCACCAGTTTGACAACTGCTTGACCCACTGAAACAGATCAAACCATCCTCACATACTTCAAAGGAGCCTGAAAGTTATACTGCTTTAGAGGCATAAATAGATGGTGTCCTGTAATATCTGCAGCAAGAATTATGAGAGCAGCAGAAAAAATGCAAGAGCAAATTAAAAGAGCGAACTATATTGGCCTTTTATGAGGCAGTACAAGATATCACGATTTTTAGTAGGTAGCTGAAAAGCAGAAGCTGACCTTTATTCACTGAATGCAATATAAAAGAAAGGACTTAAAGATGTGACATGGAGAATGCATGGTTACTTCTGAAGTACAAAAGAATAATATGACCTTGTAGTTCCTTCCAGGACATCATCTAGTAACTTCAGACATGCTGTTAAGAGGATATGCTCTGCCTGATGCCACCCAGATAGATGACCCAAATAACCAGTAAAAGTATACATGAACACAAGAAAAGCACTGTGAGCCCTTATTAAAAATACAGAACAAGAGGACTGAATCAGCTCAAAATAAAATATCATAGAAAGCTTTAAGAAGCTATAAGAAACTGATAGGCAAATAAGCACTTCTTATATGTATATCCCTTGAATAAAAATGAATTTTCAGAGATGCTGGGAGTACGGTGAAATATATGTAAATAACCACTGCTTTAGTTAGAGGGAAATTTCTGGAAAGAACGTGGAACAGATACTCATTTGAATGAAGGCTCCTGTAAAGTTATACTGCAAAGCTTCTATCATTTATAATGCTAATGGATTGTAAAGGGCCTTTTAGTAAACTGAACATCAAGACCTACACCCAAAGTTACTTAGAATGACTGTCTTTAAAAAAAAAAAAAGAGAGAGAGCACAAGTTGCATTCTTCAACACAAATAAACAGTGATATGAACAGAGAGAGGTAGTTAGCTGTATTAGTCTGACACAGGCAGAAGATAGGGCAGAGTGGCATCTTCCTGAGCAAATTAGTCTATCAGGGCATCTTTATGTGTGCTCCAGGAGTGGGAGGCACTTTAATTAGACCACCTCTCAGGAGCCGTTCTAATTAAAGTGCTTGCAGCATCTTGTGTATTCAGTGCCCCGAGTTTCAAAACGGCAGTGGGGGAATTTAACTAAAGCTCTTTTAACAAGCTTTAGTTAAAGCACCCCTGACACCATTCTGAAATTCAGGGACACTGAATACATAAGACGTTGAGGCTGCTGGAGCATGCTAATTAGTATGCTCCAGCAGACTCAAGTAACTGAGTCTTCTCCAAAGCACTGTAATTACAGTGCATAGGAGCAGGCATCCTGAATTTCTCTAGGCACCCTAAGTGGCCACCCTACCCCACTTTCTGCACTGATATGAATTAAATGATAAAGAAGCATAGAAGCTGACAGAAGTGTATCAGAGCAAAAAAGCTATCACACCACATGAATGATCTTCCATATGTGAGAATCAAATTTAAACGTTTTTCTTTTTCCTTGGGAGACCTGACCACCTCAGCAGAATTTAGCAACTTTTTAGACTGACATGTCAAAATACCAGATCTGTGATCACTTCAAGTCTGTATTTGCATGTGATGGAAATCCAAGGACTGCAATTCTAGGCAATGGGTTCAAAATCAAACATAGAAAATGCATGGATTTGACTGAAGCTTACTGAATTCAATATAAGATATCTAAGAAATTTTAAAACATTTTAAATATTAAATTATAGCACTATGCTTATTAAATATTGTGCTGTTAGGGAATGCAAGGGACTTAACAGATGAGGTGTTAAGGGATACACTTCTACAAGCCATTATTCACTGTTGCACTTATCTCTCATAAAGAACCAGAGATCAGCTACAAATACAGTCAGAAAGGCTAAATAAATGGCAGTACTTGTTCTGTATTTACTCTGCAGGCTATTTGTTAAGTTTTTAATCTATCTAATAATAGCTTAAAACCTGTCTCAGATATCCATCATAAATATGTTATCCAAGAAACTGGCCCAAATGTATAGATTTCTAATGAAAAAAAAAGTATACTGCTGAGCAAAACATTAAGCTAATAGGACAGTATCTTTTGTCATTAATAAAGCAGTAGAAGTTGGATTTTTACAGAAGTCTCTTCTTGCATAGGTTACCAGTATTTTAAAGGACTAATCTTATGTTTTTGCAAAGGGTAGAGTTAGGTAAAATTGTATTTTAAAACTATAGTACCTGAACCTTACATGGAGTAGTTTTTGAGAAATGTTCCCTGAGTATTGATGCCACATATTTTGATTCTTGTTTCAAGACTATTTTTCCTATGTACCACAAGGTACCAGGCAGCTCCTGGTTAATAATCCATAAGAATTTACTGATTCTGAACAGAGTCAGCTAATTGTCAACTGTTTTTATACTGCTGCAAAGAAACCATGATTTTAGCAAATGAAAAGCTGGAAGACTTACTTAGTTCTCAAAACAGACATTCTAAAGTTAGCATCACCTTTTACACACTAGCGGCCCTAGTGACCTACCAATTTTTTCCAGCTGTTTGGAAACATGCAGTGAATTTTCCCACAGTTTGCATCTGAAACACTTAGCTAAAATTAAGGAGTTTAATAGTGCAGAAAGGCTGTTTCTCTGTGATGCCAGAAAGTCAGACAACCCTATAAAGAAAAAAAAATGTTAATAAAATATAATACAATATACTATTAAATATACTAAGTAAGGAAATACATTTTACCATACATTTAGTAACTCTTATGCCATTTCTGAAAATTTTGCCTGTATCTTGCGTCAAAGTAAAGTCTTGAATAGGAATGCATCCTAGCTGAGCCTGAATAAGACTGAACAAGAAAAATGTATTTATTATACATTTAATCTTAATAAATAAAAGATAATACAATAACAGCCAATGATTCCAATGAAAAAATGAAGTTCAGTTCAAGATAAAAGTAATAATATTTTATATAGGGTCTGATCTTGCACATATGAAGTTAACAGTTTTACCAATGATTTAAATGCCTGCAAGATCAAAACATTTGCTTTCAAGACAATGAGATGTAACACAATTACATTTTTACCAGTTTACTTTCATTTCTGTTGTTTTTATCTTCCCTTCCATTGGAAACCTGTACATGAAAATAGTTAAAATGAATAACAAATAGTAAAAAAAAAACCCCAAAACTTTCTTTTTTAACACTAAATACACTTAGTTTGAGGACCTGATAGTTATCCTGTTCTTGTCCTTATTCAAAGCATTCAGTATTTTCTTTTCACTTGTTCTTAACTTGATATCTGAAAATTCAGTGCAGCTAGATATCTTTGTGACCTGAAACAATTGTAATTGTTTTTATTAGTTCATTATTGCTTTCCCCTTTCCCTCCATTATTTCTTCCTATATCTTTTAACACTATTAAATTATTTCCATTTGTCCTTGTACTATTACAATTAAAAGATCATCAAACAGTCCTTGTTGAATGTAGTCATCATTTTTTTGGTTGTTATACTCAGGCATTAAGTGACATGCAAAGTGAAAATAATGCTTTAACTGTTGAAAGACAATTATTCCGTTTGGGTTTATCTAAGATTTATCAAGCTGTTGACACATGTCAACACTTGTTGAAATGTAATTTACATAGTAACAATTTTTGTTGTATGCTTCACGTATTTCTATTACTTGCTTTCCTCATTTTAGTAGTGAAAATAGCTGTGTGAAAACAGGAACTTTACTTAACAAATAATTTGTACATGCTTATTCTTCACTTGAAATCAGAAACTCCTTTGTGACTTTATAAACTTTAGAACAAACAATGGTAATATAATAAAGAGAGGTTAATAACAGAGATCAGAAACAAATAAAGTAGATGTTTTCTTTAAAATAAATTTTATTTTCATGCAATTTTTCTTACTAGTAAAAATAATATAAGACAGGGAAATGTATAGGAATCAAAATTAATTCAGCAACTTGCATCCAGAGATTAGATGAAATAATGAAACATTATTGATGGAAGAAAACAATAAGAACTGAAAGATCTCAGAGGATAACACACACAAAAACTTTAATATTGTGATTCATTTTAATACATTTTATGAAACTTACACATCAGAAAAAAACTGAACTTGGAGTAAGCAGAAAACCAAATGAACCATATATTCAGTTCTGTTTTAAACTAGACACACACAAACTTTCACAGAAACATTAAATTACCAGTTCGGATAAAGTCTCTGTTCCTTTAATTGTAGAAAACTGTTTCACTGTATCAAATGCTATATAGTACCAAGCCATTAGTCTTCCATTTTCTGTAGAAGAAAGATATTCGATTTTTTTAGCTCATTTGTTTTTTTAATGAGATACAGTGTTCCTGCCTTTTAAGCAACAGAACTACATTTTTTAAATTTTCTTATGGTAGAGTCTTAGTGACAGATATACTTTCTGTTGATCTGCAACCAAATTTCCAGTGACATCAATGCAAGGGATTTACACAGGTTTTCACACAGGGAAAATAAAACTTCTTTCATTTGATCAATAAACTTAATCTGAAAAATATATTCATTCTGGGCCAGATCCTGCCCTCAGCTATATGTCCTACTTCCAATGGAGATACACAAAGGTGTTCCCAAGTACAAATATATGATTTTCTTCTCATTATCTAACTGATGCATCTATAAGAATTTCTTATGAGAACTGCAACATCTAATATAGATTTTTAAAATCTTATAAGGTAAAAAAAAGAATTTTCAACATTGACTCAATAGCCCTTAGTCAAAATTACTTCAAAAAATAAAGGTTACCTGTTGGTCTGAAATTCAGTTTTTCATCCATCTTGATCAAGTCATGAGAAGCTAGATCATTCACATTCTTCAAACTCAATTCTGTCCACAGTTTAAAAAATACATATTTAATTACTGTATTTTTCTACATACCAAGCAAAAGTTTATGCTTAAACTTGCAACTATATACAACCAAAGCAGCTGTTCTAAACTCAGCTGATCTAAAGCAGTGGTGATCAATCTCTGGCCCATCAGCCAGATGCAACCTGCAAGGCCATGCCATCTGTCCTGTGGCTCTCCCCACAAATCCAGAAATTTGGTGGCTTGCAAGCATTAATTGCTGCTCCCCTGCTGTCAAATTTCTGGATCCATGGAGGGCCCTGAGGGCTGGATGACATGGCCATAGAACACACCGGTGAGAGGTAGGGCCAGTGCATAGGAAGACGGCTTGCACCTGCAGACTAACCTCATCTTGGTTCAGGCGTGTGTATCAGCCCATCACCATTCATCCAGCCCACAGGGCCAGAAATGTAAGTGTCTCTATCCTAAATGGATATCCCTCCCAACGATGAACTCAATGAAAACACTTTTTGTCATATCACTAAGGAAGGCTCAAGCCTTAGCATAAATAGTCTGTCTGTCTGTCTGCCTGTCCATAACACTTTATTCACACTCTGGTTGTCTGAAAAAAACAATCAGAGTGTTCCAAGAGTGTTCCAGACAAAGTGGCAACTGAGCGGCCAGAGCAGGCAGTGGCGGCACAGAGTGCTGACCGAGGTGATTGCAGGGCAAGGATCCTCACCACCCTGCTCCAGGGAGATGCCAGCGGTGCGGAGTGGTAGGTGGCGGCGCTACATCTCTGCCCTCTCCCCACTTCTGATCATATATGCGAAAGCCCAGCAGGAAAATTATGCTGAGGAGAAACCAGCACGAGTTTGTAGCACGTAGATCATGCCTGACTAATCTAGTCTCTTTTTACGACCAGGTTACAAAACACCTGGATGCAGGAGTAGGGGTTGACATCACCTACTTAGACTTCAGGAAGGCCTTCAATACAGTATCCCACCCCATACTGGTGAACAAGAGGCTGTGACTTGGATGATTACATAGTCCGGTGGGTGGCAAATTGGCTAGAGGATCACACCCAGAGAGTGGTGGTGGATGGGTCGATATCAACCTGGAAGGACATGGGCAGTGGGGTTCTGCAGGGCTCGGTTCTTGGACCGATACTCTTCAATGTCTTCATCAGTGACTCGGACGAGGGAGTGAAGTGTACTCTGTCCAAGTTTGCAGATAATACAAAACTGTGGGGAGATGTGGACACACCAGAGGGCAGGGAACAACTGCAGGCAGACCTGGACAGGCTGAACAAATGGGCAGAAAACAACAGAATGCAATTTAATAAGGAGAAATGCAAAGTGCTGCACCTAGGGAGAGAAAATGTCCAGCACACCTACTGCCTAGGAAATGACCTGCTTGATAGCATGGAAGCAGAAAGGGACCTTCGAGTCATCAGTGTGATGAAGTCATCAGAAAAGATGACTGCACTTTATCATGCATCAGCAGATGCACGATGAACAGAACCAAGGAGGTGATGCTTCCCCTCTATCGTGCACTGGTCAGACCACAGTTGGAATACTGTGTGCAGTTTTGGGCGCCACTCTTCAAGGGGGATGTAGATAACCTGGAGAGGGTCCAGAGAAGGGCCACTCGTATGGTTAAGGGCTTGCAGGCCAAGCCCTATAAGGACAGACTAGGGCACCTGGACCTCTTCAGC
>JAGPOW010001543.1:30534327-30551479 GCA_030014935.1 Caiman crocodilus
GCACCTACATTGAACACCTTCAAGAGTAAATTGGATGCTTATCTTGCTGGGATCCTACGACCCCAGCTGACTTCCTGTCCTTGGGTGGAGGGCTGGACTTGATGATCTTCCGAGGTCCCTTCTAGCCCTAACGTTTATGAAATCTATGAAACACTAACTACTTCGCCAATGAAGCAACTGGCAAGAAAGTAGTCATTTTTGCATTGTTAACCCTTACAATAAAACTTACACTGTGAGCAATTAACATCAAAGTGGCATTATTTTGTCCAAGAATAACTAAGACCTTAACCTACTTTCTTTTTCCTATTCATCCAAGTTGTGGCAGGCAAGTATAAAGGAGAGTCGAGAATAAGACTGCCCATCCTGCTCACAATGGCAACTAGAATGACCTCTTGCTAGCAAAGTGGTATAAAGCAGTGGTTCTCAAATTTTGTTGTACCAGGACCCATTTGTAAACACTGATGGCCTGTCCCACCCCAGTAAATAGTGTAAGTAGCCCTGTCAGTGCACCTCACTCTCAACCTACAACCCCCACAACCTCTCTAGCCCTGCTGGTGCCTCTCATTTTTGGCCTGCTGCCCCCAGCCCCCTAGCATATGAGGAAGAGAGTGGATATGCAAGGAAGGGTTGAGTGTGGGGCATGTGCCCCCCCAGGATTTGTGCACCCACAGTGGGCACAGGGCTGCAGCCTGGCTGGATTGGCACAGGCAGGAGCTCCCTTCACAGCCCAGTGGGAGGACTTCAGCGTGGGAGAGCAGAGCAGGGAGGAAAGACTCATTGCTACCGTTGTCACCAGAAGCCCTGTGCCAGCCATGCTGTCAGCAGTGTCAGTAGCAACAGATGCGGGCAGGGAGGAAAGGGACCATGCTGCCCTCACCTTCTGCTGCCAGCCGCTTGTGCACCAGGCTGCGGATCTTCCCCACCACCATGGCCTACTTGCCGCTCCCCTCAGGCCACGGCTCCACTCTGGTGAGGAGGTGAGGTGGTAGGCACTATTACCTGTGCCCCACCTCCCTGACACATTGTCTAGGTCCCCCCCCAATAAACTTACCTGAGGGGAGCTGCTCTTCACGCTGCCAGGCTGCTACTTGCATGCGTGTGCATGCACGTACACATGGTGTCCCCTGCCTGATTGCCCTCCTCCCACTCCCCCCAGCTCCAAGCAGACCCTTGCAGGCTAGGACTCTGCTAGCCTGCAAGGGGAAACCCACTGTTTCCCACACTTTTCTTCTGTAAAAGAGAATCCATTTTTAAAGTTTGTTGATCCATTATTTAAAGTTTGTTTGCAACCTTTTCATATATTCTTGTGACCCACTTTTGGGTCAGAACCCTCGGGTTGAGAAATGCTCGTATAAAGAACATTCTGACAGAGAACTGAAAGGAGGCTCCATGAGTTGCAGGAAGACCACATTAGGGTCCTAGGTGAGAGAGAAATTAATGACAGAGAACTAGGTGTGACGATGACCTCCGATTAATTTTGACAGTATAGGGAATGAGAAAACTGAAATCTGACTGGAATATAATATAGTGATTTTCCTGCCAGGTGGACTCCAAAGTTAAGTGCCAATCCCACCTGTTGCAGGAGCAAAATACAGTCTAGAATAGTTGGAGTCAGAGTCTCCACCAAATTCGTGTTGTTTTCAGATGCCCATAAGGCAAAATCTTTTCCATTATGTATAGAAGATCTTCTGGTCAAAGCATTCCTGTTTTTAACAATGAGCTTTTGAACTTGTCAAAAAGACTTTTCTGTTAGTGTTTTTCCTCCAGCCATTATCCAGGCTATTTGCAGGAAGATAGGAAGGCTATGCAGGAGTTAACATTATAGAAATGGATTACTCCGTGCATATACATCCTAGAGAGAGACAGCCAAAAGAATCTTGTTTCACATGCATAAAGCACATGAGCAACTACAGTGGGATTCATGCTATTACTTAAATTTCTGCCTCTACAACTGACCTCAAATGAGCAACTACTACTTAAATCATATTTTTTAAAGAATGTAATTAAAAATTTAGTCTTACATCTTCAGCATTCGGAATTGTTGCAGAAACAGCCACAAATCTCATGGAAGGAACTGTGTTGGGATTCTCTGAGCTACGTGAAAAGGAAGATTGTACCGTTTTCATCCGACTGACTACCACCTCGAGTGTTGCACCCCGGCTTTCATCTTTCACAACATGTACCTATTAAAAACATTGTAGAATATGATCACCTGTTTCTTCCATTTATCTATAAATATATTAAAATAAATGTCTGACATTCTGTTCTACTTTCTAAAATATTTCCTTTTATCTTGAAGAAAAAAACAAGTAATAAAAATCCTTTTTTTTTTTACCTCATCAATGAGGAATAATCGTACCAGCTGGACTAAAGAGTTGTCGCTCCATTTTCTAGTCATACTATCCCATTTTTCCTAGTGGAAAAAAAATTATAAACAGCTGAAAGATATTTTAAGGCAACAGATGCCCAAAGCAGTGGTGCAGACAGACCAAAATGTGACCAAAATCTTTTCATAAAATCAGTAAAGTTCTTCTGAGCTAATGCAACAAATTTCATGTAGCATTTTATTACTAATTATTGTTTACATATGACACTATTAGTATATAAGTCAATAAGCAGACCTTAAAGTGTTTCTGAGTTACTGACTGTCACAAAACAAAGTCTAAGGCAACATACAAAAATCTAGTAGTTTTAATTTTAACTTTCAAAATTAAAAAACAAAACAAAACAAAAAATAGAAGGAAAATCAAGTTGCATATGGAACCTACTGGTGTGGTCATAATAATATGAGCATGTTGTATTTCAAATAAATCATCCATGACTGTATCTCCTGTCAGTTCCTTACAGCTAAGCCCAATAGGTCCAAATTTCTCTTTCCAATCATCAAATCTCTGACTGCACAGAGCTTTTATAGGTGCCACTAGAAACAAAACAAAACTGAGAAAAGCAAAGGACTTTTTTTTGTTACTCTTCAGTTGTATTTTTTAAAATGCTAAATAAGGCAGCTGCTTCAAAGTTTTTTTTAACTTAATTCTTCAGATTTCAGCTTTGCTCATTAAAGCAAAAAACAATTTTGACCTGCAGGCCATAGTTTCTCCATTTCCCATTCAGCAAATGGAATCTGAATACTTGAACAGTCCTGTCAGACATCTCCCTCTATGAATATTCTTTGTGCCCTCATATAATCTTCAGGTGTTTCTGGTTCCCACAGGAACCTATAGATGATAGGACTGGGCAATAACTTTCTCCCACAATCACAAGAAAACACAGAAGAAGTACACTTCTTGATTGGTAGACTTTCACAATGTTCGGGTCATTTTGTGTCAATTCTGACAAAGCCCCTTTAACAATGCAAGAAGTCATAACCATAAATTCAAGTGCTTGTTTCCCATCTGCTGAGAGGAATTATAGTACAACTATCTGACAGGTTTTCTTTGTTTACAATACATAGATTTCATATCTAAACTAACTTAGATAGTAACTTTTGTAAAACAAAGGCCAACCATGTGTAAGAAAGACAAATATATTCAATTATGACAAGCTTTATAGTGGTATCAAAATATGGACACATTAAAACTAGCATGAAATCACCAATTTCACGTGATATGCATGAGGATATTAATTCCATTGTCCAGAAACAAAAACCCCAAGATAACAACAATATGTATGTGACTGCCTCTGTTACACCAATTATGTTTTATTTTATTAGTAATTAAAATTGACAAACTCTACAATTTAAGGTATGTCTCCTTTGACTATTGAATGTCTTTGTAGCAGGGACTGTCTATTTGTGTACAGATAGAACCTAGTATAATGGGGCCTCAATCTCAGTTATGCAATGTAAGTTTTAAACAACAGTACAAGTGACACTCATTCATAGCACTATAAGACCAATAGCCTCTTACAAGCAACATTTTGGGGAACAAATTCTGTCCTTTGTATTCAGAGAAGACTACCTACAATACAAACAGCCAGTAGGAACAACATAGCACTGAGGTGCTTTCATGTTTCTACTAACAGGCATTAACTGTAATAACTATTATGGCAATACAATAAACAGTGATTGATCCTGAAAGAGTCTTACAAAGTAAATGTTGTCTTTATGCATTTGACTTCAAGCTTATTAAAAGAAGCCTATAAATGTGTGCAACGAAATGCAAAGGACAACATATTTTTCTATTGTTGCCACTAAAACTAAATTATGTAAACTTAGTCTAATACTTACTATATACAATTTTAATATTTAACCAAGGCATTGGCACTTCCATTAGTAGCCTAGTAATAGCTAGTTCAAACATTACAGTTTTTCCAGAGCCAGTTGGAGCACAAATCACAAAATTCCTATCTGTGTAAAGAAGCTAGGAAAGAATTACAAAAAAAAAAGATATTTAAAGATACCTATTCATGCATTCTGACAGAACTATTCAAGGAGAAATGCACAAAAGGGATTATTATTAAAATGATATATGAAACAGTGAATGACAGCTGGTATGACGGTATGAATTTTCTAAAGACTAGATACTTTGTATTAGATATGAACTTTAAAAGAGCAATCAAGAAAGAATGCATTTCCCTATGCCCATCTGCCACAGAAGCATTTATAAAAGAGGTACTGTACATCTAGGGTGATTGCACAGTGATGTCTACATTGTCGTCATAAACGCAAAAATGCCAGTCTGTAGTCTTAGATGACAGATTTACGCAAAAATACTAGTCTCTAGTCTTAGATGACAGATGAACCATTGTCAATATCCAACTACTATTAAAGACAGGCTCATTATAAAGATGTATTAACTGTTCTGCAACAAAAACTTCAAAGCCATTCCAGTAGTTGCCTTTTTGTAATTTATGTATCCACAGATATTAACAGTGGTAATAAAATCATAAGCAGAATTCTAAGTTTTCAGCAACTTTATTTTGTAACTGAATCATTTTAGGTACCTTGTGAACCATTTGAAGATTAATATGTGTTATATAAAATCCCACTGCCTTAAATCACAGTTCTGTTTGTAAAATAATGATAGGTTATACCTACAAGCAAGATGTTTTTCATTCTTTCATGAAAATCAATGTAAAAGATTACTTGTCATATATAATTTAAATAGACTTAGAATTAATCAGTATAGGTTTCCTTACTGAAGTAGTGGACTGGTATGCAGAAAATAAATGTACAAGATTGAAAAGAGAACAAAAAGAGGGGAAGCATCACAAACATATGAAATCTATTCATCCATATATGGAGGGATTTTAAAGACATACAAGTTGGGCTGTAACTATTTAATTTTCCCCAAACACTCAAGTTTCCTTGTGGAAAATGTGATTTAATGGCCATGAGGCCAAAACAGAATTTCCTAAGACTCCAATTCAGTTTAAAGGACAGGACTTAAATATTATGCTGAATCAGGGTCTGCTGTCTCTAATACAGACACCTATACTTGCTCTAGCCCCCAGGAACACCAAATAGTATTCTGCAAACAGAAGGACTGTTGCTTCAAAATGGAGATTTGCATTTTGGAGAATAAAAGAATGGGAACATATTGAGGGAAAAAATAAAGGGTAAAAAAGCCTTTTCCAAAAAAGGCTGGACTTTCCAGTAATGTAACCATGTTATTCATTTGCCACAATTTGATTCTTACACTTGCTGTGGGAAAGCTTTTTATTTTAAACCACAAGTGAAAGTGTTTCCTAAATCACAATTAACATAAAGATTTATTTACATAAGTACACTCAAATTTGTAAAAGTGCTTATTTCACTCTGAACCATTCTCTAGATAAATGCCATTACTATTTTCGTCATTTGTCCCTGAAAGTTATAGTCCTTAGATAGTGTACCTCACTTGTCACTTCTGTGTATTACTTACAAATGACAAATGCTTAACTGAAATGCTTTATGTACTACTTGCTAATAAAATTAAATCAGATTCCATACTTACATCATCCAAAGCCTTGGACTGTATGTAGTTAAAATATGGAAAATCCTTGAAAATATTTCTAAATGGAGAAGCTAAAGATCATCAAATAACTCAGTTAAGAATGTAATACAGATCCTTGTTTCACCTTAGAACTATAGCAAATATATGTATACCTAAATAAGGATTGTTCACAGATATAGATTTGTCAGACAATTCTCAAAAATTAACTTATTACTTGATTTGATGGTTTCAGTTCAGTTCCTTATGGACAGTTGTCCAACTCAAGATGCTTTAATTAAGGTCTCTAATGGTAGTCTCAAGAGATGCCAAGCAGCAGATATGGAGGCTAAACAAAACACTTAATTGGTCCCCCTGAAGCACAAATGAAGTTCTCTTCTATTCCACAAAACAGGTCTAACAGAGTAGACTGGAGTACTGGCTGTACTATACCTATTCTGCCAACACAAAAAAGACTGTTAAAATATGTTTAGAGTAAATTTGGGGGAGGGAAATATATTGTATCCACATGGTGACTTAAGTATTGAATCAAATGAAGTTTGAATAGCTTGTTTTTACTTAAGAGTGGGACAAAAAATGAGGTTCAGGTTTCTGATGAATCTAAATGCTAATTTACATTAGCTGTTTTTGAAATACATATATTTCAATTAAGTAAATATTTTCACATTGACATTTTAAATCTATTGTGTTTATTAATGAATGATTCTATGAAGATAAAAATGCGAATACATGAAAAAGAATAAATTTGCTTAGATAATTAATGATCATCTATGTTTATTTGTCCTATTTCACTATTTTGGATGCCACACATGTAAAAGTTATTTCATAATTTGATTAATAGATTCTTATTATGAAACAAAAGCAATACAATAAATTGTATTAATTCCCATGGGCAAAATGAAACTGAACAGGATATTTTAAATGATAACTTATTTTGTAAATGTAAAATAGTTATAATAAATATAAATGTAACAACAAAAATAAATATGTAAAAGATACGGATTTCTGTAACAGCTCTCAGGACCTCCAGTTTTTTTGCTACAGCTCCTTAAAAAAGCAACAACATTATTAAAAACAGGTATTAATGTTTTCTAACAATAGCCTTCAAAATAGCATTATACAATCATATATTGATTCATTGGAGTTTCCAGCTTATAACTCAGCATGAGGTGATATGGGAGGATTTGATAGCTCTGGTTGGAGTACCCCAGCAACTGATTTTGTACAAAGAGAGGCTAATACCACCACCACTTCCAATACCTCTGAACAAAAAGTTTCATATTATATAAACAAAGAAAAACAGAGCTGGGAAGGACCTCTGGAGGTCATCTAGTCCAACCCCTGCTCAAGGCAGAACTATTCTAAGAACGAATATAAGTGTCATACTGGGTCAGACCATCCATCTAGCACAGTATCCTGTCTCCGACAGTGGCAGAAATAGATATTATGAAGGGACAGCCTTGAACCAAATACATCTAGAGTGATCTATCCCCCGTTTCATACCCGCCCTGGCATCCACCATCATTGCTTAAGGAAATCCTTGTCTATGCCATCCCAGCCAGGTGATTGTCTAACATACTGATATTCCCTAAATGATGTAATCTCCAGTGGTGGAGATTATGTAATTATAATAAACCTGTATGTTTAATCTGAGTTAGATGAAGCTTACTAATTACTACTTCTTGATTTGGTAGTATTTCTGCTCCATCTTATGCAACAATTCGTAACATTTATTGTACATATGTTGACTCCTCCTTTACATTAGAACATGAGTATTCGTCATATATCACATCAAAACGGCATAGAAAATATTTTTCTGAACTATTATGAAGAGTAGTTATAATCACCTTCCACATTTGAAGTCTCTGAAGCATGAAGAAATGATTGTACTTTGACTCCTTTTCCATTTTCACAAGCAGAAAACGTATCATTTACACTATACAGACTGAAATCTGAATCCTGAAGTACCTGCATACTATTATTTTTCCATAACTCTTCTTTTTTAGTCTCTTTTATAATTTTAATTATCTTACAAGAAATGTCAGTTCTACTGCCAAGAAGAAAATTATCCTTATGTTCTATATTTGCATATGTAAAATCATTTGTTTTAAATAAGCTGAAAAAGACATATTTTCACAAAAATATTTGTTATTCTATATATCATATATTTCCCCAGACATTTTCAAAGAATGTACATTCTGATACATATATTTTGTTTGTGGAAATCTATGCACAAAAATTAAAATTTTCTTTTCTAGGAAAGTGCACATCTTACTTTACTTGATCCAAATGAAGTTCTACCTAGAAAAGTTATTTTTATTTTTTAACTCACTTCACATAGGCAGACTATTAAATTCATCTTTGCTCACATGCAGGAGAGACATTAGATCCTAACATCAGATTATCTGCTACACTGCAGAACTGAAAAAATGAAGTTTAAAAGGCTGTGACAATTAGTAATAGCTTTGACATCAAAGAGGTGCTTCTATCTATGACCTCTCTTTTTAGGCAGCATTGAAACCATGTAGAGGGTTTCTTTGGACAGTCTTGGCTCACTTGATCTCTGAACATGTACATGGCATTCTGAGTCTTCTAGTTCTCTTTCAAATGGATGCACATTAGCATCTAAGAATGCTTGTGCAACTCAGTACTTTCTCTAAAATAATAAAATAAACCCCATGCCTAACTTTCTTGTAGAAGCAGTTGAGCTCAGGGCAAATTTAATTACTGTACTAAAATACTGCCAAGGGGAAATATCTGTTTTTTCTTACATTCAAAAGAATCCTGACATTAGTGCCTGGAGCCCTATTAAGTACTTTCATTTCAAGGATCAAAAACTCTGTATTTGACAAATGCATCTAAAATAATAATATGATTTTGACAGCTGATGAATTATGATGATTGACTTAAAACACATACCTTTTTCTGAAAGTTGAGTTGGTACTTTCATCATCTTCTGGAAAATTAATTAATTTTCTCATTTCTGAAATATTTCTATCAGGTTGTTGACAAGGCCTGATTCCATTTTTATATTTTTCATGGTCAGAATATGGAAATGATGAAACAACTTCCAGACTTTCATGTTGCAAATGACTTTTATCTCCTTTTCCTAAACTTAACTCAAGTATTTCTTGCTTGTTAGAGGTCAAGTCAAAAGGAATTTGTGCTGAAATGTTGTAAGTTTCTTTTTCAATAGTTCTCATAAAATAGGGTCTAATCTGCTGCAATATCATATCAACAAAACCCAACAAATACCCACTATAAAATATTTGATTAGATCATTACATCTCTATGTAAAATAAGATCAATTTAATATATATTATCCATCTTAGCAATCCTTTTCTATTACTCCCTCAATGTCTACCCTATTCAATGCATCATAGAAGCATGGAAAAATAGGTCTGCATGGGATTCCAGGAAATCATCTAGTTCAACCTTCTATTCAAGGCAGATGCATGCAGTCACCCAAAAGCTTCCCAAAAATCAGGTCAGTTGACATTCTGCTATATGAAGCAGAGATGATCATATATCTTCTGAACTTACACAGGTGAAAAAGATTGCTCTCAAGTTATTTCCCACTTGTCACAAAGACAACTGAAACTTCATACGTGAGAAACTTCACGATCTGCATGGATTAATGACTATCTTAAGCAGGTTACCCTTCTATTTGTAAAATCTACCTGCCCTAGCAAACAAACAAAAGATACCAGGCTACTGAAAAACTTGGACAAACTGTAATGCAATTGGGGTCACAGCACTTCTATATTAGCAGCCTTAGTTATTAATAAATGCTCTCAAACTTGTAGTTTCTACATTACAGTGATTAGGAGTAGTTCACGGCCCCAATCACACCTCCAAAACTTGAAGGAAATTCTAGAAATGGGATGTTGCAGAACAGGGCTGTTCAACTTCTGAGTGGCCAAGAGGCTTGGGGGATGGGCCGCATACCACAGGTCACACGCCATTGTGCAGCACCATGCAGGCACCCCCAGTGCACAGGCACCCTGCCCCCACTCTCTCACTGCATTATAGAATCATAGAAAGCTAGGGTTGGAATGGACCTCAGGAGGTCATCTAGTCCAACCCCATGCTCAAAGCAGGACCAGATCCAACTAGATTATCCAAGCCAAAGTTGCATGCCCCCGGAGAACACAGGGGGAAGGGGCACAGTGATCGCCTGCAGGCAGAGGTGGTGGTGGTAAGTGGGGAACTCCCGTAGGCGGCCACAGCAGTGTCACCAGCTAGGGGAGAGAGGGGGTGGCAACTGCTCACAGGCACTGCCAGTAGCAGCGATGGGCAACCACCTGCAGACACCACTGGCAGTGTCAGCAGCAAGGGGAGAGTGGCAAGCAGTGACTGCCCGCAGGCACCACTGGCAGTGTTGCCAGCACTTCTTTCAGGGGGTGCACTACCAATCTCAGGGGGTGCACATGCACCTACGTGCACCCCCTATGCATCACCAATGTCTGCCACCACTGAGAACAGGTCAGCTCCATCCTGTTTCGAATCCCTGTTCCGGTAGTTGAAGGCTATTAAATCCCCTTTCAGTCTCCTCTTCTCTAGACTAAATAAGTCCAATTCCCGCAGTCTTTCCGCATAAGTCATGTCTCCCAGGCCTCTCACCATATTTGATGCCCTCTGCTGGACTCTGCCCAATTTGTCCACATCTTTTCTGTAGTGAGGTGTCCAAAACTGAACACAGTACTCCAGATGTGGCCTCATCAGTGCTGAACAGAAAGGAATAATCATTTTCCTTGAACTATTGGCAATACCCACCAATGCAAGCCAGTATGCCTTTAGCCTTTTTGGCAACAAGGGCACACTGCTGGCTCATATTCAGCTTATCCTCCACTGTAACTCCTAGGTCCTTTTCTGCAGAGCTGCTGCCCAACCACTAAGCCCCCAGCCTGTACTGGTGCATGGGACTGTTCCATCCTAAGTGCAGGACTTCGCATTTGTCCTTCTTGAACCTCATGAGATTTCTTTCAGCCTAATATTTCAATTTGTCTAAGTCACTCTAAATCCTAGTCCTACTCTCCAGCATATCTATACTTCTTCCAGCTTGGTGTCATCTGCAAATTTGCTGAATGTGCCCTCTCTACCATAAATTCCTATGACCCCAGCTGACTTCCTGCCCCTTCGGGCAGGGGGCTGAACTTGATGATCTTCTGAGGTCCCTTCCAGCCCTAATGTCTATGAAATCTATGAAATCATCCAGGTCACTGATGAAGACACTGAACAAAACTGGCCTTAGGACCTACCCCTGAGGCACTCTACTTAATACCAGCTGCCAACTAGATATCAAGCCATCAATTATTACTCTGAGACTTAAGCTCCAGCTAGTTTTCGATCCACCTTATAGTCCATTCATCCAGCCCATACTTCCTTAACTTGCCTACGAGACTGCTATGGGAGACTGTATCAAAAGCCTTGCTAAAATCAAAGTATACCACATCACCAGTCTCCCCGCATCCAGATTCAGTCCCCTCATCATAGAAAGCAATCAGATTAACCAGGCATGAATTGTCCCTGGTGAACCCATGCTGACTGTTCCTAATCACCATTTTTTCTGCCAAGTGCTTAGAAATGGATTCCTTGAGGATCTGGTCCATGGTTTTTTCAGGGACTGAGGTGAGGCTAACCTCGTTTGTAGTTTCCTGGATCCTCCTTCTTCCCATACTTAAAAATGGGCATGAAGTTTGCCCATTTCCAATCAACCAGGACCTCTTCTGACTGCCATGAATTTTCAAAAATGATGGCTAATGGCTCTGCAATCACATCAGCCAACTTTCTCAGCACCCTTGGGTGAATCCCATCCGGCCCCATGCACTTGTACACATCCAGCTTTTCTAAGTAGTCCCTAACTGGTTCTTTCACCACTGAGGACTGCTCACCTCCTCCCCAAACTGTGCTGCCTGGTGCAGTAGTCTGGAAGATAACCTTACCTGTGAAGACTGAGGCAAAAAAGGCATTGAGCACTTCAGCCTTTTCTGCATCCTGTCAGACAGCTGCCTCCTCCATTCAGTAAGGGACCTACATTTTCCCTGATCCTCCTCTTGCTACTTCTAGAAACGCTTCTGGTTACCTTTCACATCCCTTACTAGCTGCAACTCCAATTGTGCTTTGGCCTTCCTGACTTCAACTAATGGCCTTTGGCCTTCCCTGCATGCCTGAGCAATGATCTTATATTCTTCCCTAGTTATTTGTCCAAGTTTCCACTTGTTATAAGCTTCCTTTTTGTGATTTAGTTTACTGAAGAGTTCCCTGCTAAGCCAAGGTGGTCTTCTGTCATACTTGCTAGTCTTCCTGAACATTGTTATGATTTGTTCCTGCACTCTCGGTAAGGATTCTTTGAAGTACAGCCAGATCTCCTGAACTTCTTTCCCCCTCAGTCTGGCTTCCAACAGGATCCTGCCCATAGGTTTCCTAAATGAGTTGAAATCTGCTTTTCTGAAGTCCAGGGTTCTTAATCTGTTGCTCTCCATCCTTCCTTTCCTCAAGATCCAGAACACAATCATCTTGTGGTCACTGCTAACTAAGTTGCCATTCACTACTACATCCCCTACCAATTCTTCCCTGTTTGTGAGGAGCAGGTCAAGAAGAGTATGGCCCCTACTTGGCCACTCCAGCACCTGCACCATGAAGTTGTACCTAATACTCTTCAAAAACTTCCTAGATTGCCTGCACACTGCTGTATTGCCTTCCTAAAAGATGTCAGGGTGATTGAAGTCCCCCATGAAAACTAGCGGGGACTGATCAAAGCACATGTCTAATCCATGCCTGATCGAAAACTTCCACTAGCTGTTTGAAGAAAGTCTCATCCACTACTTCCTCCTCATCTCATGGTCTACAGCAGCAGTTCTCAACCTTTTGTACCTTGCATCCCACCAACCATTTTGTCAAAAAACCCTGGTCCCACCATGATAAAAACAAAAGCCCACTTTTGCACTACTCAAGATATCTGTTGATTCATCTATCTGAAGTGTGAATTACTTTGATTTTTTCAATTGGGCAATAAGTTGAAGTCCCACCTACATGACCTTCTCATCCCACTAGTTGAGAAAAACTGGCTATAGCAAACCCCCACCATGACGTTACTCTTGTTGCACTCCCCTAACCCTAACCCAGAGACTCTCAACAGGTATCACCAGTTTCATACTGGAGCTTTGAGCAATCATATGGCTCTACATAAAGTACAACTCCTCCTCCTCTTCTCCCCTGCCTGTCATTTCTGAACAGTTTGTACCCGTCCATGACAATGCTCCAGTCACATGAGCTATCCCACCAAGTCTGCGATTCCATTCACATCATAGTTCCTTGACTGTGTGAGGACTTCCAATTCTTCCTACTCATTTCCCAGACTCTGTGCCTTTGTGTACAGGCACCTGAGGTAACTAGTTGATCGCCCTGATTTCTCAGAAAGTATGAGCAACCTTGCTTGTTGCGTTCTCCTGCTTGCTTTTCCTTCAGGTCTCCTACTTCCCCACTTACCTCAGGGCTTTAGTTGCCATCCCCAGTGAACTTAGTTTAAAGCCCTCCTCACTAGGTTAGCGAGCCTGTCTGCAAAGACACTCTTCCCCCCTCTTCTCATCAGATGGATTCCATCTCTTCCCAGCAATCTTTCTTCTTGAAAGAACATTCAATGATTGAAGAAGTTAAATCACTGCTGGCATGCCATCAACCGTCAACTGTACACTCATGCTGCATAGCCCCAACTGCACCACACGCCCTTACCACCATGTGGCAGGCACCCCTCTGCTAAACTGCACTCTCACATCTTGTAAAGTTCTGGGATCCACCAAGTCCCCTGGCTGCAGACTCCATCCGCTGCTCCACTCTGACCTGTGCTACCCTGCCCCCAGGGATGGGGCAACAAATGGAAGCTGGAGGAGGGATGGGAGACTAGAGACTGGCAAAAGCAGCATCAGGAGTGGTAGGGAGGCAGTGGTCCGGACCACAGGTCTGGAGACTGCAGCTTAACCCTTTGGGGGCCACATACAGCTCACAGGCAGCCAGTTGAGCACCCCCGTTATAAAACATATATCAATCCTCAAGTTCTTAGTAAGAATAAAAGCTATAGTCCCTATGCCACACTTTTAGGTTATGCCTGTAATTTGTGAATGACAGAATTAGTCACCATCCTGTAATTTAATGGCATATATTTGTAACCAAAAAATAGAATCTCTTTATTTGTGATATCTACATAATAGCTTATTAAGAGCTTATTTTCATAAGCCTAAGCAACTTTATTTAGCTGCACAAGTTTATTTTTTGACTGTGGAGCACTAACATTTCATGGGAAGAGTTTCTCATAGTGGAAACTCCAAAGGATAAAACTTTAAGAAGTTATTCTTTATAAAAGTTATTGAGGCAGATGCTAAGCTGTCCCTCATGAGTGGTACAGCTTCAAAGGCTCACACCAAATATGGAGAGAAAAAGGTTGATTTATATCACCTTTGTATTTCCCGAATGCTGCACTGGTCCATAGACCAGAAAAGGACTAGCACATTCTTACAGCTGCTTCTCACAGTCTCCTATGCTTCTGTACCACATTCTAGAACCAATAAAAGTTATGGACATACTTCTCTCCCAAAATGCCAATTCCCACACATTGCAAATCTCTACACCAAGGGCTGTATATGACTATCATGACAACCTCATGTCATAGAAATTCTCGGCAAAGACTTATGTCTAGACTCCACTTCCTTTGCCCCATAAGAACATGAACAATAATATTTTTCCCTTAACCAGGGATGTTATTTTTCTAAATGTGCATGCATTTTTCACATTAACGCTCCACATATGGAATGAGGGAGAATCAGATACTTGTCTTCTAATTTTGTTTGCAAAGTAAAAAATGAATTGTATATATTTTACCTAGATGGTTATTTTTTTCCAATTCCTTCTCTAGCTCCTGAGTGCTGGGAATTTCAGCAATAGATGGAACAGGTGCAAGAAACCAATTTTTTGGTCCTGTATTTTCTAGATACCTGTTACAAAGAACACAAAGTAAAGGAATTCCTTATGCATTCTCCAAGTTAATTTAAAAACTTAATCTTAAGCAACATACTGATCAGTTCTTCTTATTTTTTCCCTTTAATTTTTAAAATGTTGCAGTAAATTTAAAGAGGTAAAATTTCAGTTAATCTATAGCTTTTAAGATTAATATTGTATACAATATAAGCATAAGTGCAAAGTCATGCTATTCAGTGTTCTTTGACTATTACAAAACATTATGGGATTCTAAACCTGAAAGTTCCAAGTCCTTTTTTTGCAGGTCCAGGGGAAATAATTCCACAATTGTTTTCTATTGTAAAATGGCTCAAAGTACAGAAAAGGAAGACAAACACTTATGTACGTTCAACAAGGTAAGACTTACTTTTGTGTTGTATCAGGTGTTTCATAAAATAAACTTTCCAATGAAAAGACAGTGTTTGTAGATGCCAGCATTGTTTGAAATCAAATATAAATTCTCATTAGGCTGTAAAAACAGTACAACAAGTAATGGAATGGTACAGTAGAAAATGATGCACATATTACATCTCTGGTTTTTGTGTCATCAGTCTTGCTCCAAAAAACAAAACAAAAAAGCAACCCTTTTCCTAAGCAAAATACATTTATAGTATGTGACAAAAAATAATAAGGACTCAATCCTACAAACACGAATGAGCATTCTTAAGTATGCACTGAAGACTTGCAAGACAAAGGCCTAATCATTCTGTACCTGTATTCTAGTGATTAAGCAAATTCCCACAACATGCACAAAGCATTTTACCACAAATATTGGATTTTCTAAAACACACCTGGTTTGGGTTCTTTTTTCTTCGTTTGAAAAAAATGCTGTGCAGTTAGAACTTTGAAAAGTCACCTTTGAAAATAAAAAGGAAACTTTTAACAATATGTTTATGTATTTCTATTGGACTATAAATTTTATATATTTCCTATCGTATGATTTTCTTTCATTTTCATTACAAATGGCCCTCTAATTTCTTTGGTCTAGATTCTGCTGCCTTTAAAAAAAACAAATAAACTATTCGGTTATTTAAAGCGCACAATTCTTAAGTCATAAGTGAGTCAGAATCTTTCTACACAGGAACATATTGCATATGGATGTGGCCTGAATCCTAGAACCTTAATGAGTTTTGTCTGAAAGATCAAGTCCAAAGAGGAATTTTTGTTATTTAACATACATACATTTTAAACTATCTTCTTCAACATTATAACCTATTTAAAATTTCATACGTTAAAAAAGTTTTCCTGATAAAACTATGTTTTAAAGAATTTCCCTTACCCTACTGCAAGTGTAGTTAAAGAACTAACGATAGTTCATATTGTTTAGTATAACATATTTAGTTTACTAACTTTGGTTGTTACTAAAAACACAGTGTGTTATGCATGTAATGGCTTTTATTAGGCAAAAACCTAGCTCTGTAGAAGTCTAATGCCAAAACTCCCATCAGTTTCAATGTGGTTAGTGTTTTATCCATTGTTCAAATCTCAAACTGAAGTAAAATAAAATAATAAACTTTTATGGGCTGAACATCCAGATAAAATACTATGCAAGTACATGAAAAACAACAGCCAAATCAGATGATAAAATAAAAGAAACTGTCTTTCATTGTTCATATAAAGTACAAAAGATAGCAAGTATGAATGATAATAAGTGTATCAGATCTTTAAAAAAATCACTTTTAATATTCTAACAGTACTCCTAGAACAGTGTACTGTCAGTGTACTGTCAGTGATGAATAACATTTTTGAAAACTATTTTCCATCTGTCCTTCTTGCAAAACTTCAAAACATACCACAGGAGTGTTTCTAGTAAAACGTGAAAAACTTCACAATACAATGCTGTAGGTGCAGCTCAGTCAGAGCTATCTGCAAATTGTAGAGCTATGAAATTCAGTATTTCAAATAAAAACCTTTCGAGTGCCCTTTTATAATCAAAAAGAATGATTCTTCTAACAAATATATAAATAACCTATATTTTACTTCCCCCACCAATCCCTTTACAAAAGAATATCAATTATCCAGAATACAGACCCAAAGATATTACTGACTTTATACACTTCATCCTTACACACAACAATTTCACTTTTAATAATCAACACTTCCTCCAGATAATGGGAACAGCTATGGGCACTAAAATGGCCCCACAGTATGCCAACCTTTTTATAAGCCACCTGGAAGAAGACTTCCTCAAGAACTGCACCATCAAACCC
>JAGPOW010001543.1:30551579-30591326 GCA_030014935.1 Caiman crocodilus
AGCTATGGGCACTAAAATGGCCCCACAGTATGCCAACCTTTTTATAAGCCACCTGGAAGAAGACTTCCTCAAGAACTGCACCATCAAACCCTTGCTATATACTTAAGATATATCAATGACATCTTCATCTTTTGGACTGAAAACCTACAATCTCTGATTGAGTTCCATCAGAAATTCAACAATCACCATCCTTCCATCCAACTTTCTCTAGAATACTCTAGCACCAGCATCTCCTTTTTAAACACGATGATCGGTATCCAGAATGATAAAATATAGACCATGTTATACAAGAAACCCACAGCCCAACATATGTATCTGCACAGAACCAGCAATCAGCGCAAACACACCAAAACAGCTGTGATATACAGCCAAGCCCTCAGATACCACTGTATTTATACTGAAGAGAACACCCGGGATTGCCAATTCACCAACCCTAAAAAGGCGTTCACCCAACAAGGACAGTCCTCCAGAGAGACAGATCACACGTTTGAAAGAGCCACCTGGATGACACGTGAAGAACTGCTGCAGTACAAAAACACACACCCCCCTTCCACATACACAAATCGCACACCGCTGGTTATGACATATCATCCCTCCCTTGAACCTGTACAAAAAATCCTCAAACAACTGCAACCCATACTAGAAAGAGACCCTATTCTTAAAAAGATCTTCCCAGAGCCACCCATCCTAGAGCCATCAGCATCCCAGGATCTTATAGCTGCACCTCCAGAAATATAATACACCTCATCCAATGCACCAAATGCCCAGATGGAAAATATGTAGGAGAGACCAAACAACAACTGCGCACCAGCATGAACACACATCTGCAATCTATCAAAGACAGAAATACCCATTTACCTGTGGGGGCACATTTCTCACAGGATTGCCACTCTCTCCAATCTCTCAGTCCTGATCCTCAAAGGAAACTTACACAACACATCCCAGAGACGAGCCTATGAACTCCATTACATCGACCTCCTTGATACTAAAAATCATGGACTAAATATAGGCAGACAAGGTTCCTTGGGTGAATTTGATATCTTTTATTAGACCAACCCAAATGGTTGGAGAATAGTTACTAAGCAAGCTTTCGAGTTCAAAATCCCTGTCAGGCTAAGGAAGTTTCAGCAGTTGGTGTGTGCTCTTACAGATGCTTTGGAACTTTTGATGCTTTGGAACTCTCCAGCACCAAGGGAAAGCTAACTACCTACATTTTCATGTTACTTTTCACAACTGAGAGTTGCCCAACATGTTGATCCACTCCAATATAAATGCAGGATCCCGTTTCATTTAGCATTATCATTACCTTGGTGTCATGGCAGGTGACCACAGGTTTTTTCCAAGCCCAGAACAATATGACTCATGATACTGGTGTCCAAGTGTCCGTTATTGTGTATGAGGCTTCTTTTAGGTCCATGTTTTGGTAATATTAGTAATTTCTTCATCATCACCATCAATAAGAAACAACTAACACAGAAGCTGTTTTCTGCTAGAAAGCCTTAGTCACCCTTCGATCCATTGGTTGAAAGAATGGGCATAATATCTGACAGGAGGACAATAACCTTGAAATTCTCATTTGCTCTCATTACCTCACGTAGATGGAATAGTTCAACATTAGCAAAACGTTTCAATCCTTTCTGTTTTCCTTCTGATGCTTTGGAACTTCTGGAATGAACATGTTTACACCCTAATCCTGAAACTGGTTACTGTCAACCCAAGAAATTTTCTGACTTCTGTGTGTCACTGAAAAGACTGCAACTCTTCTAAAAGCACCAGGAAATCTCAGAATTTTTAACAATAAAAAATCCAAAGCCACATAAGGCCATATAGAGGCACATAAGTTTACACACATCATGACCATGATATAATCTTTGCTTACTTTATGCCCCTGAGTTGTTATTTCCCACCTTGAGGCCAAGGTCTTTTGAGGCAAAGCTTCCTAATTTAGATTGGTTTTGTGTTTAAACATTGTTTCTGTCAAATCTTTTCACTTTCCAGAAAAAAAACCTTTTGAATGAATCAGCTACTGGTTGGCTGACAGACAGTTTTAACCTTTGCATTTCCAGTTCCCTGAATCTGAGACACAACTTGAAAAATGTTAACCCAGGGGTCAACAACCTACGGCCAAGGGGATAGATCTGGCCCTCAGATGTGAGGCTTCAGCGGCAGTTGCTGTTCCCAGGTCTCTGGGTTGCTGCAGGGACCAGTACCAGCTGCAGGTGGATCCTTGCACCCTCCCACCTCTGACCTGTGGTGGGCCATTCTGGCCCATGGCCAGAAAAGGTTGCCAAACCATTTTAAACACTCAGTGCTGGCTTTGATATTCAGAGTTTTTGATTTAGCTCAAGGGCTTTGTCACACAAAAGTGGCACATGTATTGGTTCCCCCCCAAACTCTTTTGAATAAATCATGTATGAACTGCATCTTCCAGTGCAGCATTTTCTGCCCTTTCATGTAGTTCCTCAATTCACATCCTCCTTCACTATCCATGATTGACAGTTTATAACAGATGCACTACTTTCTGTCAAACTGTAAACTGTAAAAAGACGGACGTTGTGCTCATCTGAGTTTTAAGGCTGATGCCTTTCTTTAGCTGCTCTATAATCTCAACATTTTGCTTCAAACAGAAATATGCCTTTATGTTGGTTCCACGATTAAATGTGTAACTGTCACACTCCACTTAAATCACGTGCCATTTTAAAATCTCAAAGCACTATGCAATAAACAAAACAGTTGTCTTGCCAACAAGTAGGGGTGCATGGATACAGATTTTTTGGGCCAATATACAGATGGCAGATGTAGCTGACCAGCCATGCCGGCTGATACCAATTGATTGCCAACATGCAGCCAGGCAGCTTGGAGAACAGCCTCTGGCTGGTAAGTCTGTTGGGGTCAAAGGGGTGGGGGGGGCAGCGAAGATTGAGGCCCCGTGGTGAGGGAGGGAGTAGGGCTGGGGCACAAGCAGGTGCTGTACAGCCAGGGCAGTGGTGGTGGGGTGCAGCATGGAGCTGGAGGAGGCTTGTCCAGAGATTGTTGGGACAGGGAAGAAAAGAAAAAACACTTTTTTTGGTTAGCACGGTATAAAATCTTCAGGTTAACTGATGTTCCATATAATCAACATTTTACTGTAAAGTGCACGGGCCTTTGGATGCAGCTACTCCCCTACTTAACTACACTCCCATGAGCAGCCCCACTGAAACATTTGGAGCTGAGTTGCAGGCAAAGCCAGAAACAAATCCTAGGAAAACTCACGCCTCTCTGAACCAGTTCAATCTTGATGTGCAACCCTGTCTTTCCCACACACAGCAGGTCTGCCGCTGGCGAGCAGAAGACTAAAGAAGATGAAGCAAAGATCCCCCTTACCAAACTATACGCAGAGGGGAGACACAGGGCTGAACACGGCAGAGGACGCACGAAGGACTGCCCTAGGTTAGGTCGGGAGGGCAGACACTTCCCCGTGCCCTGCCTGCGGCAGAGAAAAAGCGACGGGCGGGACGGCAGGAGCCAGGCTTGGCCCCGCAGGGAAATCGTGCTTGATAAGTGGCCTCCTTCGCGAAAACGCAGGCGTCGCCAGCGCCCAGCCCGCCGCCTCACAGCGCTCAAAGACAGCCCCGGCCCTGGCAGCCCGCCGCTCCCAGCTCCTGCGGCTCGACATCCAGGGCCCCCGCAGTTACCTCAGCTCGGGCTCGCGCCCTCGCGCCGCACAAAATGGCGGCCGGCAGCGCCGAGGCTGGGGTGGCTCGGGGGTCGGCTGAGCTGAGGGGACCCGCGGCCGGGACCGTGGCCCGTTCCTCAGGCTCTGTAGATTCGCGTCTCGGGCGTTTAGCCAGAGCCGGCCTGACAGGACTGCAGCGAGCCTGGAGGCAAAGCTCCCTGCCGGCGGGCAGCCCGCATCTCGTCCCTTTCCCTTCCCGAGCAAAGTCTAAAATCCATCTTTGTGCCAAAATGCCTGTGCCCGGGCCTGAAAAACAATGCCTGGCTCAACAGCGAACAAAACGACACGTGCACAAAGCAGGGAAACTGTACCATCAGGCAGCCACGGAGCAGCAGGTCCTTCCGTTGAGTTGGCCTGAGGTAAAGCTGGTGGCCGTTTGGGTCCCCCGCACCCCGCGTCGGGCCGGTGTACGCGGCGCTCAGGACTCAGTGCAGGCCTGGCCCGGCCCGGTTCTCCTCACCTGTAAATGAAGTTAGACTTAAGGTCAACGATGTTCATTATTTAGCGTCATTGATCAAAAGATGGATAGATTATATTGGACTGGTACATAGGACATCACTCAGGAATTTGTTTTGAATCTTCTCAGCTCTTAGATCACAAAACCATGTAAAATATAAAACATGCATTTTACACACACACACTCTCTTCTTGTTGCTGAAAGGGAAAAAAAGCCTCTGAATTTCCAAGAAATTTAAGCAACATCAGGTACTACCTGATATGAAAACAGATTCCTCCCCTCCATTTATTAGATACTATGGATTGTAGTTTTGGACTTGCTCTTGGGGCATTGCTTTTTTTAAATAACAAATAGTAAACTGGAAAATTAATTGCAATACTGTCAAAGGTAACTACATTTTTAACTGATTTGGACCTGTCTAACGTCCAAGAACTAAAACCAAGGGAGCTACTGTAAGCATACATTGCCTCATACATAAATAGATGAAAAAAGTGATGGAAGATTTTCTTAAATACTGACTGACGATTTCACCACAATTTTTATCATCCATTTTTTTCTTTTCACCTTCTTGAAAATATGGTTTAATATTACTTTCTATTTAAAATTCTTAAAAATATTTGTATATGTAATTTAACCATATCCTTAGATATTGTAGAAGACTGGTGAAATTAAAAAGTACATTAAAAGTTACACTCATTTTCCAAATGCCTGCATATATTTCTCATTATTTTCTTCATAGGCACTTCTGCCCTGAACGTACTCATTGCATCAAAATGATATTGTGTGAAACTATGCCAAAATCTACACCATGTTTTCACACACATCTACCTCTATAAAAACTCAGTAGGCAGCCAAGGACAAAATTCAGCTCACTCATACTTCCTAGTCCAATATGATGTTTATATGATACTGGACACCAAAAAATACCACAAAAGATTTTATGGATTGCTACAGACTTACCAGTCAGAATTACTAATGAATCATAAATCAAATTCTGGGACTAAAATCATTATTTACTCAGCGATCCAAAAATTCAAGGAATAGAAAACCAAGTTAAAGAATATCGACTTTATGCTTATAATACATTCTCATTTCAGAAAGAATGTTTTCTTTTTTACTATTAGAGAATGCCTTATCCAGTTTTTCTGGCCTCAGGCAAGTTTCCATCATAGTTTGCAACATCTGTTTTTAGCTGACCAGACTTTAAAGTTTAAAGCAATAATACAAACAGTTCACTTTTAAAGCTGTTTTTTCTTAGATTCCCTTCCCTAGGTGGTATTTCCCTCAACACATACACACAAATCACATAAAATATATAGCAAAGGAGCCTCTCAACAGCTCAGAGACAGTTTAATTTTTGATTTCCCCCAAGCCCAACATCTGATCTGCCATATGTTTTGAATCCTTCCAGCTCATAGAAATCACATACTAAGTCATAAACTTGCATGTTCTGAAGCAATGTGACTAGAAAATCAAGAACACCAGAAAGTCATTGGTCAGTGATCCATATAACAGTAGAATAATATACAGTATAGCTGTATCAAATATACAACTGTTAAAAGCATCAGAAGTTCTGTGAAAGTTACAAATTGAGCAAAGCAGCTTTTAGATGCAGAAAAACACCAAGATGGAATTAGGATGACTCGTAGTTATGCTCCCTCCATCTCCTATGATTTCTGAGAAATAAATTACCTCTGCCTTCTTATATACGATGGAAATTATTTTAAAGTATTAGAAAATCTCCTGGGTCGAGATTATGACTACTGAGGGTTTTTTTTAAAAACTTCCTTCCCCCATATTCAAGACATCCAGAAATATTTGCAGCTGTCTATAACTTTTCAAAAAAATTCAGATATAAAAATGTGGCAAATGTTCATCCAATTAGATTATACATTTTGGAAGAAGAAGGGTGCAGCTTGGGAGAGTTCTTCTAATTTTATGTTTACAAGCATTGACAACTAGAGACCTGACGTCTCACAAACCCTGGAAAAACTTAACCTTATTCATGCAAGTTGAAGTTACTCACGTGCATAAGTATTTGCAAGATTAAGAGGTCTTAAGAGAGCTAAATACAGATCCCTTTGGAACCTGTCACTACCACTCTGCATGTCAGCCAGAGGGAATCTCCCAGAAGTAATGCGAGGCACTCTTCTCCAGGGGCTAAGCTAGCCTGCTGCTTCTGCAATGTAAGCAGTACCTACCCAGGCAGCTCAGGTCCTAAACTCTGATTTCTAAATGGTTGGTCCGAGATAAATGCATTTGAGTTAATGTTTACTTTTTCCTGAGGGTCTGGATACTTCTACTTTTATATATATTTTTACCTTTTTTTTCTTTTTGCTGTTTCACAGCCATATTCTGTCTTATTTGTGACTGAATTTTTGCTTTGAGCTCTTCAACAGAATAGGCACTGTTCTTTATGCAATGCTTTTTTATAAAATTAAATCAATATGATAATGGATAATAATATTAATATCCTAACAAAAGGCACAAAGCAAGACCTTTCTGTAGTCACACAAAGCCTCCATTCTTAACATTTCTCATCATGCTCAAGCATTAAAGTGCATGTTACTTTATTGCTCAGTGTTTAGTGATATAATCAATTCTGTATCTGAACTATGTATGACTTGCAATGTTTGTAAGTGGTGCTGTAGCAAGGCAGTTTGATACCCAGGATAAGTCCACAACTGCAGCCCACCCTTGCCCTGTGCATAGATCTGGGGAGGCACACCCCCCCCCATGCTTGCCCAGGGGTGCACACAGTGTTGGGAGCTGCCCCATCCCCACACCCGCCCCCAAACAAAGTGCTCACTGCTCTGTCCTGTGTGCCGCCCAGCCCAGGGCAGTCACCCCTCTTAACCCTCCCTTGCTATGGTACTGTTTGTAAGTATCTTATAACTAGAAATATTTTACTGAGTTCCACTTTTCACAGAGGCATTAAAAAACACCATGCAACAAAATGGTGTTCCATTTTATTAATTATTATTTTCTCTGCTAGATTCTTATGTACTTTATGTAACTGTATTAGATGGCTGACATTTGGATTGCAGATGCTATGAGGGTTCATTCAACTTGTTAAGTTTTCCTTGTAAATATATTTCACATTGGAAATTGTAATTCAAGTGTTATAGGCAGAATTCTTTTGAAACCTTCAAAATAGAAAAGCCACATTTAAAATTTTACATAAATATGCAGTATAAAATCTGCAGAATTAACATAGGTTTACACAACTTCTTCCTCTAATACTTCACAAAGTTGTGAGGAATTCCAACAATCTAGCTAACATGAAGTACTTTTAGAGACCATAATTCTTCAGTATGCTCTAGATAGGCACAGGGAACACAAGCTATTATGCCTTCTTTTTTACAAAATATGCCCGTGTATAGCCTCTGAAGGGAAACACACTTTTTGCCCACCTTTTAAAATTATACATGTATATCAATTTCATGTTGTATCCAGGTTTGACTAATTCTTTAATTCCATCCATATTGTTTTTCAAAGATCCCATAGAGTCAAAGGTGGACTGTCATATTGTCACATAAAGTAGAAGTGCCTGATCCTTGAAATCCTTATTTATATGAACATTCCTTATTCAAATCTATACTCTGATTGACTTCAAGTTTTTGAGTAGTGTTTTCTTTGTCAGATTCCTGCCTCCATTCACTGCAGCAAAAGAGGAAGTGCCAGTTTGAAAAGCAAACGTTACAGAATAGGCTGGGAAGTGAAATTTTTAGGAAATAATTTATCTGGTACTGGAAAGCTACATGAAAAGCTCACTGTTACAGAAGATTTAAAATCTCTCAGAGAGATCTGTCTGTTCAAATGACTGATAAAAATCTCAAAGATTTGAGTGTACAGTCCTAAAATAATACTACCTTTTACAATACATTCTTCCTTACATGTCCTTCAATTGCCTCACTGCCTGAGTTCATACTCTGATAAGAGATGAAATACTTTGACAGGTGATGTGTATAATAGTTGAATAACAAATTGGGAGATAGAAAACCTGGATTCTGTTTGTGACACTGTGACCCTTTGCAAGCTGTTTAACATTAGCTTGTTCCAGTTTTCTTATCTGAACTTATGCTCTTTGTTTCATGGGACCCTGTGTGAGTAATCAAGGAACAGCTCCCCACTTAATATAAACACTGTCTTTATTATAACAGTTTCTTACAGAGCTGTTACAGGGCCTACTGTTCTCCCCTAGCCTCTCTAACTCTAGTTTTTCCTGTCTCCTCCCCCCCCACTTCCTGTTTCTCCTTCAGACTCCTCTCTGCTGCTGCTAGTTTTGCCTGTGAGATCCATACATATTGTTACATCTTTGTTACATCTTTCAACAGTTCAAAATGGATAATTAATTTAACTTTCAGACTGGACATGAAGAAAAACTTCTTCACTGTCCAAGCCCCCAAGACCTGGAAAAGACTGCCTCCAGAGGTGGTGTAAGCATCTACTCTGGACTCCTTTAAGAAACATTTGGATGTTTATCTTGCTGGGGTCCTCTAACCCCAGGTGACTTCCTGCCCCTGGGGCAGGGGACTGGACTTGATGATCTTCTGAGGTCCCTTCCAGCCCTAACGCCTATGAAATCTATTAAATTTTTCCCCTGGTTGGGCCAGAGGTTGCTAGCACATAGCCCACCATGGAGACCAAGCCTTTACCACTGGTCTTTTGTGTTCTTTAGGGCTCATTGTCATCCAGGTGTACTGGTCATTGCACCAGCCTCCCACTTCTTGGTTGTTTGATTTTTCTGGGTGCTACGCTTGCTTCTGTTCTGCCTGTGTCTTTGTTTTGTGGGCTGGCCTCTGCTTGTGTATCTCTTTTCTTTGTGGAGTCCATGGCATCTTTCTCCCCTATCTGGGGCTCACTGATGACTGACCAGTTGTCAAACTTGTCTTGGTTCTGATCCTGGAATCTCTTGCTCAATTGTATTTCTGCTTTCCCCACATTCCACAGATGCTTCCAGTTATATCTCAGTCACTGTCCACTATCTGTGACAACTTCATAGGCTCTATCTCCCACTGCACCCTCAACGGTGGCCTTTTGCCATTCTTTCACATGTGGACTTATTGGTTGTATCCGGACCTTCTCCCCTCTTCACAGTGGTCTCAGGTCTCTGGCTCCTTTGTTATACTGTGATACTTGCTGAGACTGTTGCTTTTTTAGCTGCTTCCATGTACAGTTGCCCCTTCCCCTCGCTGGGGTTGTAGCAAACAATCTCTTATGGGGAGTAATGTCTTAGTTTTCTGGCCCATTAATCTTTGGGCTGGGCTACTGTCCATTCCTTGGGAGGGTGTGTTGCAATGGTCCAGTAGAGCCAGGTAGGGATTCACTGCTGTCTTATTTGCCTTCAACAAGTGTCTCTTGGCTGTCTTTATTGCTTATTCAGCCTTCCCTTGCTTTGTGGATACCCAGGGGATGATGTCTTGTGCTAGGATTCTCATCTAGTGCAGAACTGTTTGAATTCTCTTGAGGTGTATTGTGGGCCAGTGTCTGAGAACAGTGTCAGGTATCCCATGCTGCACAAAATGAGCCTTCAGCTTCCTGATTGCCGTTCCTGCCTGAGTGTCTTTGAGGTAATCCACCTCCCAAAAATTGGTAATTTATGGTGGCCATATAGTTTTTGTCACTGACATTGAACAACTCAGTCCCTACCTTCTCCCAGGGCCAAGAGGGGATGTCATGAGGGTTCAATGTCTCTTTTTGCTGTGTGTCACTGTATCTCTTGCACACCTCACACTCCTCCATGTATGTTTTCAAGTGAGCATTTGTGCCTGGCCAGTAGATGCACTCCTGTGCTCTCCTCAGGCATGATTCTATTCCCATGTGTGAAGCATGGAGTCAGTTCATGATGTCTCGCCACAGAGGTACTGGGATCACTACCCTGTCTCCCTTGAACAAAATTCCATCATAGTCCATCCCTCCATTGGTGGTTTGTGGCAACTTCTTGTGATATTTGTGCCTTGTGCTGTGGCCAACCCTCTAGGATGGTTCACTTAACTGCTTGTAGCACACCATCCTGTACTGTGCTCTGTTGTAGTGCTTTGAGATTGCTTTTGGAGATGTGTACCATATTAATGGACTCTATCTCCTGTTTATAGACCCACCTGTGCTGCTCTTTAGAAGGTATGCTCTACTTAGTGCATCTGCCACTTGCAGGAACTTCCCTGGGTAGTACTTTATACTCACATCATAGGCCTGGAGTCTCACCAGCATGCGTTGAAGTCTTAAGCACCCTTGAAGTCTTAGGAACACTCAAGGGTTTTTTCATTATGATCTCTAATGGTTTGTGATCTGATTGCACATCTACTCTCTGTCCAAAGGTGAACTGATGGAATCATTCCAGTCCAAACAATACCACTAGTAACTTTTTCTATCTGTGCATATCTCCTTTTGGTTTCAGTCATTGCTCTACTAGCAAAAACTATGGGCCCCAAACTTCCTTTTGACACATCACACTAGTACTAGTTGCTCAGCTGTGTTGTGTTGAGGCCTCCCTGATGAGTTTTTCATTCTTTTGAATGCCTCCTTTTTGGTCTGTGTCTATTCCCAAGTTGCATCACTGTGTGTTAGCAACCTGAGTAACTCACAAGCATTAGACAAGCGTGCACAAAATTTGGACAGATAGTTAACCATCCCAATAAGGTGCTGGACTCCTTTGACATCTTGTGGTCTGGGCATCTCCATAATTGCTCTCACCTTCTCCGGGTCTGGCCGTAGTCCTTCCAAAGTCAGCAGATGTCCAATGTAGGGTACTTCTGTTCTTCTCAGCTGTATTTTGTCAGCATTCAGTTTAATGTTCCTTTCCTGGCATCTGTTAAGGAGTTGTTGTAGTTTGGCATCATGGTCATGGATCGCCTCTTCCTAATCACCCCTTCCTGGAACCTGCTACCTGGACCTTCCAGCTCCTGGTTCAGCTTCCACTGGAAAACTTCTGGAGCTGGACTGATCCATACATTTTGTTACATCTTTGTTCACTTTCATCCTCCTTGCAATGTCTGTTCACTTCTGAGTTGCTTCTAGAACCGAACATCAGTTCACTAACTTATCTTCTACCTATAACTTAGTCTAATGACCAGTTGCTGCCCATGAACCCTATGAAGATATCAGGTGAACTATTTTAAATCTTCTTAAACTTGATTTAGTCATAGAATATGGTAGAGTAGATAGAGGTTAGTACAGAGTTTCCAAATTTAAACAAGGCAGAATGCCTGCTTTGGCCATACAAAGCTTGCTTAAGTGAGTTAGCTTAATCTAAGTTTAAACTGAATTTTACAAAAGCACAAAATAAACAATAATAAAGGTTTAATGCAGCTAACCACAATTTGTGGATTTATTCTAGAGATAACAGATAATTTTGACCTTCCTACTCATGAAGACAATCAACTTAAATCTACTATTGTCACTAGAGTTCAGCAGTATAGCTGTGCTGTGAGGTGTGAGGTAAACAGCAACAATGTGCCAATTAAATTTTTATAGCCTGTATGATCAGACTACCCTGCAGATCCGTAGCTTTCTCAAAGTAGGTCCATGTATACAGATTTTGTTTGATCTCTGATTCATGTCAGGATGGTTTTGAAACATACTGTAACTAGAGAATATTTCTATATGTGAGTTATCAGAAATGTAATCAACACTGGTACAAGAAAGAAAGATTTCTTCTTGTGGTCCTTTAGCAGAAATTAAGAGGTTTCTTTTTACCTTACTATAATATGAAGCATGTGATATAATACAAAGCATTATTTTCTTCCCTACTTATGAACCATAGTGTCTATGAACATAAAAAACAATTTCTTGGGCTGCTTGCTTTTAACTTAGTAATTATCAATTAAACATTTGGTACTTGCTAATATAATAGTTTTACATATTTTGTAAGCTTATAATAGGACAGATACTACACAAAATCTACTACAATATGTTTTAGTCCTTATAGGGACCTTTCGGTACTTTTGCAATTCAAATAATATATACTAATAATGATAATCCTTGAAGACGTCTTATCCTGGTGGATAAGATGAAAAATGTTGAATATTGCAATATTCAATTCTCATGATTCCACATCATATGTTCAAAGAATCACCTAATATTTCTATTTACTTGGATTCTACTGATACAAAAAGCTGTCATGACAGGGGCCCTTCTAGGAAATTGGCTACTGTTTGCATTATGACTTTTTCCCTTCCAAATAGATAGGGAGAACACTTTTAATAATATGCACTATTTTCTGCATAAATATCATGAGTTTTGATTAACCCTGAAACTGCCACAGTAAAGTCTGTTCAAAATAAGTAATACCAATTAGGGGCGTGCAAAATGGGCCATATTCAATTTGGATTCAGATTCGGCCTGAATTGGGGACAGTGATTCAATTAGTTGATTCAGATCACTGTCCCCGATTCGATTCGTCTGAAGATTCGATGTTGATTTGGAGAATCAGCGATTCAGCCATAGACACAGCTTTAAATGTTTTTTCTACATACCTTGAAGTACCAGTGTGGCTTGTGAAAGCTGTGATGGTGGGGCAGATGGAGTGTCCCACAGGAGCATGGGGGAAGGGGGTCTGTTACCCCCTATCTTGATGATTGGCCATGGGGGGACCCTGGGTGTGCCCCCCACACCTAGGAAGCACCAGTTGGCAAGCCGGACAGCCATGGTGGGGCCCCCCTGCGCACTCCCTGGTGGACCTGGAAGTGGACCGGAAGCGCTTCTGGTCCACTTCCCCATACTCCATCTGCCCCAACATCTCAGCATTCATGAACCACCTGGTACCTTGAGGTATGTAGAAAAAACATTTAAAGCTGTGTCTATGTCTGAATCATCGAATCTTTCCGAATCTCTCTGAATTGATTAGAAGGGTTCCAATTCAATTCTTAGAGATTAAAGGATCTCCTGATTTGATTCAGATTTGGAGATTTGGCCACTGAATCGGGCCAAATCTCTGCCACATTGAATCAGTGACCAAAGCTTCCCACAGTCCTAATACCAATCACCCAAAACACATCCCTACCCAGAAATCACCTGCTGACCCCTCTCTTAATTGCAACAAGATGTTTTTAATACAAGCAAAATGTGATCAGTTAATGAATGTAATTTAATGAATCATGAGTTGCACTGATCAGCACCTGTAAACTTAAGAAATTCACCTGTAAAAATCTTGGGAGCATTTAAGCGAAGTATTTCCTTCTGTTTTAGTCAAACTTATGCTCGTGTCAACTTAATGTTTGCTTGCATTTCTGAACTGAATATCCTTATGAATATCCTTAGTTATTATTGCATCTTACACACAGACATTCAGCTGTTAATTGGGACACTTGAGGCACTGTACATGTTTCTGACATGTAGTCTTCAAATGAAGAGAGAAAGCTACCAGAAAAGGAGCAGATTTAGTGGCATGAGTACCCACACATTGCAGAAATTGTCTGTCACCAGGTGTGCAAGTTCCAAGCAAGAAGTGGACTCCATGTTGCCAAATATGTAAGGAATCAGCATAGTATTAGATTAAGCATGTTCTGGAAACATTCCAAATTAAAAGGCAAAAGCAGTGACTGAACCTGACTGAAGCTTAGGGACTTCTTATCATCAAATAAACATTTGAGTTCACTTTCCTGCTGTGCTTTTGGCACAAAATGCTGAAGATAGTTTACACACTCTCAACTTATCCTCAAAGTAACACAACTGCCTTGGTGACAGCAAAGAACCTGAGATATCAACATGTTGCAAAGAAAGAGAGAAAGTTCTGTCATACTAAATTTTTGATAAAAACGGAGGAAGCTGCAAGGAACACAGTTGAAGAATGTGGTACGTCGACACACTACCAAAAGGAACAGAGTTGAAAACGAAACATTTTTATAACAAGCTGACTGCTGACAACCATGTAGAAAGTAGGTGACAGCATTTCACAGTCAAGACATTCTACATACTTGTTGATGTGTTTACAACCTAGATGAAAGAACAGTTTCAGGATTTCACAGAGAAATGCTGGCTGACATCTGTGACATTGATCAAGTTATTAAAACATTTTTTCATATGAAATCATGAAGAAAAACTTTGTAATTTGCATATTCAATAGAAGTTACTAATTAACCCTTTTTCTGCTTAGCTTGAAAAGTGTAGTATCAGCAAGATAGTTATTGTAACTCATAGCTTACTCAACACAAGAGCTTAGATGTATTGCCTTATGTGTATATCTGATTCATTCATTGTTGTTCACATTACAAAATAATTCTATTTTACATTTAATGAAAAAGGGCCAATCTTGCATCCTTAGACAAGCAATCCCATTCAAGTCAATTGACAAAAAAAATCACACCGATTGTGGATGGGGGAAACTCCGTTAATTTTTTTCTAGGAGCCCAGTCAATCTACCATCCCACCAATGGAAGTCTTTTTAGTGATTTCAGTACAATTTGGATCAGACCTTAAACGAGAGCCAACAAAGTAGAAACAGTATTTTCAAGTGGAAACCACAGTTTATGCAAGCTTAAACAATTGAATAGTGATGGAATACATTTTAACTTCAAGGAATATTCAGCTTTTATACGACCTTAATTTCATGTTTCTACTAATGGTATTAACAACTAAAAAGGAGGTTAGAAGATAATGGTTAGTTCAACCTTTATTTTAGTATCACTATAAGCATTACCATGATATGTTACCCAGAAAATGCAGTTGTTTTAAAATGTATTTATTAGAATCTACTAATTGTTTACATTCATTTAAAAAGGTTGCTGGATTTTTAAGTAAAAAATTCTAGAGTGTAGTGTCACTGATTAGCCAGAAAACATATCACCTGAAAACAAAAATAACTGATATTCTCAGCATTTCCTCTGCTAAGACAGACCACTTTCTTTGACTTTAAAATATTTTGTATTGCCCTCTGCCTTCACAGTCCAGAAGGGACAGGCATCTCTTGTCCCCACAGAAGGGACAAATCTTCATCTAATCAGGACTACTGTATATAATAAGTTAGTAAGTTGCATCAAGTTACCTGTTTATTATGTTTAGTTGTGTATCCTATTCTCTCCATTGCTGCTTCTCCTATCCAAAGAGTGATCTTTGGCCTATATTCTAAGTATGTGCAGAGTCTTTAGTTGAAGAGGGTTTTAAGACAGCAACATTCCCTTGGGCAACAGAAGTGGCAGCAGCAGGAGAATCAGGGAAAACAAAGTGTTAGGATAAATCTCTTCTGAAAAATCATGATGCCAAACTGTTCCTTCTAGCTACTAAATGCCTATGGATAATAAATGTATTCCTTTGTGAATAAAATACAGCATGCAGAGAAGTTTCAAACTTAAACATCAATCTGGCAGATGGAGTTTGCACTTTCAGCAGCAATAGAAAATAAGGAACCAAGTAAGGAAAATGTAGCGAATGCCCATCAAGTCAAAGCTCAATGTTTGTGCATTTTATAGCATATATTTATATGGTTCCCAATCTGCTGTCATGGTCTAACAAGGTCTGCTGTTCTCCAGTTCATGCTCTACAATATCTTTCAAAAGCCATGAAATAGGCACTATATCATCATTATAGCAGCCATGATATATAACAATGGTCATTAGACCAGAAATGGGAGAGTTTCTAAGCGTAACACACCCAAAATGTACAAGTTATTTTGTGCTATGAAGTGTGTTTCATATCACTGTGTATCTTATTTGACTGTAAAACATGATCATGTTTTCTGCATGATTGTTGTACATTGTGCCTTCTCTAGGACTGGAGAGGACCACCCATCTCTGACCCCTCACCCCCACCCTTGTCCCACCCAGACTGTTGTCTTCAGATTCCTCAACAGAACCTGTAAAAACAGTTTAGCGACTAGCCAAATGTGCTGACCTGCTTTGAATTGACTGTTCTGCATTAGCAGTGTTCCAGTGAGGCTGCCTCTTGATTGGGGCCCTGTGATGAGGTCAGAGAAGTTATTTAAGGTTCAGGCCACCTGGGCTGTGGAGCCTGGCACAGCTGTTTGTAGCCAGCCTGGGCTCCGGGCAGCTGCAGCAAGCAGGCTGCAAAAAGCTGCACCAGGCTCCACAGCCCTGGCATCAGCTCCATGCTGGTGGTGACTGCACACACGCCTCGGGGCAGACAGCAGGGCAGTGCAGCAAAAAATGTTGCCTACCTCTACCCGAGGATCTCAGTGGAGCTACATCAACTCACCAAAGGGTCCTTTGCAAGGCAGAGGGACTAGCACCCGCAGCGGACAGCAATGGTGAGGGAAAGGATGCACCCAAATTTCCAGGGACTAACTTCTTTTGGGTTGAGACTCCCCCACTCAAACTGCCAAGCTTGGGGTCGAAGGCTCCCCAGTAGGGGTAGGTGTGATCCAGGGTATATTTTGAACTGGGACAGTGTATTTGTTTTGCTTGAACAGGGGTTTCTGTTCATACTGCTTGTGAGGGAAGGGTTGTTAGTTTTATTAGACACCCTAGTGATTCATTTAGTGTTTCCCAGGTAGACTGGGGGAGAGAGGGAAGGTGCTCGAGCCAAGATAAAATATATTTAGCATCCCCAAAAAATGAATCCGGCCTTTGTTGCTGCTGACAAGTGCTCAGCAGAAGGGTAACAGAAGAAAAAAGTAGAAATGTTACCTGGAGGTAAAACGGAGCAAATGCCAAACTACCCTGCACTTCTTGGCCATGTGACAGAACCCATTTAAGCCCATACCTATAGAAGCTTCTAATGCCAAGGCCCTTAATGGGTCATAGGTAAGGAGCTACTTAAGTCTCAGGAGAAGTGTGTTGCGCAGACTCCTTTAATCTTGCTCTTTTCACCGCATGCCCCTGCCACCCCGCCACTCATTGGCCAAGGGGCCCTGGCTGCCCTGCTGCTGATCAGCTGGGAGGCAAAAATTGTTATTTTAGATATGGTTCCTTTAATCTTGTTCTTTTCACCACATGCCCCTGCCACCCCACCGCTGATTGGTTGAGGGGCACCAGTTGCCCCATGCTTGCTGCTGATCAGCAAGGAAGCAAAAAGTGTGACATATTTAAAACCATGGCTTTTGCTTCCTGGCCAATAATCAGTGAGCAGCAAATGGTGGAGCTACCAGAGCCTCTCAGCCAGTCAGTGCTGGGGAGAGGGAGAGGGCACACAGTAAAAAGAGCAAGATTAAAAGAGCCACTGCGCAGCGCACATTCGCCATAATTTAGGTAGGCCCCTAGTCATAATTGTTTCATATTTCAAAAGTAGACAATATGCATTTCCCCAGATTGAATCACTACTGTTGAGCTTGGGGAGATGATTACTAAATTTGGTACTGTTTTTCAGAAAGGCTTACTGCTTAGCGTCTTTGAAGCAGCCCCATGGGCTTTTTTGGTAGAAATATTTCAAAAGGTTGAAGATGTAGCAAACAGACCATCTGATACAATCTGATTCTTCCTATCAGACATAGATTAGGAAACACAGTTCTGACAATAAATACAGACCAAAAAAAACATAGTGGACCTAGGCTGAAGAAACGTTAATTTCAAAGCTTTTTTTTTCTGTATGCACACCTTTAAAAGGAAATATTTTTCAGTAAATAGTTATAGGAACAAGGAAATAGTGGTGCTTACCTGTAGACAAGAAACCACCTACCAGCATGAAAATAATTTAATGCAAATGTGTGATGTTTATAATTAACTCTTCATGTGTGTAGTTTGAAAAGGCATTATTTATTTATTTGTTATTCATTGTATATACTGTCCTTCCCAACAAAGGCTCAGAGAAGCTTACAAAAGTAAGCAGAATAAATTAAAAACAGGAGAGTGACAAGAGGACCAAAACATCTTAGAAAGGAGACAGAACATCAAGATAAAACAGACCTATAAACAACAGCTCAAGCTAGTTGTTTGGTAAACACTTGCCCAGATAGAAAGGTCTTATAGCAGTTCTGAAAGATATCTAAGCTTGGGTTCTGACAAGGCTGAAAAGAAAGGAAGCTCCACAGCTGAGAAGCAACTGCAGAAAGTATCCTCTCATGCATTTTTTCCAAGCAGGCTTGTAGGACATTGCTCTTAGCTGACTTTAGGGATCATGATAGAGCATAAAGAAGGTGATCCCTTATGTACGTAGGGCCCAGGCTGTTCAGGTCCTTATAGGTCAAAATCATCACCTTGAATTGCACCCAGAAAGCTATTGGGAGTCAGCGCAGACTCTGGAGCACTGGAGTTACGTGCTTCTCGTGACCCACCCCTATCAGAAGGCAGGCTGTAGGCACGTTGCAGTAATCTAGCCTTGAGGTTATAAAGGCATGGATTATTGCAGCCAGATCAGAGTCCAAAAAAAAAAAGGTTTCAGCTTTCTTACCAGATGGAGATGGTGAAAGGCACTCCAAGCCACAGCTGCCACCTAAAGATCCAGATGCATCAAGGGATCTAGGAGCACCTCAATGCTGAGAACCTGAGTGATAATGGAGGCTGCACTCCACCAGTGATAGATGTCCCAGTCCCAGTAAATCATGTGGTCTACCCACCACCATCACTTTGTGTGGATTCACCACCACCACCACCACCATCCTCTTGTCTGGATCCAGTTTCAAAGGGTTCATCGGTACTGAGTCCCCAGTTGTAGCCCAGCACTGGGAGAGAACCAAGATTACAGGCCCAGGGTCTGAAGATAAGAAAAGGTAGTGCTGGGTGTCATCAGCATACTGATAGCACTTCACCCCAGATCTCTACACAATCTCGCCCAGAAGCTTCATAAATGTATTAAACAGAAGAGGCAACAAAATGGAGCCCTGGGGGAATCCACGAGGAAGGCCCCAGTGGGATGTTGAGCAGGGATCAACATCTGGGTTTTCCATTTCCCTGGATCAACCCAGGGATCTGGGTTTTCCATTTCCCAGAGAAAAAAAAGAACACCCCCACCCACCCATGGATTTCCCCTTTTAACTGAGAAAAACATGATTTCTCATTTTAATGGAGAAACACGTGTCTTTTCCACTTTTGCAAGGAGCTCGCTGCAGGCTGGTAGAGTTCCAGCCTACAAGGGGCTGGAGGAATGGGAGGAGGGAGGTTAGGCAGGGGGCACCATGTGCATGTGCACATGCACACATGCACATGGCTACCAGGCAGCCTAGAGAGCAGGTTCTGCAGGTAAGTCTGGTGGGGGTGGAGGAGGGAGGAAGGACTGAGGCCCCACAGAGAGGGACGGAAGTAGGGAGTGAATTGGGTAGGGCTGGGGCTGGGATTCTTGCCCAGCCAGGTGGTGCATGGGGCTTGGGGCACAGGGCTGGAACATGTGGCTGCAGGCCCTGGGGGGAGCGGGACAGGGCCGTAGGTGACTCATGGGGGTCAGGGGCTGGCTTTCTGCCACAGTGTGCACTCCCAAGGTGGGGAAGGGGGACACATGCTCCCCATATTTGTGCATGGGGTAGGGGTGGGCTTCCCACTGCAGGCTCAGACTCCCCACCCTACTACCCTCCCCGCAGGGCCTCTGCAGACCAGCAGGTAGGACATGGCCCGCAGAGCAGAGCAATGCCAGGTGGGGAAGCTGCTAGCTGCTGCAAGCCCCACACTGCCCTGGCAAAGTCCCCCGTCTGCCCAGCAGCAGTAGGGCTGGTGGTGTGGAGTTGTGTCTCTCACTACTGCTGGGTGGGAAGTGCCTCGCCTTGGTGATGCAGCGTTTGCAGTGGCAGAAAACTTCCTTGTCCAGCTCCCTTCTGCCCAGTCCCATGCACTGAGCTGCAGAAGCCTCAGGGGGAGGACAGCAGGACAGGGAGTCCGAGCCCATAGTGGGTAGCCTGTGCCTATTCCCACCACGGGCTCCACTCTGGCCATCCACCCACAGTGGGGGGAGCTGGCCTCTGTGCTCTGTTCTGCTGCAGCAGCCACTGCCTCCTGTGGGCAGCAGGCAGGGCTCAGGTGCTGCGGGCCCGGGTCCCTGGCTGCTGGGTGCCCCCTCCGACAGGGCTGGGGGGACAGAGGGCTCTGAATGGGGGCATAAGGGGCACCATCAGGGCCAGGGGCCTGTGGGTGAGGAATGGAGGGCCTATACCCGTGTCATGGTCAGTGAAGAGGGCAGGGGATACTCTGACTTTCCATGATAAAAAACCCGAAATCAAATATTTGGTATTCTATATATACACCAAAATGTATAGGTATTTATAGAATTTATTTTATTATAGTGATTGAGACACTGGTAGGTTTCCAAATTGGTTTAAATTTGTAAATATATCAATAAAACACTGTTCAATTGATACCTTAACATATATACATAGTGACATTTCATTTTAGTTGTGGATTTTAGAGTTTTTATAAGAAAATTTATTATTTTTATCAAAGAATTTGCAATTTTTAAACAGAGAAAACCAGGATCCCCGAGAGCCATCACCACCCTCTGGGACCTCCCTGTTGGAAAGAGCAAAACCAATTTAGAGCTGTTCTGTGAATATCCTCCAGGTCATGTAAATGCTTTATCAGGACCTCATGGTCAATTGTATCAAAGGCTGATGAAAGATCAAGATCAGCAGGGCACAATTTCCTCTGTTGATCTCTAGACAAAGACCCATTGACTGAGGCCACAAGTGTTATAGCTAGGAGGAAAACCAGTTTGACAAGGGTCTAGGAAACGAATGACATCTAAATGCACCTGGAATTGTTGGGACCCATTCAGTCATCTTCCCCCTCAAAAAGGGAGGTTGGAGACGGCAGTAACTGGATGGAGAGTCAGCATCAAGTGATGGCTTCTTGAGCAGGGGCCAGACAAGCATAGACTTAAGTGTCCAGGACCCTGCCATTCTAAAGGGGGGCACTGACGACAACCCCCACCAGCAGTGGTCTCAGTCTCTCCTGGCTAGGTTTTATAGCCCAGGTGTGCACAGGTCTAGTTCATAGCTGGTTGCCCTCATCCCTCCAAGCACAACCTCAGCACCAGTGAGTGATAGCAATTTACAATGATATCTATAAACAGAACAAGACTGAGCTCTCAACCCCAATCTCTGACTCTGCAGCAAAAGCAGTCCCCAAGCCATGCCAGAGATGGGAGATTTTATTTACAAAACAAGTTTGTCACAGTTAACTGAAAAAGACTAAGTCTCCAGGTAGAGACAAGGAAGATGTTTACCACCTAGAAGAGTCCTGGGTTGTACAAAACAGCACCATTTCATTTTGACTTCCACTTCACAGGGACAGTGTTTCATTTCACTGTTTTGAAGCACTGTTCTGTTTCATTTAGTCAAAACTTTCTCTGTTTTGATGCTGTTTTGACATGTTTCGCCCATAGGCTATAATGGGGAATCATGAAAATGCCTATAACTTTGTTATTTCTTGACTAATTCAGATGCAAATTGCAACTATGGTAGCCCCTTCTGAGGGCATGAAGCCTGCCAAGTTCCAAGGAGATAGAAGCATGGGTTTTTGTCAAACTGCACCTCAAACTGTTCAAAGCAAAACTTGCCAGTGCCGGAAGCTTGCTGTCATCCTGCACGCCAGTCTGGGGGCTGAATCCCACTGGGAGTGGTCTGGCACAGCCCCACAGCCCTTCCTGGGGGAGGCATCTGCATGTGGGATGACAGCAGGCTTCCGGTTGGGACCAGTACCAGCACTGGGTTCTTCCTGGCGCCTGGCACAGGCTGCACCAGGCAGACTTGGGTGCTGGTTCTGACCCCAGCTGGCAGCAGTAGCATGCTGTCATCTGCATGTTCTGCAGCCTGTAATGCGGGGCTTTAAAAAAAGCCCTGCACTCACTGGACGCAGCAGTGGTTACTGTGACCTCTGAGGGCTCATGGTAGAGCCCCCCAGCACGCAGCACAGGGCAGTGGGGCTTACCCCCCACCCCCTGCCTGGCACCCATGCGCATGGGTGACTGGTGACTCCCGAGTCTGGGGAGACACCTGATCACCGACGGGTGGGCAGGGTCCCCCAGTGGCTGATCACCGAGCCAGTGGTGAAACCGGCAAAACTGGAAGTGTACTTCTGGTGGTACTTCAGGTTTTGCAGTTGGTGCTTCCAGGGGGTGCACGGCCGATCTCAGAGGATGCATGTGCACCTGTGTGCGACCCCCTATGCATCACCAATGCCCACGCAGCAGCTGCACCATTGTACAGGTACAGTGCAACTTGGTGCTGCACACTGTCCTGGAGCTGGGGCGGCTCCGTGTGTCAGAGTTCTTAGTTCAATTCCCCAGCTCTCTGATCACTTCCTCCAGCTCTTTCCAGGGGATATGGCCCCCAGATCTGTGCGTGGTATTTCAGCAGACTGCTGCTGCCAGCTGGGGAAAAATAGCCCAGAGCCACTTCCATTCCCAGGTGGCAGCAGCAGCCTGCTGTTATCCTGCATCACCTGGGGGCCCGCAGCCCCTGGGAAGAGCTGGAGGAAGCTATCAGAGAGCTGGGGGAACTGAACTGGGGGAATGTTCAGGGATCTGAATATTCCCCCAACCACCAGTTCTATTCCCCAGCTCTCTGATCATTCCCCTAGCTCTTCCCAGGGGGTGCAGGCCCCCCAGATCTGTGCACCAGATTTCAGAAGCTGCCGCTGGTCCCAGCCTACAGCAGCAGCCTGCTGAAACCCCACTCACAGACTGGGGGCCTGCACCTCCCCAGGAAGAGCTGGGGAAATGATCAGAGAGCTGGGGAATTGAATCGGGAGCTAGATGTCAGTATCAGATCAGACCTTCCCCTCTCCATCTCCTTAGTTTCTGTTTATCTGCAAGCAAGCCAGCTTTGAAACTCACGTTTTGAAACTTTCAAAACATTTTGAGTGCCCTTGTTTTGTTTTGAAGCTGTTTCAAAGCTTTTGTTTCATTTTGATTTTACTGTTTCAAGCTCAAAACGAGTTGAAACAGCTTCGAAAAGAAGATGAAATTGAAATTTCGTACAGCCACTGAAATGTCATACAGCCCTATTAGATAACACCTTCCAGATGTAATGGCAGTAGAGAAGAAAAGCTTTGCTGCTGCCATTGCTACACCATAGTCCTTTAAGAAAGATCTATGCCACAGTCAGTTGGCTTTGGCACAAATTGAGAGCCGCTTGCCCTCCAGCTGCCTACTTTCCCGCTCAAACTGCCTCAGTTCCTCTGTATACCAGCGGGTCCTGTGCCACTGCAGCAGTATGCTTGCATGCCATTCTGTCTATGGCGGGGTCAGCGTGCTGTTCCACAGATCAGTCAGGTCAACAGCGTAGCTGTCGAGGTCAGTAGGAATGTCCTCCAGGGAATTCTGGAATCCCATTTGATCCATGAGTCTGCTGGAAGTGGGTGGAGGGGGCTGGGGGTGGGGAGGCAGTGACAGAGGACAGAGATCTGTTAGAAGGCAGTGGTCTGACTGTGACAGTGGTTTCTTGACAACATCCTTGACAATCAGAGCCCCTGTATCTAGGCAGGTACAAAACATTAAGTCCAGCAGATGTCCCACTTCATGGATCAGCTCGGTTACTATCTGGGATAGCCCCATGATAGATATGGATACTATGAAGTCTCACTCCAGCCCTGAAAAGCCAGCCTGAGCATGGATGTTGAAGTTCCCCAAGACAGTAAGTAAGGACATCCTCAACATCACCTCTGAGGCCAATTCAGTCAGGAAATCTACTATGCAGCAGGGCAGTTGGTATATCAGCAGAATCTCCAGTCTAGCCCCAGCTTTAAGCACAAGGAAGATGCTCTCCATAGTGGACAAACTGGGCAATTAGATACCTTTTATGGGCCAGATTTTCCTGAAAACCAATGCCACTTTGCCTCTCCATCTTCCATTCCAAGGCTGATTCTGTACCAAGTATTCAACTGGAACTAACTGGGCAACCACCAGCCCAAGTCCAGTCAGGTCTCAGTAACACACACAAGGTCAGTGACTATATCTTGAATGAGGCTGAAGATGACTGCTGTTTTAAATAGTCAGTGACCTAGCATTTACCAGCATCAGTGATAGATCAAGGCTTTGAACCTATTGAAGACAGAAGAGGATAAAGACAGGGGAACCAGATGCCTTCCTCTGTTCCTCTGAGTACATTTTCTCCCCTGCCTGCTATATACCCCCTTGCTCAGCACAACTCTGATAGACACAGTTGCTGCCTCACTGGTTCTCTCTCCATTATAGCTAATGATCATGTTGCTGATTTTACAACAAGCCTAGGCTTTTAAAGAAAGTGGCTAAAAAGTTAGATTCCTATATTCATATTTATGCACCTGCCTGGTTTTCAACAGTTGAAGCTGCTATGCTGGCTTCACTGCCAACTGCTGAGTGTACAGCATTTTTGAAAATCAAACAGGGACCTAGCTAAGACCATAGGAATCTGCAAGTTTCTATGTCCAATGAGCAGGGCTTCCATTGACTGCCCAACACCTGGCTCAGGAGTAGATACAAACATAACCTAAATCGGAGATCCTGTGGACATAATTAGATGTGGATACTATTTTTGGACATTCTGACCTAGATTCACTGATGCTAAAAACTTTACATTTTAAAGTTACATTTACATTTTGATCATGCCAGCCCATTAAAACAATACAAAAGTGTCAAAATTAGCATTATAATAATACTAATATACTACTATAATAATACTAATAATAGTATTATAATAATACACATCAAAATAAAATGCAAAATAAAGTCTACACAAATGTTTGTACTTGATCAAAACTAAATATTGCAACTTTACTGATAAAATAAAAGAAAGTCAAAACAATTCAACACTTTTCCATTAAAATGCTGCTAAAATTGGCACCATCCTGTGGAATATTTTGCTTACGATAAAACACTATTTGCCAATAGAAAATTATTGTGCTACAATTTTTGAGAAACTCTAGTCTCCATTGAACAGGTTCTTGAAAAGAGTAAGATACTAACCTAATACCTTGCAAATATACGTTTCCTTTTGGAATTCCAGGTTTTGTTTATGTTTTGTTTTTGCATTACCGACTTTTTTCTGAAGTTTTATTTATATTAATGGATATTTGGGCAATATTATTTTCTGCTGTCATAAACAAGCAATCTTTTCCATGATGATTTATGTGCATTGACAGAATATAGTATGCATGTACAGAGTTTGATTTTGTTGCAATTTGCATGAGACTGCATTTGCCCATTACATTTTAAAATTACAACAGGATTTGTTTTCCATATCTTTGGAAAGGCTTTAGGAAGCTCTGTCCAAGTAAATTAAAATTTATTTATTAAAACTTTTTTTTGGATAATCTAAATCAGGTATTCAGCACTTCCATTAGTTAGTTATTTGAAACAATAAAAAGAAAATCCAAGAAATAGCAATATAACAAGTGAGGGCTAAGGTAAAAGCAAAGAATAGATACCAGGTACAAAGATAAAAAAATTAGACTATGACAAATACATTAAGACAGGTAGCTAGTTAGTATTCAACCAATTCTAAGAGATAAAATATTTAATCAAATGCATCCAATTTATCTTGTTTAAAATGAAACCCTTACAAAGGAGGTATCAGTTAATACTTTAGAGGCTTTATTTTCCTTTTTAATACTATATAGTTCTAAGTCAGTTGCTGGAAATAGGACTTCAAGGGAGTAGAGGGGGGTATAAGCAGAGTCCAGGAGCTTTCTGTGATTCGGCATCCATTGAATCATTAGTACTTCTGAAACAGGAGAAAACTGGGTATTGTATAAAGTAGCTTCAGGGAGCAGCTTCAGAACATTAATATATAGTCCACAGGCAATTTTCTAAAAGAAAACCCCTTTCTGTTGCGCTGTCCTCCTTTTTAATATTTTAAGCCAGATGCCTTAAGTGATATGTGTATTACTTTCCTTTCAGTACAAAATTTCTATCTTTGATGGACTGCTTTTGTCTCAGGGCCCCAACATTACTGTCTGCTTGGGGCACCATAACCGCTTCACTCAGCCTGCTGGGACTTCGGCACACCTCAGTTAGGCCTGTTGGAGTTGGGGGTAAGGCACAATTTTCTTTGTATATATTTCTTTGTTCTTTTGTATAGGGGTATGAAGCAGTTTTCTTATGAACTCTAATTCTTTGTTCTTTTGTTGGTAGCTCTTTAGAACTGAAAGTATGGCAGACAAACTGAAAACAACAGCCATCATGCCTTTATTGCTCTTTCCTGCATCTGTCTAATGAGTGAAGACAGCCTAATCCTGCTGTCACTTACACTGGTATAAAAAGGGAGTAAATTCACTGAAGTCAGTGGGGTTAAACAGATGTAAGATCTATGTAAATAAGAAGAGAATAAAAAAGTCAGTGATTGTACAGGAAGTTTAAGTGAAATATCACATTTTTAGCTGTTTGTAAGCAAGATATGTAATTTCTTATGGATGAAAAGAAAAGGAACAGTGTGTAACCACTAAGGCCTTTGTAATGTGTTTTAGCATTTCTGAACTGTATAGAAGGTTTAGAAATGTTTATCATTAGTTTGCATCTATTTGAAAAATGGTGCATAACTTAGTTTTTGCCAAGCAATAATAATAAGAAAACATGCTAGCAATTTAAAATGTAGACACCTAACTTCCCCTGGTCTTCAAGGTAAAAACCTTTCTACACACATGGATACATACATAAAAATGGTAGCAACCTGGCTTATCTATGCTACAAAAAGTCTGATTCTTCAAAGTAATTTTGTCATTGCAATGAACAATTTCAAAGAAAACAATGTGGGACCTGAAACTTAAAAGGTTTTGTAAGAAGTAGCTTTCAAGCAGTCAATTTTGCAGCTTACTGACATAACAGAGCTGATTCTCAACTCGCTGCTCCTTTTTTATGCCACTGAAGTAAAAATATGGATTATTTTTCAATGTTTTTCAATGGTAATGTTAAAAATTAAAAATGAGCAGTCAAGAGAAGTAGGTAAAAATTCACTCATAATTCATACAACTCCTTAAATGTGTATGTAAAACATCATATTTTCCCCACATAATATTGTGTAAAATACCACATTTCATTAAAAACTGGAGAATAACTTTCACTAGGAGCAGTGAATATTTTTCCTGAGCAATGTTGTAGAAATGAAATTGGCTTATTTTCAGATACAAAAGAAATGGAAGAGGAGAGATGGTTCAGGATCAGGGTCAAAGAGGACATTACTGTAACAGTCAAATTATAAATGCTTAGAAACCATATAATCGAACGGAACATTTAAATAAGAAACAGCATGTACACTGATAGGCCATATTAAAAGTGATGTTTAGGTTAAACACCGCCAAAGAGGCTGCGTGAATATAAATGGGATCAGAATTCATCCGTACAATCAAATGTATTGTGTGTCCCGATTTTCAACATTTTTTCTATTGTCCATAAGATTGACTACATCTTTAACCCTGAAACTTCCTTCCCTTCCATCCAGGTACTACAAATCTACACGTCACTATGTCTGCTGCTTTGTCTGTCTATCCCGGTGCCTTAATTCCATCTCCACTGAAATCTTCTTTTATGAATTAAGCAATGGGACATTTTATACATATACGTTTTGTTTAAAAGACCAGATAGACTGTGGCTGTAGCTGAATGTTAATCAACCTGTAATCGGCCATGCTGTTCACCAACGCATCTGGTTTGTACAAGGTTTTTGGTTGTCGCCGTTGCTCGAGGAAAAGATGGCCTACTGAGTCAGATTCCAGAGGGTCCTCAGAGGTTCTTTCCTGCCATGTCTTTGCTGTAATAAATGCACTTAGTAGGGAGGAAAATGTATGTTCCATCCCTCCTGGTCCCCTCCTTTGATCTTCCCATCTGTCTTCCCATTCTGGGGCTGCACCACCCCTACACCCCAACTAACACTAGCCAATGAAGTTGAGTCCCAGTCTTCTGGGTTTGGTTAGGGTACTGTTATATATGTCTTGGCCTTTTGAATCAGTAAAAACATATACGGATGCCAGTTCATCCACTCTGCTTAGGCCATAGTAGGACAGGGCTAGCCTCTTCCTGACCCTGGGTTACCTGGTCTCTCAGTGTCAGTTCCACTCTCCTCGGCCTGTAGTTGCCGTGGTGTGGACAGTTGTCTCTCCTTCTCTCCACAGGTTCCTGGTGGCTCCAATCAAATCGGGAGACAACAGGAGTCCACAGCTTTGCTTCAGGTAAGTAATATAGCCCTTCTGGGCTTGAATTATCTCCAAAAGTCCCTTCCTGGGGCTGCCACCACTTTCCCTTGGCAGGGCTTTGCTGGGGCTCTGCTCTGCTGGGTTGCTTGTTGCCTGCTGGGGAACCCACTTCTGGTTCCCCCTGCCTCCTGTCTGGTGGGGTATTATTCCCTCTTTAATGGGCCAGCTGGCAAATCAGTGCTGGCATGTGGCCATAAAATGTGCCTATGCTGGCACAAGGGCTGGTCCCAGCTCCTCCCAGGTCGGTTGCTTTTTGTTGTTGTTTTTTTCCCGTCCAGCACAGTGTTTTCCCTGGCTGTGGCTCCACACCCATCACTCCTTCAGCTTGGTATGGCTTTGCACTGGCTCCAATCATCTTTTCCCCCAGGTAAGTTCTCCTCTGGGGTTCTATTTCTGTCATAACCTTCCTGCAGCTGCTCCTTTCCCTCTTTTAAAATGTTTATGTTTAACATGAATACTTGTTTATATATAGACTAGCCACTTTAAAGTGAATTACCTTTTTTTAAAAAGAATCTACAGTACAAAACAATGGCCATGCTCAAACATATCTACTAGCTCTCTATTAATTTCAGTTCAAAATTGTCCTTCTCACCTCCACGACCCTCATCATGTCTCATCATCCTAACACCAACTTTTCCATTTCCCTGCACCTTGTGTGAGTATTTACACTAGTGCAAATAAATGTATTTTACACATTACCACTAATGTAAATAACTGCACAAAGTTCAAGCCAGTAGAAAATTAGGCACCCTTGGCTGCTCTATCACAAAGGGATCACATTGTAGTCATAAGCACCATCCCTTCTGAATGCCCCTGAACTCTGTATGCTCAAGGGTCATTCTGGAGTGAGTCAGTGAGAAGTAAAGCAACATGAAAAGCAATGTTTGTTTGATAAACATGCCTGACAGCAATGCCCTTAAGCATGATGTATTTCTTCATATGGTCTGCCTCCTAAACCAGAAGCTCCATCTGCATGTCATCCGAGGCAAACTAATTAGCATGGGAGCTGACTAATTGGTATTTTAGGCTAATTAGCCTAACTGAAGTGCTGAAGAGATGTGGCTACATTTCTTTCAGTTTAGGAAACAGCTTTTCCAAGCATCATAGCATGCTTGAAGGCACTGCTGCCAGGCTGGTAAGCTTTTCATGGAGACATGACTAGTAGCAAAGGAATGGCGAGGGCAGAGTTATACAGAATTTTGCATTCTTGCAACAGGCCACATACACCTTTGTAACAAGGAAAAGATTTAGAACAGTACTGAAGCCTTCTCATACTTTTGCCAGCAGCTTCCAAATTAAGGCAGTGCAAACAGTTTTCCCTCTGCCCTTGTCCTGGCATTGAATTTAAGCTCCTTGTCTCATTCCCTGAGCTGCTCCTTTGTTTAGTTCCAGCCTTTTCTATGGCCCTTGACACAGATGTATCACTGCTGCGGGAAGAACCTTTTCTGTTGCAGCTTTTGCCATTTCACACAGTCTTCCTGTATCTCCCCAATATCCTCACTTTCCTATCTGCAAATCTCACATGAAAACATTTTTTAAATCCCATTTACTATCCCTTTTAATTTTGCTTACAAAAACAATCAATAAAACAATGTAGGAGAAGGTTAAAGGAGAAGGGTATCAAAGATACCCTGAACTAATGTGTCTAGCTACATCTATCAATTCTACAGCCAAATAACTGGTAATGTTTCAGAATCTCCATTTCAGAAAACAGATATGCTTACCACTAGATGGCCTACTCCTCTCATAATCTAAAACTTCAGGGTCAGAATCACTCAGCTTTCAAACCTGCTCCTTGGAAATCCTTTTCCAAGCAGGCATAACAATAACAGTACCTTTTCTAGGTTATTTATTAAATATGTTTAGAAATTAGGAAATATTATTTCTTTTTTATTTGTTTTTAAATCCAGTATCTTGGAAATGTGTATCAGTAACATTTCAGTTTTCACAGATAGTTGTCTGTTTGTTGCTTTCTTGACTAGTTACATTATTCTTGATCCTAGTCTCTATCACCTTCAATTCATTTATCATTTTTGTATTTATCTCTATAATGAAAAGCAGTTGTACAAACAGTTCACAGATTTATACAGGTTGTGCCATATGCTTTAATCATTTGTATACCACAGAGTGACGAAAGTATCAGAACTTAATACAAATCTTGCCTGGAAAGCTCATGTGCAAGCCAAAACCTTCTACTTGGAATGCTGCCATACCAAATTACAACACTAAAATGTTTTCCTACAGAGGATATGAATAAGATCCTCAAGCTCCTAAAATGGTGTTGTGGTTAAAGGAAATGTGGGTGGAATGTAGGAAAAGCCAATATACTGCATGCCACCCTGAAAAAAAACCAAACTACTACAGAAAATAGATACCTAGTTCCTGTGGCTCTGAGCAGAAATAGGCATCTCAATCTGGGCATAATATAGTCTTTTAGTGGATTTTTCTGAGAAATCTACTTAGAAAAATGTTCTTGCTCTTTGCTCTGATGTGGCCATGCATGTAATTGTATACTGTTTCTGGTTTGCCTCAGTGAGGGGACAGATGTGTCTGATTGCCAGTGCGAGTGACAGGGGGCTAGAATAAATGAAAGTGCAGCATTGAAGTCAAGGGTGCAATGTCTACACTTATACTCTATTCTCCACAAAGCCTGTTCTACATGCATACTTTGTAGTTGGCCTTTGCGGGGCAGTGGAAGTAGATAATGAGGGAGAAAGTATGATCCATGGAAGAGCCACTCTCTATTTACCTGGGCTCTCTTGGTTGCCATGTGAGTTCTTAGATACAGAAACCCAACCTTCAGAACCTCTCAAAGGCGACAATGGGAAAGAAACCTTGCCAGGCAGCTACCACATATTCCAGGAAGTTTATTCTCTATCCACGGATTTCTCCACTGGAACAGTCATTTGGCTCAGGGAACATGCTCTTCTGAGCTCTATACAACATGCATTTTCTAACCACAGATGCTGTCTGACATTACTGATTTTTTCCTGAATAGTGGCATGCCACGTATGATTGATATTTTATAGTACTTTAATTGACATTTGTGCATTCTGTATTTGTATTATATTACTACAGATTATGAACTTTCCTGACAATGTTGCTACAAAAAGAAGCAAGGCCCAATTTATTTATAATGTGATAGTAATGCAGAAACAAAAGGTGACTTAACAGGGAAAGAAAGATGTTACAGCCAAAAAGCTCTCCTTAACCTTGCACTTTCTAACTAAGGACCAGACACAATTTCTGTTCTCCCCTCAGACAATCTCCTACTGGCCCTGCCTGCACAGAAAGGTATAGATCAAACGCCTCCTTATTTGAACCACCCGTGTCAGGTGTACGTCCAACATGTAAAGAACAGAAAACAAAGGAGAGTTGAGACTATGACTAGGGACCTATTTAATTTGTGATTTTACAGATTTTGTGGAAACTGAAATCTGAGACTGTCCACAAAGTCAACTTAAAAAAAAAAAACTTAATAGAAATCAAATGCTGCCTCATAGGCCACTCAGGAAGGGAAGGTGCTGGCCATCAGGGTAGCATGAAGAGCAGCCAGCAGTCATGACAATGGCCACCCCCTTGTTCCTAATCCCCCACCCCGCCTTTCCCTCAATCAGTGGCAAGGGGCAGGGCCACACAAAGGGCAGCCAGCAGCCAAGATAGTGACTGCCCCCTCATGCCTTCTGCCCCCTGGGGCCTCTCTGCCAGTCAACGGGGAGGTATAGGGCCACCGGGAAATGCCCATGACATTGGCTGTTTGTGACATGACCAAGCTGTAATTACTCCTTCGTCTTGCTGCGAATTAAGTAGGTCCCTAACTATCACATCTTGATTCTGTCTTTCATAACAGCCTTAAAAGATTCGCCCACATCACAAAAAGCAATTGAATGTTCTAAATGAATGTTTTCCATAGTAGCAACAAAACATAATAAATAATATCCCTGATTCAACCTACTGGATACATATATCCAGTGCAAATTTCCATGCAAAATTCCCACTGATTTAAAAGAAAAAGTATTAGCTGCTGGCATTTACTGAGTGAAAAAAAAATTATTACATAGTTCATGCTCAATAAATACTACTAGTTCCCTAAATACTTTACCATATAGAACAAACTAGTTGCCTCAAGAGTCTAGATTTACTCTAGCTATTTCTGTAAGTCAAATTATGTGACTACAGAATGTGTATATTTTCTGAATTTCTCCTAACCTGTAATCCCAATTATTTGCTGGGACACTATAAAACCATCTAAAACATTTTTTTCTAGATGATTTGAGATTTGTTTCTTTTATTCCACTTTCAGCCAGAATTAAGAAGAAAATTAAGCAGACCATATTTGGTATGCTTTTCAAATATACTTTGTTACATTTCTTGGATCCCTCATGCTTTTATGGTGTTCTTTACCTTTAAACCATAACATTAATGCCTTTCTGCCAAGGAAAGCATCATAAAAGTTTTAATATTTGGAACCTGAATCTATAATCAAACATAAATTTTATGCCATAATAAATATTTTCTAGAATGTAATGGTGGCCATTTTATAGTATAATGCTGTTAAGAGACATTCCAAATAAATATATATCTATATTTCCATTTTGTGTTTCAATCTCATTCTGTTCTGTATAGATCACATGAAATGCAACAGTTCCTCACCCACAAGATAACAGCAACAGTAGTCTTTTGTTGACAGTAGATTCCACTTTTTCTCCTCATACATGAGTGAAAGAGTTTCCAGAAACAAACTAACACTGAACTTGTTTTTAAATTCTTTAAATGAAATTTGGAAACGCAAGTAAGACTAGTAAAGAGTGTTAATCCAAACCAAGTGCTTGTATGTTCAGTGTTACCAAAATAAATGAAATACCTGTAAATAAACAAATATGAAGTTATGTAAAATACAAGGACAGTCACTGTTTTTAAAGCACTTCAGAGTTCTAAATATCTTAATAAATTCTACATTATCTTACAACCAGAAATGACTGTCTGTTCTATCTGATGAGCATAAAATAGATGCATATACCGTGCCTTTGTGTAAATGAAACTTTCCACTACATCCTCTGCTACAATAATTCTGCAGGCAGCATAGGATTCTTCAAAGCAGGGGCTCTGTAATATCACTGTGGAATGTTCTTTTTTGCTCTTCCGTGCAGGTGCACCATGTCCCTGCTAGCACTTGCTGCTGACAACAGTGCACAGGCTAGTTCAGCATCTTCAGTAAGGTTGCATGCATGTTTAAAGTTAAATGCGTACTTAAGTGCTAAACTGGATCAGAGCCAGAGTACTCGGCTGCTTGCAGAATTGCTTGCCTTATTTCATTTTAAAAAGTCAATATAAAAATAATTTTACCTTTAAAAATAATGTTTATACAATCAGAACGTTAGTACCCTAAAACTTCATTTCTTATTCTCTAAAAACTGGGAGGTATTGAAAGCTTTCTGCCACCTTCACTCCTGTAGATACATTCAAATCAGTGAATGCCCAATTGGTCTTATCCAGATTTCGCAGTGAGACATAATCTAGTCTGTTTCCATGCTTAACCAGTCTGGTTTAGGACACCACACCATTCCCAACTTATACCACTTCACTTCTTTGGATTTTAGAAACAGCAAGAAGAAAGTCCTGTGTGGTGGAACCACATCAAATTACTATGATTTGGATGACAAAACCCTTATGACCTAATCAGTTACTCATAATTAGCCATCCACCTGCCACTCTTTATTGGCTGTGGACACAATTATGCTATTCCACTATACACTTAGTCACTAATAATGTCCCAGACAGAGGCTGAACTAAATACCCCTTCTGCCCCACTCCTTCAGTATCAAAGGGCAGGCCACAAAAAGTGGTCTATGATACCAAAAAGAATGAGAAAACGCTTAGATATTAGCTTGGAGGAAACATTGATGATCAGGACATTAAAATTATACATCTTTATTATCGAACCCAACAACAAGACCCAGAGAATGTCCTGGAATAGTACCTGAGCCAGAAACCAGCTGTGCTAGGTTCTTGCCGATCATGAAGGTGCACAATATACAAAAGCACCTTTCAAAAAACTTCAGTTACATTACATCTAATTCCTTTATAACATTAGAGCTTTGCAAACTATCCCAAAGTATGATTGTCTAGGATATCTGAGACACCCATCTCAGTCCTGGTTGCACTATCCCAAATGTTTACTGTGTATTGCTAACTGTCAAATGAAGGCAAAAACAGGACTCGAGTATCTTTTTAAGCTACCCCCTGTTGAGTGCGTCTTGAAAAACTGTTCTGTTGAAGATAGATCCGATCCATCAGCTTGAAAGCCTGGCTTAAGCTGTAATTATGCTTTCAGCTCTGAGGGTTTCTGCTATGGGGTAAGCGAGGGTGGTAGCCATCAGACTTATATTTGAAAATCAGACCCACAGACTGAAAATATAAAATTATAAAATTTAAAATTTAAAAATATAAAATATAAAATTATGTCGTCATATATTGTTGTAGATGGTAAACTTTCTTTCAAAACACAGTTTGCAAAATGTTGTTACATTTTTAGCCTATTTTCCAAAAAACACCTCTACTAAGGAGATAGTACAAACAATAGTTCATCTGGATAACTTAATGTTTCCATTACATTACAATCACAGAACAACTAATTACATACTCCATAAATCATCATATTTTGTTATGAAGCTCATAATAGCAAAGGTCTAATAAATAGATTCTCCCCCTCTGGCCACTACCAATTGAGCGGAAAAATACTTATTTATGAAGCTTTGGTAATAAAATGTGAATAATTCAAACTGTTTCTATAGTAGAGAATCAGCAGTAGAGTACAGTCTTATTTGCATATAAATGAAATGATGCTTTAGTGTCAGAGTGGAGAATTAAATAATATGAATTTTTACAGAGCAATCCTGACACTGCCATAAATATTAAGGCCATAAGTTGTAGCTTCCTAAAATCTCATTTTATCTTTTATAATAAAAGATATGACTGAGGGGCCAAATCCTGCTCATTTTGCACATGTTAATTTTCCCACTGAGAGTGAAATTGCCAAGTAAATAAGGTTACTAGATTCAGCCTTATGTCATATATTGAAGCAAGAACTAAAAGCTATCCACATACCCATTAGGGGAATAGAAATTGAAGATTGGCAAGGGGGAAAAAATGACAAACTGGGAAAAATTTGGAGAATAAAGAAGGAAAACTGCAACTCTGTAGGCTCAAAGAACAATCTCAAATAAAACAAACAACGGAAAGAAAACAATTCCAAAACTGTATGGAGTATTTCTATATTGGCATCTCTAATGTCATACACAGAGAACAAACAATTTCACAAATCATACTCCAAATCAGGGGTCAGCAATGGTTTTGGGCAGAGTGCCAAAAACACCTGCAACCTCAACTTGTAAGATGCTGGCATGCCAGGGGTCGATGGTGGGGAAGTTGCAAGGGGCCCAATCCTTATTGTGGTAGCGTAGCCCTGGCCCCTTCCACGCCGTTCACCCTGAGGCATGCATGCCAAGCAAAATGCTTTTGAGAACCACACACTGGCACCTACGCAGGGGTTGCCTACTCCTGCTCTGGGCTATCCTCTTTACATAGCCAAGGATTGCAATAGCCATCATTATTACATAGTTGCACAGCACTTGCATGCAGGTGCATGTCCATTATGACCTCTCTAAACTTTTTAAACTTACTGAAATTGCTTGTATTAAAACAAATTTTGAATAGGCACAGCATATCAAATATGTGATTGCTCCATATAACCTTGTTTCCCCTAATTCATTCTACCTGAGTCATAAAGGATGCTGAGTTTTGGTAATTTTCCTGTGACATCACAGGTAACCCCCTTATTACCCAGCTGGGAATAGTAACACGCAGACTGGAAAAATGATGGTCCATATAATCACATCCACACCTAAGGACGTATTATTTTAAGGCCTACTGACAACTTTACTGAATTTATTGTGAATCTTACGATGCTTACTGTTTTTCTTAAAGCACAAATTCCCAGATACAAGGAAATACAGGTGTCCATTGCCAACCATGGCTTTGTCAACCATGGTTTTGAGTATTCACGCTTTACAGAAGGTGGGGGGGTACCACTTGGAAAATCCCCCCTACAGCCCCAATGGCCCTGCTCATGCCTCTCACTCCCCAGACCCACAGCTTTTCTGGTGCCCCTAACCCCCCCACCCATAGCCCCTGTTCCCCCAGCCCTGCTGGTTTTGCCAACCACAGGAACTTCCAGGAACCCCTGTGGTTAGTGATGGAAGCCTGTACTTGACAATCTCAGATTTCATTTAAATAAATGCCTAGCCCCCATTTGCACTGAGAAAAATATGAAACAAATTACAAGGCAAACCATTTTAAAAAAAACTCTAATGGCTTTTCAATCAATCTAATTTTTACACATGAGTTTTGTATGACTGAGATTTGCCTTAAGCTGCTGTTAAAGATGGGCAAGACTTGTCACTAGACGGTAGTTCCAAACAACAAACAAAAATATAAACACATACCAAAGTTTCCTTGTTATATTTGAGTTTTGGGCTAATGGAAGATGAATAACGTCACTTATTAATTACTGGAGTGCATTTTCATAGATATAACGTGTTTGACATACTGCCAAAGCAATAACATATTGGCAGGTGTTCCAGACAATATAGGAAGGAAATTAGGATCCCATACCTCTGCCAATGATAGATAAGTTTGTCAACTATCTCCCAACCATGGGCGGCTGGTGCCTCCTGATACTGGGGAGGGGGGCACCAGCAGCCGATCACCAACTGGAAGTGCAGGTGGCAAACCCAGAAGTGCTGCAGACACTTCTCTTGGTGCTTCCACAGTCTTGGGAGAGAAGGGGCACAAACCGTTACCCCCTACTCCCTAGCCAGCAAGGGCCAATCTTGGGAGGGGGGCACATTACCCCCTGCTACACATTGCCTATGTTCCCAACTATAATCTTCCTTTTTCATGGAAAATCTATTTAGGAGATTTCAGGCCTGTGTACTTATTGGGTTGGTCTAATAAAAGATATCAAATTCACCCAAGGAACCTTGTCTGCCTATATCCTTAGACCAACATGGCTACAACCTAAACCCCTGCAAGCAGGGAACCTGCACTCATTTTTTGATTTGCCTCACACAACCACACTTCAGAAACTTCATTTTTTCCCTTTAGAGTAGTTTTCAACCTCTTTTGTTCCAGGACCCATTTGTAAACATTGATGGCCGGTCCTGATGCAATGCCCTCACTCCTGAACCACTGTCCCCTGCCCCCTTCCCCTCTGTGTGAGGCAGGAGGTGGGATATGTTGGGGGGAGCAAGCAGCCCCTCGCAGGCTGGAACTCTGCCACCCCGCAAGGGAAAAGCCACATTCCTCTACGTTTTTCTCCTTTAAAGGAGAATCTATTTTTAAAGTTTGTCTGAGACCCTTTCATATATTCTTACAACCCACAGGTTGAGAAACGCTGAACACGTTGCCTTTTTATCATACCTGGATGGTACAATTTCTTTTTTCTGAGTTCCTAGCTAATATGGACAGTTAAGTCTGAGGGATTTAAACAGAAACTGGAGTTAAGGCACTCTCCATCCTCCCTTCCTGAACCGCAAAGAAACTATTTGTCTGTGGTGACAGATGACAAAACAAGGAGCAATGGTCTCAAGCTGTAGCAAGGGAGGTTTAGGTTGGATATTAGGAAAAAATGCTTACTAGGAGGGTGGTGAAGCACTAAAACAGGTAACATCTAGGGAGGTGGTGGAATCTCCATTCTTGGAGGTTTGAAGGCCTGGCTCAACAATGATCTAGTTGCGGATGGTCCTGCTTTGAACAGGGGGTTGGACTAGATGACGTCCTGAGATCCCTTCCAATCCTTATTTTCTATGATTCTATTTGTAGAGCAAGGGATTACTCAGTATGAATAGGTGGTAGAATATGGGGGGTTATTAATTTTAGAATTTTTTTAGTTTAAGCTTACCATACTGTAATGACTGCTACAAAAGTTGCTCAAGGAACTTTTCCAGGTTCAACCTTTGAACAAGTTACACTAAATAAAATTAATGTCCTCTGTATGGTATAGACAATAAACAGAATATTCCATGTCACAGTCTAGGGAGCAGGAGAGTTGTGTATCAAACTGCTGGCAGCCTAATTGTCTGCAGGACACACAGTTTTGATTACAAGTACAAAAAAAAAGGCTATAGTAAAAAAATAAAGTTATAGATAAAAAAAAATCTAAGAGCCAAATTCTTCTTTCATTTACAATGTACCTCTCCACTGACTTCAGCTAGAATGCTTCAATGCAAATAAGATTAGAATTTTTTAATTTTTTATTTTTATTTCAATCTCTCTTCCTGGCCCTGGTCACTGACATAAAACAATACACAGGCACAAAATTACCACCAGGGTTAAAGAATACATAGCGCAATGCTGAAGTATTGAATCACCTCCACAGCTAACTATACTCTTAAATCTAACATGCAGGTGATCAATAGCAATCATTCATTAGGTATAAACATATCCTGGCCATGTACCCTTCCCTCCAGTTATGTCCTTTACACTAATAGCAGGTAAATGGTTGTATAGATACACTCTCTGCAACTACAAAAACCTCCTACTGCTAGGATGATCCTCCTGTATCTGCTTAAGCTGTGGATGCTGGCTAGTGGCTACTGTATACACCAAAGTCTAAAGCTGTTTAATTTTTTGGTATTTTTTGATTCTTTGTTCTCTGTAATATTCTCTGCTATATAATTAAATAGTAAAGTAAGACAGGAAGCAAAATTTACTGGAGTAAATCTGGAATAAATTCAGCATCACAGGGGCTGTCTAAGGAATATACACCAGTGCAAGTGAAGGCACAATTTGATGCACAGGTTGTGATTATCTTCCAGTCACTGCACATAAGGAATAAAAGCTATAAGGGTGTTGTCCTGTTGCATATAGCAAAATGTGCCTGGAATTAAGAGCTTCAGGCTTGCATAAAACATAGCTTCAGATTATGGACAGCCTATGTACATTCTCTCTTGGATCTTGGAATCAGAAAATTAGGGTTGGAAGAGACGTCTGGAGGTCATCTAGTCAACCCCCCTTCTCAAAGCAGGACCATCCCTAACCATATCATCCTGGACCAAGGTTTTATCTAGCCAAGTCTTAAAACCTCCAAGGACAGAGATTCCACAACCTCTCTAGGTAGACTGTTCCAGTGCTTTACTACACTTCTGGTGAGAAAATTTTCCCTTATATCTAACCTAAACTTCCCTTGCTGCAACTTGAGACCATAGTTGCTTGTTGTGTCATCTGCCATCTCTGAGAACAGTCCTGCTCTATCCTCTTTGGAACCCCACTACAGGTAGTTGAAGAGTGCTATTAAATGCCCCCTCACTCTTCTCTTCCCCAGGCTAAATAAATCCAGTTCTTTCAGCTTCTCCTCATAAGTAGGGACCTACCAAATTCAGAGTGATGCACTCTCATTTCACAGGCTGAGTGCAGCACCCAACACCATTCTCACAGCAGAGGTGTTGTGAATAACCCCGAGCCATTTCTTTGAAGGCCTAATAAATGGCCTCGAGCCATCCTCCCAAGACAGAATACACAGGGAGACTGGAAGGTTGT
>JAGPOW010001543.1:30591426-30644530 GCA_030014935.1 Caiman crocodilus
ATAAAAGCTTTTTTTCTTTCAAACTTCCAACTGGCATTCATATATTGGCGCTCATGCATGCCGGGCAACGAATTCAGACTTGGGCTGAAGCATAACAGAGGGAGCAGGCCCTCCATGCCTTTGATTGGCCAAGAGGCCCCAGAAGTCCCACCCCTCCCTAGAGATTGACAGATAGCCAGCAGCCTCATTGTTCCTCTCCATGGAGGACCACCTTGATGGGGTGGAGAGGCTTGCATGTATGGATGACTAAGAGCAACTGTAAGGAGTCTTGTACTCCTGGTAGGGTCACCTATGGCACTAAGGTTAAAGGTGAGGTATCAGACAAAGAGCAGTCCAACACAACAGAAAGACCTCAGCTGTGGAGTAGGCACATGCAGAAGGCATACTTCTCAACAGCTGCAAAGGTAGATGTGGGCTGCAGTGGAAGAGTAACCCCCGTCTTGGATCTTCTCATCACAGGTTTCTCCTTGAGTTCCCTGTGGTTGTCAACGAGCAACAGCCTCCTCACATAAAAGGAGTCAGGCACAGGCTTCTCCCAGTGGGTTAAGGCCAGTAGGAGAACATTACCAACATTGATCTATAACCCTTTACGTGACCGGTGGGAATGATCATCCTTGACCATGAGGGATCGCTGAAACCTTCTTGGCAAACAAGGGCACGTTGCTAGGCTCATATACAGCTTAATGTCCACTATAACCCCCAGGTCCTTTCCTACAGCCAGTGGCGACGCGTAGGGGTGCGCCGGCACCCCGAGTGCCAGTGCACCCCCTGACCGACCACGCTCCCCGCTTAGGCAGCGGGCAGGGGAGAGCGCTGGTGCCCCCTGCCCAAGCGCCGGCTGACCGCTGCAGCCCCTCTCAGAAGCAGCTACAGGAATCGGCCGTCGCGGGATTGGCTGACCCCCCCTGGGTGGCAGACTCCGCCCCGGTTGGCAGGATCGGCCAGGCGGCAGACCCCTCCAGGTTGGCAGAACTAATTGCGGCGGGATTCTTGTCCCCCCGACTAAGACGACACCAGGCAAAGCTGCAACGGAGCACGCAGCACGAGACCCTGTCGCGTTGATCCCGAGCTGCAGCCGAGAGGCTCTCGCGACACACCCACGATAAGGAAGCGCGCGGCAGCTAACGTCAGCCGAGGAAACACTGAGCGCAAGCCGCGCTTTCCGGGTGCCCGCCTCTTCCCGCGGGCCTTGGCCAATAGCAATCTTGCTTCCTTAGGGCCGCTACCCCCGTTCCAGCCAGGCGCTTCTAACAAGCGCAGGGATTGGCTGCTGAAGGTCCTCCAGCAAAAGGCGGCAGCAGGCAAACGGAAAAAGAAGTAGCGGCGAGTACCTGAGCGAGTCGCAGAGCTTTCGTGAGTCCCATGCCCGCCCCTGCCCCTACCCCTGCCCCGGGGAAGCGGGCGCGGCGCTGTAAGGGCCTGGATCCGGCGAGCTAGAGGGAGGGCGCTGGGCTGGGGACAGGCCAGGCGGGTTGGGTGCGGTGCGGTCCGTCCGCGGGGATGGGGGTCTGGCCTGGCCCGGCCCGGCCCTATGCTGGGAGCCTCCCGCGCTGCTGACGTCTGCTCTGCTCGCTCCCGGCCGGGCTGTGCGCAGGATCCCGCCCCCCGCTCTGGCCTCCGGGTGCAGCTGAGCCTTGTTGCCCCCACGCGAAGTCCCTTCACTTGTCCGTGCCGCGCTGGCCAGGCCCGGGATGGAGGTGAGAGGAAATAGTCTGAGATCAAACGGCTGTTTTTCCTTCCGGGATGAAGGTGTCCGTAGTGCCACTGCCAGCCCCAGCCCCAGCCCCAGCCCCAGCGTGTTTGAACCGGGCACTCGCAGCCTCTGCCCCAGCCTCATCCCCCTTTGTGCGGTTTGCTTTTCTTGTTAGCCCCAATAAGCAGCAGCCCTCTTTCCCTCGTGCAGCTGGTGTGCTCCCCTCCCGCAGAACACTCCCTGGTTTTGTGTTCAAATTGTGCTTCTTCTCCCAGCTCCTCCTTGTCTCCAGCCCTCTGGGTGCTCAGTCTCTGCTCAGCAGCTCCCAGCTCTGCTTTGTCAGGCTCCCTGTCTCCTTATCCAGCCATTGGAGGTTGTGTTTGAGTAGGGTGTCTGGTCTGCTCCAGGTCATATCTGTTCCCTGCCTGTTTGCTGTCTCTCCTGGCTCCCATCTTCTTTTCCAAGCTCCTCATCCAGTGTCAGGACTTTTCTACAACAAGCTGCTCAGCCCCTGGACCGTCCAGCACCTGACAGCAGCTGCTGCAGGGCTGGTGCTCAACTGTGTGGCACCTCCCAAATCCAGGCAGTTCCATCAACTCATCTGTCCTGGCAGAGTGCAAAGGGCTGCCCTGGATAGGCACAGCCACTAAAGGAGCCCTCATTGCTGGCAGAAGGTGCAGGGTTATCTACTAGGGTGAATTTGATTTAAATCACTGGTCAGGAAGCTTAGATGTAATCACTTTCTACAAAAAAGTGCATTCTGATTGTTTGATATCCTTCATTTAATTTCTTGAAACTTTGCACTTTTAGAGAAAGGTAAGAGCTTGACTGTACATACACAAACTTGCACAGAGACAGGCTGATGAGTGGGGAATCAGGTTTGTTGTCTATCATCTCTATATACTGCTGTTAGCAAGGATGTTATTTCTGGGGTCAACAAACTCTCCCTATGCCTGAAGAAGTAAGTTTGTGCCCAAAACCTTGCAAAGAACATTTTTTACAACTATTTGGTTGGTCTAATAAAAGATACCATATCTACCCAAAAAAACTTGTTTACTTATGATCTCTGGAGACACAAATCCACAGCTTGAGAACTGAAACAAAGTATCACAGAGATAGCTAATGGGATCTTCTAGACCAGTGGTCTCCAACCTTTTTAAGTAGGAGATCACTTTTGGCATTTAAAAGCAATACAAGATCTGTGTATTGCCCCCTTCCCCCTGCCCAGCAGCTAAGTCTGTGGGGAAGGAAGGGGGTGCAGATTGAGGCAGAGGGAGGAAAAAATTATTTGGCAGCATGCCTCCCCAGCAGTCAAGTCCCACCCACCTGGGGCCTACTCAGCTTATCCCTGCTTCTGCCTCTGTGGCACTGTCCCTCACTGCAGGGGGCCTTGATCTAGCCCTTGCCCCTTCCCTCCCCCACAGACTGACCTGCTGGGCTGGGATGTGCACGTGCACGCATGTGGGGCACTCAGCCCCGCCCTGCTTCGTCCCTGTCCCCCATCACGTGCCTTGTATGGACTCCAGGAGGCTCCAGGATCTACCACAAGAGACTCTGAGATCTACTGGTAAATCAAGGTCACCATCCAATGGATCACTGTTTTAGACTGAGTACTGAGTCCCACTGGATAGAGTGATTTTCTTTAATCTTTACTAATCTACAGAGGAGCCTCTGGGAGCCCCAAAAGATTGGGCCCCTATTATAGTCCATGGCCTGTTGTTACCTATTTATAAAACTTTTTAAAAGGTTACATGAATATATTGTTTCAAATAGAATTTATAATTTATATACTATTTCATGATTGTATCTTCGAGCTTTAACTTATATAAAGATAGTTCTAATTTTAAATAAGTTTTTTTTTAAAAAAAGCTTCTTAACCAAAAATACAATTAAATAAAAAATCTTATTTAAATTTTTAAAAATCCAGGCTTTTTTTGGTTGGTGGATTTTGTTTTGGTTTGTTTGTTTGTTTTTTAGAAATTGTTGATTTTTATCCATCCTGAAGTGTAAGTATCTTTCTTTCTAAGGAAGGATATTGATGCCTGTTAAATGCTCTTAGGAACATATAAAGGCATAATTTGGCTGTTCATCCTCCCTTTTGCTGTAGAAGAGGTGGATTTGGCCGCATGTGTTAGTGTTCCCCTTTCTGGCCACATCAGAGGTGATTATGATGTCAGTGAGCAGTGAAGGACTTACCCAGGTCACCTTCCCCAAATCTCACTGGAGTGGAGAGTACTATCCCTCATATCTGTTTGATCCCATTTTTTCTCGAGTCTTTAGCCACTGCCCTCAGCCCCTGACACTTTACTTTCAGATACCTTTGTGATGGAAACAGCACTGAAGGCTCATCAGAATGAGCAGCACCCTCAGCATGCTGAAGACTTCCAAAAGAAACATGAACAGAATAGTAAACTCTCAGGTATATATTTGAACAATAGGCAATCGATTAGACTACTTTAATCTCTCCTTCCTTTCCTTTTGATAACTCTCAAGATCAACAGTAATGTATAGGTATGTTGTTGTTAGATACAGTCCTGTAGGACGTATATTAGGGGAACTGATAGAGATTTGGGGTGCTGATACTGATAGCCGATATTTAAAGAGCTATATCAGCCGTTCCCGATCTAATATCTGATACAGCTGCCATCAAATGGTAAGTCCTGTATAGTAGAAGGGGTGTGGCGGGGGGGACACAGATCAATGCCCACTACAGTGAGAGAAGGGGCGGGGGCAGGGGCAGGCATGGGACAGAGGTGCAGCTCATGGGGTGGGGGCAGCTCCTGCCACTGCCTGCAGCCCCAGGGGGGTGCCCCTGAATCTGCATAGCTCAGCGCATGCTACAGCTGTGGAATGGACCTGGTGCTGCGCAGGGCTCTTCTTGGCAGGGGCTGGTCTGGAAGCAGGCTCCGTCAGCGCTGGGAGGAGGCTACAGCCACCCCTAATTTCATCAGAGCTCTGCTCCCGCCCTGCACTGCCACTCAGCGCAGCCCTGGTTTTCCTGGCATTTTGGTGGAGGTGGGGCGTTCAGGCAGGCTGTGTTGGGTGGTGGCTTGGGGCTGAGAGAGGAGCTATGGCAAAATTTGGGGTGGTTGCAGCCTCCTCTCAGCGCTGCTGGAGTCTGCTCCAAGCCCAGCCCCCACTAAGAAGAGCCCCATGCAGTGCTGGCTTCAGCTTCACCCTGCAGCTGCTGCCCGCCCTGCACTGAACAGATCTGGAAGCACATGCCCCACCCAGCCCTACCTGGGTGCAAGCAATGGGAAGAGCTGCCCCCACCCCATGAGCTGTGCCTCCATCCTGCGCCCCCTCACAATCCTGACTGGGCAACACCTGCCCTTGTCCCTTCCCTCACTGTGGGGGTCTTGATCTGCCCCCACTATGCCCCTCACCTTCCAACTTACCAGCTGGAGGCAGCTTTCCGTGCTGCCAGCTCTGCTCTGTGCTGGGGCATTTATTGGCCAAATTATCAGCCCCATCAAGCTTGTATCCGACGTAGACAATTTTTTTTGTTTATGTTGGTACCGATCCGATATTGAACCGATGTATCAGTGCACCTCTAGTTTATATTAATTTTTCATGTAACAGTTTTTGAATGAAACTTTTCATGCTTATTTCCAGGTCTGAATCTGCACAACATGCAGATTATAAAGTGCCTTACAGAATCGATGCCCTCATCCTTTTTAAATATTTATTTCATAATAGATCATTATAAGAGGATTTTTCAAATAACCATTTTCTTTGGTGACTTCAATTCTGGTGGCTCTACTTCAGTCTCCTAGTGAAAAAAACTGAGAGAGCTACTTCTCCATTTCTCCTCATAACACTTCTTAGCCTTGTCCTTTATATACCTATGGAAGTGCCAGGCTGGCTGAAATCCCATTCCTGTTCTTAGTCTCCCGCTTCTGTAAAAATGTCAATAGTGTTTTTGTTGTTGTTTAATAAGAACACTGTTAAAACTAGGTTCAGCCCCCACTTGTTTCTTATAAACAGGGCTAGCCTGTATTACAACAGTGACTTCTGGTTACTACTGGCTTGAGCTTGATTTAAAAACTGAAAACAATAACTAAAAGTCAGAGGCATTGTCAGTCCGCTGCTCAATCATTTCCAGCAGCTTGTAGAATTGAAGGAAAATATTCTCCAACCCCATTCTGTTTCACAAATTAATGCATATATAGTTCATTTTAGTAAGAGAAGGAAATGTCTTTAAAATCTAACCTCAGGAAACTTCTTCCAGGACTCTTTAGATTATATGATGTTAATGCTGTGGTTGTCATTTCCATCTCTTTAACAGTGGAGCAAGTTCCATGCTAAATGGGCATGGAATGCAAAAAGAGGACAGGTAGAGGTTGCTCTACTGCTCTGTCACAAAGCATGAATTTCAGTTTGTGGCCAGAACCCTGAAGGATCCATGATAGCAAGGGCTATATTGATTCAGCACATTTTACAAGTACTTGCTGTCTATTTCCTCTTCTCTGGCTAGAGCAAGGATGGGCAATTATTTGGACTGGAAGGCCACTTAACAAGTTCTGGTGAGCTGCTGAGGGCCGGGAGGCTTGTGGGGAGATGCTAGTTGAACCTGTCCAACCCACTGGGAGCCTGAGAAGGGGGGGCTACACCCTGGGCCACTCCACCCTGCTGCATCTGGGGCTGGGCCATGCCATGCAGCACAGACTTCTTGCTCCCCACATTCATTGCTCCTGCTCCAGTTCCCGTTGACACTGGTGTAGTGCTGGCACTGCACCTGCTGGCAGCCAGGCTCACACAGCAGAGGACACAATGCAGGGCACTGAGTAGCCCTCCCACTCACCCACTGTGATGAGCCACTGCCATCACATGGCACTAGGAAAGTTGGGGGTAGCTACCCTCAGCTGAGAACTCCCCAACCAGGCCAGGGAAGACTCGCTTCCTACTAGTGCTGTGGCAATGGCAGCAGCTCATTACAGTGGGTGGGCAAGCAGGACAGCTACTCAGCATGTTGCATTGTACCCCATTCCATGCAGCCCCGCCCGGCAGCCGCAGTGCCAACAGGAAGCTGCCAGGGGGAGAAGGGGGTGGAGGACTCTGTGCTCTACATGGCTCAGTCCAGACCCAGTTAAGGCACAGGGTGCAGCCCTCCCTCCTCAGGATCCTAGCAGTGATTGGTGAGCTGCATATTAATTGGTGGGCTGGATACAGATCGAATTTTGCCCACCCCTAGGCTAGAGCCTGCCACTGTAGTGCCTCTGCAAGCTCTAGTAGCATAAGCTATGTCTGGACAGACTTTTGGCTTAGACATTTGGTGAAGTCGAACTGAGTTGACTTTTTATCTAGCATTTCTTTAAAAAAGCCTGAAAAGTTGCCTTGAGACTTTTATGACCAACCTGATAGGAATCTGAAACCTTGTGAAGAGGTTGAAGGCTGTTTTCAGAGATGTTAAAGTTGCTCTGTCATCTGTTCATAGGCTAAAGCTAAACTGTTATTTGGGATGGGGTGGGGTGGGAACACAGGTAATAATCTGTACATTGTGTCAGTGTTGGGGAGTTCATTTGTCCAAGCTCCAGACTTTTCTGAAGGGATTTCATTAACAAAAGAAGTTTCCTGTAGGAAGTTTATCTTTTTTTAGTAAAAACTTTAAAGATTCTAATTCCTAGGCACAGTAAGGTTCAGCATGCAGAACAAAACTTTAGGTACTTGTTTCAACTGCAGTAGGGTTTACAGCAACTTAATTCTAAACCTGAACCATATTATTTTGAAGAATAATTTACTTTTCTAGTCTTTGAATTGTTAATTTATCTCTGATGGCAAAGCAATGATATGTAACTAGCTGGAAGTTTAAATATTTACTTTGCTTTAAAGCAAGGAGGTGGTAGATGAAAAGGATTGTGATGAGAAATACATCTTTTTATCATTTGTAAGAAGCCAAAGAATCGAGTCTCTAGAAGACTTAGTGTGCATTTTAACTGAAAAATAAGTAGAGCCACAAAGAGTGAAAATGTTTGTCTCAAACATAAGATCTCTTATGTTTGTCTTACATTAGACAGACATTTCCAAGATATGTATTGCCCTAACTTATTTTTTAAAATCAAACTTCTGAAGACTTCAGAAAACTCTCTTTATGTTTTGAGATTTCTTGTCACAAAATGATAAGCATCTGTTTGCTGAAAGAACTTGGATTATGTACAAATATAAAAAACAAAATGTAAATGAAGAGGGAAGACATTGTGTTCTGCTCTGCTTAATAAGGGGTTTTTTTTTCTTTTTACTCAAATTTTCTAACATGAGTTTAACATCTGGAGTGTTAACACTTCATTGTTAGTTGTGTAGGGAGTAAGTCCTCAATTGTGCAGTCTTAATGTCTAAAGTTTTACTTTTGACTAACAACACTGACAGAACTTTATCAATTCTAAAATGGCTATTGTACTTAGTTTACTATGACTTTGTAGAATGGCAGCATTGCTGAGCCGCTTTACTTAACAACTTTGCCTCTCGTATTCATGGAACCATAGAAAATTAAGGTTAGAAGGGACTGTAGGGGAGGTCAAACCTCATGCTCAAAACAGGACTATCCCCAACTAGATGATTCTAGCCAGGGCTTTGTCAAGCCAGGCTTTAAAAACCTCCTTAAACAACTCCAAGACTCCACCACCTTTCTAAGTAACCTGTTTTAGTGCTTCATCACCCTCCTAATGAGAGTTTTTCCTAATATCCAACTTAAAATTCCCTTGCTGCAACCAGGAACATTGGTTATTACCAGGCTTAGATCCTACAAACTATATGGACAGTTCAGTCATGTTTAACATATTTATTTAAACGTTTAATTAAAGTAATAATGATACAATATGTTTTCCAAAATGGAATCAACACATTGCCTTTTCATCATTGATCAGGCAATCAACGTTAGTTCAAACAGACAAACAAACACCACACAAATTAACTCAGTTTCACATAGATTTTTTGTGTAATGCAGACAAAAACTTAAGGTAACAGCTGTTAACAAGGACCTTTTAAAAGAAAGGAAGGAAACATCTTGGTTGTTAAGGAAAATCACGAGAGAATGACTGGTTAAAGTATACAGTCTCAGGAGGTCACAGAAATAAAACATGCCATGCCATCAAAACAGATGTAATTGCTTTCCTGCAGCACCATGCATGGTCTTCAGGTGGTGCAGACATGCCCAGTGTGGGAAGCAGCATTTTAAGAACAGTGAGGCTTTTTAGTATGTACAGTTATTTTTAAAAGCTCCAATGCCTTTAGCTACATTTTGAAAATGTAAATTGAGAGGTCTAACAGCTCAACTCTCAGGTTCTTGATGGGAAGAAGAGCATTCTTGAGTTGTATTTAAGTGCTTTTTTTTTTAAATGATATCCATTAATTGAATTTAGAAAAGGGTATTCCTTTTTCCTTTATGTACAATAGATTCATGCTTGTTTTTTTTCTTTTGCTTTACAACATAATTTCGCATGGTTTATTTTTATTACATGTAAGCAATAAAGCATTCTTGAAAAAAGATCTATGATAAAAACCTCTTACTCTAACTATAGAAAACTAGCATTAAACTCCATAGAATTCAGAGACAATGACCAGTAGAAACTTTTTGGTTTTTCTCCAAATTAAATCTTGTTGCTTAAATATGGACTTAAGATGCCAACAGCAGTAAAAAGAAGAGTGACACCACTTGAGCCCAAATTTTATAGAGAGATTTCATTTTGAATATACATTTTCATCTGCATTTTTATAATTTTTGTTTTAAAGATTAATATTTTAGTAGCAGCGTAAGAGTTTGGTCTTGCATGACAGTACTTAAAACTTAGAATGCACCAAATATTGCATGAGGATAATTCTGCAGACCTCAAAAAGTGTGCCTCTGGACAAGGTATCCACATGTGCTCTAATAAGGAACATTTACGGCCCTGTATACATTATATTTATGTGGCAAAGTAAGGTGTTAACCATGACATAAATGGCGAAGTTGCTACACATGCACCCAATTTCAGGTGTTTTAAAATGTCAGAATAGTCAAAAATGTTCGGCATAGGCTGTAGAACATTTTTATGACTGATTTGCATGGCACCTTAAGTTGAATATGTGGAATGTCTGGGGCTGCCCCTGGGTCAGGGCTAGGGCCAGCAATCAGCTGATTGTCAGACCAGGCCCTGGGACCACACCTGGTCAGGCTGGGTTGAAGGCACCCAGCTTTCAACACGCCAGTGCAAGCGGAGTCTGGGGTCTGGATCCCAAGCTCCCCCTGCACTGGCAAGTAAAAAGGGAGCAATTGAGATCTGATCCCTGATCCCAACAATTCTGCCTCCTGCTGTGTACATGGGACAAGGCAGGAGGAGGTGTGCTTGTTGGGATCTAGGATTGGATCCCATGGCACCTTTACATAAAAGTGTGATATGGACCTTAAATAACAAGGAATCATAAACTGAAATTTCACTCAGTTAATCAGAAAGAAGGCAGTATAACATCCTTGCCATGCCATCTAGTGCTTGGAGTACAAAATGCAGCAACTTAAAATACTTACATAATTCTTTGCTATATCTAACATCCTTTGGACGTTAGCAAATATATTTAAGTATTCCTAATAGTTTAATTTTAAAGGCTTACAGTGTCTGTCTTTAATTCCTCTAAGTTTGCCTCTTGGACATAATATTTTGCTCTCTGCAGTTACTATAGTATTGCCTCTGTGAAATGGTGACAATCACAAACTCCATGAACATGTCAGTAAGCTGTTACTGAGGTATTATTATCTGTGGTTTTCTTCGCTTACCCATTCTATGTGATGTGGCTGTCATGGTATAGTTTTTAAAGACAAGAGATAACAAGACTATGAATAACCATGCAAATAGCAGTGATATCAACAGAGGCAGAATTTAAGTAATCTGAAATGAGATTTAATATTGAGAATCTATCATAGCCACGAAATAAAGGTTTAGACCAAAAGAAAGCAAAAATAATATTTGTGGACCATTAATTTTATGTAATTGAAGCCTAACTAAATTGCTTTTCCATTCACCCTTTAAGCTTTTGTATGGTCTTTGAATATGTGTGCTACAAACATTTGCAGAAGTGCCTTGAGTGCCTTGCATGAGTTTAATTGGAACAGTTTTACCACTTCCATCGGCAGTCGTGAACCCCAAAAACTCATGCTTACCTTCATGAACTCAAGCCTTATTAGCATCAACAGGGCTATTGGCATGTGGCTATAGTCTGGGTTGTGCTACTTGTAAAGTGAACTTCAGTCTTATTGACATTAGTTAAAGAATAATTTGTGGTCTGAAATATAAACAGCAAACTGAGTTAAGCCAAACATTTTCCAACTGCTTCCTTTATTTTCTCAACAGGAGTAAAAAAGGATATTGAAAAACTTTATGAAGTAGTGCCACAGCTTGTAAATGTTTTCAAAATTAAGGAGAAAATTGGAGAAGGTAAATGTGTGTTTTTGTTTTGGCTTAACATTTGTATATCTTAAACTTACATGCATCTAACTTGACGAGTTATAAAACTATCCAGTGTAGTCCAATATTTGTAGATTTCTATATGGTGGCTTTGGTTTGCTTTTTAGTATTGCTAGAAGATGATGAATTCTAATACTCAACTGCAAGTATGAAATATCTTTAATTACAACATTTAGAAAGATTTCTTACCAGATGCTTGAAACCTCTGGTATGAATATGCTTTTAAAGAACCTGCTTGATACAGACTGCCATATATGTTAAAACACAGTGGGTGTGTATACACAAGACACTTAATGTACAGTAGACTAATTCTACTGTGTATTAGCATGGCTTTTGCCACAGTGTGCTAATGTGCAGTAGAATTAGTCTACTGTGCATTGTCACAAAGACCATGCACCGGGCTAATGCGTAGTAGGGCCAGTTACTGCACATTTAGTTAGTAGCTCATATTAGAGGTACTAAATTTAACGTGCAGTAACAATCATGTTCAGTATCTACTATAAGTTACCGTGGCTTTTGGAGTAATTGACTTAGTATAGCTATATAACATTTTATCTACCTATATTTGACTGTCAGTAATACATGGTAAAATAAATGTTTGCAAGATTAGAGCCATAGACAGCTTAGAAAGTTTCACTCACTTCAGAATTTACATAAAAAAATATTTTATTTTCAATTTTAAAGAATTTAACTAGAAATTTGTTGTAACAGGTCTTTGAGATTGTATTACATGAGATAACTGACGACGTATAAACTTCTTAATATGCAAAATTAATTAAAAGAAAATTCCATATTTAACTTGATAATGTTCAAAAGAATACAGAATCCTGTCTTCTGAATAAACCATACACTATATTTAAATTAGGTTTTTGGTTTAATTTATGACCCTACTACTGGGAGTGAATATGTTGCTAGAAAGTAACATTGGCAGCTCTGCATCTTCTGTAAAGATAACTTTCTATTTTTGTTGAGTTTGCCTGCAGATCATGTTTCCTTTCAGCAGCATTCCCTGCCCAGTAAACTGCTTGCTAGTTATTAACAGGTATTAGAGATACTTTTTTAACTCAAGTGATTAAAAACTGTGTTCTTGTGGGAAAAGGTACTAGGTTGAATCTGTTAACAACTGATCTTTGTATACAGTTGAAGGCTTGCATAATTATTGTAGATTTTATTTTATGGTTTACTCATATGAAAAGCACTTTATTTTGTACCTTCAGATTTCTAGAATAAAAGAGGGCAACTATCATTAGTGCAGAAACCACCTGTTGATGATTACTTCTGTGTTTACATGCCAAAATAACATACTAACTGTCTAGTCTCTTTGAGATTTGTTTCAGTTTTAATCGCTGCCTCTGAATGTTTAAATTTTTTGCGTTCAAAATGTAAGCACATACTTACGTAACCTTATTTGCTCTCATCTGTCTCCTACCCCCACAATATGGCAAGTTAATAGTGAAGAATTGGTATAGATTTTAATTCCAGTTTTATAGCACAGTTTTAATGCGACTTGACATCTTTCTCTGCAGCTATAGCAGTCACAATACTAACATGAGTTGGAAAAATACTATCAGTTGAACAATGAAAACAGAACTAATCTAAAAGTTTTAATGTATACACTTCATAAGATGAAATTAATTTATACACTTTATAAGTTGAAAAATAACGTTTTTACAGGTACTTTTAGTTCTGTTTACTTGGCCACTGCACAGCTGAAAGCAGGATATGAGGAAAAAATGGCTTTGAAACATTTGATTCCAACTAGCCATCCTCTACGAATTGCTGCTGAACTTCAGTGCCTTACAATAGCCGGGTAGGTAAACCAAAGTACCGAAGAGTTAGGAATGTAATGGCAGTTTCTGAACATTGTTGGAGGCTCTAAATTTGTATCCATTTAGTTTTTAGCTTTGCCACTTCACTAAGATATTCAGCCACAGCAAAAGAAAAACAAGTTTATTAAGGGCAAACCAGAAATGAAACATGTCAGTTACATTGTCCTTGTGGCTTTATGATTATATCAATTTGCAGTTTATTTTGTATTGGCTAGAAAAGACTTGCACAATAAATATGTGCATGCATAAAAGTGTTTTAGCTGGGGAATGGCAATGATAGAAGTTTACTAATGCAAAATTATAGGCACCTGGCACAACACTGGCAACACACTGGGGAGGAGCGGCATGTGCCCCCCCGACTTCTGCACCAATGGCAGGACATAAGAATGGGGCTACAGCCTGGCTGAAGCCAGTGCCCAGAAGCAGTGGGGGCAGTGGCATCAATGGTGTACAGTTGTACCCCCCCTCCACTCTCAATGCTTACTCATCATTTATGTGGCACAGAGTTCTCTTTACTGCTTTGGGAACACAGATATCTGATAGATGCAAGTCTTTCCTAAGCTTGTTCTAAACCAGTTGTTTCCTATGGGCTCCATTCTGTGCTACTCAAGACATGCTCTACTGTAGGCTGTGAACCCCAAATGGTCTGTTGAAGTCTTTATTGCAAAATGAAGACAAAAATCTGAGCAAAGCAGTCAAGAAACTGCTGTTCAAAACAAGTGACAGTGGGTACATCTAGATGAGACTCTTTATGACTCAGTAGCATAGTTAAGTAAGCATGTACATCTGCACATGCTTACTGTGCAGTAAACCTCACTAATCATGAGTAAATTTGCTACCTGCAAATGCAAGTAGAAAATTCAGTTGCAATTAGTTACTGCACAGTAGCACTTAATGTAGATACCTGACCAAGAGCAAATCTGCTCCCAATCAGCCAGCCACCAGGGAGCGGGAGATTGAGCCTGCCCCCAGGAGCTATCACCAGAACCTGGGCCAGGACTATGTCCCCCTGCCCAACAGCAGCAAGCTCCAAGCCCCTCCCCAGTGGAGCCTGGGAGATTCCAAGCCCTGCAGCTTCAAGACTTGGGCTGAGAGATCCTTATCTCCCAGTGCTAACTCTGCAACCCTAGGGTCAGTGCCTGGGGGGTATGGATAGTCACAGAGCTGGCACTGGGAGATAACTGGCCCTGCAGTTGCAGAGTTGGAGCTGAGAGCTCCCTGCTGGCAGGGGCTGGGGAGCCTGTTCCCCACTCTACTCTGATCACAGAGCTCAGTAGGGAAAAGCTGGGGAGCTTGTTCCCTGCTCAGCTTCATAATCATGGAGATGGGTAGGGAACAGGCTTCAGTTGCAGTGCTGGTGCTGGGAGAAAAGGATCTCTCAGCCCAAGCCCTGTGGTCATGGAGCTTGGCCTGGGAACTGTGCCAGTCAGGGTCAAGTCCCAGACCCACTGGGTGATTGAGGCATGGGGCTTGGAAAGTGCTGCAGGAGTGGGGCAGGTCCCAGCCCTCTGCCCTGATCTGCTAGTGAGGCAGTTATCACCCTGGTTGGGTGGGGATTCTTGCTATTAGCTGCCCCACCAGCAGATTGGAGTAGGGGACTGGGACCTGCCTCTTCACTGCAGCTCTTTCCAAGTCCCCTGCCTGGTCAGGAAGCTGGGGCTGGGAACTCTCTGCTGCTGGGGAAGGGGGACATTGTCCCGTCCCCCCCCCCTGGCAGCAGGCAGCCCCCCAGGGGCAGGAATCAATGTCCCTGCCATGGCCAGGAGACAGCTCTCTCCTGTCCCTGTGCTCCCTACCAGTCCCTGGTAGCAGCAGGGGCCCATTGCAGGGCCTCAGGAAGTGGAAGCAGTTTGCTGCCATTAGCAGCAAATCTGCTGCTGCTTCCCTACATGTGTAGATGCCTCATGAGTAAATTGCTCCCAAATGGAATGCACGTGTAGACACACACCCATTATCTTACAGAGTTCCTGTTACCAAAAGCATTATTTCTATTGTGTCTACAAGCCTTTAACGTAAACCCTTATTTTCTACCTTTCCATTTACAGACGGTATTATGTTTTTTCCTACAGGGGACAGGATAATGTCATGGGAGTTAAATATTGCTTTAGAAAAAATGATCATGTGGTTATTATTATGCCATATCTGGAACATGAATCCTTTTTGGTGAGTCTCAGTCTTCTTTTTATTTGAACAGTAAAACTTAATTATGAACAGTTACATAATTGTAGGATTCAAATTAATCTTTCAGGACATTTTGAACACATTGTCTTTTGAAGAAGTACGAGAATATATGTTTAATCTGTTTAAAGCATTGAGACGTATTCATCACTTTGGTATTGTTCACCGTGACGTCAAGCCCAGTAACTTCCTTTACAACAGGCGGCTGAAAGAGTAAGTCTGCCCAGATGACTATTGAGATCTCATTTGGGAATGCATGCCTTGGCAGAACATAGTAAATTAAGTTCTTGAGAGTTTTTCCCTTCCAGCTGTACAACATGTGCATAAACACAAAAGCTAAATGTATATAACTTTTCTTATTTAGTGTTTAGGGATTTCATTAGGGTGGAGGAGAAGAAATAATATAGCAAGGTTGAAAAAAATGATCTGGATTCAAGTGGCAAAAACTGTTCTTTAAAAAAATAACTGAATTTAAGATCACTGAATAAAACTGTAAAGTTGTTGCATGCTGTAGGGTGAAATTAATCTCAATAAAATCATTATGTTCTTGAATATTGCTAATATTAACCTTTATATTTTTGTACCGTATAGATTTTCAGTGCACTTATTGACTTGTTTGCATTTTGCATCATTCAGAGCATGTGCATAGTAACAAAATTGTGCTTGAGCTTTCTCTCTTGTACTAAACTGATTTTTTTTTTCAAACAAAGCCAGTTTGAAAAAACAGTTTGACTGTTTTATTTTGTCTGCAAGTAAATCAAATTAAAGCTGTGCTAATGTTGTATCTTCCATACTTGTGAGGTACTGAGGTAGAAAAACACAATAGCTGCGTTGCCTTTATTAGAAGTATCTTAGCAGCGTGATGCCTTGGTGAGAATTTCCTAACTCTGCACGTAGTGTACACCCTGTAGAAGGGATGCTTCTAATTCTCAGAAGATAAGTGCTTACTGTATTGCTCATTTACTCTACCAAAAGGCATTTTAGACCAGCGTTCTTTAATTTCTAAAGAGTGGCATGTTCTCTGAAGTTGTGATTCAACTATGCCAGTTAAGTAACAAAACGATGGCCCAGAATTATTCATCCTTGGCAAATAATAAGCTTTTCTTGGTGAGTGGTTCTACAAAAGTTCATCGCAAATTATTCAGTCTGTTTAAAAAAAACCCAAAAAAACTTGTAGTTCTAATGGTTGCAAAAAACTTGTGTCAAATGTGAACTGAGTTTAAACTAATGCAGTCCTACCTTCTGAAGTGTGCAGCCAACTCCAGTGATGATGCTGAGTTTTGCCCAAATTAAGCGTTCTGAAAATGGAGAAGTTGCGTCAGTCTTCACTGCTTTTTGGTACCCTGCAGATAGCAATGAAATCAATAAGGATCAAGTCAGATTAAACTCTACTGTTGCCTTGGGTAGTTCTGAGCTATGGAGGTGAGAGATAATGGTGTTGGCTAAGGAAAAGGACCCAGAAGTGAGGTTGATGGGAGGAGTTGTAAACACTTGCTTGGGAGAGAAGGTGATGGGGAGAAAGTATATATAAATTTCAGGAGGAGGAGTACGTAAAAAAGGCAAAGACACTGAGAAAAGCTGAGGAAAACAGTTTACCACAGACAACAGAAAGTGGAAGCGGTGCAAGGTTAGCAGTAAACTGTACTGGCTGAATAATATTTGCTGAATCCTAATCAGCTCTCACTGGTGTTTATCAAATAATCTAGAAATATATTTTCATAGCACTGACTGAGATTTATTTTTATTAAATGTGTGTAGTATTATCTTGTCGTCTTATGCTGTATGGAGAGAGGTAATTAACCATGTTAGAATGAACTAGGCAGAGAGCAGGATGGAGGTGTACCTTCAAGACTAACTGTATCAGAGATGCATACATTTTAATGAGCAACTCCCTTTGCCAGATGGTAATTCTCTGATTCAGTTAGTCCAGTGATTCTCAACCTCATTAGAATCAAGACACCCTTTGGAACATGGTAGCTCTTAGATTTCATTTGTTTCTTGGTTATAGACAAAAACAATAATTCTTCTGTTGCAAAGAACTCAGAGTGTTTTTGACCCTATGGATTCCTATTTAAAATGACTGGGTTTATCTTGTGAGTCACAAATAGGTATTTGCACACTTGGTATTGCACAGCACCCTTGATGCACTTCAGAGTGCCATAGTACCCTATTTGAGAACCACTGAGTTGTTTATTAGGTGGACCTTAAGTGTGTCTTATGCTGCATGGGTTGAATGGGGAGATAAACCTTTTCCTTAGAACAGAAGGTAAACTGTTTTTGTTTTGTTTTTTGTAAAGTCTGAGTAAGATTTTATTTAATTTGTTTTTTAAATTTATTCTTTCTAGGTATGCCCTGGTAGATTTTGGTTTGGCACAAGGAACCCCTGAGACAAAAATAGAGCTCCTCAAAACTGTCCAGTCCGAAGGCCAGCAGGGAAGTTGCTCGCAAAATACACCCCATATAAACATAGGAAGTGGGGTTTCTGTCAATATCACATCACCTAAACAGATAGCTCAGCAGTCAGCCTCAAAATCATCAGATAAATGGTCCAGCTCACTTTCACAAATACAGATTAAACAAGGAAGAGAAGGAAAGGTTCTGAGTCTCTTTCATTAATATTGCTGTATAAGTTTTATTTTTAATGTACTACTTCCTCCAACAGGGGGAGATGTAATACTAGAACAAATACTAGAACAGAACTTAACAGTTTTCAGTTCAAAATCTTCATGTAATGTGTGTGCACTTACACAATAGTTTAATATATTGCATAAAAATTATACTTTTCACAAAAATTGAGCTACTTTCTCTACAACGACACTAGTTCTGTACATTACTGCACATCATTCAATGTTTCTTGCATCTAGGCTTGACATGAGTGGGGTTTCATGTAACATTGCATGCTGTGCACACCCAAAAAGGGTTTATTTAACATTTTAGTAACAGGCATCGTAGCATTATTCCCAGTCCCAGAAGCGTTTCTAGTCTGTTCTAGTTGTATACCAGGATACAACTATTATACAGATGATCTTTAAGGCTGTCTTGTGAGGAATGATTTATTTTGTAAGTATGTTTACTGTTGTCTAGACTAAGTTTTCTTCAACTACAGTAAACTGATGCCTAAAAATGACTTGCATGCAGCTGCTTTTATTTTTAAGAGTGTGAAATGACATAAAAACTGACAGATTACAGCCCTGCAGTGTGTAAAATAGAATCCTTATTGTCCTTTTTGTTGGTATTATAGGAAGGGTCTGTGCACCATTCTATCCAGCGTTCTGTTTTTGGAGAGAGAAATTTCAATATTAATAGCTCTACTACACACCAGGAAAGCCCCACAGTGAAAGTAAGCAACACAAACCATTATTAAAACAACAATTAAATATTTTGGTAGTTTAAATAATTTCAACACATTTAACCCTAGAAACTCCTAACTACTACATTCTATGACTTTTAGCATTAGAGATTACTGAATAGGATAGTAATTTTAGCAGAAATCTTACACTTGCTAAATACCTGTTAAATTGTACTTTAACCGTGTTTGTTCAGATGTTAGTGTTATGATGCATCTGTCTCCCTAACTGATCTTATTTATGGTAATAGTTAAACCTGCATGGGTAGAAAAACATTGAGAAATTATGATAAAAGACTTGTGAAATTTAGTTTAGTTTCTCTAGTTTCACCAACTGCAGCATAAAAAACAAGTCTATTAAACATTTTGCTCTGTTGTTTATAAAAATAGGTATAATGTCTAGTGAAAACTAGACATTAGGAAGAAAATTGGGTTTTGACCAATGTTGGTATTTAAACAGTAATAGTTTGAGCTATGAAATGGAATTAGATGTTAGTCTCTTGAAGTATTATTTCATATAGTATTTTTCCATTCAAACTTCTACATAACTTTTTCTTTTTTTTTTTTTTAAGAGGAGTGTTTATCATTGACCTAATACCATTATCCTGGCAAATGCTTATTTGTTTTTGATACCACAGATTTACACGGTACATATTAATGAATCAGGTTTTTTCCCCCTGCAATGACTACTGATTTCCCAGGAAAATCACCAAATCCAGACGTCTTAAATCTGGCTATGTTGAATAACCACTGGGATATTAGAAAGATTGGTCATTTGCTAGTACTGGCAACATGTTGCTGTTAATACTTTCGACATCCTTAGTATTTGGTTGCAGACTGGGTGAATGCATAAAGAAAGTTGTATTTAAAAATTTGTCACTTAAAAATGTAACATGCATCTTGCAGCTCATGAAGCAACCAAAGGTGATAGATGTTGTATCTAGAAAGTTAGCGGCAAAGAAGAAGCTAATGTCTACAAAAACAACAAACAACAGTTTAGCCAGGAAAGGTGCCAGCAGCTGCCCATCTAACCTAACCTGTGACTGTTTTGCAACTGACAGAGTTTGCAGTATTTGCCTTTCAAGGTAATTTGCTTTGATATTGTAAAACTACCATGTTATCAAGCTAGGTTATAAATTCAAGGATTACTAGACAGCTGATTTAGGTAAGGGAAGGACTGCATTAGACTTGTGCATTGTGCAAGCATTAAAACATGCATGTTATTTTTAAGCTTACACAAAGTTCTAAAGATCTTGTATGGCATTCTCTGCCGTTCTAAACTTCTTATTGCAGATAACTGCTATGTATAATTTAAATATCCCACACTCCAAGTCTCAAAGAAAAAAAATCACTTGACTTTTTTCTTGCTTTAACACTTGTTGCCTAATAAAACTATAGGCCTATGCCAAATGCATGGGGTACTAGTGTAGAGAGATTCCTACTTTTAGGTATTTGTCTCCTAATTTCTTTGAGGTAAAATAGCTTCTTAAAAGTTCTCTGCATTCTGAGAACCCTGAAAGAAGTTTTTGATAAACGCTGTTCATATTTACAAGGCTTTGTTATCATAAATATACTGGTATATTTATATACCTGTGTGTGTACATAAAAATATAAATATAATGGTATATTTATGTTGTCATAAATATATTGCGAAAGCTATCCCAGCAACCCCTTACCTATTGTAGTTCTTTTACCAGTAAATCACAAGCCTGTTTCTTAAAGAGAATATTTTGTATCATGAAAAGTATCTCTTTGCAGGCATAAACTGTGTCTACACTAAGGCTTTTGCTGGCACAGGTATGTCTGCTAGTAGTATGAAAAAATTCAAACTGAACTTCAAACTCAAAAAATTCAAATGTTGGCAAAAGCTGAAGGTAAAGCAAGCTTAATTTTTTTTCCCCCGAGACTTTTACTCATTTAAAGGTGGCTTGAAAATGGGTTTTTTGTATGTGTAGTTGTTTATACTTAGTCCTCAAAATTAAATTTAGTACTAAGAGGGGAAGAGAAGTTAAGGTTTTATATTTTTCTTTTAATTAGAGCATATATGAAATCAAGATCCCTGATTAAGGAAACTAGAGGGATATTCCTCTTACGTTGGCCAAATAACTTGACATTTCAGTTCAAATCCATTCCACATGTGGTTAAGTTCCACTCAGATGAGCTATTTCTTGATTTTTCTAGCATTTCAAAAGTTCTGTTTTCACAGAGAATATGAATAAGGGGTTAAAATTATTCAGAAAATAAAACTGATTGCTGTAATAAGGGCAAGAGGTGATGAACTAAAGGTAAAACGCATTAAATTCCTGTGTCAGTGCCCTTGTTCATAAGAAAAACAAGTTTGCTTACCTGCAGTTTAACCTGAGGAAGAAAACTATCCACTGTTATTTAAACGCACTATAACACCACGCCTTTGGTTAATTTTAATTTTCCAAAGCATCCCTACATGCACACTTTTTAAATGGAAGTCATGCTTCATCGAATTACACTGTAAAGTTCATTGTTAAAGTATGCAAGTTTAGGTCTATGTACTGTTATCTCACCCTAGGTACTATGTACACTCTGTGCATTTAACATGAATTGTTTAAAATTTTAATAGAGGGAATGAGAAACTGTTGACATCTAATTAGAGAAGTATGTTTTTAAATGGTTTTAGACATGTTTTGTAGAGAAGTAGTTAGCTGTTTTAGCCTGTAGTATCCATGACATTTTTCTGATCTATGTATTCTCTTATAATGTGCTTTTCATTATTATACAGGCGTCAGCAAGTTGCCCCTAGGGCAGGTACACCTGGATTCAGAGCACCAGAAGTGTTAACTAAGTGCCCCACTCAAACAACAGGTACTACTTATATGACCAAAATCATAGACTTTTCCATAAAATCAAGTGATATGTACAAATGTGGAAGCCTTTTCTATTTACATGTGAAATTCATTTTATTGTCCCTTCCAACACTATTGAAATACTTCCTGTTTTTTATTAAATGTTTATTGCTCAGAACAAGCTAGAAATGCTTTCAAATCTTTGAAACTTGAATACATTTTAATTCATTTGAGGTACAGAAAACAATGAGGTTTTTTGTTTTTTTTTTAAATTGAACTTTCTCTGTCTTCCAACTATCAGATTAAAAATCCTGAAATGACCCCACATTTTGCAGTTCAGAGGCTTAGAAAGATTCTGTCTGTTTGCTTTCAGAGTATATATGCTAAACATAATACATGCAGTCCTCAACTTCCAAAGTTTCGAGTTACAACATTTCTCACTTGCAACGTTTATAAATTGACACCCAGTTTCAACTTTCTGATATTTCGACTTTGCGCTTGATCTGATGCCATGCCACACCAGTGAACAAGTTCGTTGCATTGCCCATCTCCTGTCTGTCCAATCTTCCTTGGACACTTTCTTTAAGAAAGCAGACAAGACTCCAGAAAAACTTGCAGCCAAGTCTCCTGAGAAGACTCCAGCCAAGAACTCTTCAAAAAGTCCAGCCAAGTCACCTCAAAGTCCTTCCAAATCAATATGATTGCCGTTTACAATATAAATATGTTATTGTAGCTATATTACTCGTCTATAATTGATTGAGTACAAAATTCTGGGTTATTTTTGGTGAAAATGGGGTATCGGGCCTTGGTTCGGGAACCAATCCCCTGTTTATAATATTGTTTCCTATGGGAAAATCGGCTCCGAGTTGCAACATTTCAACTTAAGACACGGTTCTCAGGAACCAATTGTGTTGTAAGTCTGAGGACTGCATGTATGTTTGCAAACAGATTTGTAAGATGATAAGAAAATGCTGATTATTTGATATTTGCAAACATATGGAAATCAATGCATGTCAGATTACTAGTACTACTGTAATTGATACTTAGGTAATCAAGATGGCTTATAAATAATTTGTTGTCATCCTTCTTCTACCCTAAACTAACCCCACCCTTTTTTATGTTAAATTTAGATTTAATATAGTTTTTATTGGTGCTGTATACAGAAAAGTATCAACCTATTTGAAGTTTAACAAGTCTGAATCAGATTGATAAAAGTATTGATAACGTAATAAAATGCAAACCGAAAGATAATTTGAGCACCAATATAAATGCAATGAAAAAGACTGCTTATATGAAGAAATTAAAGACTACTAAGACTACTTGTATCTTATTAAAGATGTTACTAAGATATAAGACTGGTGAAAGATAAGAAATATGAAGAAATGTTAAAAAAAAATCCTCAAATCCGAGACTGCCACTGAGAGAGGTTATAATCTTGAGATTAAAATACAGAATTACAAATTCTATGCCAACTTGGTCTCAGACTTAGTTTGTGGCAAGACTTTAAGGTAGTCACTTAACTTCCGTTGAAATCTATGGGAGTTAAATGCCCAGATATCTTTTGAAGATACTAGCCTCCTTTTGTGGCTATTCTTTCCTACTTGTAAATGAGAATAATACTTAATTGCCTCTCCCAAGTTTTGTGTTGCTAAATTAAACAGTGATTAATACATATTTTTAAATCCTGTAATGGGAAGGCACTGTCTGTTTGCAATCACATAATTTAGCTAGTATCTTATTCTTCATTAGAAAGCATTAAACTAGTCCAACAGTTTCAAGTAACTTGGCACTTGATATCTTCTGAAGCAGTGTACTATTAGTATTTTTGGCAAAATAATTAAAGTTGAGATCTTGTCTAATGAAATATACAATAATTGCCAGCTCTTTTGAAAATAATTACTTTTGTCTTCATATAAAAAAGCCAGAGATATTAAACTTTCTCTATAAAATAGGCTGAGAACTTTTCAACCCCTCCCCCTACCATCCCTCAAAAAGTAAAAAGTAGTGAGCCAAAAAAATATCGTGGCAGACAGGTCTTCTCATAACTTTCCTTTAAAGCTGCAAAATTTCCATCCTGCTTTGGCTCCTTACCCAGAGTACTCTTTGTACTCTTTGTAAAACTATGAAAATGATGAGCCATCTCAAAACTGCTTCAATTCTTAAATGGCTTACCTTGTCAAATGATTTCATACTTAGACGTTGCGAGTAACATTTTCACATCTTCAACACAAATCCATTTGAAATTGCCAAACTATCATAGTCACAATTGAAATTAATCTAGTTTTATGTGTAGCCTTTCTTTTTTTGTAGGCAAGCTCTGAAATTAGCTGGCCTAATTTTAAGTCCTGCCCAAAAGGCTTAGTACTAGGTAGAAGTAGATCTGAATGCTGAGAGTGACTTCATGGTTAAAGTTATGTATATAGTTCTGTTTGGTAGATTTCGATTTATAAAAAGAGGCCCCCAGAAGTTATTGGGGATGTTCATATGAGTATCATCATTCTCAAGCTTCAGGATCAAATTCTAAAATTACTCTATACAAAAACTCGAGCGTTTTGTTGGAATGAAATAAAAATCAATAGGTAATTCAGGACATTTCTTTTGTTGTCAGCTTTTTTGGTAAATTCAGTGTTTGTTAAACTACAGATGTGAAAGCTGTGGCTTGTTGTTTATGACTCTCTTTCAATTGCAGCAATTGACATGTGGTCAGCAGGAATCATATTCCTTTCTTTGCTCAGTGGACGGTATCCATTTTACAAAGCAAGTGATGATTTAACTGCCTTGGCACAAATTATGACAGTTCGTGGATCCAGAGAAACCATTCAGGCTGCTAAAACGTTTGGTACATAAATTTTAATTGCAGAAAAAACTGTATGTTTAGTCTGTTACAAATCATTGTAAATAAGTAATACATTTCTGTTTACATGTTTGATTAAAATCACTATATTGGCTAGGGACTTGACTTTTGGTATTTCCCCATTTACTAGCATAGAATAAATTTAAGAAAATAATAAGCACTTAAATACTAAACACAGGGTGTTTTTGTTTTAAGATTATAAAGGCTCTCTTCTCCATTTAATCTTTAATTTGAACTTCTATAGTAAGTTTCATTATAAAGAATTCTCATACTACTTACAAACTGTATCATGTTTTACAGAAGCACATCAGTTTCTCAGGGGGTGGGAAGGTGAACATAGCAACTCTCTAATGACTACTCTTGGAATTTGGTTAGAATGTGTGAGGTAACTTCCTTAATCTTATATCACTCTGGCCAGAAATTAAGATGTAGCCTTATTTTTAAAAGAAGTGTGTATGGGGAGTGGGTATCAGTTAGAATTAGGAAATCTTTAATTCAACAGAACCTTTTAAAATAAATGTGTTATCCTGAAATTGTTCATAGCACAAGGAGAAACTAACACTCATTTTTATTCTCTAAAATGAGAAATGTAGATTGTGGACACACATCATTAACAATGAAAATAGGTTTTTTTTCACTCTAGTTCCATTAATCCAAGATAGTGTTGGCAAGAGAAAAGAAAAGCAAAATATATTAATTTTGATAGTGAATTTGACCAGAAGTGGTCAGGACTTCAGTTTTAATTATTTTATACTTTTGTGTATATGGTTAAAGAAAAGCTTTTCTAAGCTACTATGGGTCTGAACACTGCCTCCCAGAAAGTCATCAAGATGTGTCTTGTTGCCAACACTGGTTTTACTGCATACCTGCTTCAGCTCATGTTGGAACATATGCAATAGCTTCCCTTCTCAGACCAGAATAGCTGAAATACAGCACGCTTCATCATACTCCTCCATGGTTTTCTATGGGACCAGTAGACCTTATCACTCATTTTAACATGGCATAAAACATGTCATGACTACTAAGCAAGCAAGATATTAAGCATAGAAGAATTAGTACCACTTAAATGATATACAACTGCAAATTAATGTCAGTGGTACACAAGTGTAATAAAAAAGTCTTACTGTTTTTCCTCTTAGGTAAATCAATACTGTGTACCAAGGAAGTCCCAGCACAAGATTTAAGAATCCTCTGTGAAAGGTTGAGAGGAACAAATAAATCAACAGGTGATATGCACACCAACCCTTCCTGTGAACTTGCTTTGCCAGTTGAGACAGATAAAGTGGAGTTTTGTTCCCAGACATTCAGAAAAGAAATCCACCTTCTGAAGGACAGCCATTGTGAAAATGGTGGTGGTATAGACATAAAGATTAGAGAGAAACTAACACACACAAAAGGCTGGGACAGAGTTCCTGATGAGGCTTACGACCTACTTGATAAACTACTAGATCTGAACCCCGCTACAAGAATAACTGCAAAAGAGGCTCTGATGCATCCTTTTTTTAAGGACATGAGACTGTAAGAGTACACCCAATTCTCTTGCCTTGATAGATTTTTGCTTTGTATGAAAATATACAGTTATACAGTAGTAATTTAATTTTACATTCCACCTTTAACACCTACAAATCTTTCAGTGAAATATAGGTGCTGACAGATGCTCACTCTTCAATTTTGAGTTTCTGATGCATACTGATCACATTACTTGTACTATAAAAACTGCCAGAGATTACAAAAGGAAGTTTGGCAGCATGGGCAGGTAGGGTTGGATTTGGAACTATTCTCCTAACCCTCTGTTACTTGTTACTGGTTAAGTAAGTTTGCTAACCTCCAGCTTCATGAGTGAATTACAGTTGGAGTCAAAGTCTGGTAGAAAAGTGTCACAATACAAAAAAAAAAAAAAGAAACTGCTGGCAGTCCCAGATGCCAAGGATTATAATCAACACACTTTAACCCGTCTTCATTGCTGAAGTGCATTGGTGAAGGAAGTGTAGGAAAGGCTGCATTGTTTGAGGGGGGGAGGGGAGCAGGCAAATACTATGTTTATTTTAAAATTCCTGGTAATATTTAAAATTAATGTGATGGCAACAAGAGGAATTATTAAATAACTCTAGTTAACACATGCTGGTTACTATTCTGTCCATACACAAGAATCCTTGTTCTGTTCATTTGAGCCTACTCACTTGAGCCTGTTCTTTTCTCACTGGAGATCCTAGTTAGATTGTCACTGGTCACAGTCATCTCTTCAGAACTTCTTTAGAGAAGAATGTTGCTTTGTATAAATCAAGGATCAGATATTGTTTGGCTAGTAGACCCCCAGAAAGGCATGTATTCCAAGAAATGTGTACTCTCTACCTACCATCTTTTTGGGCAGTGGTGAATACTGAAGTTGCCTGTAATGTACAACCTGTATTTTTCTCAAGTGAAGCAACAGGAGTAACTATCAGTGTGAATCAGCTACCTCCTTGCTGATTCTGTCATATGCCATATAGTTGCTGAAACATAACTGCTATGAAAAACTATATTTTCATTAAATAAAGGTTTTGTTTTTATTATTATTTCAAAGATTGGTTAGAGGTATTACTTTTAAAAATGCCCAAATATAGATAAGAAAGCAATATATTATAATGGAATTTTTTGTTCTCCTGTTTAAATCCCTTCATTGAAAACATTTTTTAGTTGTCTTTACCGTACTAAGGATTGCGATAATGCAGGGTGTCTTAATCTCAAGCAGATTTCACAACACAACTGGCTCTAATGCTCTACACAGAAAAATGCCTAAATTCCTTAACCTAAAAGCAAGCATTCATTATTTCAAATTTGCTAAAGCTGACTTACCTTTTTCTTGGTAAATGTTGCCTTATTTTAAAGGTATTTGTTTTTAGTTTTTATTTCATAAAGTTTGGTGGTTTTAATTTGAGAAGTGAAATAGGAGAAAATATAATTGAAAATATAAAATTAATGGACTCTGCAGGTTAAGAGATATAGTTTGAGGCTACTGCAGGGGAAAAAGTTATGATTGAACCAATGAGTTGTGGAGGTGAAAGTGGGGGAGAAGAAATCCACAGCATTTTGAGCAGCTACAAATGGGGAGAGATGGGACTTTGAGAGAGAAATGTTGTAGTAGTCCAAGTGAGATGACATTATTCTCTCCCTTTTATTATCAGTTTAAACAGTTAATACCAGATTACAGTGCTATGACTAGATCTAGCTCTCATCTACTCTTCTAGCAAGGTCACAGAAGTATTAATTTGGCCCCGACAGTTCCATTAGAGTCAGAATAGAAAAGAAGTATGAGGTGTTAATTTTGAAAGCTGGACCTTTTACATGTCAACTTTGAAAGGACACTGTCAATGTCAGTTACTCATGCTAGTTTTGCTATATTAGTTTTCTGATGGAGCGCTCCCTGCCACCTCTTAATTTTCAACTTTGCTGCTTTATGGGTATTTCCCTATATTGTATATTTGTTGTAATCCAAAATAAGCCTCCATTTAACATGGAAGGGAAAAAAGCCCCATCTTGGATTATACTGGTTAGGGGCAGGGTGGGTCAAGGCAGAGGGGGAAGGAGTGTACAGTAGGGTAGACTGTGTGGTGTATGGCCTGAGGGATGCTCAGAGGGGACTGTACAGTGTGGGGTGACCATGCAGCAGCAAGAGAGCTGCTCTGGCTGCAACTCCAGGTAGTAGCTACTACTTGACTGGGGCTAAGGCTGGGGCTGAATCCAAAGTTGCTGTACGTACTAAGTGGTAGCTTTTGGGCAGGAGAGAACCAGGTGAGATGCACCAGGGGTTAGTGATGTAAGGGTTGAGGAGAAAAGGGGAATTGGTAGTAAGAGTAAGGGGACAGGTGCCAGAGGAACAACGGGCATGAGTCAGATCTGCCTCATGTCACTACTTTTCCTGCCACACCAAGTGGGGAGGGAATAGACATAAGACAACTCTCCAGTCAAATTTATCGTTTTCCACATCTAGAATCTTATTTGGGGGTTGTCTTGAATTCAAAGTTATCTTAGGTGAATACGGTAAAAGGTTACAACTGGGGTTTGTTTGTTTTTTTTTACATATTATGAGATAGAAAGTGCAGCTGAGCATCACTTTAAAAAAATCAAATAATCCACAAACTACTACAGAAAAGTTAAAGGCAAATAAGCCCTAATTCAGTTGTAGGAATCTTGATGCTTGCCTTTAGGAACCCTAGGGCACAAGTATTTTGAGATCAGAAAATATTATTTTCACACTTCGTTATTATTTCACTGCTGATCATTTTAAACCAGGGGTGCTCAAACTCTGGCCTGCAGGCCAAATGTATCCTGTGGAGCCATTGCATTTGTCCCAAGGGGCTCTCCATGTGCTGAGAAATATGGCAGTGGGAGAGCAGTGGCCATTAATATCACCACCTTCTGCTCCCATATCCCAAATTCCCATTTCCCCTCCTCCCCCCCTCCCCGCAAGACTGGGGCCAAATCATCCCTAGTCCCCTATGTGGTTGGATTGGGGCTGTGCCATACCCTCTTCCCCCATGCAGCTGGACTGGGGCCATGCCAAGACTGCCATCCCCTCTGTAGGACTGAACAGAGCCCTTCTGCACGCTCCCCAAGAGCTGGATTAGGGCCACCGCTGAATCCAGCCCATGGAGCAACCAGGCACTGCCCATTCATCTCCCCCCAGGGAAAAAGGTTTAGCACTGCTGTTTTAAATATGCACACACATTTATCAGCTCTGGGATTAGGGACAATGTCTTTTTGTTTTCCCCACTCTACATTTTGGCAATGTGTTACAAGAAGACAGAGTAGACCCCGTTTACATATAATTTAATTGGGCAACTAATTATAAACAGCTCTGCCTACAGAAGCTTAACTTTTTTTTGTTCAGGGATGTGGTAGAGCTCCAGTGATAGAAAATTATAGGTTATGAAACTAAACATCACAATTTTAGGCTTATTCTACTCTAAGAAGTTTTACCAGTATGCAATTGGGCTAGATAAGTCAAGCTATCCTTTGGTGTGGAAGCAACTCTGCCTATAAAAGCACATGTCATTCAGGGTTGTGGTGGAGCTATACTGGCAGAAAAACTGTTGGCACCTGCTGGGGCCTGTGCATAGTGCATATCTTAGGAGCTATAGTATTGACAAGTCCTTAATATGACCACTGCAGCAAACACGAAGCTTTGTCTCAGAACAACAAGCACACAGACAAAATCATCCTCAGAAACCATTATTCCTGGTTCTGGCAGGGAATATGTGGCTCCCCTTTGAGGACCCCTTTCTTTCTTCCTTCTATGGGGCTGACAGCAAAGTAGGTTGTACTCCTGTTGGCTCCCCTAAGACATTAGAGATGCAACATCTGTTCACTGACCCTGAATGTTCTCTGCAGAACATTAATATTTTTTCCACCAGTTTTAAAGATCCCAAACAATGAGGCCAGGGACAGACATTTAGAAAGCCTGAATTGATTCAATCTTCACAAGTTGATCCAACCTGCAAAACTTTAACAAATTTGGAGGAGGACAGACATTCCCTTTTCATTCCAGAAATATAGGCACATGCCTGCAGTGGCTCAGGCTAGAAGCTGGGGGGAGCTAAAGCAGCCCTCCCTTCCCTTCTACAGTGCTGAGTTGAGAGGGGGCGTGGTCAGGCCCCAGCAGGATGCTCTGATTAGGGAGGGGTTCCCTCCCCAGCAGCCCAGCAGGGGGTCAATAACAGTGTTTATCACCCCTAACTCAGTGTTTATCAACCCATTAAGAAAACAAAAGCCTTTCTCATTAATTCAAACTCTTAAACAACTTTTTCCAAGGAAGGACATTAGCCCCAGAGCTGTGTGCCAGGTTTTAGCAGGCTGCCGCTGCAGGCTGGGGCCAGCAGCAGTACCAAGTAGCCCAAATCGGGGGGCCTGCACCCCCTGGGAAGAGCTGGGGAAATGGTTAGAGAACTGGGGGATCAAACCAAGAACTATATGTCAATATCAGAACAGTCCTTCTCTCCTCTTCCTCCTCCCTCTCCTTGATTTCTGTTTAGCTGCAACCAAGCTGGCTTGGAATCTCAACACGTTTTGAAACTTTCAAAGCATTCATTTCAATTTCACTGTTTGAAAGCTTGAAATGAGTCAAAACAGTTTAAAAAAGAAACACCCATCAAAATTTCGAACAGCCTTAATATCTGTGTACTGCACTTTCTTGGCTATTATAGCCCTCAAAAATCTTGGTGTCATTTCCTTGCACTGGTTACCTTTTTGTTGAGTATGTGTGTATAATTCTTAATCTATTCATCAGACTACAGGAGTGACTAGTTTTAGTTGCCTTTCTATGAACTCCTCTATTAATCTCTCTCAATGTGGTCACTCAAAATGAATATAGTATCCTAGTCGCCTATACCAAAAGTATAGCACGCACAGTTCAAAAAGCTCTTTTTGTGGTAGATAAATTGCGTAGTAAACCTGTGCCTAACCTGCTGTCTTTCATCGCCCTGTGGTTACCTTTCACTAATAATGCTTTTGAGTTTTCTTTTTTTGCCATTTAGCAGGTTGGATTGATATCTTATTTTTAGTTAGAGGCTGCCAAAGGCCTTTTCAGTGTTTCTTATACCAATTATGTGTCCCTGTAGTTCTTGTATAATCTGTCCTCAGCAATATTCACAACTTGCCTTCCTTCCTCAATTCAGCATCCTTTATGAATTTCAATGTGTTTCTAGATCCATAATGAAGATGTTAAATCATACCAGCAATAACAGCTGTTGTATAAGCAGTTTCTCTCAGTTCACTATATTACTGTCCTTTGGTCAGTTGAACACACACAAACTGGCTTGTGTGAGAACAACTAATTATTCATACTTTAACCTGAAAAATCAAATCTGCAGAGCTTCAACCATTTTGTAAAGCTATCTAATTTGTTTTGCAAGACTTGAAAACTGATAGTTGCCTATAGGTGTGCTCATTCATGTTTTAATTGGAATTCATTGCAGTAGATTATATTAATCAATTAATCGAGTCTGCTTCACATGCCAATTAGAATGCTTCAGCGTTGCATCACCATTGTGTGTATTAAGCCCCCCTCATTTCAATAAGGCCACGAAGGTGCTTTAATTATACCTTGTTGAATGAACTTTAGTTAAAACACCCCTGCATCCATTTTCAAGTCTGAGAGTATTTAATACATGCAAAGGTGAGCTATTTCAATTAGAGCAGCTGTCTGGGAACCACTTTAATTAAAACACTATACAAATACTGAATTAGAAAAAGTGTGCTCTAAAGAATTTACATCCAATCAAATCAAATGGTCAATGGGAGAACCTGTCTAGTAGGGGTGTGCAAAGCGGGCCCTATTCAATTTGGATTCAGCCCTAATCAGGGACAGTGATTCGACTTGTTGATTCGGATCACTGTCCCCGATTCAATTTGGCCGAATCTGAATCTGAATATTTGATGCTGATTCAGAGAATCAGTGATTTGGACATAGACACAGCTTTAAATATTTTTTCTACGTACCTCGAGATATCAGCGCGGCTTGTGAACGCTGTGATGCTGGGGTGCATGGAGCATCCCACAGGAATGGAGGGGGCCTTCCACATACTCGACAGCAAACCCAGAAGTGGACCAGAAGTACTTCCAGTCCACATCTGGGTCCACTGGGGAGTGTGCTGGGCGACCCCCCCCTCCCCCCCCAGCACCTACCTGGCTCAACAATTGGCTGTAGAGGGATCCTGGGTGCCTCCCCCCGCTAGATCCAGGAGGCACCAGTTGCTGAGCTGCGGGCACGCACATGGGGGGGTGCTCCCCAGAGGACCCAGAAGTGGCCTGGAAGTGCTTCTGGTCCACTACCAGGTCTGCTGCCAAGCATGCTGCGGAGCCCCCCACGCTTCTGTGAGACACTCCATGCGTCCCAGCATCGCAGTGTTCACGAGCTGTCTGCTACCTAGAGATATGTAGAAAAAACATTTAAAGCTGTATCTATGTCTGAATCACTGAATTTTTCCAAATCGATTCAGAGAGATTAAAGGATCCTTGGATTTGGAGATTTGCCCATCAAATCTGGCTGAATCTCCGCCAAGTCAAATCAGGGACCAAAGCTTTGCATAGCCCTACTGTCTAGTGAGAGCTTTGTATTTCCTCCAGCATCCCCACCTCTGTTCGTTACAAAATCTCTGACTTTGCCCACAGTTTCTTAAGCCACTGGTAATGCTTATTCTGATCATGTGATAACTATTTTGTGTAATTATAGATATTTTTAAGATCTTTCAATTTTAGACTGAACTTTGCTCTGGTTTTCATCCTGGGGAAATTCAGGAAAGTGCAAGAGCTCCAAGTCTTTGCAATAATAGTGTAATACAGGTCTGCTCAATGCTCAACCCATGGGCCAGATGTGGCACATGGAACCATAGTATCTGGTCCACGGTGATCTATGTGAGTTAGGAAATTTTGGCAGCTGGGGAGTGGTGACAATCAATGCTGCCTCCCCTTCCCCCACTGCCAAATTACCAAGCCCTGTGAGGCTGAATCCAGCCCTGCCTGGGCCATTGCCACACAGCTGGATCAGGTCCAGGCTGCTTCTCCTTTCCCTTGCCCTCCTCCCATGCAGCTGGGTTGGGGCCAGAGCACTCCTTATCCCCTTGGATCAAGGCCAGACCATTCCACATATTCAGCGTTATTAGGCCCCACCACACCCACCCTGTGTGCCAGATTGAGCCCTCCAGCTGGGGGTGAAAAGGTTGGGCAGGCTGATGGCCTTACATTGAGCAGACTTTGCCAAGAACAAGGACAGGTCCTTGTGAATGGTTAGTGTAAATCTGAATAACCTCCATCTTCATCTTCCTTGCAGCAACTACATTATTGGTAGGGGTCTACCTAACTTGAGGAGGCAACCAGCTGATTTTGCAAGCAGATCCCGAGGCCTGCTGCCATTTTTGAGAGCTGAGCATGGCGGGGCCCTGCCACTTGCTGCTGATTGGTTGCAAGGACTGTATCAGATGGCCATGCCCCTCACAGTTGATTGGTTATGAGGGCTGTCCATTATACGGCTCTGCCCCTCAACACTGACTGGTAGAGAGAGGTGAGGCTGCATAATAGACCATCCTCAGCCAATCAGCAGCAAAGGGAAAGGGTGCCGGCAGCATCCCTTCTCCTCCTTAGTGGGCCATGCAGCAGGGCCATAGTGCTATGAAAACTACTGCTTCCCTCTGGGAAGCCAGCATTTTATTTCCAGGAACGGTGGTTTTTTTTCCCAGCAAGCCTGCCAAAATCAGTCTGCTGATTGTTACGGAGCCCACCTGAATTCACAGTTTCCACAAAAATTGCACAATTGCAAATTTGGTAGGTCCCTAGTCATTGGGGATGATAGCTCAGTGAAAAATATTCTCTAAACTAATAGCACTTTTGCATCCTTTATTGTATTTTGGCTAAATGCTCACAGTTTTGATTACTGGGCTTTTTCCTCATTGACAAGTGTAGCCCTTATAGATTAGGTGACTGATTCTGCAAAAACTTATCACCAAGAAGAGCTTTATTACATCAGTCAATTCTGGTCACAGGAGTACCAAGTATAATGCTTACTTAGTGCTTGCAGAATTGGGCCAAGAGCAACAACTATACTCAGTGTTTTGGAAGAAAGTAGAGCTTTTATTAACATTGTGAAAGAATGAAAGTATAAAATAAGTAGAAGTTGTGAAAACATTGTGAGTTTCATAATAGAAAGGAACAAATTTCTTTTAAAAAACTTGATGTCTTCTATTGAGAAACTTTAATACATCTTTTCATATAAATTTCTTGAAATACTAATGGACTCACTACTATAAAAGGGTACAGACAATACGAAAAGGTTACCACCTGTTTGTTTGTTTTTTTACAAATCCTTTCCATATAAGGTGCTGATTATGATGGTGTTAAAAGGTCTGAAACAAGGCTGTGGATAAAAAGCAATTATTTCAATATACTCAGAACTTATTCAAGATCTTTAAGAATTACTAAGTGATGGTAATCTCCTACAGTTTCTGGCATCAACTGTTAAGAGAAAAATGTTTGCAGATGTCAGAATATTGATTGCAGAAAATTTTGAAACCCACAAAACCCTGGGGCCCCGGTCTTAGTAATTTCTGCTGTTTATGTAATTTCAGCACAGCACGTCACTGAGAAATTATTTATCTAAGGGAACTGTAGCCAAATCTGGCAGGCAATGCTGTCTGCCAATGTCTGCAGATGTATTGTTTCCTCCTACATTCACTCATGCTGTCTGTGGTCTTACTAGAATACTAGCTGACACCAAGCAAAAATGTCAGCTATGGTAAACTTTCTACATTGCTCTCATTTTTGTTTTTGTTTTTTTTAAACCTAGTTCCTGCTTTATGTAGCCATTGAATGGGAGTGACGGGAGTATTTTTGCTGTACTGGTTGAACTAACAGAAACACGGGGAAGGGGAGAGGAGGGGCTTAATTATTAATGATGCTATGTCAAAGTAAATTTTTGCATAACACTACCTCTTTTGGCATTTTAAGTACAATATATTCAACAATCTATAGAAAGCCGCAGCTTGTTATTTTAATTAGCCAGTGATTTGAAACCTAGGGGGAATGCAATGGAGACCATAAATAAAAAGTAGCTAGAAGAGGTAAATGATAAGGTAGCTTTTTGTGGCACTCCTCAGGGCTAGATTTCAAAGTTCCTTACACAGGAAGAATAGAGGACAGAAAATAATGAATTTCACTGTATTAATTCCTAAGGCCAAATGCAACTTGGTTTGTACAGTAAAGAAAGAAAACTAATGTTTAGCTATAGGATGGGGAGAAAACAGCTAAGAAAATCATGCTAGGAAAGACTAGGGGTGACAATTGTGACACCTGTCTTTCATACTTGGAATGGACCCAGAAAACCTTCCTGTAGAGCCACACAGGAGCTGCAAGATACCCCCTTAGCATGTTACTTGATTTGAGATGTTAGATAATGTGTCTGTAGGGCTCTGCTATTGCTATAAAACTATTCTACATTGAATTTTCTCAATGTAAGTATTAAAAGAGCAATAAGGGAACCATTGCTGCAGCATATATACAGCAATTGAAGCCACTGTTGGCATACTGAGGGGTTTAAATGCTATGCTATGTAAAGAGTATTAATAAATTGGAACAGAATCAAAGTGGGGTAACACAAATGATCATGGAGTTGGGAATCACGATGTAAAGAGAGATGAAATGAGTGAAATGAACATAAGGAATCTGAGCAAAGAAGGCCACGGTAGATAGGGAACTACAAATATTAACACACTCATAGCAGAAGAAAGGGGTGGATTATTCTCAGAATGAAGTAAGGATAAAGCAGGAATTCATGATCTCTACGGGGCTTTTCCCATCTTTCCATCCCAACTCTCATGCTATTTTCTTTTCCTCAGTAATAACCATTGGGGGAGGGAAGTAGGCACGGTTTACCAGAGGAAGGTGTAGACCTGTCATTCGTAGAGAGAGCCATAAGCCATATAAGAAAAGCAATGAAACAAAGCTGCACAAATGCGGACATAGAAACATGATTTAAAAAACTTGATTCACGATTTTTGGATTTAGTGTAATTTGTGTGTGTGTGTGTGTTGAGACTAGAGAGAGAAAGGATAAAGGCAGTTCACTCAAGGCAGCTGCAGAGGGAAATGGAAGATTCTGCTTAACTGAAAACAAGTTACGAACTGGGAAGGCAGGTGAGCATGAGCATCTTGACAATCCTGCTGTACTCCTGGCTACTCCAATTTCTCCACTGCTAGAAATTTGGAATCAGTGCAAACCTGCTGTGCAGAGCAAGGGAAGGAGGTATGATCTGCACTGTTCCATATGTACTCACACTTGGCAGAAGAGAATCAGAGTAAGATCATGTGGTTACAAGTATCCTCTAATTTTCTCACAAGCACCTCAGAAAGGCATGTATTTTGGGGAGCTGCTGCTGCTGCTAAGGCCTGGGATGTCTCCTGACTGGGGGGTGGCAGACAAGAATTCTATTCTCTTTTCCGTTGTATATCTCCCTAACACCCAGCCAAATGCTGTTATGGGGAGCCTGGATTTGGATTTTGAATACAATACATTATTATTCTGTATTAAGAGTCCTGATCAGCATAAAATGAAATCTAGAAATTGCTGCACTGTAGTTGTATAGAACGAAATGTCATACCTTACTTAACAATGAGGTTTTCTGCTGCTCTGTGATGAGACTTTTTATTGCAGATAACTTTTGCTTGGCATTTGTCATGACATTTCCTATATGATGATTTCCTCTTTTTTTTCTTTTTTTGGCATCTTTCTGACCATTACATTCTAACACTCAGTAAGAGTACTACAAAAATTGTATATAAATACAGTAGGCTTCCCATATACCAAACAGGCTCTGGAGAAAATTTATGTTCTAAACTAGATGATACAAATTCAGAGGAAAGTTTACATTAAAAAGACAAAATTTGAGTCAAGCTACTGAAATTTTCTTGTGCAATGTTGGTACCACATTGCAGACAACTAAAAGATTAAAGGAAATCAACTTTCTTGGATTTGAATTTGTTTACTGTAGGCATTAAAGTGCTTTCTATTTAGTCAGTTTCTGCACTTCCTTTGTAGCGTCTCCTTTTACATTTACTGAAGTTCCTGGAAGATGCTTTTAATGGAATAAAGTTTTAAATGTGTTTATAGTTTCCAGCCCTTCAGTTATAGACCCAGACAATGATGAGTCTCTATGTGGAATGGTAGTAAGAGGACATTTCTCTGAGACATTACTCAAACAATGTTCTGTACACTAGTCTCAAATATTCCAACAATTTTTCTTGGAGTGTGATCAGCTTAAAAGTTTTTCTAGTAATAGAACTACACTATGTTCTTTGCAATTTCAAAATTCTCTTTGTATTTTTTCCAAAAAGTAGTACATACACTGGATCAGTAGGCAGTACATACATGGTTCATGCTCATTCTACTATTGCATTCCTGCTTGCCCAATTCAAAGGGGAGTAAATATTTAAACTGGCAGCCTGAGTGCAATGGATGGAAATAAGACTGTCATCTGTCGTTTTGATCATTTGCTTACTAAAAGCTGGTGTATATAGTTTTGTTATTCCAAAAGCCTTTAGTATCAGGGAGGCAACTATCCAATTGATTAGTATTTATCAGGTTGTACTGTGGTCTTCAGAAATCCCTTTTCCATGTGCTATTGCTAATTTCCCCCTAAGGTGAATTATTTTGGTGGGGTTTTCAAGGGTGGCCTGAACATAGCTCAACATATGATGATTGCCTGTGTATAATGATTGGTATCATTAATGTACTGACCATGGGATATGGAAAACTTGTCTCCATAAGGAAATTGTCATGAAATACACCAGTATTTGAATTAAAAGTGTATTGTGCTAAACCACATAAAGCAACTTTTAGTGTGGAACAGAACCATCCATATGAGTTGGCACACAATATCTATTCGAAACCCATAACAGACAGACACTAAATCGCTTTAGGTCATTCATGCCACTTCATAATGCCATGAAACAGAAATTACAGGAAGATACATGGTAAAAAGGGTAATTACCAGCTATGAATTGGTAAGTATGCATAGCACTGCACTGTTTGTTCAGAGGTCACCGTAACATGTTCTCTTTCAAGATTTCAATACTTTAGAGTAAATAAAGATAAGAACCCAAATCACATGTCTAAAAAGCAATTACATTTTGGGATTCCTTCTACAAAGTTCACAATATGCAGAGGATATGATGAACAAGTACCATTCTTGGCCACTTTATATTGGCAGGTTGTTTGCCATCTCCCTTACCACTTCATAATTTTCTTTGGTTTTCAAGCTATCCAAAACAGTAGAAGCAACTGGTAGGGTAGGGTACATCTCAGATTATCTGGGGTTTTAAATAGTACCATTGTGCCTGGTTTTAGCAGTCCCTGTCTCTTTATGACCTAAACCTTTTGCTTTCATGTCCTTTTGACTCTCCAAGAACATTATCCCTATATAATGCTTTATTGTACTAACTGAGAAGTTAACCAATGTAAACATGCCTGAATATCCCAAGTGCATTGTTTATTCTATCCTCAGAAAGATTAAATACCTTATTTGGGATGTGTGGGTCTTTTTTGAGGGGATGGGGGTTGTTAAATCTTGCTCATAACCCTTTTATATAAAATTCTTTCCTGGTTTTCAGAAAAGTCAGATTTTAAACTTAACTCGAAGTATGCCTTTGTTCCATGAACACTACAACAGGAAGACCTATTTGATCTAAACAAATCACTCAGAAGTTTTCTTACATGACATAATCTTAGCTATTTCTAACAAATAACGAGTAATTAATTTTTCACATCCTTTTATAAATTGCTTGGAAAAAAGGATCCATGCATCCTGGAATAGTCAGAAAGGGAAGTTTGGGTAGGAGAAAAAAGATTTACAGGATCAACCTTGTAGAAGCCACAAGCCAGTAGAACTGAATTTTGTTAGCAGTAGCAATCAAGTGCCTCAAGATTACAACAGATTACTTTCCATTTCTAACCTCAGTATTCCTTAGCTTGTATTTTCAAAACTTCTAGCAAGGTTTTTAGCATATTCACTTGACTACAGCATGCCCCAGAGTTTTGTCTTTTGCTATCTTTATAGCTCCATATTGTTTTTCCTTTGCTACCTTGAACATCATTACTTTGAGAGGCAATTCTACCTACCCCTGTACTTCCCATTGGTTTGAGATTCCCACCTGTCACTTCCTGATACTTCTTTACCACTTACTGCATTTTGAAGATTGGTTTTCCTCCCAAGAAGTCCTCTCTATCCTGTACTACATTCTTTTGTGTAATCTTACTTATGCTGAATCATTACACATAGTTTTGTGCCAGGCATTTCCAGGTTCCATTTCTTACATTCTAACGCCAATCCAGAAAGCTGTAGTTGGTCTGTTGTTTTTGCTTGTAGGGACAAGTAGAAGGAACATCCTTTGTTGTTTCACTGGATGCCTATCAGACTTTCAACCTGATGCAAAATTGCATTCCTGTGATTCAAAGTCTTCAAGAAATGACTCCACCCTATCTTTATTGCTTGGATTCTAATTTTACCTGCCACCTAATCTTCATCTAGCTGAGTGCTTGTTAGGAAATATCAAATATTTTTTTCATCATCTTTTATACTCCATAGTCTTCTACTCTGGCAGCGCAAAAGGTACTAATCAAGTCGTCTTATGCCTCTAGTCATTCTAACAATCATTCTCTTCTCAGTAAACAGTAGTTTACCAAGGTTTTCTTATGTCAGTTAACTAGTTCCCCTTTCTACTACCCCCACTTCGCATTCTTCACTGATACTCAATTTCTTACCTGGTCTTCTATGCCTTATCCAGGTTCCTATCCATTTTCTTCCTTTTCACATTAGTAAGTTAATAAATGGGTTTAAGGGGACAGCTTATACAATGGACTATGCACTGGAGTTGTGATTGCATAATGTTGACAACTTAGTATGCACACACAGAATTGAGCAGTTTGGCCCCATTTCCCCCTCCAGCCTGTATATTGTGTGCACTGCAGGTTGACACACACAAGTTATATTTGTTTTGCATAGGAGCATTTATTCATTTTGTATTTATAGGCATTTTCCCAACTCCTTTTCTAAAAAGGAAAGTGTCCTGGAATGCTTTTCTGAAATACTGCCAGTTTCTTACTGGAATAGCTATAGTCACTTCTCTCTTGTCTATCCCATAAAGGAGACAATTCACTCTCTGTGCAAAATATTGCATTTGTCCTGCTAAAAATCATAATCTCATTAACTGAACACAATGACTTTGACTATCTAAAATGTATACCAAAATCTTGCAACCATCAGAACAATGAAGAAAAAGAAACTGTTGGTAAAATATTTTGGAAATAGCTGAATGTACCCAAAGCCAACATTGGTCCAGTGCGGTTCTCTTTTGCCCCTTTTAGGATGACACACAACAGGTTGTCATTTAGGGTTTCTGCACAAATCACTCCAATGAAAGTTGTGGCCTGCACTAAATTTGAATAAAATCGAGTTCAAGAATAAAATTGTATTCTAACTCTAGCTGCCATTCCTGGGATATTAACATATCCATTCTAGTTATTGCCAGATTACATACAACTAAGGCTGTTGCTATCCAACCTGTTTCAGACTTTCACATACTGATCCTTGGAAATCAAAATATAGTCTAGAGGTGCTTCCTTCCTTTCTCCCCACTGCCTCACAGTCGTCTTGTTTCCTGTGATACAAGGCTCAAGGTCAAATATAGTTTACTAGAAAATTTAAATGTGCTGATTCCAGGAAAGCATTTGGCCATCATCAGTGAGGAAAGCTGAACTCCATTATTGTCAAACAACCAACTTATAATAATAGAAAAACAGGACAGGAAGGGAGTTCAGGAGGTCATCAAATCCAGCCCCCTGCTCCCAACTGAATCATCCTGGATAAGTGTTTCTAATCTTTTTTAGCAAAGCAATTACTAGAAAGAACTACCCATCCCTTAGAAGAACAATCCACATTTCCTCAGTCGGCTTCTAACCTCCAAGCTTTATGGCCAATGGAATGTTGAGAGAGAGAACTTACTTCAGGGCTCAGTTTTCAAACCAGGAATGCCTAAATGATGGAGCCTATTTCCAAACTGATAACCACAATACAAATTGCACTTTAAACATACTTCTACCTGTTTAAATTATCCTAGGCTTAATACGTGAGTGAGCACTTTATCTCCAGCAAACAAATTGGAAAATGCTATTCACTATCCATAATCCACAAAAATGGACTCCTCTCTTCCAGTCTAACCAAGTAATTTGGAAGCACTAACAAGTAATGTAAAAAAAGGCATTGGACTATCAAGTGGAGAAATACAGTACTGTTTCAGCCAAGAACATGTTGTTTGAGTTAATCGTAACATGGGGCTAGTCTGTATCATTCAATGTTACGGTCTGAATTTTGGAAAAGAGTTCCTGCTCATGACTTTACTGGAAAGTATGAAAGATGCTTCTGGAAAAATAGGATTATATTAATAAAAGGTTGTAAGAAAAATTCAAGTAGCAAAACTGAAACACCTGAAGTGAATAAAGATACTGGGAGAAGAATGTTCATCTTTCAAATGACATATGCAATAGAATTTCTGATCATTGGTAGTCACACATGGCTATATGGCACCTGTTAAAACATATCTAAATAAGACGGAGCACCACTGTGCTCTGCTTAAGTAGGCATGATATATCTGGGCTTCTCTCTTTTCAACTATACACAGCCGATTTATAATCCTTCATTATACAGACAGAAAAATATGAAGGTGGGGGCCAGGAAAGGGCAAAATTACAATTTAAGTTAGTGACCTAGGGTGTGTGTAGACTGAATGATATTTCCCGTTTACGCTGACGCAACTGCGGTTGTGCTTGCATGACCTGGGATTGCCCACTGCTCTAAAAGTCCATTTAGTGCCTTAAACTAACATTTTTTGTATTATTTTGCGGTGCTCCCCAGCTATGGATTTGTTTCATCCAAACAGTCAGCGACTCCAAAAACTTCTAATTAATCCCATTCTAGAGGAGATATTGTTCAAAACACTGACTTCCTAAGACAGGCTCAAAGAAATGAGGAAACGTGTCATAACTCACTCTTAGTTAAATCCGTTCTTGCAAGTACATTCAGTTAGCATGAACATGTTCTTTTTTCTTAGAGCCACAAGCTGGGCAGCAAAGAAATGGCTCATGGAAATGAACATGAGGATGGGAAATTTAGCAACAGAACTCAGCACTGCCTCCCAGTTCTTTCCTTCCTAAGTACAGAGGACTTGTAGGAAGAGCCACACACTACATATCCTGGAGTAGATTATATAGATAGCCTGCCCCATTCTCGGGGCATTTGGTTTCTAACCCCCCAAGGTATGGCTCCGCATAAGCACTCCTTTCAAGATCAGCTATTTAATTTAAGCAGGGGAAGGCATTCTGTAGTAGTTTGTGTTGCTGCAAACTTTAATTAAAAATCTAACATTTTGGGAATGAGAGGATAGCATAGTGCGGAATGCAGTAGTTTCCAGTAGCATAACTTGCAGTAGGCAAATGGGGTAGCAGTGCTGACTTAGAGGAGGTGCCAGAATGTCAGCCCTGCCCACAGGGGGCATGTCCACCCATGCAAGCATGTACACTTGCAGCAGCTCAAACAGAAGTGGTGCAAATTTAAGACAGGGTTTTTTGCCTCAGTGCACATGCCTGGACGTGCACTTTGTTGTGAAGCAAATTGTGCCCCTTGGGGCAAAATAACTCTGCCCGATTCCTCCCGGATCTGCAGCCAAGGAGAACTAAAGCCTGGGGCCAGCACCTGTGCTAGCCCCATCAGTATAAAAACCTTCCCTGGCCAGCAGCTCAGGGCTACTTGCCCTCAGGAGCCTGGACAGTTAATATCTGGGAACACTACTCCTTGTGCCAAATGGACTGCTGAAGCAGCAGCCCAAATTCACTTTTTAAAATACCCCCAAATCCATGTTCTTGCATAATTAGAACAAAAGGGAGAGAAGGGGGGGAACCGACTAATCAGATGGGCAATGTTTTATTACTATATTTACAATATTAAAGCAATTTGAAAGCCTACCACTGTCTCTACAATCATAATAAAATAAATCCTAAATATCTATATGTTTTAATGTTTGCTTTTGTTTCCTTATCACATGGTGGGTGTGTGATGGGGAGATGTGGGGTTTGAACTCACTTAGGGAACTGATGGGCAGTAAATTTGCAGCACAGGGAACATTTTTTAATTCTTGCATGTGCCTCTTGCAACATCTCAAAGGGGGTTGAGATGCTGCAAGAGGCACATGCGCGCTTCTTTGGATGTGCCCAGGGAGTTCATGCCAGGAAAGCAGCAGCAGCAGCAATTGCAGGGAGGCAGACACCACCCTGGCAGCTGAAGCTGAGGACTCGACTCTGGGTTCCTGGGGCAGCTAAAACTGACCCCCCCCCGACCTCCGACAAACTTCTGATAGGGTTTTTCCAAGCATGCCAAACATCATAGCTACACTTCTAGGGGTTTCTTCAAATCTGGCACAGCTACAAATTCCAACTTGCCAGAGCTAGTGCAAAAGTTACCCACGCATAGAGGGAAGCAGGATTAAGAGCTATAGAACTTCCCTGCCCTTTCTACATTCCCCACCTGCTCCCCCGCCAGCTTGGTCTACTCAACCTGATTCCTGAGATAATTCTACTTTAAAACTTGATACAGCTTAGAGCTCTATCATGCACTGTTTTATCTGGTGACACTTCAACCAGACCTTCAAGTCCCATTTTCAGTCCCTCCTTTCTTAAAGCTGTAGAGGTGTGAAATTTCATATTTTGATATTTTGCTACCTTTTGGTGTATCAAATCAACAGTAGACATGTGTTTTTCCATCTCTTTGGTTCTCTGGACAATGTTTTGGGCCAATCAACAGCCCTCCTTACCAAAATGAAATCCTGACAAAGAAAGAGATGCACAAAACCCCTCTCATAAAGAGCAACTGAAAGGAGAAACTCAAGACAAAGCTGAAGACATCAGCAGGAACTGGACAAATGCCACTTGTATGCCATTATTGTACAGGAAACTGCAGCCTCATAATATGGTCAGTGACTATTTAACTGCTCATTCAACCATGAGATTGGCAGGGCTTATCTCTTATGGTTCTTTGTCCCTAAATATTTTTAGTTCCAATTTATATAGTGTTTTCCACTGGGCCAGGGACTGGTGCCCGGTTCAGCTGGTGGCAGCAACTGCATGTAACACCACTAAACAAATGCGCGATCAGCTGTTTTTTTTTCTTTCCTCACCTTGCATGACGTGACGTCACCAGGAGTGTTGGAATGTAAAAACTGTGGCACTATGACACGTCAATTTTATGCTTCTGAAAACATATTTCTTTCTTTCCTGGTAACTTGCTGTGGACTGGCGAATATATTTTTCTTTTCCTGGCAACTCACTGTGGACTGGTGACCAGTGGCTCATGGACCAGCAGTGGTCCGTGGACCATCACTTTGGGAAGCAATACTATAGACCACCCAGACCAGGAGGAAGTGGTAGATGAGGATTTCTTCAAACAGCTAGTGGAAGTTTCCCAATCACTGGCCCTGGTTCTCATGTGGGACTTCAATCACCCTGACTTTGGCTGGGAGGGCAATATGGCAGTACCCAGGCAATGCAGGAAGTTTTTGGAGAGTGTTGGGGACAACTTGCTGGTGCAAATGTTGGAAAGGCCAACTAGGAGCCATGCTTTTCTTGACCTGCTGCTCACAAACAGGGAAGAATTGGTGGGGAACATAGTAGTGGATGGTAACTTGGGAAGCAGCAGCCACAAGATGTTTTACTTTAGGATCCTGAGGAAAGGAAGAAAGGAGAGAAGCAGAGTAAGGACCCTGGATTTCAGAAAAGCAGACTTGAACTCACTTAGGGAACTGATGGGCAGCATCCCCTGGGAGGCCAGTCTGAGGAGGAAAGGGATCCAGAAGAGCTGGTTGTGCTTTAAAGAAATCTTAATGAGAGTGCAGAGATGAAGCATCCTGATGTGCAGATGGTACAAGTACAGCAGAAGATCAGCTTGGTTTAGCAGGGAACTCTTCAGTGAGCTAAAACACAAAAAGGAAGCTCACAAGAAGTGGTAATTCAGAAAATGACTAGGGAAGAGTGTAAGAGTGTCCAGGCATGCAAGGATGAAATCAGGAAAGCCAAAATGCAATTAGAGTTGTAGCTACCAAGGGACATGAAAGGTAACAAGAAGCATTTCTACAAGTATGTTAGCAACAAGAGGAAGATCAGGGAAAATGTGGGTTCCTTACTAAATGGGGGAGGCAACCTGGTGACAGAAAATGCTAAAGTATTCAATGCCTTTTTTTACGCCAGTCTTCACAGGCATGGTCAGCTCCCAAACTACTGCACTTGGCAGCAGTCTGGGGAGGAGACAAGCAACCAACAGTAGCAAAAAAACCAGGTTAGGGACTATTTAGAAAAGTTGGATGTGTACAAATCTGTGAGACTGGATGAGATGCACCCAAGGGTGCTGAGGGAGTTGGCCAATGTCACTGCAGAGCTACTAGCCTTTATCTTTGAAAACTCAAGGTGATCAGGAGAGGTTCCAGTTGATCAGAAAAGGGCAAATTAATGCCCATCTTTAAGAAAGGGAAGAAGGAGGATCCAGGGAACTACAGACTAGTCAGCCTCACTTCAGTCCCTGGAAAAATCGTGGAGCAGTTCCTTAAGGAATCCATTTCTAAGCACTTGGAGGAGAAAGTGATTGGGAACAGTCAGCATGGATTTACCAGGGGCAAGTCAAGCCTGACCAGCCTGATTGCCTTTGATGATGAGATAACTGGCTCTGTGGATGCAGGGAGAGCAGTGGATATGGTATTGCTTGATTTTAGTAAGGCTTTTGATACAGTTTCCCACAATATTCTCACCAGAGAGATTTGAACAAATGGACCATGAGGCTGCTTGTACAAGTGATGGGGGTTTAGTTGTCCCTAAATTGAAATGGTGGGTTTTTAATTAGTGGGTTTTTAGTTGTGTTGATTAAAAATCCACCATTTCAATTTAGAGTTCCGTCATGTCATTGTGGTTCCTCTCTCGTCAGCTCACCCACCTCCCCCCTCCACCTCTGCTCCTGTGGGCAGGCTCCAGGAGGAAAAAAAAAGGGGTGAGGGGCCTAATCCTTTTTTTCCCCAGAGCCTGCCCTGAGGGGCGGGGGGCCCAGTTCTTCCCTCCACGGCAGTGGCGTCCCCTGGGCAGGAACTGCCTGCTAGCAGCCCACCTGGGTGGTCCCAGGGGATACTGCCGCTGCAGAGGGAAGGACCACCCCCTCCCCTACAAAGCTCAGGGACCACTCAACCCACTGGCAGCAAATCCCCTAGCCACGGGAGAAAAAAAAGAAAAAGTTTAAGGCCCCTCACTGCATTTTTGGTTTTTATTCTCAGTGGAGCCTGCAAACACAAGCTGCCACCAGGTCGTGCAGCCTCTGAGCTGCAGGGGAGCCTGGGCCTTCCCTCTTCAGTGGCAGTGTCCCCTGGGCAGCACCTTCCCACTAGCACCCCACCTGGCAGTCCTGGGGGTGGCCAGCACCAAGAAGGGAACTGGGCCAAGTGGTCCCTGAGCTGTGGGGGGCCCCAGTCCTTCTCTTCACCACAGTGGCATACCCTAGGACCACCTGGGTGGGCTGCTAGAGGGCAGGTGCTGCCCAGAGGGCATCACTGCTGCGGAGGGAAGGACCAGACCCCCACCCCACCCTCACAGCTCAGGGGCTGCTGGCAGCTCACCCCCTGGTCGTGGGAGAGGCAGGTAGGCTCCAGCACCCTGTGCACCATCCCCACTACCTCCCCTACTGCCTGGGACAGCCCCAGAATGGGCTGGCTTGCCCTGGAGAAGTGCAGCAAGGCAGCAGGAGGGTGTCTGGGTGGACTGGCAACTGGAAAAGATAGGGAGAATGGTGCATGGGACACTGGAAACCCACCAAGCCTGAGCTTCCCTGAGCACATCTGGGCTTCCAGTGCCCTGTGCACCACTGCAATTTGTTAGGTAGCAAACAAAAACACAATGGATGCATTTTACTTGCTACATAACAAGGTCTTTTAAAGCAAAATACACCACTGCACATGTACAGCATGATGAAATTAAAATGAAATATACCATCACAGGTGTAAACAGTGACACTACTAAAGCAGTGCAAAAGGGCAATTAACAACTTTAAAGGCCAGTTTTATCACATGTACAAGTGTCCTAAGATCTCTGGGCCCAAAGGGCAGTATAATCAATGGCTCAACATCTAATTGGCAGCTGGTGTCAAATGGAGTGCCCCAAGGGTCGGTTTTGTTCAATTTCTTCTTCAGTGTTCTGGAAGATGGGATGAACCACCCCCTCAGCAATTCTGCTGCTGAAACCAAGCTGTGGGGAGTAGTAAATACACTAGAGAGTAGGGCTAGGATTCAGAAAGAGCTAAACAAATTGGAGGATTGAACCAAAAGAAATCCCATGAAGCTCAATAGGGACAAATGCAAAGTCCTATACTGAGGACAGAACAATCCCATGCACTGGTACAGGCTAGGTACTGACTGCCTAAGCAGCAGCTCTTCAGAAAAGGACCTGGGGGTTACAGTGGACAATAAACTTAATATAAGCCAACAGCGTGCCCTTGCTGAGAAGAAGGCTAAAGACATACTGAGCTGCATTAGTAGGAATGTTGTCAGCAGAGTCTTCCCCTCTATTCAGCACAGGTGAGGCCACATCTGGAATATTGTGTCCAGTTTTGGGCTCCCTCCCACTACAGAAAGATGTGGAGGGAGTCCATCAGAGAAAATGGTTAGAGGTCTGGGGCACATGACTTCTGAGGAGAGGTTAAGGGAACTGGGCTTATTTAGTCTGGAGAAGAGAAGACTGATGCGGGATTTAATAGTAGCCTTCAACTACTCGAAGGGTAGTGACAAAGAAGATAGAGCTAGACTGTTCTCAGTGGTGATAGATGACAGAACAAGAAGCAATGTCTCAAGTTGCAGCAAGGGACATTTAAGTGAGACATTATGGAGACTTTGCCACTAGAAGGGTAGTAAAGCACTGGAATAGGCTATCCAGAGAGGTTCTTATGGAATTGCCATTGCTGGAGATTATTAAAACCCAGCTAGATGAAGCCTTGCCTGGGATGATCTAGTTGAGGATGAACCTGATCTGAGCAATGGATTGGACTAGATGACATCCTGAGGTCCCTTCCAACTTTAATATTCTATGATTCTATCAGTGAAAGGTATTGTAATGACTAATGAGTCATACTTCCAGGGTGTATCTCAAAAAGGAAAAATTGCCACCACTTTTCCAAACGCCTCAAGATTGGAGCTAGCAACTGCAAGAGAGGGTTTCAGGAGAAAGTCCCACCCTCACAATAGAGAATTCAGGATTATCAGCTGCTGCCCACATTGCCAAGTCAAAGGAGTCAGGGAATCATTTCAATTGCAAGGTTTGGGACAAAATAAAGTAATGGGTTCTCCCTCCAGCTTAAGGGACAACTTTGATTGGAAGAGACTTTGATTGGCAGGTGTTCCACCAATGAAGGAATTTTAAATATCTGGCCTGTAAGATGCATGGAGTGAGGAAGGTGATAAAAATTAGTTCTCTTGCTCCTCTATTGGCCAGATGTCAGACAGCTCCTCTGTAAATTTCTCTCAGTCCAGCTATGAGTGTTATAGAGATTTTAAATCAATCCTGAACTATACAGCACGATAACCAGATTTTGTAGCTTAGTCTGGGCTGGCTAATAGCCAGCATTAGAATAGGATGGGTTAAGGCAGGCAGCTTTACAAAGTACCAAAAAAAATAAATGAGAAGAGGAACACAAGACCAGAAGCAACACTGATCACAGAAGAAACCCATGAGGAACTTTTATTTGTTTTTATAACTTAGGGACAAATCCACTGCAAGTTTTCATAGCCATACATCCCTCAACTGCCTGTATGAGCTGAGATGTTTATACACACTGAGAAGCTCCATTGGTATTCACTCAGACCACCTCATCTGAAAATTGTTCTCCTAAAGCCTGTTAAGCAATTTTGGTCATCTTGAATGCTTTACCTCACAATTAAAAGCAATCGTTTTAGAAACAACCTCAGAGGTTCCCTTCAAAGAAATGTAAACATGTGCTCAAGTAAAATTAAGCTCTGTTTAAATGCCCTGCTTACTCAGGGTGTAGGCTGGCTCTACTACAATGTAAGATTAAATAGCTTGAATAATAGCAGGAGCAGTCCTGTAATATTACTTGTTCTGTAGACACTCGTGTGGCATGGATGGATAGCAAGCTGCTATGGGGATCTATGCTCTATTTTTATGATCGTTAATGCAAACAGTGACAAGTACTTCTATAGTCATATTTTGAGAGTGAACCCAAGGTCCTAAAATGTACTTGTATTTCAAAATACAGTATGTTGATAGATTTTTAAAGTCTTTTTTATTCCATGGGAAAGAAAGATGCTGTAAACTCTTATTGTATTAATTATGATTATATATAATTCGAGGGGCCCAAACAAACCCAGTAAAAGGTGGGAAATTTAATTTTAATGACACTAAAAATAACACTTCTTCATCAAAAGCCCCAAGTAATGATTTGGCATGAATGTACAGTATCTGCAGTACCTAAAAATTTTAAGAGGCTTAATTCAGTTTAGAGGCTAATTCCATTTTAAGAAAAGAAAATGTTGCCAAGTACAGGGCCAAGAACACAACAGGATTGCAGTTATATTTCTAGTGACCCCAGAAAAGCCTGAATTACATCCTCCAAGTTTAACTAAATGAACTCTGTTAACAATATGCCAGATTTCAGAATATGTTTGCTTTGTACTGCAGCTATGGAGATTGTTTCCCATTACAAACACCTTTTTATGAAAACATCTCAGCAGCCTGCTCCACACACACACATTTTGCACATGTGTATTTAAGCACAGGGCCTGGATAGTCCAAACTTTGTCAACATTTCATACATTTATGTGTAGTGCTCATGCATTCTCTGTAAAATACAGTGCATGGATTATAATTGGTAAACTTCAGATACATGATACATGATAGTGGCTGTGAAATGGATGTCAAGAGTTTAATATGAAAAAACAAACACTAGTTTCACTAGTGTTTCACTAGTATACGCAAATGAATCCTTATCCTGGGTTTCCACAGACATAACTGACACACAAGGTCTCACACAGACACACTACACCAAGTTAGTCAGGTGCAGTATAATTAATGTTTTGTTATTAAACAGGCTGAAAATAAATTACATGTTAAATTTGTCTTAGACATGAACACTTAGCCTTAGTATATGTGTTGTTCTCTTTCCTTCAAGAAATACTCTCAAAGTGTGAATTAAGTAGCTACATAAAATGATTGGGAAACTCTTATTAGTAAGTATTTCCTCAAAAATTAGAATTAGAGATGAACAAAATTTTGGTCAGTCAGTAGCCTTGATAAAATACTAAAGCATTTATACTTGCAGTCCTAGTCTTCAAGCCAACAGCGAAAAGCCTAGCAGTACATGTTTGAAGGGACCAAGGGATATGCTTCCTTATTAAAATCCAGATGCAAAAAAATTTAACATGGTGTATTTTTAAGCATATAGAAAAATGTTATCAGCTAATATATTTATAGCTTAAAGAATACTGACTTTTACAAAACATCAGTTGTTTATGTTTTCAGTTACTGTGAAGGTAAGCAGGAAGTAGCCCAAATCTTCTACAGCCATGTATTTTTTAACATACAAGTTTGTAAGTTTAAAGGGAAAAGTGCTTAGTACTCCTATTACTATGCCAGCACTGGCAAGTCAGTGAAAGATGAGAGAAGCAAGCATTGTTTAGGATTTCACAAAACATCTGTTCCAGAAAGCTATATGTAACTCCTATACCTTTTCTGCTGTTCTTTTCCTACTGATCATTTTCAGTAAGCTGGGTTTAGTGCAAGAAATCCACCTGCACTTGGGCAGGTAAGGATCTAGTATATCTGTAACTGGCAATGACAGAAAACTTACACTGAAAAGATTAAGATTCTAAAGAGGAATTGGAGAAGGCCTCTGGAATCTATACCTTTTTCAAATCTCAGTTTTCCAGTGGATTTCATGAGAAGCGGCACACTGCTGGCTTGTGCAAGACACTCATTCCTATCTCCAGAGATCCACTACTGGTAAGTACACTCTCAGATGGAGTGGAATTTAGGACAACACCAAAGTAACTGCCTCTTGGAAGTGCCCAGGGAATTCCATCAACAGAATAGGATCAGTTGCCATTGACATTGTACATCTTTTAAAAACCATTCTGAAGCTGTAACAAACTTGTTGATTAAACTGCATTCGTATAGATTCCAATAAGTTCTTACCAAGCCCACTAAGTTGTAAACTCCATTCCATACATTCCTATGCAACAAATCCTTTGTGACCTAAATAAAATGCTTGATTAGTAGTGTACAACCTCAAGGATACCATTCACTTGTTTAAACAATTGTCCTGCTATTGTCTTTATTGTAAAATGCTAAAAAAAAAGCCTTTAGTAAGAATCTTGTTTGGACAATAATAATCAAGGCATGTCATTTTAAAAAAATAACAATGGCAACAAAAACTACAAGGCCAATTCCTCTTCCAAGAATGTATTATTCTAAAGACAAAGACAATCACTGGGAAAACCAGGTAATGATCAACTCCCAAAGCAACATTAAATGCATTCTTGGTTCTCTGAAGTATACAGGAACTGTTTATTTCTTCTTGTGCTCAGAAGCTATCTGGATTCTCATTTAGCTATTGCTGTAGTAAAGTGAAAGGAGAGCTACAGCATCCTGGTAAATTAATTATACCTCTCCCCTGCCTCCGCCCCTCCCCACCCCCCATTTTGATTTCAAATTTGCAATGGCACATAAGAAAAGCAGTTATATTGTGATTTTTTTTCTAAGTCTATTTTTATTTAATATTAAGAGACAGCATCTTACTCATCAACAATTAAATGTAAGAGAGCTGTTTTTTCCACACATCTTGCCACCAGGGTTAGCATTTTGAATTCACTTGGGCATATCTACATGTTCATTGATGTGCTTTTGCTAATGTGCATTAAATTTAGTACCTCCATTGTGAGGTACTAGAAAAGGTGCATTAGCTTATTTCAGAGGTTCCCAAAGTTTTTATGCTGAGGTCCAGCAAACTGCAGCCTAGAAGTGGACACGGCCTGGCAAACTGCAGTCCTGCAGTCACAGCCAACTGTGGCCAGAATTTCCAGCTGGAAGACAGGTCCAAGGATACCCTTAGGTTACCAAACCCTGGGCTGCTGCAGGCCCTGCAGAAGGACCTGAGCCTCTCTGCCTGGCTCTGGGGGGCCACAGTTTGCCAGTTTGCAGCCACCTCCTGTCCGGCAGCTGATCGTGCTGCAAACCTGAAGCCAACCCGCTGCAGCCTGAGGATTGAGAACCGCTGGCCTATTTTAATGCACATTAGCAAAAGTGCACTGTTTTTGTGCTGCTTTAATGTGCATTAAAATCGGCTAATGCACATTAAAGTGCATATGTAGATGCATGCACCCACTGTATCAAATATCTCCAGCATGAATTAAAGCAAGATTTTGAGCTACATGCCTCCTTCAAGGTATGTTATTTTAATTAGCAACTGCTTTTAAATGCTCAGGGAAGACAGCCATCTTAGTGGAGCTAAACTCAGCCCCAAGTAGACTGACCTGCATCATGAAGAAAGCATGGCACAACCATTCAGCTTAAATGGGGCACATCAGAAGAGACTGACCCTTCTGCAGCCATTTTGGAGCTACCTGGCAGCAGGGAGAATATACATGCTTTTCACTGTGTCGTATGTAGCAGCATGCATCCTGTTTCCTTCTATCTACTCTGCCAGCTCCACCATATGGATGTGGAAAGGGTTAAAGTCTAGGCCTTGCCTTCTCCTGTTCACCAACCTGTTAGAAGTCCGTGTCCTGCAGAACCTGAGGAGAGATCAGTCCTCGTGTTCGTCCACATGCAAGATGGGGGTTAGATTGAGTGTTGCCTACTCTTATGAGGGGGCAGGGAGCACATAAGAGGCATCTTCTTTGTACACTGCAGGATTTGGCAATGTTGTAGGAGCAACAAGGCAAATTAACATAGCTCTCTCTAAAGGCGAGCCCTCATTTTCTCCCCTAACCACCTCTTACCACCAAATTGTTCCTGAAGTCCTGGCCTTGTGGGCTGGAGATAATCACTTGTTAGGACAAATCCAGACTGTAGGTGGCCAATTTCTGCTCTACTGTATGCCTCATAGACAAGTCAGGGACCAAATCCTCCCTAGGATTTAGACGGGGCATGCTCTTACTCTGATTGGAATCAATTATCCCTGGCTTCAGAAGAAGTTGAATGAAGCTGAAAAAAGTATCATAGTATCATAGTGCCTAGGGTCAGAAGGGATCTAGAGCAGGCCATCTAGTCTGACCCCCCGCCAATGGCAGGAACGAGTGCTGGGGTCACAGGACCTCAGCCAAGTACCTATCCAATCTACTCTTAAAGA
>JAGPOW010001543.1:30644630-30654938 GCA_030014935.1 Caiman crocodilus
TCCCTCACAGATATGAGACTTGAGAATTTTCTCAAATATCTTTCCTGGGACCGAGGTGAGACTGACAGGCCTGTAGTTCTCTGGGTCCTCTTTCCTCCCTTTCTTAAAGATGGGAACCACACTGGCCACCTTCCAGTCCTCTGGCACTTGTCCAGAGCTCCAAGAGAGCTCATATAACCGAGCCAAGGGCTCAGGAATCACCCCCGCCAGCTCCCTCAACACCCTCGGGTGTAGGTCCTCCGGGCCTGCCGACTTGAAGACATCCAGCCCTTCTAGAAGCCCTTCCACTAAGTCAACCCTCACCCTCGGCCCAGCAGCGATTCCCGAGGTCAAGTCTGACAATATAAAGCAGATCAATATAAATAGCAAACATTATTATACACTGATGTGCCAGCCGTATTTTTGCTCTATAAATTTTATTTCCTGTGGTCTATAGCAGGGGTAAATTCTCACTAGAACTGAATAGGGAGTACAGGATCCAGGCCCAGATAGTCACTTTCCCTCTTCAGTTTGTATTGTTAAATCTACATAAACCATTGACTCCTCTGTGGTCAGCCTTCAAGAAGAAATGCAGCTGTCTTCATTGCTGTCTTGATCGATCTCTCTCTCTCTCAGAAAAGAACAGTTATTAACCCAGCTGCTAAGGTAATTTAAACCCATGCTGTCAAATAAATTGGCCATGCAGTTTCTGAGATTTTCTTATTAAAAACTAACCTTAGGGACTTTTGAGTTACTGTTCATACTACTATTTCACTTCAACTTAATATTTTATACCTCTTATTGACTTCTTCCATTCTCTTTTTGCACACTTTACAAAGCTAGTTACAACTTCATTGTGCTATTGAATTCTTCTTTTTTCTTCTGTAGAATACATTTCACCAAATCCAGTGCATTTCTATTATGTAAGTATGGGCTAACCAGTTCAATAATTTTGTGTACTGTGACTGGTGTTCAGCTAGCATACTTGGCAACTACAAGTTTTATATCCTGCAAAGCTGGAATGTAGAGTAGCTAACTGAACTTTGGATCTGGGTATGCTATGTATGGTAATTATTTCATAAAAGAGTTGGTCTGGGATTGAAAAATAAGGAGGGTATTGAAACAAATATGCTGCTTAGGACGACTCAGCTGGAATCCAATATGGTAAAGTAGGTCAGGATTCAGTACGTATTGTAAATATGAATTATGGGTCACTGTGGTCAAATTGTTTGTGGGTCACTCGGCTAAAGTGGAATGTACAAGAGAAGGGTTCCAACCAATCAGACACTGAAGAAACAAATAGCCTCTAACAAAGACACTGAAGAAGTCTGTGCCTAGTCAACCCACACTTTTTCCATATAGGCTGCTAACTCAAATATTCACTTTTTGAACAGTAGTTTACGATAAATGAAACTGTGCAAAAGGCAGCAGCAGCAGCAGCGGCAGTTCTAACTTGCCTGAATAGCCACCATAGTGGTACATTATCCCCTGAATATGATCTGTGGGAGTTTCCAAGGGCCTTGGCTTTACATTAGGGTTGCCTGCTCCTCTTTTCCCCTTAGATACATTTATTGACACATTTTCCTCCTTTTTAAAATTCAGCTTTAAAAAAATTGTCATGTGACTGGAAGAATTTGTATTGATCTCGTTCTATATTGGTCTCAGGAGAGATGTATATGACTGGGAAAAGAAGATTTTTAGGTATCATTCCCAGTTCTACCAGTGTCTTGTTATTTGAACTTGAGTTTCTCTGTCTCTAAAATGACACTTAACACCTCCATTTCAATCAGTGATTGGAAGAGTAATACCAAGTGCTTTGAGATCTACTGAGAGAAGACACTGTAGATATGCAATAGAATTCTTAATTCTTGCATTTTCTATCTTTAAAGTCCTTGTCTTGCAATCTTAAGTTTCCGTTACAAATAGTACTTTTATTGGAGAAAAATAAATCATGTGGAACAGTGGTCACACAGAGAGCAAATTCTTTATATCTAGAGCATAGACCAGTGATGCTCAAGTTAAGTGATAATAGAATAAGTCTCAACATTACTCTGATGATTATTGGAAAACATACGTAAAACCTACAGCAAGTGCTTTTTATTCTGATCTCATGACTGGTCCACATAAAGAATCACAATTGAAGAGGTAAAAACACAGAGAATAACAGCAGAACAACACCTATTCTGTTATTCCTATTAATAGGTTATCAGAATTCTGATTTCTGCTTGCAGTCATAGGTTATTTTCTGTGTGGAACAGTCATGCGAGCAAAATCAGAAACAGATTTTCTGTGAATTTTACAAGTATTTTTGGGAATGCTGAAATTTAGTTGTCCTGGATCCTGGAGGTGAATCTTTTTGTCTTGCAGTCTAAGCCCCTCCTCTCAAATCTCCCGATCTTCTCCATTTTAGCTGCTGGCTCCTGTTTTGGTCTCCATACAATCTAAAGATATTTTACATCCTAGTTGCATTACTTCACTGAGGAAGGAGTCCCTGGCAGCACAGAAGAGAATCTCCATTCACCATATTTAGACCCTAACACCACAGGAAGCCTAGATTGTCAGAAGGAGCAGCTGTAAGAAGAGTTCAGCTCTGCCCTGGGACCTATGATGGAGCAGGCCCCATCAGTCTGTGGAGATGGTACACGGGCAGCCTGTTAAGCACCTGGGAGCTTTGTCAATGTGAAGCATGCCCAGCATAGACAAACTATTCACATAATTTAGCTGCCTAAATCCAGGGACCCTCCGAGCATGTGCAAAAGCATTCCTCAGGGAGACTGCCCCCCTGCTGGATCTCTACACCAAATTATGGAGACACGAGAATGTCTCAGTGATAGTCTTAGAAGATGTTTTTTTTCTTTTACATGGGCTAATATATTTTTCCTTACAATCTTCCTTCAAAACTGGTGAACTACCAATAATTGATGAACATCTCATATTGAATGTAATATTTTAATGTAACAGATGCCCATTAGCCAGTTTAGGAAGAAGACAAGATTTATCGTCTTATCTAGGCCATTGTTTTGGCCTACATGTGGAAGGTCCTGACTTTGCTCAAAGTCTTAACTCTTGAATTTTATCTTTAGAGGTCTTTAACAAAATTAACCTAAAAATGACCCTTAAGCAAACATCCCACATTCCGAGAGATCAAACCCTAGGGCCTTTGAAAAACTTGGAAAGAAAAGGTCACTAGAAGTGATATGGAAGTTCCCCAAAGTAACTAAAATGATCAACAGAAGAAACTAATTACCAAGCAAAAGCATCTGTTAAGTAAGATCCGAGGCCAAGTTTGGGAGTAGTGACAGGTTTGGGTAGGAGGAGCCCAAGACGGTAACTCACTCAATAAAAACTGTAACCTACTGCCCTAATTTGGAGGTAACCTCACTTGCAGAACAACGAAGGAAGAATCGCAAGTGTAGGCCGGATCAGACTGATCACCTGAACCACCCTCTCCATGAACACGAATCTCTTAGTTCACACTGAAGCCACGGAGCACCTGAAAGAGACTGAAGGAAGGGGACTTAGTCCTATCAGTCTTGAGGCCAGCTCATTGAACTGTATTGCTGAGGTGAGCCCATTGAACTGTACTACTGAGGAATGAAAGCATATTTAGGTGTTTGGCTTCTCAGAATTCTAGGATTGTAAGTTTATCATGAAAATAATAGTATTGATTCAAATTTAACTTTCAGTTGTAATTGTAATTGTTTTAAAGAAGTCCATTTAGAGCATTGTTTCTGATATATGTCGTTATTGTGTTCTTAATGTTTGTGGTATTTCTTAAAGCTAAGCAGTGTTATACGTGTAGCAAAGAATTTTAAAATAAAATTATGTTGTATGAATTAAGGGTGTAATCATTGTGAAATCGTGCAATCAGCTAAATACTCCCCCAGCCAGTGCATCAAACAAATCAGTAAATTGTGTGGAATTTTCTCTATTCCATAACCCGCTAGAAACAGAACAGTCTAGTAACGGAGTTGTTAAGATGACCTTCTCAATCCATGCTTCACAATGTACTTTACAACAAGCCTTGAGTGCAGAGGCTGCTCCCACAGTATAAACCAGGGGCTGGCAAAGTCTGGCCCAGGCCTGTGGCAGACTCCATTTCCCAGTAGCCCCTACCTCCACCACTGTAGTCAGTTTCCATGGAGATCCTAGCAGCAGCAGGGCTGTGACAGCCCGGGGCCAGGCTTTCCATGGAGACCAGCCCCAGCAGTGCTGAGTGTGTGGCTGGGCAGGGACCTGCTCCAGGGCTGGGGCTGGGATCTTGTAGTGGTGAAAATATGGTCTGGAGATGGGGCAGAGCTGCAACCTGCTGCCTACTTGCCCCTGCCCAAGGCGTGCAGGCAGAGGGTTGCAATTCTGCCCTGGTTGCAGATCACGCTGTCACCACTGCAAGGTCCTGGCCCTAGAGCAGCTGTGCACCCAACCACACTGTTTCCACCATTTTGCTCACCCCTGGTACAGAGGATAAAACTGAAGCAGTGAAAAACTAAGTGACTTGCCCAAGGTCAACCAGTGAGGTCGTTGGCAGTGCTAACCTTCTGGAATTCCAGTCCTGTCTGTGAGCCACTCGCCCAGGCTCTGCCCATCACCTCTGGCACATTTAACAACTACTGAAGTTTACCATTCTATGTATTTGGCAGGTGCAAAGGTAAATGTTTTCAAGTATGTGTTCATCTTCTTCTAAAGGAGATGTTAGGAAGAAGTCAATATTTTGAAGAGAAAAGGTATTCCCAGTGATAAAGTAGCCATTCTGCTAAGCTACTAGCTCATATTTTACCTTGATGAGTATTACATGACAATCAGAATTTTCTTACTTAATAAACACCATTAAAGAGGACACATATTTCTTTATGATTTTGGAAGAAGGGTTGTAAAGGAATAAAAACGTATCTAATTTATGATTTTTTCCATGAACTGATTTGAATTACATTTAATTTAAGTGAAGTTGCTTGGTAAGCTAAGGGATAAGGGAATATGGCATTTTAATTTATTTAATATACCACGTTCACTAGTTTCCTCTTTCACGTAGAAAACCTCAGTTGTTTAATATGGAATCTTTACTCAGAATTTAACGATCCCACTTGTCTACATAATGTGTGCATTTCTCAAAGGATTCATCTGTTTGCTGTAACTGATGCTTAGATCACCTAACCCACTATTTTTATTTCATTTTCCATTTACAGCTTTTCCTCTATGCTCTCTTCTCCCTCAGAACAGGCAGCAATCATTTTAAAGCAGCCTTACGGCGCCACTAATTTATGTTGGGGGCTGAACTGTCCCCCAGCAACCATGGAAATAGTGGGAGAATCAAGGTGAAGTCAAATCACTTTTGTCCCTTATTCCCACAAGTCTGTTTACTGATGCGGTACAGGAAGAAATTGTTCTTTCTTTGCTTGGCAGTTCAAGTCACACAGCTGCAATACCTACCATTAATGTTTAGCTGCAACTCTCAATTTTCCCACATATAGGGAGTTTTTTGCCTTGGTGATTGTATAGAATCAATGATGTCAGAAATAAAAAGGGAACCTTTTAATAGGATTATACTACAAGTATTTGATTGATTTTTGCAGATATAATCTGTACCAATTTCAGCCAGTAAATTAGATAATTGTTCACTTGATGAGAGGTTAATTCTCTCTTTCTTTTAATAGATCTTCTTTCATCTGGATTTTGAGAGAAATTTATTTTGGTTGTAATCACTGTTATTATTCATTGTATTGTGAAATTCTCTCCAGTTGTCTATATCCCAAGTTGGAGATACAGTTTATATTTTTCTCAAACTAAGTACTTGATCTTTCAACTTGTAATAATCCTCACTCCATTGAAGATCATAAAATTACTCATACAAGTAAGAGTTGAAGATTCAGGCAATTGTGGGGTTGGGCTTTTTTTTTTTTTTTGTAATTTCTTTTTGTTTAATTTGTTTTTAGAATGAGCTTTCCCTATGTTTGCAGCACTGCAGCTGTTATATATTTAGTATTAAGTCCACATTTGTTTGTCTTGCCTTAATGAAGGTTCCCACTGAATTACTAATTGCAAGACCTCAAGGCTGGTTTTTCTCAACACTGATTTTCTGACATTTTTAATTCAGTCAATCAACTCATTTTTGTCTACATTAGTGTACTTGGCTTAGATTTCATTTTATATTAACCTCTATTGTTTTCAGAATCCCTAGTTCCAGGGGAGATTAAAAGCCCCTTTGATTGTCATTTGGAATGTTTCAAGACCAAGGGGGATCCATGTCAACAGTTCAAAATTCAGAGAGAGCGCAAGCTGACTGGAAACATGTTTAATGGGAAATTCTTGCCAAAAAAAAATAAAAAAATAAAAAAAAAATTCAGACATCAACATTGAAACAGGGCACAGAAAAGGGTTGGGGTCTCAACAAACACCCCAATTAAAAAATGTTATCACAACAGAACAATTTGAAATTATAAAAAGTTTCAAAGCAAGCAAAGTTAAGTCTTGTGTTTTTGGTTCAAAACAACTTCTGGTTTGAAATGCTCATCAATGTATGCTAAGGAAAGTTAAAAACACCTAAATGTGTCAATTAACCAAATCAGATTTTTTTTTTTTCTTTTCAGATTGTTCATAAAAAAAAAAAACCCTAAAAATTTCAAGGTTGATTTTTTATCTCACTTTTGGATGGGGAAAAAAGAAATCTCAAGAAATGTTCAGAAACCAGAAAATCATTCTTTCCTAGTTCCACTCATGGAATTTGCATCATATGAGTTTTATGATTAACTTCACTTTTTTTTTTTTTTTTTTTTAAATGAAGTGCTGTCCTTTCTGGTGGCAAACATAACCTTGCTGTCTGACCCTGGGCAGATCTAAAACAAACTTATGTTCCTCCTCTTCTTCCACCTACAGACAGATTAAAGCAATATCACTTAGCAAACTGCTCGTGTTAGGTCAGCAGCAAGTACCTGGTGTACTCTTACGTGTTTCTTGTCTGAATGGACATTCCATTAGAAGAGTGGCAGGCAACATTTTCTGGCTGTGGGCCTGAATGACCCATCTCAGATCAGAGGCAGACAGGTGGGCAGGTGGCTAGCCACTAAACTCACCCACAGCTGGCACTTCTCCCCATGGTAGCATGTGGAGAATATCTGCAGCTCAAGCCCCCCTGTTGTTGAATGCCACCAAACCCCACATTGAAGGCATGGATTCAATGGTTCCATGGGCAGGTTGCAGACTCCCTGTGCTAGAAATTATTGCCAAGTGTGTGTGTGTGTGTGTGTTTTGTTTTGGTTCATTTATTTTACCTATATAAAACTGCAAAAAGAAAAGCCAAACCTTTCTTTTTTCTTTTTTTTAAATAAGAGGGAATGGGTTATTGGTTTAAAACTGTGTGTTGAAAACTGGGATCCAAGTGTATGAAGCTTCTGATTATCCAGGACTCCCAGAGTCCAGAAGCATTCTGCACTTCCCAGGACCAGTTCTTCTCCCTTAACTAACACCAGTGTGACAGGCTGGCTGGAGTGACCTAGCCCAGGGGTTTTGAAAGGGTAAAAGATGATTGGAGGACTTGGGATTCCTTTTCCTCACCAATCAGGCCCCAGAGACTCACCCTCCATGTCTCCTGCTGGCCCCTGGGGTCACCTGGAGGGGGATAAAAGGGGCAGCGCAGCTGACTCAGGAGTGAGGGACCACAAGGAAAGAGCTGGCAAGAGCTGGGCCAATGGGGCGGGAGCAGTTGCCCCAGAAGAGCCTGAAGGAGTGGGACCTGCAGGCAAGTTGGACCCTCGGCAGCACACCGTGTGGCCAGCAGGAGAGGCTCCCCACTGGGCTCCAGGATCACCTACGAGAGGCTATGGCCAGCAGGACAGGCTCCCCAGCTCCAGCAAGGATATGAGCAGTGACCTGAGGGGTTCCCGGCTCTGCTTCCAGCTCCTCCAATAAGAGACTAGGCAGCGCCATGTGAGACTGGGCCTCTGGGAAAGTCAAGACCCGGAGCAGCTTGGAACAGTACCAGTACTGATGATTGTGTGGTAGAGTTTCTGTCTACCACATGGGAGATGTGCATTCAGTTCCCAGCTGGGGTGACTTGGGGTGAGTGAAGTAACAGGAAGAAGTTCTTGCAGTGGAAAGGGGCCATTGTGTTTTCCCCCTTTCTCCCCCTCCAGGTACCTAGGCCTTATATTCCTTGTCATTCAACATTTTGTATTTTGTGCCTTTTATATTTCACCAACCAGTATTTGTTTGTTTTGCTGTTTGTGTTTTACACTTTGGTTAACCCTGTCTTTTGTTAACTGGATGAATATGTCTATGACTGTAAGCGTCTAACCTTTGTTGAATCCTGCCCCCTCAGGGCATTGTAGTGTCCTCTATACCCCCTGGTTTATACTGGTTGTGTTCTCAGTATTGTTCTCTCATTAAAAAGTATATGGTTAAGTCCCCAGTGGTGGTCTGGCTCTGCTCTATACGGGGAGGAGAGTCCCTACACCTCCCACAGTGCTTGTGCATCTGCTTTGATCCCTTCAATTGGAGAGGGGGTACCTCTTGGATTACCACCTGGGTTACACCAGTGACTACATAAAATAACAGGTTAGTGAAAGGCTTAAACTTTTATGCTTTTTTATAACTAAACCTTCTATATTAGAGAAGCATGCTAAGGACTACCTGCCTGCACAGAGATCACCAGAGTAGCTACCTTCTAACCTGGTTTGAATTAGAAACTTTATGATCCACAGCTATAAACTGGCTGCAAAAAATAACATTGGGCTCCTTTTGTCTACTTCTGGAGGTCAGTCTTCACTGGAGAGAATATGGCATTCATTTCCATGTCTATGCATCTTGGGGCTGTGCCCAATAACTGGCATTTTAACATGTATGCTAAACATTACAAGCCAACAGGAAAAATCCTCTTTACAGAGATCACATGCAACCAGGATGTTGAAAGTTGGACCCACTGTATAAACCCTGCTGCTTTCATGCCATGCCAGACAATCTGAGCAAGACACATACCATCATCTGTAAATTAGACTCTTATATTTCTCAGTTATGGGTCAGGGATCTACCAAACTCAAGGAGGCGACCAGCCGATTTCTTTTTGCAGGCAAAACCTGGAGCCAGCCACCATTTTCATGGGTGGAATGTGGCAGACCCGCTCCCCCTGTCCCCCATCCCCCTCAATTGGCCAAGGAGCCCCAGAAGACCTGCATCTCCCCACAGATTGCCAGATGACCTGAAACTGCCATTAGGGGATCAGGGGATTAAGCCCACAGGGAATAAGCAGGGGATTAAGCCTACAGAAGCCATGTATTGATGCATTATTAAGCAATTTTAGCATTTAATTAAATGCTAAACTGAAATGTCTTATGAAATTAAAGCTATACATAACATAAAATGTAATTAATACCAACTATATACACTTTATTAAAGGACATTGTAAAAAGGAGTTTACTAAATGCTAACTTTGAGACAGGCAATTCTTGCTACTTATTAAATGCTAGCATGCTGCATCTAGTGACAGCACCTACTAACATTTCCTGTCTCTGTGGAGTGAACACTAGTCTATATCTTGAGATGGCACACTCGGCATCCACTGAGTTCACTGGAATGGGAGGCAACATGTTGCCAGGGAGTAGAACTGTGGAAATTGGCCACAGAGAGAATCCCAGAACACAGACAGGCATCCAGCACTCTTTGACAAAGCTCACATGAGCAGCACATTCATTGTCATGCTCTTTCCACCAGCCAGGGTTTGAGTCACAACTCAGAACAAGCACCTGGTTGGGGTCCAGAATGGGAACAGCCCTAAGTAAGGAGGCGGTCGGTTGCCTAAACTGCGGTGACAGCAGTGGCTTGTATGTATAGTACTGGTTCAACTTCACAGGTATTGTCTGGAACAGTTCCTCTCTGCTGGTTTTCAAGAGGACAGCTTGGCAGTTCTTGTGATGCCATGTCTTTGACCCAATTTATCAAATCCATCAGCTTGTTGTACACATGGTGGATCATAGCCTGCTGGCCTTCAAACCACATTAGAAGCTCCATGAACCAGGTGGCATATCCAGCCACAAACAGCACTTGATCTTGAATATTGCCCCGTCTTAAGAGATCTTAAGCATTTACTGTGTGCTGGGTGTGATTTCCATCTCCTTGCTCACAAACTGCTGGTAGCACTGCATCTTCTTGGTGTGGTAAAACAGGGTTTTTCAACCTTTTTTGGTCAGTGTATTCCTGGTGGCTGGTCAAGAAGTGGAGAGCCCCCGGTGGCCGACTGATGAGCGGGGGGGGGGGGGGGGGCGGGATGGGCCGGTGGCCAAAAACAAACCGGGGGGGGGGCCTGGGTCCCCCACCCACCCATTTCCACAACCCCACCCCCCG
>JAGPOW010001543.1:30657116-30858124 GCA_030014935.1 Caiman crocodilus
GAGTCCCTCAGGGGCCCAACGTTTCCCAGGGCTCTTTTTTTGCTCCCCACATACTTGAAAAAGGACTTCCTGTTGTCCTTGATCCTAGTCGCCAGGTGAAGCTCCACTCCTGCCATGGCCTTCCTAACAGCCTTCCTACACGCCCAAGCACAAGAAGAGTACTCTTCTTTGGAGGCTGCTCCGTTCTTCCAAAGATAGTAAGCCTCCCACTTTGCCCTCAGGGTCCCCTGAATATCCCTATTAAGCCACAGGGGCTTCCAGGCACCTTTGTCTATCTTGCATCGGGTGGGAATGGTCACCCCTTGGGCCCGGAGGATCATCTCCTTAAGGAGCACCCACCCTTCATGAACACCCATGTCCTCAACCCTACAGTCCCTCAGTGCCTTGTCAACTAGCCTCCTGAGCTCCCTGAAATTAGCCCTTTTGGAATCTGGGACCCTAGTCCTAGTGTGGGCCCTATCTACACTGCGCTGGATAGCAAATTCTATCAGGCGATGGTCGCTGTCTCCCAGGGAGTCGCGTACCCAGAGCCCTGCAACCAGATTGTCCCCTGAGACCAGGACCAGATCCAGCAGTGCATCTCCCCTGGTGGCAAAAGATCAGAATTCATTACTCTGTCCTCAAACACAGTTAAAAAAAATAGAGGGTTCAGGGCAGGGAGGCAGATGTGGGGACAAAGATAGCTCTTGTTTCTTTCCCATAGTTTGGTTCCAAGTTGGGCCTTTCTCCCCCTTTCTGCCTTAAACTTTATACTAGCTTCCTCAGGACATTGTGCAAGCTAAGACTACCCAGAATGCCATGTGCTCTGGTCTTATCTTCTGTTCGTTCCTTATTCACTAAAGGGTGTAAGTGGAGGGTGGCATAGATTGATTGAGGCAGTACTGCATCTCCTAAGGCAGGGGTTGTCAACTGGGGTACATGTACCCTGGGGGTGCTTGGAAGGCCCCAGGGGGTATGTGGTAGTGGCAAGGAGAAGCAGGGGATGAGACTGCCAGCACTTTTGTTTTCACTGATGCCACGTGCTGGTGGTTCTCCCCTGCATGGGTGTGCAGGGAACTCCCCAATCCTGGTCGTTGATTGGCGCTGGGGGACCCCTTCTTCCCTCCTACTTTTCAATTGGCCACCAGGGGACTCACCCCCCTGCTCATCAATTGACTGTCGAGGGACCCTTCCCCTCCTCTCCACCCCCTAGCTTGATTGGCCATCGGGGGACTCCCTATCTCTCAACCGACCAAAAATGGACGAAACCCTTGCCCTAAGGAAATTCCCCCTTGTGCTATGAGTATGTCAGGAATTAGTTCTGGCCACTTTACACCCATTTTATGCTCTTGGAACGGGAAGGTTGTACCAGAATGAACTGAAAAACTTGGCATATCTTTAAAAGAAGGGAATTGTTATACAATTTCTTTTCAACAGGGATTCTTTCTTTGTTGGAAATTTGTGCCTTTGCAGCACATTATTGGCTGATGTGCCCTTCCTGCTATTGCTATTATTAATGTATTTTATAACTGTGCAGTTTCATATTTTATAGTCCCCACTCGATGCTATTCCATGTTGCACCCAACCCAACATTCTTCTGTCTATAACAAGTTTACATGCATATTTATTTAACATTAATTTTTATTTATTGTCAATTCATTTTTCTTCTCTTTTGCCTAATAGAAATGTTTGGATCAGCCATCTTCCTTGTAATAGTTTAGTTTCAAGTCCTGCTTTACTATTATTTTTTTAAACTACAACAGCAATCTTGAAGAAGTTGCATTTACCCTTGTGGCCAGATTATGGCAGAGGCTTAGATCAATTTCCTCAAGTTAATTTTGGTTCAATTTTTTAAAAGTATTTAAGCAATCAAATGTCTAATCTGTATTGCTCAGTATCTAATTACAACAGCATCCAGAATTCTTGCTCAAAGACAGTTTCTGTGTCTCAAAGTTTACCATCCCCGACAGCAAGTGACACACAAAGACTGAGAGGAGTGTAATCAAAATTACACGCTCTGACAGCATATTTCCAAAGTACAGTCCAGTAGCCCTTTTTAACACTCTGTAAGCACAGATTATCTTTTCAGCTCTGTTCAACACCTTTGAGATGCAGCTAACTGGAAATTGGTTCTCTTTTACTTTTGCAGTTTCATGGTTCCTCCCCCATTTGTGATAATGGTGGAGTTAGATGGGAAGTTCAGTGTTAAAGTAATTTATCACTGTCATTTTGATATAATGTTTTCAAAACAGCTCTTCCTCCCCATCCATCTCCACTGCTGAGAAGACAGTAAAATAGTTTTTTTAACAGGTTTCATATATACTTCCTCAGAAAAGTAACCATTCCCACTGCACATTGGGCACTTTCTAGCACAGGTGATGCATGGGGAGGGGGGCATGTGCACCCCCTGAGATTGGCCCTCTTTAGACGGAGAGTGGGGGTGCCGTGTGAAGTGCCAGCCAGTACGCCTCCTGAGTTTGGCGCTGGCTGGCACTGAGAAGTGCTGGTGGCACTTCTGGTTTATGCCACCAACACTGCAATTGGCCTCTGGGGGACTCCCCCCTGCCCTTGACCATTGGCCACTGGGGTACTTCCTCAGCGCTCAGCCACTGAGGACCCCACCAGTCAGCAATCAGCTGCTGGTGCCCCCCCCAGACTCTGGAGGCACCAACTGCCCATCCTTTTTAGATTCTGAGGCACTTAGCATTTCTTCAATTGTTCTGATTTTTTTGTTTGTTTTTTTCCATCAGAATTAAATGTTTTCCTACATGGACTGAAATTCAAAGCGTTTAAAAACTTTTCCTTTAGTCACAGTTTTGGCTACTGAGTCATAATTCTGAGTACTCTGGCTTTTGTTAGGTTACTTTGGTTTGATTATGTAGGTTATTGTCAATACATAGCATGAATTCCTTCCAACTTTTGCTCTAGCAGAATACTCTGTGTTCAGAGCACAGACTACATGGAAGACAGGAACCAGCGCTGTCCAGATAACTTATTTACAGTGCACATTCTGGAATCTGCCTCATCAAATGGTATTTGCAAGAATCTGGCTGGAGAGCCATTTGGCTCCTGTCATTCTTCTCACTATTTAATTCAAGTCAGCAAATGAAGACGTTCTCTTGAGAACCCTTTGGATCTTTAGACATTGTGTTTATGCTAATGTCTGACTTTGACTGTTACCATCAAACAAATCTCAGCAGCAAAACCAGCATTTTCTTTCATTTGGCTCACCCTATCTTGCAGTTGAACTAAACTAGCAGATTTCTCACAGCATGAAGTTACAGACCTTCCTTCTTCTGTTAGTCCATTAGGCCACAATTCATACAGGTACAAAAGCACACTAAAATCACTGAGAGTACTCACAAGCGGAGGATTACGTTCACGCTTCTCGGCCTCTTGAAGGCTCAGACCAGCTGATAACATACACTTCCCAGATCAATCTTTCTGAATTGGGACCATGGTGTGTATTTCTGGCAAACACCCAGTCCTTCAGAACACATCAACAAACTTAAATGGCCTCACTGTTGACCTCTTTTTTCCTCTTTACTTTTGTGCATCTTTCCTCCACTAACTTTTCAGATGTTTGCAGTTTAGTATTGGTTGCCCCAAATGCTATTGCAAGGTGAGTCTATTCACTTTGCCATTATGTCACATGGGTTTCACTTGGAATTAAATGTTAGAATGTACTGTCATTGCCTTAGATGCTGTCATTCATTTAATAGTCTAATTTTGCAAATTGCATTTTGATAACCCTCAAGTTTGAATATGCACTGTGCAATTCCCTTTTAACAACTGTATCACATTTCTGTTCCATTTTTAATGCTTATGGGGTTTTCTTTCACTGACAAGCCCAGCAAAAATCTTTTCAAGTCCTGAGGGCATTTAATCTATTCCCCTTTCAGGTAGCATAACTGCAAAGTGTCTTTTTATTTCTCATCTCAATTTGTTTTACTTCAGTGGCCTGAAAAACTTCTATTGCTTTTTTTAACGGTTAATCTCCTGACCCTTAAAAGGTTCTCACTTGTTTTGTTAACATTAGGCATGTCTACATGAAACACTTTGCTGTGCAGTAGTGTAGTTTACTGTAAGTAGACACTTACTGCACAGTAAATGATGCTCCTTGTGAGTAAATTTGGTACTTGCAAATGCAAGTGGCAAATTTACTTGTGAGTAGTTGCTGTGCAGTAATGCATGTGTAGATGCCAACCAGGAACATAATTGTTCCCAATCAGCCCTACCACTAGGGGGCCAGCCGGAGCCGAGCCCCAGGGCTCTGGGGCTGAAAGTCTCTCCTGCCTCAAGGCTTGGCTGCTTCTATGGCAGCCCTAACCTCAGGGTCTTAAAAGCCTGGGGCACACACAGGCAGCCTAAGGCCACTCCAGACACGTGTACCCCTAAGCAGGTTGCAGGCCAGCTATACCAGCCTGCCTCCACCCCAGCACTGCTGCCTGGCACTGCAGTGCCATGCACCTGCCAGGCCCAGGCCATCCAGGCCTGCAGGTGCTACAGGCTCATTCCAGGCCTGCCAGCACCCAGACCTAGCTGCAGGCAGCTCTTGGCCACTGGAGCCAGCTCCAGCTGCCTACAGCCTACCCCCAGCAACCTGCCTATGGGGCATCACCTCACTGTGTGGCTTCCAGTCCCATGCAGTGCCCCTGAGCTGGGCACAGCAGGCAGCTCCCCAGGCCCGGCAGCACAGGGAAAAGCCACATGGAAGCCAGGTAAGCTGGTGCAGGAGCCCCAATGGCCTCATTCTCACCCATGCCAGTGCCTGCCACTGGGGGCTCGACTAGTTCGTGAAGGTGACTGATGACGTCATGGCAGTGTGGGGTGAGACAGAGGTGCTGTGTCAGTTCACATGGGGCAGGCACTCCAATGCCCATGTCTATGAGAAGATGTCAGGCTGGATGTAGAAGCGTGGACACATTTGGTCAGCGTGGCAGTGCCGCATACAGGTCAGAGCCCTGTAGGCACGGTGGATCACCACCACCGAGCACAACTGTCAGTTAGGGAGTGCCCACAAGTCCATGCCCTTTATGTGGCAACTGACAGAGATACTTGTGTTCTGGGACCCAGACTGCAGCCATGCTGTGTACAGCAGCACGAGTGGCCTGCCCGAGTCTGAATCAATAATGATCATGAGCTGCCCTGGAAAATCAGGGCCACCCCCCCTAGCCTGGCACCCATGGTGATATGTCACTGGGAGAGAGCCCCTCAGGCTTCCAGCAGCCTGTCACATTGAGCTCCCTACTTGCATCTTCCACCAGCAACTCAGGGAGCCTGGGCCAGTGCCTGCCCAGACAGCTCTGCAGCCTCAGCCCCAGCCATAAGACACAGCTGGTTATGTCACTACTGGCCACCAAGCAGCAACAGCTCGTCCACAGGTGCCCACATGCTACACCTCAACATCCAAAGACACTGTGTGGAGCTGCATGCCATTGCTACCAATTGGGACTGAGCAGAGCTGCTGGCCATGCCAGCCCCCGCCACGTGATAAACCCTGCACTGTGGGGAGAACCCTCCCCACCCTGGCCCCTTCCTCTGCCCCAGGCTTGGGCCCTGCCCCCTGTCCCACCCCAGCTACGTGGTAAGCCCTGCAACAGGGCTGGAGGACCCTTCTTGCCCCAGCCCCTGCCCCAACCCTGGGCTCTGCCTGCATTCTTCTGGCCCCCAGGCTTCCCCCCACAGCACACAGAAGGGCAGGAGACAGGGAAAAACTTTACTGAGTAGTCTGTGTCCCTGCAGTTAGGCAGGCAGAGGCCTCTTGCATGCTGATGAATGTGTCAATGCTGGCGGTGATGTCCTCTACAGCTGTGGGGGGCAGAGACATGTAGCACAGTCATGGGTAGCCCTCCAGGTAGCAGCAGAGGTTGCAGGGCAACCTGGGCTTGCCCTCCATGCCATCAAAGCTCAGGGTCCCCATGCCAGATGTGCCCAGGGCACCATGGTGATCAGCAGCAGCAGGACATAGTGGGTTGGGCAGGAGGTGGGTGGGAGGAGGGGTCCACGGGCAGCTGCCCAGGCAGGCTACAGTAGGGAGTGCAGGAGGAGATGGCTGCAGAATGCCTCTTGCCCCCAGGGGCAGGTGTGTGGCTTACTTGGGGCCTCAGGGAGTGTGGGGGTGCTGCTGTCACTGCCACCACAGGTGATGTTCCCCCTTCCAAGCATCCTTTGCCTGCCATGTCTCCTCTGTCCAGGCCTCACAGAAGATCTCCCCCTGGACCTCACAGATGTTATGCAACACACAGGCTGTGATGCCAGAGAGGTTGTTCTCAGCAAACAAGGTGGGCGGTGAGGAAGTGTCAACATCCTTTAAGGCAGTCAAAGATGTACTCCATCAAGGCATGGTTCTGGCCCAGGAACTGGTTCAAGCAAGCCTGGGAGGGGTCCAGCTGACCAGTGTAGGGCTGCATGAGCCAGAGCAGGAGTGGGTAGTCAGGGTCCCTGATGTGGAAGGATGGAATTACCACAATTCCCAGCTGCAGGTCCATCACCCCTGGAGCAAAGCGATTGCTCTTCACCAAAGCTGGCAGGGCAGAGTTACAGACCATGCAGATGCCATGGTACTCATGTGTGTGAAGGCTTCCAAGCTGGCACTCGCACCCATGAAGGCACCACAGTGGTCCACAATGGCCTGGAGCACCATGGAGTTTTACTCATGTACATGTAGTACAGCCAGTCACCATGAGGTGGGCAGGTGATGGGGATGTGGGTCCCATCCAAGGCCCCGATACACTAGAGGAATCCCATGGCATGGAACTCCACCACCACCACCAGGGTTTGGCACATGGAGCACTGTGTGCCCCCGCACATCCTGGAACATGCTGCACAGTTCCAGGACAGCAGTGGCATTCCCCACACCAAAGAGATGGCCCGCTTAGTTGAGGGTGGCAGGTGTGGCCAGCTTGAGCAGGGCAAGGGCTAGCTAGGTGTCCGTGAGGAGAGACAGCCACATGGCAGTGTCCTGCCACTCCAGGTGTGGTCACAGCTACTCCAGGTGGTCCCAGAAGGTAGTGTAGGTCATCCAGAATGCCTCCAGCCACTGCTCATCATCTCAGGTCTGCTGGACAACATACAGCCACCAGTCCTGGCTAGCCCAGTGGGCCCAGAGGCAGCAAGACTGGAGGCCTAGGAGGGCAAGGGCTACCCCAGTAGTGGCATCCAGCAGCCAGGGTCCAGCCAGCAGGAGGTAGCAGCTGCGAGGAGGTAGCAGCTCTGGAACAGCACGCTGTGGCTGGGCAGGTAGTTGCTGCATGTGGGTGAGCTGGAAAGGCTCAGATGGGCCAGCCAGTGGTTGGTGCAACAGGTCAGCAGGGCCAGCAGGAGCCCGGGGTGTTGGTTGTCACTGCCAGGAGCAAGTGCTGGAGCAGCCATGGCATAGGGAAGCAGAGCCAATGAGGAGAGAGCTGCAGCACACTGCCTCAGTGCTGTGCATGCTGCTCTTGGCTAGGGATCACAGAGTAGTGTTTTCTTTTCGAGACAGCTGCTGGCAGCTGCACCCTGATCCTGGAGCTCCTCCTGGTAGCAGCAGGGGCCCATTATAAGGCCACAGGAAGTGGCATCAGTTGGGCTAAAAGCTGTAAATCTGCTCCCATGTCCCTGCACGTGTAGATGCCTGCCTGGGAGCATTTACTCTCAAGTAGTTTATTTGAAAGTAACCTGATCTCAGATGAAATGCATGTGTAGATGTGCCCATTAAGTCTCAAATCATCTCATCATAAATCAAGGAAACTCCCAAATCAACATTGCACTGTTAAGTCTAAACCTTGCTGCCAATCATATACCTAGCTGGCCCCATTTTGCTCTTGCCTATGCATGTTGAACATTTGAAGTTCTAAGTTCTTTTAGGAATATCAAATACTTTAATTTTTTCGTTACAGTACCAGAATCGCTTCCTTTCTGTCTTGAACTGGAAGGAATTTTTCTTGTTTGTGACGTGGGAGCCAGGCAGAGTTGTAGGAGAAAGCTCTATTGTCAGTGTGCAGAGTGGCTGATATTACCAAGTGAAATTCTAATATCCAAGAGTTAGCCATTTGAATTCAGGCTGCTTTCTTTTCCCTTTGACCCAGGCACACAATATCAGGTATCTCCGAGATCTGACCTTTTTTCTAGTTCCAATTCAAATACTACACAGTCCGGAAGGATTTGGGCTCAGAGCTAGTTACTTCCTCACCAAGAAAACAATGAGAGGATGCAATCCTATGGCCAGTTCCTCAATATAATATGTATATACATCCTACATATATTTTTTTACCCTGCATTAATCATTTGAATATACAAACTCATTGGTCACATGTTCATATGAGTACTCAACTGCAGCCAGTGGAACAACTTACATAAACTTCCATCAACACAAGTTATGCAATCAGGGCCCTAAAAATAGCTGCAGCTTACACAGACATAGTACTACTTTCATCAATTCAGCCAGACAGTTCAGTGTTCAAGTTTTTGGGCCAAACTGTTTTTTATGCACAAGACTGTCTGAAAACACAGCTGAGTCTCTGTCTTAATCCTGCTCAAACACCATACATTTCTTCATCTCAAATTTTCAATCAAAGTTAACTTAACCTTCATCCTGGAGAATTATTCACTCAAAGGCACCTTGGTATTGTAGGTTAATTCTCAGCTTAGAAGTTCTCAACCTTTTTAGTCTCAAGACCCTCCCTTGTTATACTCAAGGCCCCTCTCAGAAAATGCCTTACCTTTCATTTGTTTTTGGCAAAAAGAGAATAATTCTCCTGTTGCAAAGAACTCAGAAGGATCACAACAGATCAGAATGTTTTTTCCACTACTGATTCCTATTTAAATCTCTGGGTTTATCTTGTGAATCATGGGCATGTCTACATGAGCTGCCCACTGCACAGACATTACTTGCATAAGCAAGAACTAAATAACTGTGCAGTAACAGAAGCCTGATGCTTCTGTAGCTCATTACTACTGCACAGTACAGTCACCATGCAATTAGTGCCTGGCAACACTACTGTGTGGTAGCAATGAGCTATGGCACAGTATCTCATTGCTACTGCACTATAGTGTCTCATGTAGATGCACCCTACGTGAAGGTGTTTGCACACCTCACAGTGCGAACATTGCACCTTTCAAAGGATCTCTCAGCATCCTAGTTTAGAATCACTGTCTCAGTGTGAGCTTTAAGAAAAAAAAACACATAGAAATTTAAATATTAGATTAGACAAGAAGTGCATCTAATCATGAGGAGTCTTTGCTCCTGACCTTATCAATTAACAATGTATAATTTGTGCCAACTCCCCTTTTTCCATAGCACTTGTTTAATATATTAAATACCATCTATCCTAGCTTTTATCATTTTGCTACACCAAAACAACAATTTAATACTTATTAAATTGTTTCCAAAGCTCAACTATACTTTACCAGTCATCCTACAAATGCTTACTTTCCTTAATAGCCTCCTGTGAAGGATTTTGACAAGGATTTCTGAGAGTCTAAAAAAGGTTATATCGTTTGGCTCTCCTTTATCCATTTCCTTGTTAATATGCTCAAAAGAAGCTAGTCGATTAGGGATATATAGTTTTCCTTTGCAGAAGCTATGACTTCAATTCTTTTCAAACCATGTTTATCTATGTTTTTATGAATTCAATGGGACTGAGGTGAAGCTCACAGGTCTATGACTACCAGGATTAGTTCAATGCTTTTTTTTTTTTTTTTTATATAAAGACAGGAACAAAACTTACCACTCCCCTATCATTCAATACAACATAATATTACAACAAGATAACATATCTTTGTTATCAGAGTAACTTAATCCACTTAATCCTTGAATTCTTTCAGAAGTCATGGATGAATATACTGTAGTCTGGTGCCTTTTTTGCTCATTATATTTATTCATGCACCACTTTTTTTAACACCTGAAGTTTCATTTTTATTACATGAAAAAGGGAATGTTGTGGGGTATGGCTGTTCCCAAAGTCTTCAGCAGTAAAAGCTGAAGAAAAAGAAAAGTATTTATCTTTTCTCTGGTGTCCTCATTCTGCTCAGTTGCTCCTTTTATTCCAGCTGGCCTACTGATTCTCAGAGGTTTGTAATCTATCTTTGGTTACTTTTCAAACTTCATTTCATTCCTTATTAATTCTACCTTACATTATATACAATTCATACTTTGTGCTTCTTTCTATTTGCTTCCTATCTGATACCAGCGTCATTCACTAACCCCTGCATACTTTCCCTTTAACCATACTATGCTAATTAGGTTAGCAAAAAAGTTCTGCTTCTGAGGAGGTATATCAGTTGGCCTATTGTGAACATCTTAAGCTTTCTTACTTAAGTGTTTAAACATTGACCATGCTTTCTATACATTGGCACCACCCTGGCAACATTTTTCAGCCTTGGTGGTTTATAAAAGCACATTTCAACCTTCATAAACAAAATTTATACCACAAGGCTCACTGCACAGCACAGCTGAAAGAGCCATGCACACAGGACCTCTTGCCTCTGGCAGTCCCGAAAATAAACCAATAATGTATATATGTGCTTTTCTAGCCTCTGCATTTAGTTATTATTCTGTCATTTATGTATTTTCTTACATTGTGTTTGTATTGTTTCCGTTCTGCATAATATAGCATTGAGGGCACATATTGACTAGGTAGAGACATTCAAAAAGCCTGAGGCAGAGTGGATCTAAGTTGCATGGTTTTTTTGTAAGCAGAATAATTTAGATCAGTAGTGAAAAGAACACACATGCGCCCTTTGGAGGGGGAGGCAAATCTTAGACTGGGTTCCACCATTTTTAAACCAGCCTGTACGTGCCAAACTTCTGTTCTGTTCTGGGTAAAGACCAGTTTCTGATCACTTATACCGGTACAAGTGCAATGTTTGTACCTGGCAATAGACTACTAGTTTTGTCAAGAAGTTTTTTCCTTTCCTATTTCTTGGTAAGTAGCTGCTGTTCAGCTCAAGAACTGAAGTACTGGCTATTATACCAGAAACTGCAGCATCCTTACCACTCAATAAATATTTAATTATAAACATATCAGACATGAGCATTTGCTAATGTTTCTTATAATTTATTAAGCAGTATGTTTCCTATCAAATTTTATATAAAAGACAGCTCTCCGTTGGAAAGTATATTTCTTTTTTACTAGTGGAAATCACAATGGAAACCCTATTATAAAAAATCATAAACACTATCAAAGAACCATACCAAATATGGTTTGTAAGGATCTTTTTATTTAAATAAGTAACAAACTATTTATACTTTTACAAGAGTCTGTCCTATTTTAGTAAATATTTGGCAAAGCGACTTGATTAAAAGAGCAACTTGACCCTCATTCAACATGGTTGTTTGCCATAACTGAATCACCCATCAATTCAATGACACTAGAAAATAATTTTAGAACTTTTCTACACAAAGTAGCACTTGTTTATAGGTCAGTTAAAACTCTATATGCTTCAAGCACAACTGGCCAGATGTTCTAAAAACTTAATATAATAATACACATAGTAAAATTTGTGACCAGAATACCATAAAACTGAAAAATCAACTGACTGTGCAATGTATTAGTTATATCAGGAACAACACACTTTGGTTCAGGCAAAACTTTGATTTTCTTTAAAGAGCTTCACCTTTAAAAACTAAAAAAAGCAATTGCAGCAGTGAATCTTGTCCCCTGAAGAGATGCATAAGAGCATCCAGTCACTGATCACGCTCCTTTTGAAGAGAAGCTCTACTTCAAGTACTCTCCTTATTTGGTCTCCCTCTCCTGAAGTGCCCCCTGAAGCCTTGGCATACATTCACAGGAAGAGAGCCTCTGGCGTTGAGACCCTGGCTCTTCTCTGTCCCTGATTCCCCCAGGAATTCATAACACCCACCCATCCGAGTTCCTTTCTTTCAGTCAGCTCCCAAGGGGAGGGCTGTTTTCATTTTCAAAGGAGGAGAACGTGACACCCCAAACAACAGAACAAATTGCTCAGGTCCAAACAATCTTTACTGTTCCAGTCCAGTTCCCTCCACCCTTTCTTGGACTCCACTCTGCCTCCTTGTCTAGGGGCAGAAATTACACATAAACTGGTATAAGTGACCAGAAACCAGTTTGTATCTGTAACACAAGAAAGAAGGGGTGGAACAGATGTCGGGGGTCTAGTCCAGCTCAAGACAGGATCATCCCTGATTAATCCATTCTAATCGACTATCTATCTAAACTGCTCCTGAAATTTCCAAGGATAGAGGTCCTACAACTGCTCTAGGAAGCCTATTCCAATGCTTAACCACCCTCATAGTCAGAAAATTCTTCCTAATCTCCAACCTAAATTTCTTCTGCTGTAGTTTGAGGCCATTGCTTAGTCCTAACCCCTACAGCCACAGAAAATAGTTTATTCTTCATCCTCTTTACAACTGTCCTTTGGGTATTTGAAAACTATAGTCAAATCCATTCATCAGTTTTTTCTTCAAGCTAAATAACAACAATGAAGAAAGACCTAGAGCCTAACAGTTTATTCTTAGCATATTCAAAAGCCCCATCAGAGGGAGCTTTGGGTGACTAAGGTCTGTTTCTGGGACAAACGGATGGTTCCAACACATGTTTATGGAAGAACAGTTTCAGCCCTTGACTATATTAAGCCAGTTTAAGACAGAGTAGGTAGATGTAATGTGTTTCAGTACATTTTATGCTAGCAAGGTGTTAACCGGTTCCTTCTCCAGAGTTCATGGGGAGAACTCTCCACATCTCACTATTCCCAAAGCGAACTACTGGTTCAAGAATTCAGTCAGATCTGTTGGATAAGCTGCATTGGTACATGGATGACACTATAGATCAGGGCACTGTCTTAGTGGGAGAATCATGCAATTTTATTGTAGGCGCATTAATACACAAAGCACAGACATGAGGGTTGCATATAAAGAAACCACAAAAGGGGTCTGAGCTACAGCTAACCATGGAACTGCAATTTCAGCATATATACAAATTTAAATTGTGTAAAAATGGGTTCAAGAAACAATGATGATGTAACCAAGTCCGTGGCTACCTGTGGCACAAGTATGGCATTAGGGAGGGTTATACTTAATTAGAAGACCACATCAACTTTGTAATTCAGTGCCTTGTTACAAAAGTCAGCAAGACACAATTCTTACAAATAGCTGTTGATTTACAGTAGGACAGGCCCCTGGTCTGATTTCTAACCGTTCTTCCCTGCTTGCTGACTAAGGACATGCACACCACAGGGGAGTCCTAAGCTTAGCAATCCTGGATAAAACAGTTTGCAGACAAAGCTTTAAAAGGGCAGATACTGAAACTACATTGCTTTCACTGGTTGAAAACCTCCCAAGTGGTGATGGAAGGGACCCGCCTTTGATACTGTTGCCTATGAAGTGGTACAGCACTGCTACATCGCCTGACAAGGACAGACACGGTCAATTTAGAATGACATTGTCCTCCTTGTGGGCAGATACCCTACGTGAAATTTTCTTATGGAAAAAGAGTATTTTAGATTTCCATGTCACCACCCTGGGGTTTACAGAAAGAAAAGACTCAAGGGAGATGAGAAAATTGGTACTACTGATAGCAGTGAGCTTTCTGCCTCATTTTCCCTCCCCACATGGGTGTAGTCTATCACTTCACTAGTAGCTTTCAAGGAAAATTAGTTCACTGAGGCGGCTTCCAGGATAAAGCAGAAGTTATGCTGATGAGATGGAGAAAATTTTCAGAGATGTGGTGGAGCAATAAGCAACTCTCAAGGTTGATGGAGGTTGTTTGCCTCCTGTTACTCATGCTTGAAATCTGAGAGGTTCCAGCTGCTTCTAGATGCCCACCAGCTAGCAGCAAAAATCGGCACATTAGCCCAAACTGTTGTTTTTGCCTGTAAATATTTGTGCACAGTCCCAAAGCCCTGGATGGTTATATTTTAAATTGCTAAAATAAATCAAACAACATGTTAAAAGAAGAGAGGAGCAAATGAACCAAAAGTTAAACAGAACAGCTGAAGAGAATAAGAGAGAGCCCCAGAAAATATATTTGAAAGGAAAATATAATTGTGCTTTATACTGCTGTCAACAACTTAACAACATTTTTCATTTTAATAGAGAAAAGCAGCAGAAAAGGTCTTAAAGAAGACATGACTTATAGGAGGGTCTCTTCAACACTGGGACAGAGGAATCTAGGAAGAAGGAAAGAGTCCCAAGGGAACCAAAGTGGATTTCACAAAGGGCTCCAATCCCACAAGAAAGATTCCTGCGCCACCATCTATCCCAGCTGCTTCAGATGCTAATCTACAAAAACAAGAGCCTTAAAAAGAGACAAATGTCTGTAAAGGACCGGGGACCACACTTTAACAAAGATTTTCATAAGCACTAAATAAGTCCTACAAAATGGTGTGGTACAGTCTACCAAATACAGTGAAATAGCACCAAGTTACACTAAAATAGTCTGACTCATGAAACAAGTTTAAGGGAAATGTTAAAGGTGAAAACGAACTAAATTTGTCTCCACCCCGCCTCCTTCCTTTAGTACAAAATGCAAAATACTCTTCATTGAAGAAGCTTGTATTGAAGGCAGGATGAAGACGAGAAAATTCATGATTCTTCTATTTCTTCTTAACAAAAGATCAGCATTTAGTGCAGAAAACCTTTGGCTGAGAGAAGGGTAAAGGGAAGATATATTCTTGAGCACTTTTGCTCATATAAAAATTGACTACACCAATATGTGAAGACACTACAGTATTGCAATGTAATTCACTAGAGTATTGCTGCATAACTGGCAGTATTTTGGACCATTTCTAGTTTCTTTCTCTTAGAAGGGCCATTAGAAAAGCATGGAGAGAGTAAGCAATGTTCTTGTAGCAGTGCCTCTTTTAGCTACAGCTATGTAAAACAGTTGAGTTTTCTTGGGTTGACAGGAATCAGTGTGTGAGGATTAAATCAGAACCTGCTAATGCTAACATCTATGCAAAAATAACAAAATGAAACTAATTATCCTTGTCGTTAACAGGAATTACACAGCTGTATTACGCGGAGGGTACATCATAGGCCTGTGTGAAGCAGGTGGCATTTGCTTTGCATTCGGCCAATTTGGGGGACAGCGATTCAATTTGGTGATTAGAATCACCGTCCCCATTTGATTCTGCCGAATCTCCGAAACAGCCAGGCTCATCCCTCCCAGCCCGCAATGGCTGCCCTGCCTGCCCCAGCTCCTGGCACTTGTTAAAAAAAACAAGCCCTGCCTCAGCAGGTGCTGCCAAGCAGGGGGCAATCCCCACTTTCCCCCATTGCCCCATGCTGCACAGGGGACTCTGCATGAGCTCTCTGACCCCTCACCCAGCCCCCGCCCCCCATGGCTGCCCTGCCTGCCACAGCTCTGGCCCTTTAAGAAGAAAAAACAAAACCAAGAAAAACCACAGACCCTCAGTTCCTGGCAGCGGTGGGGGCGATACCTGCTGCCCCATGCTGCATGGGGAGCTCTGCAATGAGCCCTCTGAAACCCCAAGGCCATTGCAGAAGCGGTGACTCCGGGGGTTTTTCTCCGTTTTTTTTTTTTTTAACCCCCAGTGGTAAGAATAGTGAGTTTGGGGTTTTTCTTATTTGTTCTTTTTCTTTAAGGGCCAGAGCCATGGTGGGCGGGGCAGCCATAGGGGGCCTGAGAGAGCTGGAGGGGGTCGGGGAGCTTGTGCAGACAGCATGGGGATCACGCGTTGGGGCCTTTTTAACAAGTGCCGGGAGCTGGGGCAGCGAGGGGGGGGCAGCCATTGCTAGGGCTTTTCTTTAAAGGAGCTGGGCTGGGTGGGGCAGCCATGGGGGGGGGGGGCAGGCAGGGGATGGGGCCTGGCAAGGGTCCCCCCATGGGCCCCTCCTCCCTCCCCCAGCCACCCTCCGTCACCCCTAGTACTCACCAGCTCAGAGTTCAGTTGCAGCTCCCTGATGCAGCCACTGGGGACTGCCCGAATCACCAAAGCTCTCCAAATCTTTTCCAAAGATTTGGAGAGCTTTGAATCAATTCAGACCTTTTAATTGGTTCCCTGATTTGCTTCAGATTTGGAGATTCAGCCACCGGATCAGGCCAGATCTCCTCCAATCTAATCACCACTTGAAGCTTTGCGTAGCCCTATTATATAACCTGTAGAATATAGTAGAATAACAGGGACATTACTTCAACTCCAGACTGCTGCTGAAGAGAAGTCTATAAAGTACAAGTACTTTAATAGTACTACTAATAGTTCTTTCTTTTGAAAACTAACTGTCCACAGGCACCCTGAGAAAATGTCATGACAACAGAAAAGAAATGGTTTTCTTCTGGTTGTCAAAGCATACGTCTGGACTGCATTTTAGGACACAATCTTGCAGTGTGCTCGAGTCAGAAATCTGGCTTGAATGCAGAACCTCAGGATTTGATTCCAAATGATAGTACCTTGGGTCCCCCCACCCCAAGATCCAATTGTTCTTGGCTCCATTCAAACATGCAACAAAAAGATAGTCCTTGCCCCAAAGAGTTTGCAATCAAGTGAAAATGCTGGTCTGCAGTTTTTCAAGTTTGTATTGACTAATCATGACAGAATACTGCCTTAATGCTTAAAACTGGTTTATTCTAGGTCATAAAATAAGGTTTCAATTAAGATTCTGGCCCTCTTTTTCCAGGAGAAAGTTAAAAACAAATAAATAGTAAAATGTGCTTCATATGAAAACCCTGAAATGCAAAACAAACTGTAACAGCGTAGTAGGAACCTATTCTGTGCAGGGCTAAGCAATTTCCAATGGGATCTGAGGGCCCTCAACAGCTTGTAGAACAAAGACTTACAATTGCACTAAAAATTCTCTCTTTTCTTGGCCACACAGGGTTAAGCTGAAAACATGAAATATTATACAGAACATGTGCTTCAAATCCACACAATTATTTACACAAATTTCATACTGCATTGTAAATCCAGCCTCTCTGCATCCATTATGCACAGCTCCTCACTGTCAATTACACTCTTGAGACCTAGGAAGCATCAAGTTGGCTCATAAAGAGGCATTCCCGGTGCAAACAGGCTAATTACAATAAACTGCTGACAAAAATGCCTTTACATGAGGGAAACATGCTGTGGTAAGAGCAACGGAAAAAGAATTTAAGGGCAGAAGGTGACTAGATAGCTCATCTATTTCCAGCCCCCTATTTGAGTTGGAATATTTTCTTAATAGAGCCCTTCAAGAATGTTTTAAAGGCTTGCACTTTTCAACTCTATGTATTAATTATTCTGTTATTTCTTCCAATTCTTAAAAGTGCCCAGTGCTCTTGCATTTAACCCAGAGAGTTAAGAATCTCACTGTGAACATACCCACCTCAGTTCATACCTCTGTAACAGCCTTAACCCAAAGAAGGGCTTTGCACTGATGGACATTTACCAAACAAACAGAGGGTCTTTCACAGAAAACATGACACCAGCACCTGCCTCTGGTTTGTGTTGAAAAAACATCCACCTCTGGAGGAGGGGGGAAGGGACCATGGGGGGGACCACCAGGCCCCATCCCCTGCCTGCTTCCCCAACCCACACCCACTCTCCTAGCCCTGTCAATAGCTGCCCCACCAGGCCCCAGCATCCCGGCTCTTTTTAAAAGAGCCATGCAATCACTGGCTGCTGCAGCAGCCATCAGGGTCTCTGGGGGCTCATGGCAGAGCCCCCCCATGCAGCGCAGGACAGTGGGGTGCAGCAGGGACTGCCTCCCCTGCCTGGCAGGACCTGGTGAGTATGGGGCTGGGAGAGCAGGCGGGGGATGGGGCCTGTCTGATTCAGAGATTTAGCTGATTCAGGAGTGGCCGAATCTCCAAATCAAATTTGTCCGAATCAATTTGGGATACTGGTTTGAATCACCAAATCAAATTGCTGTCCCTCAAATTGGCCAAATCTGAGTCCAAAGCAAATACTAGTTGCTTTACACAGACCTATTAGCTATGTCTCAAACCATGGAGGGTTTTATCTTGAACTCCACCCACAAGCTCTTAAAGGCTAGTAAAAGTACAAGATCATGATTTAATGTTCTTCTGGCATACAGCTCTGTTTAATAGCATACTACACAAGCTTCACCTTCCAAATGTTTCAATGGTATCATCCCATTTAGTATATTTTACACAAATCTGATCTTAAGGAGACAAAAGACATGGATAAATAAAGTAAAGAAGTTATACTAATTTTACCAAGTACTGATATGGGTGAGGAGTGGAGGGCAGGAGCAAGGAGTGCAAAGCACTGTTGGCTACAGTTATGACCTCTGCAAAATAGGAACGTTCCAGGGCCCAGATCATACACCTGTTTCCCAACGGGTGGTTCCACTCCTTATAAAAAGCCTCAGTATAAATTCCTGCTGCTTATCCTACTCACCAACATCATTCTATAATTCCTTCGTCTGAGGAATGCAAGTGGTTTACAAGCACTGAGTAACCCTTTCTGTAAAATAGGAGTAATCAACTCCCGTCATACAATGCCCCTAGTGCTGTGGTGGAACTCAGCAGGTGTTTATCAATTTACAGTAATGCCACACAAAAATAAGTAAAACCATCCCCATTGGAGGGAAACTAGTTTATGGGCAGATTTTTAGAAGAAGTACCCCTGTCAAAAACAAGTTATTTTTTGTTGCCAGTAATCAGCCAATCATCCTCATTTGGACCCACATGTTAATAACGTGACTTCTACTCAATCTGCTCAACCTCTTCTGATCCTGAAGGGATCCTGAAGGGGATGATTCTTATAGTGAGTTACTCAGCGCTTAGCTCATAAGAGGAAACATCTCTGTTCTTTCCTGAAGTGCTTAACTTTTCATTCCTTACATTTTTATTCTAAATTAATCTTTTGAGATCACATTCCTGCAATCCCAATCTTCATGTAGGAGAATTCTTGTTTGGATTTTGGATCCTGGCATGGCAAAGTCTTACTCTTTCTTGCTTCCTCCAGTCCATGAGGAATATACAAATAATGTGCCTTCTATCAGAACAACTCATCATATTTTACAAATAAAAAGAAAGTGTTGCTTTGTCAATATAAAGTTTTTTGTTGTTTTTCACAATACAGCACAGGAAGGTTAAATCACCTCCTGGATGTTACAAAGGAAGTTAAGGCCAATCAGGGAATTCAACCAAAAACTCCTAAGTCCCTCAAAGCTGTTCCTTAGCTATAAAACATTGTCCTTCCCACTAGTAACTTCTAAATTGTTCCTTTAATTCTTCTTCATGAGCCTCTCAAATTCTTCCATATAGCAAAACAGGTTTAAGTTAACCATGACAAGTTGGTTCCAGATCCTAGACACCCTGACTGTGCAGTAGTGCCTCCTGATATCTAACCTGAATCTAGTCTTCGTCAACTTATGGCTGTTATTCCTTATTACTCTCAGTAGTGCTCGGGGGAACAGGGACTCTCCCATTACTTGCTGGTCTCCCTTGGCTAGTGTATAGATGGCCACCAGATCCCCTCTCAACCTTCTCTTGTGGAGGCTGAACAGGTTCAGGTCTCATAGCCTCCACTCATAGGGCCTGCCCTGCTGCCCTCTAATCATGCTAATGGTCCTCCTCTGGACCCTCTCGATGTTGTCCACACCCCTCCTGAGCGCAGTGCCCAGCACTGGATGCAGCACTCCAACTGCGGCCTGACCAGTGTCATATAGAAGGGGAGGATCACCTCCTTGGACCTGCTCGTGATGCATCTGTAGATGCATGACAAGGTGCAGTTAGCTTTACTGACCATGTCCCCACATTGGCAGCCCATGTTCATCTTGGAATCAATAATGACTCCAAGATCCTCTTCTGCCTCTGTGCTGATGAGAAGGGAGTTCCCTAGCCTGTAGTAGGTATGATGCTGGTTCTTTCTCCCTAGGTGCAGTACCCTGCACTTGTCATTGTTGAATCCCATCCTGTTCTCATCTGCTTACCCCTGTAACCTGTCCAGATCCAATTGCAGCCTATTCCTCCCTTCTAGCATGCCCACTTCCCCCCGCATCTTAGTGTCATCTGCGAATTTGAACAAGGTGCTTTTCACCCCCTTGTCCAAGTCGCCGATGAAGATGTTGAACAGTGCAGGCCCGCACACCGAGCCCTGGGGGGACCCCACTGCCCACATTCCTCCAGGTCGAAAATGACCTGTCCACCACCACTCTCTAGGTTTGGCCCTCCAGCCAATTGGTGACCCATTTAACCGTGTAGGCATCGATACCACAATCTCCTAATTTTTTAACTAGAATGGGGTGAGAGACAGTGTTGAAGGCCTTTCTAAAGTCCAGAAAGGCTACATCCACTGCAACACCTGCATCCAAGGATTTTGTGACCTGGTCATAGAAGGCCACTAGGTTGGTCTGACAGGACCTGCCTCTAATGAACCAATATTGGTTGCCGCTAAGCATACACTCCCCTGCTTGCCCCTCACAAATGTGCACCTGGCTAATTTTCTCAAAGACCCTCCCGCAGACCAAGGTTAGACTAACAAGCCTATCATTTCCTACGTCCTCCTTCCTCCCTTTTTTGAAAATGGGGACCACAGTGGTAACAGCTATATTGTTTCCACACTGTATTTTCTCAGTAGATACAGGCTAGGGACAGACATTACACATAAACCAGTTTAAGTGATCAGAAACTGGTTTAAATCTGTAACAGAAGAGATATTCATAAACCAGTTTGAAAATGGCTGAAACCAGTTTGAGATAAACATGGTTGAATGTAGTATCAGATTTGGGTCAAACCAGTTTATGCAATGCGAGTCCCAGACCCCTTGCTGATTTAAGCTAAATCAGACTCCCCCAGCATCCCAGCATGCTGTCTGAGCTGATTCCTCCCCTCTGCTCCCTGGCTGCAGCTCTAGCAGAGACTTGCAGGCACAGCAACATCTGCCTGGTTTCCTCCTGCTTTCCCCCCCTCTCTCCCCATTTCCTGCTAAGCAGGGATCCCCCATCCCCTCTGCCTTATGCAGACACCTCAGCATTAGCTAGCAGACCACATGCTGGCTATGGGCTGTACTGTGCCAGACAGCAGTGTTGGGTTAGGGCTTTTTGGAGCTAATCAACAGCTCAGCTGGTAAAGTCGCTCCATTCCTTCTTTGTTTAAGAAGAGTTTGAAATAATGAGAGAGGCTGTTTTCTGATGGGGTGATAAATGCTGATAGCAGAGCTGATAAATGCTTTGTTATCATTCAAGCAGTGGGGAACCCCTCCCAAATCCTGCTGGGGCCTGGCCATGCCCCCTCAGCTCAGCCCTGCGTTAAGGGAAGGGAGGGCTGCTCTGGTACTCCCCAGCTTCTAGCCCAAGTCACTGCAGACATGTGCCTGCATTTCTGGGATGTCTTAGCAGTTACCAAGTGGTTCAGCCTAGCAAGTTCGACTAACCTGCAAAGACTGAATCAATTCAGGCTTAGGCTTTTCGAAGGTCTGTCCCTAGCCAAAGAGGTCTTCATTTGCCGCTGTTGTCAATCCACAAATTCTACAAGCAACACATTCATAGATTTTTTTTTTTTAATTATTTTAAGGTCAAACTATATTTGAGAGAGTGGCAAAGATTATCCAATAAAAAAGCATATATTTGATCTTTCTCAAGGAAAGTTCTCCAGCATATTTATAGCTCAGTTCTTTTAAAAAAATAAAATAGTACTGTGGTGGAAGGTGATATATCCTTATGGAAGACATTGAGTCTTCCAAGCACCTTTAATTTAAGCTACAAGAGAGAGCAGATAAGTGCCTTAATATTTAGGGGTAGTTAAAACAGTAGCACAAGTGTCCAAACCATAAACCAGCTTGGCAAAGCCAGAGCTAAAGCAAAGCTATTATATATATAGCCTGAACAGTTTCCCTGGAGACTGATTGCAAATACAGGTCTGGGGCATCTACTGCAGCTGTGTATCTGTGTGTATTTGTGAAAGGAACCTGAAAGCAAAAGAGAGCCAGCAGACAGCGGGAGCAGCCGTGGCCCTGAGAGGGAGCCAAGAGACATAACTTTTCTGGGGCACGGTACTCACTGAAAAGGCAGACTTGGATTTCTGAACAAGGAAGCTGCCTCCTGTTTGTTTCTACTCTGCTCAGGAAAAAAGGACTCCAAATACATCTCTGGTAAAAAGAGCCAAAGAAATACCTGACTCCTGTCATCAATGCTTCCTCCAAACAGAAATTACTTTACAAGATCCAACCACTGACCAATAAATTGGGCAAAATAGGACAAGAATATACATGTTACAGAGCTTTGATGTTGTTTGTTCCAATTAGCAACATCCATGTCTCCAATTATTCTCATGGGTGCCAATCTGTAAGAAGCAGAACAAAATAATTGTGTTTGTATCAAAGTTTGTTGCTTGAGGACAACAGCCTGTGGATGTGCATCTCCTGAAGTAAGATTTTACTCAGAAGTGGTTACTGTACTTTGGTCACCTGTTTGCTTTCTCTCTGTAATTGTTCTTGATCGCTTGGTTTGCTGCAATTTATTTAAAGCCTTTTTATTACTTCATTTTTGTCAGAGACACAAACCAACCCCCCTCCACCTACACACACCTCCCAGCTAGATCAGCTGCCCAGTTTTTGTGCGTCTGTTTCTTTTAAACTGCATGCTCCCCGGAGGAATGACAGCTAACTTTCCTTTCATTACGTTAGCCCTTAAAAAGACAAGGCTGTCTTCAAGCCTAACTGTCTGGATCAATCAATGCAGACTGTGAAAGCAAGTTCACACCAGAATATCAAAATGGTCGAGTACCCACTCTGGTCTCACTGTTTCTACTTCCCAGTACTGCATGGGGTTTAATATCTCTAGTAATACTAATATCTAAAACAACAACAATTTGCCATTCACTTACCATGTAAAAGGTTATTTAACTCCACCAGGGCAAAAGTAAGTAAGAGGACATTATTAACTGTCCTAGAGTAAATTTACATGTTAAATTGCACATTACATTGGAGATAGGGCTTAGGAGATATAGTGTCATGGACTACTTCCATAGCCAATAATAACTTTAAAAATATAGCAGGGAAGGGCTCCCCTTTGGAATCCTTAGTTAGGGCTGATGGAGCATAAATGACACCGTGCTTTGCAGTGGCAGCATGTAGGGGCTGCATGGGGGTGCACATGCACCCCTGAAAGTGTTGGTGTACACCTTGGTAGGTAGCACTCCCCGCTTAAGTGATGGGCAGGTAGGCAGGAGTACTGGTGCCCCCCCTACAAGTGCCGGCCGAGGAGAGTAGGTTCTGGATGAAGTGCCACTGGCACTTATGGGAGCATTGCAGCTGCTTCTGGGAGTGCTGCTTGCACTTCCCAGTCAGTGCAATCGGCCATGGGGGGGACCCCCCCCCAGTCTCTGACTGGCCACTGGAGGGGCATGTGCCCCCCTGACTCAGGTGGCACCAGTTGCCCATGCTGCTTTGCTTTTTGTCAAGTGGAAGGGTGGGGGTTGAAGGAAAAAATTACTGTGATTCAGGCAGAGGCCAATTTAAGAGCATGTTGGCAACTCTTGTGATTTGATCACCAGTCTTAAATCTTGTCCTGGAGACATATTGCATGACATTCTCAGCTTTCGTTTCATAACAAAAAATTAGTTTCTGGCCCTGCAAAGAAAGCCTTGGTTATGTCTGTACATCAATTAATGTAGTATATCATAGACATGCCTAGGCTGGCTTTAGACTAGTTAGCATAAGTACAGGCAGCAGTCTACCTGTGTCAGCGCAGCTACAAAACCCACCTGAGAAGCATAGCTGATACTCAGGCAGTTTGAACTGTGCTGCCATGACTGAATTATAGGGCTAGGGACAGCCATTACACATAAACTGACTTTAAGTGATCAGAAACTGGTTCAAACCTGTAAGAAAACATAAATTCAGTGCAGATAAACCAAAATGGCTGAAGCTGGTTTTAGATAAATCTGGTTGAATGTATGTGCCTGTCTAGACTTGAGTAGGTGCTCCTGAATGGCTCAGGCAGTCCTGTCTCAGTTAGGATCTTCCTTGGGCACCCAAGCTGACCGTACATCACCTCCCAAGGAAAACCCCCAATACTTGTCCGCCACATCTTAGTCTTCTGTTCTAGTATGGGAGGTTCTCCTCTACTTGGGTCTACATACCTGAAGGTAGCAGATGGCTCATGAATGCTGCGATGGTAGAGTGGATGGAGTGTCCCACAGGAGGGGGGCGGTCCCCAGTGCGCTCAGCAGCAGACCTGGAAGTGGACTAGAAGCACTTCCAGTCCGCTTCCAGGTCCACCGGGGAGCGCACAAAGGTTCCCCGCACCTCCCCAGCTCAGTGACTGGTGCCTCCTGGGTCTGGTGGTGGGGACACCTGGGGCTGACTAGCAAGCTGAGGGGGCACAGGGGGCCCCCCTGCACACTCGGCAGTGGACCTGGAAGTAGACCAGAAGTAGTTCTGGTCCACCTCCAGGTTCGCCGCCAAGCTTGCAGGGAACACTACCCCCTCCCCCCCTCCCCCGTACTCCTGTGGGATGCTCCATCTGCCTCAGCATTGCAGAGTTCATAAGCTGTGCCTGGTACCTTGATGTATGTAGAAAAAAATTTAAAGCTGTGTCTGAATCGCTGATTCTCTGAATCAGCATTGAGTCTTCAGATTCGGATTCAGCTAAGTCAAATCAGGGACAAATGAACTGAATCAACAAATCGAATTGCTGTCCCTGATTTGGACTGAATCTGAATTGAATATGGCTCATTTCACACACCCCCTACTGAATATATGCCCACAATTGGTGTAGGTCTTGTGAGGGAGCACTTTGAGAGGCTGGACACCCACAAGTCAGCTGTCCCAGATAGTTTACACCCAGGAATGCTAAAAGAACCGGCAGATATAGTGCAGCCACTGGCAAGGATATTCGAGAACTCATGGCACTCGGGCAAAGTGCCTGAAGATTGGAAGAGGGCCAATGTGGTGCCTATCTTCAAAAAAGGGAGGAAAGAAGATCTGGGAAACTATAGGCCAATCAATTTGACCTCAATCCCTGGAAAGATCTTGGAAAAAATTATCAAAAGAAACCATTCAAGACAGGCTAACAGAAGGCAACATTCAGAGGGATAACCGGCACGGGTTTGTTGTGGGTAGGTCTTGCCTGACCAATCTCATTTCCTTCTATGACCAGGTGACATCACTTGGACAAAGGGGAAAAGGTTGCTATCATATATTTAGACTTTAAAAAAACCTTTGATCTAGTGTCCCATGATATCCTCATGGAAAAATTGGGCAACTGCAGCCTCAACTACACTATAGTCTGATGGTGGGGAACTGGCTCCAATGTTGGACCCAGAGAGCGGTAGTTGACAGAACCAAATCTACATGGCATTCAGTGACCAGTGGTGTCCCCCAAGCTCCATTCTCAGACCTGTACTCTTTAATGTCTTTATAAATGATCTGGACTCTGGTGTCAGAAGTAGACTGGCTAAGTTCGCTGATGACACCAAACTTTGGGGAAGAATGTCCACACTTGAGGATAGGCAGGTGATCCAGACCATCTTCAAGAGGTTTGCAAGGTGGGCAGATTAAAACCTGATGGCTTTCAATACAAAGAAATGCAAGGTGCTCCACTTTGGTGGTGGGGAAACCCACATCACACTTATGGCTCAGCAATGCTACACTTGCTAGCACCATGACTGAAAGAGACTTGGGGGTCATGATTGACCACAAGATGAACATGAGTCACCAATGCAATACCGCTGTCAACAAAGCAAACAAAACTCTGGCTTGCATCTACCAATGCATCTCAAGCAAGACCCAAGATGTCATCTTCCTGCTGTACTCAGCCATGGTGAGGCTGCAACTAGAGTACTGCATCCAATTCTGGGCTCCACAATTCAGGAAGGAAGCTTGAAAGAGTCCAGAGGAAAGACCCTGTGCATGATCAGAGGGCAGGAGAATAGGCTTTATGAAGAGAAGCTGAGCACCATGGGACTCTTCAGCCTGGAGAAGTGAAGGCTCAGGGGTGACTTGGTGACAGACTATAAGTACATAAGGGGTGTGGATCAGAATCTGGAGGAAAGCCTGTTCACCAAGAGCACCCCACGGGATGACAAGGTCCAGTGGACACAAACTCCTGCAAGACCGTTTTAGGCTGGACGTAAGGAAAAACTTCTTTACTTTCTGAGCCCCAAAAAATCTGGAATAGACTCCTCCAGAGGTGGTATATGCACCTACTCTGAACACTTAGTTATGAGAAAAATTTGGATGCTTATCTTGTCCCAGCAAGATAGCTAGTTGACTTCCTGCCCTTTGGGCAGGCAGCTGGACTCGATGATCTTATAAGGTCCCTTCCAGCCCTAATGTCTATGAAATCTATGACATTCAAGCTTAGGCTTTTTGAATGTCTGTCCTTAGCCTAGGAGTTAGTTTCAGAATGCAGCACAGCAGTATCCTCTGAAATCTGAAACTCAGAAACCCAAAGGCAAAGTTATCATGATTTTCTAGCCCAGTTCATGATTCTTAAAGGCATGGGACTGGACATGCTGGAGCTTTCAAATTTCTCAGCTAACCATATACAGGAGGATAGATAGATACAGCATGAACGTGGTACTACTTGGTAGAGCAACGTGGTCCAAAGAAAAACTAGATTGATAGCTGCCCATCTTTCAGTATATTCTAAAATCTGCATGAAGAGGTAACTGAATGACTCGGGTACTGGGAATTCAACATGGATCTCTCTCACTCGTTTAGCAACCAAATGGAATCCAACGGCTCAAACCAGCTACATGTTACATCTGACACTCCTCAACCTCACAGGGACTATGGCACTAGGCATTAAAGAGAAAAGTAGGAAGTGAGTGTGTGCTGAGGAAAACAGGTGAGCAGAAAAACCTCCACCTTGTCAGGGAAATGGAAAATCTCAACTAAAACCATGGTATGGGAGGCTGGTGGACAGAGTGAATAAGGAAGACAAAACTGATGCTTTTCAGAGGAGTGGGATGAACAAGAGAGAGATTCACAAGGAGGATTGAAAAGAAAGGGCCATTACCTAAACCAGGGGTTCTCAACACGTTTTTAGACTCAAGGCACCCCATGGAAAATGCCAGTTCTTAGATTTCACTTGTTTCTTGACTAGCAAAAAAGAAGAGAGAAATTCCTCTGAGCAAAACTCAGAAACATCAAAATAGCTCAGAATGTTGTTCTTATTTGAAAACCCTGAGTTTATTTTGTGAATCGTGTTTTGAACACCTAATACTGGTTTGCACCCTTGAAAAGATCTCATGGAACTGAACCAGTCCCTGCTTCAGAATCTCAAAGATGATAGTTTGCTGGAGTGGTAGCAGACACTCAGCCATAAAATTAGTTTTTCCTTTTCCCACAGAATCACTCCCTCTTTCCTCTCCCTCATCCCCCCACCCCAAGAAAGCAACCACACACATTCACTCCCCTTCAATCCCTATCCCTCACCTACTTTACCCTCCCCCCCATGCAAGCTCCAAATAGATTATTTTTGAAGTATGCCTTGAAGGTCATCAGCTTTGGCTTTTTTAGACCAACAGAAAGTGAATTCCATAGTCAAGGGTCATCCTTAAAAACTCTTCAGTTTGAAAAGACAGCACTGTAGTGGGATAAATGCCCCATGAGTACAAACATTATTCTCCCATAGAGCAGCTGTGATCAAAAGTGCACAAAACCCCTACGCAGATGAAAAGCTTCTTAAAAGGTCAAGCTATAATATTTTGTAAAACACAGTGCTGCAAGTGCAATGCTAAACAAAATGTACTCTGTTAACATCAGCATCTGAGTCTTGTAGTTATCAGCTCAGGGACATAAAAGCGAGAGGTTGCTGTTGATGACATATGCTATCTCATTTGATCTGAGCTGCTTAGACCAAGGCCAGGTAATATAGCCTGCTAATTCTTGACTTAATAGCGTATTAAATTCATGCTTACTTAGAATAATACAATAAAGATTTAAAAGCTCCAGTTTCCTTGGGAGTTAAAAAAACAAAAATGTATAAAGTAACACTGCAAACTCCCATTAAACTAGAAAACAAGCCCTTAGCATATATATTATAAAGCACTCCTGAAACATGCCCGTGGCTTTAGAATCAATATGCTTTAAACCTGCTGAGTTTCAGGTTAAGGTTTCCGATTGTGAACATTCGAGGAGTAAACATCTGAACACTCCATTCACAGAGTTAACATGGAGAGATCTCCAATAGCAGTTCCCAGGAGGTCCACCTCAAGTGTGCAAGAACTGCCATTTTAATTAGTGATTATTGCAACATGTGCAGCATAATGGATACCTGGAATATTCAAGGACTCCTGTATCAGAAGTTTATATGCATCTTCATGGGTTTGCTAGAAATTCTGTTCCTGACTAATTAGGTCAGATAAGTAATATTTCCTGCAGCAACCAGAATCAACAGGAGGGCACCAGTGCAACTTCACAATGCTGAAGCAATGAAGGTCTCCAGCCTTTTGGCTTTTTGCTCCTTGAGAAACAGCATACAGGCAGTCTTTGACTTAAGATGTTTCGAGTTACAACAAATGACACTTATGACATTTATACACTGACACCCTGTTTCAACTTTCTGACATCAGTTTCAACTTTACAATGCTCGATTCGATGCCATGCCACACCATGCCAGTGAAGTTCTCCGTGTTGCCCATCTCCCTGGAGAACATCTGTCCAAACTTCCTTGGACACTTTCTTTAAGAAAGCAGACAAGACTCCAGATAAACCTGCAGCCAAGACTCCTGAGACAACTCTAGCCAATAGCCCTTCAAAATGTCCAGCCTTTCAAAAAGTCACCTCAAAAAGTCCTTCCAAATCAATATGATTGCTATTTACAATATAAACACATTAATGTAGCTGTATTACTCATCTATAACTGATTGAGTACAAAATTCTGGGGGGGCTTGGTGAAAATAGGATATCAGGCCTTGGTTCAGGAATCAGTCCCCCATTTATAACATTGTTCCTATGGAAAAATTGGTTCAGAGTTATGACGCTTCGACTTAAGACATGGTTTTCAGGAACCAGTTGTGACATAAGTCCGAGGACTGCCTGTATATTGCTTTCTTTTAAGTCAAGAGGCTTGGCAGATAAAAGATTTGACAGTGACCACACAGACCTAAGGAGAGGAGTGACTCACAATCTGAGAACTGAACATGAAAGACAGGACTGAAGTACTTCAGACTGGCCTATCAGATTCTCCATGTGCACACTTGGTGACTGGCTGGTAAGCCAGACATGGATAAAAGCTGGTTTAGATCTGCTCTTTTTGCAGTGCTTCTGCTTGCATAAACAGCACATTGCTTTCTGAGAGCTGTCTGGCCCCTGCTCACTCCCGCCATTGTTAGTAAGAGAGACCAGACTCTCAGGTGCTGAGCTGCATTCAAACTTCCTGGGGGTAGTGCCAGCAAATTGGAGGAGTCTACAACTTAAGTTCCTGGTCTCGGGGAGAGGACTGCTGGTCCTTGCCCCAAGAACAGTGACAGCTAGAGGCCTGAGACCCAAGTAAAGCTCCCTGAAAGGGGTGAGATATATTCAACTAGGAAACTGTGACAAGGATTTCTCCTGTGAGGCTCTGTTAGCTTAATTCATTATGTTGCTTTTATTAACTGGTTGTAACCAACATAAAAATGAACTTTAAATTTGTCCACGCTTAACAAACATCTGGACTACTGGCTAAGAATTAAGCACTCTTACATTATCGTTTAATTATTTTGCCAAGCCAGAGTCAGTTTTCTTCTGAAAACGCTTGGGGCAGTCTTCTAGGGTAGTTCCATTAAATAGTTGGGAGTTACCCCAGGCATGAATTAGGACTGTACCACTTTCTACCTTGAACATCTGGCCAATAGACAAGAAATTATTCATTTGTACACAAAGCTAGATCTCCTGAAACTTTGCCAGAATTAAAATTGCATGGAAACCAGGCGATAATCCAGTGCTATTGTTGTAAAAGGAACTTGTGGCATTTTTAAATCTCATATAGTACTCTTTTACCAGAACAGTAAAGCTGCATTTTACTATTCAAGAAAACTGCCTCTCAGACTAGCTAGTCTATCTATTGTGTTTGGATCAGCTGAAGAGAAAATGTAAATTTGTTCCTTCTGTTTCTTAAAAAGTGACTTGCCAAAGAAAAAGCAAGAATGCCTTTGCCATTCCATTAAAGGCATATTTGTGGGGCTGAAACTTGGGGGGTCATAAGTTATACACCCAAGACACCTGGGGTTGAAAAATGGAGAAACCACCACTGGGTGGGGTTATGCCACCTTGAAAGGGACTAGAGATTGGCTGTCCAATGGCTGAAGGACTCTGGTAGAAGCCCTGAAGGCAAGAAGTTGTCCCTTCTTGCTTTCCGTTTGTCACTTTGCAAATGAGGCATCCACCACCCTTAAAGTTAGTGGTAGGTGCTTCTACAAGGCTCTATGGGAACCCTTAAGAAATGGCACACTCAGCAACTCAGGCCTACAAGGCCATGGAATATATGGGCCCACAGGAAGGATTTGTTTAGGTGACTGGTCATTAGGCCTCACTGTAAAAATCATAATGAAGAAACATACTGTACCCTCATTCACCCCCTGTTTTGTTATTATCAAGATGAGCCGCCAGTAAGAGTCACCTTGTCTCATTTTAGAGAGTGTGTTAGATGAAAACTGGGTGACCATACAAAATCCAGGACTGCCCCGGTCAAACTGAGATGCAAGTTATCCCAGCATCCTAGCTGGTTGATGAAAATGGAAATGTAACAACTGCAAAATTCACCCAGTTGCAAACCGAGGGGATGCACTGTGCTTAAGAACTCCTTGAAAAAAAGGGCAGCCAAAAGTTTGCAGAAGGTGCAATAGCTTTATCAGAGAGGAGGGTATGCCATGCACAGTGCATGCTTTTTATTGGAGCTTTTGAATTGTGACTAGAGCCCCCAGTGCAAACTGAGAGTTTTCACTGGCTGCTACTGAGCCATAAAAAGCTGAGGAAAGGGAAAGAAGAGAAGTTGTCCAACTCCAGTCTTGGAGAGAAGTGGCAGAGACTCAGCCCCCAGCTAAGGGAGACTGAGCTGAAATTTGCTCAGGGAGCAGGCATCAGGACAGAGCAGAGCCTTGTCATCCCATGAGAAGCTGATTCTTCACCAGGTTCAGAGCTGTGCAACCAGGGACACGGGTGCCAGGGAAAGAGTAGGGAGGAGTTGGTAAACAAAGCTGTTAGGCTTGCTGGACCTGGGAGAAACTGCAGGGTCAGAGATCTGCAGAAGAAAACCTCTGTCTGAGCTGGGAAGTTCAAGCTGCAGTCAGAGACCTGGAGGCAGGGAAAGGAGTCGGCCGGCTACACTGGGCACTGAGCCTTCTGCCTGGGGCTGGGTGTGGGAAGGGCAGCATCTCAGATTTCCTTAAAAATGATATGCCTGTCACCCTAAACTGAGGCCTTTCAGTCAAAAATTCTAAAGGTCTCCCCATTCCCTTAAGCCCCACACCATTGTAGAAATGGGTTTTTTGCTTCTTTGTCATGAACAGCATGATGTTGTAAGACTGCATCAAAAAAGCCAAACCACAAATGCATATTTATAAAAGATCTACGGACAAGACTCATCTAGGAGCTATTCTATTCATTAATCTTTGTGAAAGGCACCTGGATCCTAGGATGATAACAGGGACCTAGGTTTTCCATTCACCATGGAAAAATGTGGAAAAACAGAGATTTTCTCATTTTAAGGAGAAAAACGTGGAAAATGCTGGGTTTCTAGCTTGCAAGGGGCTGGGGGAAAACAAAGGAGGGTGATTGGGAAGGGGACACTACGTAGTGTGGAAAGCAGCTCCCTCCGGGTAAATCTTGGGGAGGGACAGGGGTAGAGATTGTGGCCCCCATAGTGAGGGAGGTAGAGAGGGAGTTGGGCAGGGCTCAGGGTGCTGCCCAGCGAGGGCAGTGTGCGGGACTGAGTGGCTGCAAGGACCATTTAGGGAGCTAGATAGAGCCATGGGCAGGGACAGAGGTCTGTAGATCATGGGTGAGGGACACCAGTAGGGCCAGGGGGCTGTGGATGGGGAGTGTGGTGCAATGGCATATCAGGTCTGCTTGGCACCACAAAGCAATGTGGGGAGAGGGGGGACAGTTACAGCTGGACCTGCATCCTGGGGAGCAAAGGGGTCAGGGAGAGCTCTGATCTTCCATGACAAAAGACCCAAAATCAAACCCCAAAATGTATAGACATTTAGAATTTATTTTATTCTAGTGATTGAGGCATTGGTAGGCTTCTAAATTGCTTTAGAATTGTAAATATATTGATAAAACATTGTGTTCAACTGATACCTATATATAGTGGCATTTCATTTTAATCACAGAAAAATGAGGATTTGGGGGATTTTAATTAGAGAATTTGCAGTTTTTAAACAGAAAGGCAGGATCACTGGCAGTAAGGCTTTAGCAGTAGCTAGATGGACAAAAGCCACCCAGAAAGTTTATGCATACATCAGAACTGTGGGTCACTCTAGACCCAGAGTCATTTGGTGCTCTCATATTTAGCTTGTTTTTTAAGCTATCATAGAAAATTAGGGTTGGAAAAGACTTCAGGTGGTCATGTAGTCCAACCCCCTGCAGGACCATCCCCAACTAGATCATTCCAGCCAAAGCTCTGTTTAGCTGGGTCTTAAAAACCTCCAAGGATGGAGCTTCCACCACCACTCTGGGTAGCCTGTTCTACTGTATTACTACCCTCCTAGTGAGAAAATTCTTCCGAATAGCTAACCTAAACTTCCCTTGCTGCAACATGAGACCATTGCTCCTTGTTCTGTCATCTGCCACCACTGAAAACAGTCTAGTTCTATCCTCTTTCAAACTCCCTTTCAGGTAGTTGAAGGCTGCCATTAAATCCCATCTCTGAGTTCCCTTCTCTAGACTAAATAAGCCCAGTTCCTTCAGTCTTTCCTCATAAATCATGACCACCAGTCCCGTCACCATTTTTGTTGCCTTCCGTTGGACCATCTCCAATTTTTCCACATCCTTTCTGTGTTGGAGGGCCCAAAACTGAACACAGGACTCCAGGTATGGCCTCATCAGTGCTGAATAGAGGGGAATAATCACTTGACCTGCTGGCAATATTTCTACCAGTACAGCCCAGTATGCCCAGAGCCACCCCTAGGGGTGTGCAGGGCCCAGTGCATATCAGCCTGTGCGGGGCTGGGGGGTGGCAAGTGGCTGGAGTGCGAAGCAGGTGGGCACTAGGGCACCCCCTAGGGACGGCTCCGAGTATGCCACTAGCCTTCTTTTCAACAAGGGTGCACTGCTGGCTCTCGTTCAATTTATGGTCCACTGTAACCTCCAGGTCCTTTTCTGCAGAGCTGCTGCCTGGCCAGTCAGCCCCCAACTTGTACCGGTGCATGGGATTGTTCCATCCTGAGTGCAGGACTTTGTGCTTGTCCTTGTTGAACCTCTTGAGAGTCCTTTGGGTCCAGTCTTCCAATTTGTCTAGGACACTGAATCCTAGCCCTACCCTCCAGCGTATCTACTACCTCACTCAGCTTGGTGTCATCTGCAGGCTTGCTGAGGGTGCACTCTATGCCATCTCCCAGGTTGTTGATGAAGACACTGAAGAAAACCAATTCCAGGACCAACCCTTGAGGCACTCCACTTGATACTGGCTGCCAGCTAGACAAACCATTGATTTCTAGCCCCTGAGCCTAATGCTCCAGCCAGTTTTCTATCCACCTTACAGTCCATTCATCCAGCTAACTTGCCTGCAAGAATGTTGTGGGAGACAGTATCAAAAGCCTTGCTAAAATCAACGTACACCACATCCACTTGTCTCCCTGTATCCACAGAGCCAGTCACCTCATCAAAGAAAGCAATCAGGTTGGTCATGCATGACTTGCCCTTGGTGAATCCATGCTGACTGTTCCTAATTGTGTTAATTAAAAATTAAAAACTAAAAATTAATTAAAAATTCTCAGCCATAAAAATCAAAGCTAATATAACCATGCTGCATTACTGATATGTTCACTGGACTGTTCTGTTTTGCTTTACAAATTTTGGACTTTTGCCTTCTATTGCTGGGGTGGGAACACAGCCTCACAGGCTGCAGCCAGATGAGCATTGCCCTGTGGTGTGTGGCACTGCAGACCTGTCTGCAGTGCCACATGCTGCAAAGTAGCAACACAGGGAGATCCCAGGGTCAAAAAAACCTGTGTGAAAAAAAGCAGGGTGGTGCACACAGGGGCAGCATGTGCCACCCAAAACCTGAACCTGACCAGCTGGAGCCATGGTCTGGCTGCCTGAGCAGCAGGATCTCCATGGCTGCATCTCCCTGAGACCTCTAGCACCGCAGGTAAGGCTACTGGGGCTAGTCTCAGCCCCTGCTACACTATCCAGAGCAACTTGCCATGCGCCAAAGGGCACTTGGTACAGGCATTCCCTGGGACAATTAGCAGTAGCTCAAGGTAGGCCTCTGGTTCTTTTTGTCCCCAGGGAAACAAACATCCACCCTCATGTGGACAAGGCAACAGAAAATAATTAGCCCTGTAGCGCTCTAGTACTCAGGAGAACTCTAACCAGAAAAGGAAAGTCCAAAAGAAATTGATGAAAAAGCTGTTTCTGTATAATTTCACAACACTAACACAGAATAGTAACAAATAATATCATGTTTCCTTGTGGTCATCAGCAACTCTGAAAGTTTGCACTGGCATTACAAATGCATATAACCCTAGAAAAGTTTTTAATAATTGTGTCAATTATTTTTAACAAAGCAAAGGCAGAAAGTTTAACCCTGTTCTCTCCCTCCCTTCAACATAGAAGGAGACTGTCTGTCTTCTGTCTTGTTTAACATTGGGACAAAGCAGTCAAGAATCCTTGGGGGTTAGTTGCATTTTGCAATAAACACCACCTGCATGCGTTACACACAGCTGAGGGACCAAGGGATAGAACAGGAAAGGGATGAGGATAGAAATCTTGCCAGTCAGGTCTCACCAGTTGCAGAAAACATTACAATACCACATACCAAAGTGCTTGGATTGTTTTTCTTCCCTTATCACTTTAACTTACATATGGTTTAATAATTTATTTTGTGGTCCATGATACTGCTTTAATACTAGTTTCCATTTATAGGGAATTTTGTCTTCAAAACAGTTCCTCAAATCACTTTGTAAACTGGTATAGATGATAGTGAAATTAATTAATTATTTCTGTTCTTAAAGGTCTCACACATTCAGGCACTCATCCTAGTCAGGTATTGAAATACTATGGAATCACAGACTAGTGCATCACAGCTATAACAATATCTTCCAATCCACTTCATTTAAAAAAAAAGAGGGGGTATAAAGCAAGAATATAATTATAGCTTGAACATAGAATTTCAGAAAACAGACACTTGGACTATGTTCCAAATTACAGACAAAAGTTTTTATTGTGGTCAGAGCATTACACAATAATGTCTGTATAAAGAAGAAAAGGGCATTTTTTCCAGACTTGGAACTGTATCTGGGACCTCAGATGCATTCACAGCTGGTTCTTTCTGGACCAAAACTTGATATGCCTGAGCATTGAACAGGTAGTAATCCAATGCTCATTGGTCAGTAAAACTCAAGAGGAGTGAGAATTGCTGTAGAAAGGACAGTTATATAAAAGATACTTCAAGATGTAGAGTTACCTTTTGTAGTTACATCTTGGCTAGGGACAGAAGTTGCACATAAAGTGGTTTAAGTGACTAGAAACTGGTTTAAACCTGTAACACAACAGAAGCTCAGTGCACACAAACCAGTTTCCAAATGGCTGAAACTAGTTTAAGATAAACATGGCTGATTTAGATCAAACCAGTTTATGAAACTTCTGTCTAGACCCCTTCTTGGTTCAAGTTAAATCACAGCCCTCCAGCATCCCAGTATTTTACAGCCCTGAGCTGGGCTGGGCTGGCCAGGGCTGTCTGCTCTGGAGAGCAGGGCTGGCCCCACACCTCTTCTTCCTGGCTGGAGCAGTGAGGGCTGACTGACAAGGGGTTGAGGGGCAAGCCTCGCTGAGCATGCAGCCCAGTCTCCAAAGTGGGGGGGTGGGGAGGTAGCCCCACAGGCAAAACCCAGCTGGGGGCTGGGACTGGGGCCAAGGCCAGGGGTTAATCTTACTGCTGGTTGTGGACTACAAATCCCAGCAGCACCTGGAAGCAGGAAAAGGAATTGACAAGAAACCCTTCAGAGTCCTGCTATTATAAGTCTGGACTGCAAATCCCAGAGACCTCAGGGGCAGCAGGAAGAGATAGTAAACACATAGCCAGAGACCTGTGCTGTACCCTCCTACCACCTTTCCTTCCCAGCTTCTGGCCTGAGCTAGTGAAGGTATGTGGCTGCATTTCATGAATCAAAGGTAAATGTCTGTTCACTTCTGTGTCAATTTAATCTGTGCAGTTTAGACTAACCTGAAAAGACTGAATCCATTCAGCCTCAGGCTTTTTAATAGTCTGTACCTAGCCCTTGTGCTTTAAAGTAAAACGTAAGTTAAATCATCAGAAAGAAGCCTTAGCAATAACTATAAAATGTCATTCCATTCTCATCTGCTACATTTGAACTTTAGATATATTCTCTACAGATTTAAAAAAAGAGGTGACAAAGATTGTTTTCTGTACAGTGACTTCAGCTAGTCTTTCCAGCAATATTATTTACCTATTACCTGCATTTAACTAAAAACACAAATCACGCTTTAAAGTCACTGAATCTATGCCTTATATGATTCACTGTTGATCACTATCCTCCTTATTCAGCAAGATTGTTTTAGTAGATTGGATCCTTTTGTCTGCATGTGCCAAAACTAACAAATCCTAGATATTTTTTTAGCACTTCAGTACAGATGAGCATTCCTGATGTTCACCTCAACTTTTTTTACACTTATTTTGCATGAGAAACTATTAGTCAAGTGACATAAATAATTAATTTTAATATAACAGATGCAAAGTTTAAAGAGGAGTTGTTATAATAAAACTCATTTGCAGTTTCCTTTATTAATATCTTTCTTTTATTTTCCTTTTATCCTTCTAAACCTGATTCCTCTAACCAGAGTTGCTTAGATAAATAACCAGCCATATCCAAAAGAAACAACAGTAAGATTCAAAGAAAATCCTTAGGTCAACAACATTTAAAAATGTGATTGTTTCAAACCACCAGTATTTTGAACAGCCTGGCATCTTAGATGTTAGAATTAGCATCACGTAACAAATTTGTTCAAAACTGCCAGCTCACAGGGGAAAGTATATATTTATTTGCCTATATAATCAGCAGTGATTACCTCTGTAAGGTTAATTATTTATGCTTTTACAAAAGGTACTTTTAAAATGAAATCAGTACAAGTGTGACCCACCAGTACTCAAAATCCATGAGACACTGGTTAGGTAAATTCTAATTTTTCCCCACTGAAACCTATAGCAAAAATCCTACAGCCACGGTACTACATTAGACATTACTGCATTATTCTCAGAAAAAATAATAAGTAAACACCAAATGTATCACCATATTTTCTCACGCAACACCCCTCCCCCCCAATAAGATGAGCACCTTGTTTGGAGACGGCAGAATAAAGGAAGAAAAATAAAGATTTTTCTGGATCTTTAGCTTTTTGTTGACAATGGCAGAGTGTGTATTCTGTAGCTTATAGTAACCTTTTCATATCCACTGTTCACATCCACTGCCAAATTGGAAGTAGCTTTGACCCTGACCAGTGAACTCCACTCCTTCCTTGGGACCCGCAGGAAGAGAAACATGGCAACCATAACAACTACCATACGTACTCCTATCCCTCTGTTCCAGCACAGAAAGCAAGCATCCCCATTTAAAATGCAAACCCCAATTCTGGAGGGCTGATTTCAGCGCAGATGGTATGTGGTATGTAAGTAAATATGGTATTACACAGTCATCCCATTCAACTACTCTTGCATTTCACTCATCCTGAACAATGACCACAGGCTGATCCCCTTGTACTTCTCAGGCTGTAGGTACAGTGGGCTTATTTTGGAGTTCGCAGCACTCCAACATTGGCAGTTTTTAGGATTATCTGTAATGTGCTTTTTCTTACAGTTTTAAGTTTGATATAAATATATGAAGAGAAAAATCAGAATGGGTGCTGACATGAGGAATAGGGCCCCTTCTGAGCAGCTGAGCTTAGCACTAAGAAGTTGCTTGTTGGGAGGGAAGCAGAAGAATCATATTGGCTGAAGTCATCCTGCATATTCTTCCTACCAATAGCTGGGCATGAAGAAGAAGGGGGAAGAACTGGAGGATCTTCCCAGTAGTAGTAGTATGTACACTGGTCCCTTCCAGTTCTCCTTCTGTGAAGCTTGTATGAGTCAGGGCTCTGTGCAGTCTCTTTCAAATGCTATTCCTTCCCAGCATGATTAGCAGAACGTCACCATTCCCAAGGTATTCCCCACAGGCCTAGAGACAGGAGTAGCACTTGACCTCTAATATTCCTTTTGCCCTCCTCCTCTTGCCCTGAAATCCCCATAGGCTCATGCCAAACCTATATTTTGGGCTTAAATCTACTTGACAACATCCTCCAACTAAGTGAAATAAGCAGCTTGAGGGTTCACTAAGCTATTTTGTTGCTTTAATTGTAAGTGGGACAGACATAAGAAATGGGCAGAAAAGCTCAGCTACAACCCACTGCCTCAAAACCCCCACTCCTGCTCCTTTGAATATTGATAGCAGCTTTGCTACTAGCATTAGTGAAAACAGACTGAAAACCCTTTATTTATTGCTCAAGTGCTTATGAATTTTTATGAAGAATTCTGCAACACCAACCAATATTGCAAGTGGTTGCATGTATACATCTCCCCACCAAACAAATTACTTTGCTGGGGGGGGCAAGAAAAAAAAAAAGGAAAAGGAACAAACAAATACAAAACTTGTGGCTTTTTCTGAGCCTGAAGTGGAGCTCAGCCCACAGAATTCAAATTGAAGTGAAAACAGAAAAATGTGGTATTAATCTGGCGTTCTGTTTACTCTTATACATCACTATTGTGTATAGGCCATAAACATTTTCCATATGCTAACAAAGCAGTCTTGCCTTTTCTAGCATCTGCAAGATCTCTTCATACAAACTTACTGGAATTAAGCTTATTGTTATTTATCATCGCTCTTACATCTTTGTAATGTCCCTTACTGCCATTAAAGTACAAAATATGGGTTTCATGTTCATTGTAACTCAGGATAAAGAGCTCAGGTTTGCAGGAAAAGTCTGGTTTCTGCAACTATCTTGGCTTGATCTAAACCCACAGGTTTCTAACACTGAAAGCTGGGTTCTTCCCTTCTTATGTATCATCATCTGAAGGCTCTCAAGCTAGGCATGTCCTTAGTTTCACCACTGCTTTCAGCTTAGTTGGAAAAAGCTTTAACTAACAGTTAAAAGTTAGTAAAAGTTAAGAAAGACAGAGCTTTACTAATTGTGATGACACTATAGAGCCCACAAGAGGGGAATAAGAGGGTGAGTAACAATATTTTCCACTGCTAAATGTGACCATAAATATAACATCTAGTGAGCAGTTTTCATGAGTAAGAAGAGGTCATTAGACTTTTATACAATGACTCCATATTGAATGGATAATCATACCATAAATCAACAAATAAACTATTAGCTCAGTCTCTCTCTTTGAGAGAATTACATCACAGATGTGTATTAACATGGTCTGACTGACACTGCCATTAGTTCCTCATTGCCCAGGGCAATAATGTAACTGATTGCCTTCCCAAGAGAAAGAAGAGATGTATAAATGTTTATTTTTTTACATGGAACATCACTAGTCAAGATGGGAACCTTACTTCTTTTATATTGCATATGCAGCAATTCAAAAAAGAACCAAATACTCTTGTGCAAGTGACTATGCATGTAATGGATTTCTATTACAATAATAGATGACTTACCACATCATACAACCCCAAAAACCAATAAACTGCACTATATTAAATGCTCTGATTTTAATTAATCACCGCTGCCTCCTTCAGTATTTACTTTTCTCATTTCCCTTGTGACGTCCATTGCAGACTGACTAGATAGTTGGGAAAATGTCTCCCTTTGAAAGTGAAGTCATAATTAGTCTGAGAATAAGATGGGAGGAGTTCCATTCCGATGGAAAAGCAGACACTCCATAGGGAATTTACTGGGAAAAAGCCCTCTGCATTCATGTAGCCAGTTTCTTTTGTTTCTCTCTCATTCCCTCTGCACCCCAGCAACAATGAATGAGTCACCCCCATGACGCATCCAGAATTCACTACACAGATCATACAAATCCATCCCCAAAAATTAGTCTGTGAAGGACTCTATGCTTTATGTAGGTTATCACTGTGACAAGAAGTGATGCCTTATTTCCCAGGGATGTCCAAAAGATAAATGTTTTGAACTCCCCCTTCCCACTTCCACCTTTTACTCCCTGATTTCTGAGTGAAAGGATTAATCAAAGAACACATATATGCACACCATAGCAATATTTATCACATCCCTTCTGCTTTCATCTGCCCCATTTTGATGTTGCACCTTACCTGAGCCTAGCTGCTCTCTTTGCCTAGGAGCAGGATCTGTGAGAGCAAATCCAAAATGGAGGACAGGCATTTAATAGCAAAAACCTTTCCTGTGGGCTGGATTGTGCTGATTAGGAAATGGCTCTATAATTGTAAACAGAGAGAGCATGAACACCTGTGCTAGTCTTGGCTATTGATGACATATGCATGCAAGCTGGTACTAGACGAGGAAGGCACTGGAAAGCCCTAAGCTCCTATCACCTGTGGTCTCTTTGCTTAGTATAGATGCATAGCTTTTCAGAACCAAAAGGACAATTGTGACAATTATTTTTGATTTCCTGGCAAACACATATCATAGATTTTTCTCAAGTAATTCCCTGCTCAAGACTATTACTTTAATGGGGTGAAGCACAAGGACAGATAGGAATGCCAGGAAATAATAAATCAACATTAAAAAACTCCCTGCTCCAGAGTGGGTTGGCTACTAACCTTGCTCTTTTCCACGTGCGAGGGGCTAATGAGGCACTTTGCCACTGCTCTCCCCTGTTATTATGCTTCACTTAGAGTTTGTTGTCCAGGGGTAGAAGAATCCAGATAGAGACTGGCCCCTCTCTCCCCCTGAAGTGACATGCTTCTCCAAGGGCTCCACAACCTTATTCCTACTGAAGTAGTTACAACCCGTGTCCTGGGAAGGGAGGCCATCAACAGAGTCCCTCCGCTATTCAGCTGCTTTGCTTCCCACAAAAATTGCTTTTGTCTTGTTTCAGCTCTTCAGTCATATAGAGGACCTCAGAAGAGTCCTTCTCCCAAGACAGAAGGAGGTACCCCTAAGCTAAGTACAGACAGTCAAAAGCCTGAGGCTGAATCAATTTAATCTTTGCAGGTTGATTTAAACTGTACAGATTGAACCAATAAGCAAGTGAACAGACATTCACTTTTGATTCTGAAAATGCAGCCATGTGTCTGCACTGGTCCAGGCCAGAACCCAGGGGACTCTAGTGCACACCCCCCGCTTGGCTGGAGCAGACAGCTCGGGCTAAAGCTAGCCCATCCAGTCTAAGAGGTGGGGGGTTGCAGGGGAGGTGCAAAGCATCCTGGGATGCTGGGGGGGCCATGAGCTAACTTGAATCTGGAGGTGATATGGGACAGAAGTTCAATAAACCAACTGAACCAAAATCAGTTGAGTCTGATCCATTCAGGTTTACCTTAAACTGGTTTTAGCCATTTTGAAAGCAGTTTATGCGCACTGAACTTCTGTTGTGTTATAGAAACAAGTCAGTTTCCAATCACTTATACTGGTTTATGTGTAATTTCTGTCCCTATCCCTAAAACCAGGTACTCTCCTTTCTCTTACTCTCCTTACCTTGTTTGAAACTCATTTATCTAATCACCCAAGACTCTAGTTACAAGGTTATTCCTTCTCACCCTATGCACATTTCATGCACTTCTTTTGCCTATTTATTATTCATCAGGAATAATGAAGTATTATTACTCCAACCAATGCCATAGCAAGGAGGGGTGGGTAAATAGGGAAACTGCCCTGGGCACTGAAGCAAAGGAGTGCCAACAGGTGCAGGACGGAGCACCAACAGCCAGGGCAGGGTGCAGGACGGAGCTGCGAGTGGCTCATTTGGGGGCGCATGGGAATGGGAAAATGGTGGCTCCTGTCACTGTGTGCACTCCCAGGCAAGCATGCTGGGGGGATGTGCCCCCTGAATCTGTGTGCAGGGCAATGGCAGGCTGCTGCTGCAGGCTTTGCCCCAGGTGCCAAACTTCATTGCTATGGCACTGACCCCAAGAGTCACAAAGCTGAACCGTGAAAGGCCAAGTGATGTGCTTACTGGCATGCTTTGTTATCTTTTAAAGCCACTGGCATGTAACTCCTAGTTAGCAAGCCCTGAGTACAAGATATAGGCGGGCTAGAAGGGCCTGGACACCCCTTCTCTGCTACATTTCTGACACATGCAATGCTATTAGAAGACAATCTAACTTTATGTTTTTGCTCCAGTCGCCCAATTTGGGTTCTAGCTACAAATAAGACCACATAGCAAAAGTCAAGGTCCAGTTACTGCAGTTGTTACAGATACTTTTTTTTCTTCTTCCAGATGATATCTGAAATGTGCCGGGGGGGGAGTCCTGCCCCTGCAGCCATATATCATGAAGGAGTGCTATCTACATATACCTCATGATTCTCTCCTACTTCCTCCCCCACTTCTTCCTGGCTCCATCCCTGTCCCTGGTAGCACAGGTCAGGATTTATTCACTATTCTCATTACCATTTAAAATATGGAAAGCTGTGAACATGCCTGTCTTGAGCTCAAGCTAAGCAGATACTGCACTAAAGGCAAGGAGGCTAAGGAGTGGTCCATTACTTATTATCTGTACTGCTGTAGCACCTGGAAAACCCTCCCAAAGTGAGAACCCTGTAGTGCTAAGGCCTGTACAAACACCTAGGGAGAGCCAGTCTGTCACAAAATATTTAGATGGTATGCAGGCAAAGGGTGGGAAAACAGTCAGAGGCACAGAAAAAGGAAAGGATTTGCCTAGGATCATGTAGCAGATCCAGGAAAGAGCTAGGACTGAAACCCAGATGTCCTGATTCCTAATCTAGTGGCCTATTGAACTGTATTCGTACTCAAACCAGGGCTGGAAAAAGGGTAGAAACTCATTTTTCAGAGTACGATATAGACTGACTTGCTTTCCTTACACTACATTCTACATGTGAAGATCCTGTGTCTTGAACAGCTCATTATTTTCATGATTCACACAGACTTAGTTACAGCATTTGTAGTTCTAGGAATTCAGCATGAACAATTCTCAGTTCAGCAAACCTGGGTTGAACTCTGAGCTCTAATTTATTTCAACAGCCTTAATCACAAGTAATGACCCATCATCATTATTATTTAAATTAATTCTCTTGATACTGATCTACAAAACAAGTTGATTAAAGCTTGGATATTTTCTATGTCCATTATTGACATAGCATTGTCCTACATAAGAGTGAAAAGCTGCATTAATTAAAACAAAATATAGAGCACTGCATTCATTTTTTTTTTTTCCTCCTGTTCCTTGGAGTGTTTAGTTTACAGCATGACATTTAATACTTGTGCAGACTTATGCTTCCACAAATTATGCCTGTTGTGACAGGCACTTGGTATCTATATAAGATGCTAACTGGAAACAGACTAGATAACAGCAAAAACGTGTTCTCATATTCAAGGTACTATGCTTTTATGTAGCCGTAGGATTTACAAGTGCACAGTATTTCAAAACAAGAAGGCAGTCATGTCAATAGAGAGATCACTTTCCCATAAAAAAACAACTCTTTGGTTCTAGTTCTTCATGCTAATACCCTTTGATAACAATAAAACTGCCTCATTTAATTCTAATTCATGGTGTTATTTACCAGGGGAATACTATTAAATATTTCACTGAGCTTTACCTTTGCAGATAGATTGGGGAAAAAACAATTAATGATAGGAATGGCAAAAAGCTCCATAATTTAAATAAAAATCAAGAGAAATGTTCTGTACTTAACTCTTAAAAGAACCTGAGACTTCTGAAGAAGGTGAAAAATATAAAATATAATATTAGCCCTTCCATATGACAGAGATTTTTTTTTTCCCCACAGCAAGGGAACTCCTCAGTAAAAACGTAAAAATCTTTTGCATTTGATATTTATCAATTTACTAAAGATTCAAAAACAATTCATACAAAGATGAGAAACACATTAACACTCATAGTAATACTTTGAATTTGGATAATGCCTTAGTTTCAAGGCTTACACATTCAAGTTTGTAAGACACTACATCCGCTGGCATGATGGAACTGAGGCACAGAAAAGCTTGCTGAAACTATTGGCAAAACTGAGAATACAATCTAGCTCAAATGATTCAGTTCTCCGCTGCTTTGCACTTCATGTCCTAGCTTATACAAGGCCATAGTGGACACATCCAGACGAGCGTGGACATGCAGTCTGTGGTGCCGCAGACCCATTTATGATATAGCATACCACACATGCAGGTGCTCCTCGTACCACTACTTTGCAGCACAAGGAAGTTTTTTGACTCTGGGAGATCCTGGAGTCAACAAAACCTATGGCAAAAAAAAAAAGTGGAGTGGTGCACATAGCGGCAGCATGCACTGCTCAAAACCAGAGCCTAGTCAGTTGGAGCCACGTTCTGGCTGCTGGCCAGGCTTCCTTCCGTGGCTGCAGCCTCAGGAGCCCCCCAGACCCTGAGGTAAGGCTGCTAGGGCCAGTACAGTTGCTGGCCCCAACCTCCCCTACCCCACCCAGGGTAACCTGTCATGTGTCAGAGCACATATGGCACGGACTTTCCCCAGGGACAAGCAGCAGCAGTACAAGGTGTGCCATTGCTACTTGTCGCTGGGGAAACAAACATCTATGTTCATCTGGATATGTCCAGTGAGTGTAAAAGGCTATAGGATTGGAATGGTATTTTGACCAAAGGCACCAAGGCAAATCCCAGTTCTAGTTCTCAAACTTTTTTGACTTGAGGCATCCCTGGATAGACTATATATACTTCTTAAAAAATGCCAGCTCTTAGTTTTCATTCTTTTTTGCCTATAGAAAAATAATAGAATAGTTTTTCTGTTGCGAAGAACTCAGAAAGACCACAATTATGGATTTCTATTTGAAATCCCTGGGTTTATCTTGTGAAAGACGTTTGCAAATCTAACTGCGCTACCACTATATGGCACCCTGCAACACCCTTAAAAGGATCTCAAGGCATGCTGGTTGAGAATCCCTGCCCCATTCATATAGGCTAGGGACAGAAACTACACACAATGTGGTATAAGTGATTAACAACTGGTTCAAATCTGAAACACAACAAAAGTTCAATGCACATAAACCACTTTCAAAATGACTGAAATTGTTTTAAGGTAAACCTGGATGGAAGTAGTATCAGTCTTAACTGATTTAGGTTAAATTGGTTTATTGAACTTCTGTCTCAGATCCTGCCCCCAGCTTCTGTCCTGGGCCAGTGCTGGCATGAGGCTGCACTTCTGGAATCAAAAGAGAATGACTTTTCACTTGCTTACCACTTCAGTCTACACAGTTTAGACTAACCTGCGAAGATTGAATTAATTCAGCTTTGGGCTTTTTCACTGTACTTAGCCATGAAGACTGGCACTGGCTCTTTAATAGATATACACAGCAGATAAGAGCTGGTCCAAGGCTGGAAACAATAACCTGCGTGGCTGTCCTTTGTGTACTAGAGATTAAGAAGAACTGATTGAGTCCTGTTGGGATTTGATCTGTGGTTTCTGAGTGGATGCCAGATTCTGATCTCACATGTTTGGATGAGAGTTCAGAGAAGCTCCATTAGCCAACAGAGTTACCCTGATGTGAAATCCAAATCCAAACTCTAGCTGTCTCAAACCTAACAGGCAAGGTGACTGAATAAGGTGTCTTCCATGTCTAATTGACTGTGTATGAACCTTTTATTCTGAAGGTCAGCACACAAGTATTGCAGCCTAAAGCACATGGAACCAGAGCCAACAATAAGTAGGCTGCTACAAATTATCTGTCACTGTCAGAAATTAAAAAGGAGGGAAATATGCATGAGTGGCTTTTATTGAAAATGAGCTCTGAACCTGTCAGAAGAGATGATACATTAAGAAAGATCAACGGTAAGGGGCCTATTGTTCAGCTAATGTGCAGGAGAGGGTGATTTACATGGGAAATTCCCTCTAGAGCTCAAAAGATTTACACACAAAAATCCCTGTACATTGAGGGGAAAACAGACCCTTCATATTAGATTCCATTTATATACCAGTTGGCAATGAAATTTTCAGATCCCTGGGGTTAAGACTGTTCATACTGACCAGATGGGAATGTTAAAGAACAATCTACTGCTAAGAAAAGACACTAGTAGGAGAATGTTTTGCTTAATTAGCATCACTTGAAAGCTGGTCAAGCTCTTTTGGATTGTAATAATAATTCCATATATACTCTGGATTTATATTGCAGCTTTACTCAGCACATCTCCCTCTCCCCTTGAAGGAGACAGGAATCACTTGGTGTCAATATGCATGAGCACTTCTCAGCCCTTTCCTTAAAGTCTCTCCACAGTTGTATTTACCATTATGGCAACAGGAAACATAAAAGAAGTAATAGATGTTTTATCTTCTTTTTTTAAAATAGCATAAAGCAAAAGATGAAACCAAAGCAGGTTTCCTCAACTAGCCATCAGTGATCCTAGGGGCAAAGAAACATAATGGAATTGATTAGTGGTGACTGAACTTTAAGGCAAGCATGCCACAAATTAAGCCCCATCCCTTCCCAAAGTACCACTCTGTTCCCACCCCCACAGAGGCACCTGCTGGGGAGCTCCAATCTCCAGCTGCCTGGACAAGAGTTCAGGGAGCAAGACCCTGCTGTGAAATGAAGTATCAAGGAGAGCCAAGTTAACCCTTCCTTAGCTGGGCAAACACTGCAGTTCTATGCTGTTTCATACAGCCCATGCCCTGGACCCTGTGTGCTATGCACAGCCCTGGGTTCAGCCCACATGCTGCATGTATTGCAAGCTCTGCAATGCGATCAGTGCATGCCACATACAGCACGTGAGTTAGACCCGGTGCCATATGTGCTGTATGGGGTCAGCCCCAATCCAGCCCTCAGACTGGCCCAGTGACCCTCATTCAACTCCCAGTGCTGGACAAGCCTTATCTAACATACAACCTACTTCTGTTTTAACCAGGAGAAGGTGATCAATAACCTCTATATAGGGCACAGGCAGAAAAAAGTCTACAGCTCCATCTACAAAAGGCTAAGCAACTTAAAGAAACGAGAGAAGGAAAAAAATCTATCTAAACTGGTCAAGGTGACATTGTAAAAACCCTTTTAGCACAGGTGTGCTTAATCACAGTTAGCACCAACTAGTTTGGTTCCAGCTAGAGTGTGGGCAGAGCTTTAAAATGATTGCCAGTTAAAAACATCTGGAGCATGCCATCTGAAGTGAGTGCATAAATGGGTGGAATGGTAACCGCTGACTCATGTATGACTAATGCTACTAGCACTTCCCCTAGGAGCCTGACAATATAATAATTAGAAAAGATGCAGCTAGATACCAATGTGGGGCTGGCCAGGTGGGTGTTGCCCTCTTCCTCGGAAATGATTCTGAGGTGGTTAAGCAACTTGGAAGGCAATTAGTTTTACTGGTGGGGAAGTGACAATGTATCCAGCTAACAAATCCCATCTGGGGCACTTTAGAAACATTTCCCCTTGGTGACAGGTGCACAGAAAATGTTTGCCTCAAACAGGCAATGTGCCAAGATGAATGAGCATGTCTATTCTAGTTCAGCATGGCAGAGGCCATTGCTTTAAGCCAGAAAATGAAGAAGAAAAGAAAGCCTTCAGCTGGATGTCCTTGGAAGAGTTGTTATTGCACATCTTGTATAGTAACCATAAAAAAAGCTTTCCAACAGCAGAAAGAACCTGTAGGGTTTGCCCATAGCTCAATGACCAATTAACACATTCCTCAGCTGTCTGCTGGTACATTGTCCAGAACACCTGCTTACTCCTTCCTCTGGGGGACCTGTATTAAGACTTGCATTTTTTCAATGAGCGCCTGCATGCAAGCTTTTTGCTCACCCCATGTTGAATTGTTGGATTCTTTTTCTTAAACCAAAACATTAAATTATATTGATTTAATCCCAAAACTAATCTCTGATTTGACACAAACACTGACATCAACAATATTTAAATGAAACTCTCTAACTGGAAATTTAAGGAACTGAGGTGTTATGGGAAGGATTAGGCTTTTTGGAAGGGATTTTGCTGCTATATTTAAAGTCAGCTGTTTGGGGAGAATGAGTAGTGTGTTGAACTGAACTGGAAGATGTATGAACTGAAGGCAAGGAATAAGTTTAGATTTAAGTCAAAGGGGGAGGGGAAGAAGTAGAGCCTAGGGACTAATCTTTAGATCTGAAGAAGGATATTGGCTTGTGTTCAAACTGGGGACTTGCCAGATTCTCATTTATAGTATTCAGTTCTGAGAACAGCCTGTACAGTATACTTACACCAGATCCTCAGCTGGTAGAAACTGACATCATTATATTGAAATCAGCAGAATTAATTTACACCAGCAAAAATCCCACAGTTTGCTCTGGATCTGAAATAGTAATGCTGACTTTACCTGAACGCTACTCAGTTTTGCCCAGCATGTGGAATCAAGGCAGAGCACTAAAATGAAACAGGTATGCAGTTTTCCGCATACATTCGCTCTTTCTTCACAACACATTATGAATAGATTAAATAAAATTATGTTTTGAAACCTCACCAATATGGAGGCAGTATTAGTAATAACTAGAAATCCAGGTTTTCCATTCACCATGGGAAAATGTGGAAGAACATGTATTTTCTCATTTAAGAAGAATAATGTGGTTTCTCTCTTTTTAAAGGAGAAAAATGCAGATTTTCTCTTTTAAAGGAGAAAAACATGGGAAGTGGCAGATTTCCTCTTGCAGGCTGGTGAGTTCCCGAGCAGCAGGAGGGCAGTCAGGCAGGGGGGGTGTGCACACAGGCATATGCAAGCCAGGCAGCATGAAGAGTAACTCCCTCAGCTCCCTCCAGGTAAGTCTTGGGGTGGGGGATTGAGGCTTCCAGAGTGAGAGAGAGGGAGGGAGGGAGGGAGGGAGGGAAGGAAAGAGTTGGGCAGGGGCTGGGGCTGGGAGCACTGCCCAGCTGGGGCGCTGAGTGGGGCCTGGGGCTTGCGGTTTGAAGCAAGGGTGGGAATGTGCGGCCGCAGGGCCTGTCTGCGGAGTGGGCTGGAGTGGCTCATCTAGAGAGCCGTGAGGAGGGGGCTGACTCCCTGCCACTACACACACTCCCAGGCATGGGGAAGAGGGGCAAAACGTGTCCCCTAGATTTGAGCCCAGGGTGGGGGCAGATGCAGGCTGCCTGCTGCAGACTCGGGGCTCTGTGCAGCCTGGGGCCTCTGTGGCCCAACAGACAGGACCTAGCACAGCAGGGCAGAGCTGGGCAAGGAGGGCTGATGCCACTGCCAAGAACCTTGTGCCACCTTGGTGAAGCACCCCCTCCCCAGCCAGCAGCAGTGGGGATAACAGTGCAGAGTTGTGCTCCCCACTGCTATGGGGTGGGTAGGGAGTGCCTTGTCATGGTGGCACTGGGCTCCTGGGAGAGGTACTGAGCCTCCCTGCCCTGTTTTGCCCTCCCATCTAGGGTCTTGCTCACTGGGCCTGGGGCGGGCAGCAGTTTGAAGAGTCCTGAGCCCACAGTGGGCAGCCTGCATGTGCTCTGTCCCACATGGGCTCACCTCCAGCCATGCTGCCTGTGTGAGGGGGAGACGGGCTCCGCACTTTGCTCCACCACAGCACCCAACACCTCCTGCAGGTGGTAGCCAGGGCCCAGATGCTGCTGAGGGGCAGAGGGTAGGGGGCTGTGGGCCACGTCCCTGGCCACATAGCCCTGGCAGCTGGGTGCCCCCTTCAGCAGGGCTAGGGGGCAGGGGGCTGCAGGTCATGAATGAGGGGCACCAGCAGGAGTCGGAGGACTGTGGGTTGGGAGTGAGGGGTACTGGTAGGGCAAGGGGGCTGCAGATCAGGTGTGAGGGGCAATGACATGGGTAGGCACTGGCCTGTCAGGGGCTGCTCAGCACCACAAAGCAATGGGGGAGGGGGACAGCTGCAGCTGGACCTCCATCCTGGTGAGCAAAGGGGGTAGAGGAAGCTCTGATTTTTCATGACAAAAGACCCAAAAGCTAATGTCAAAATGTATAGGTATTTAGAATTTATATTATTGTTGTGATTGAGGCACTGGTAGTCTTCTAAATTGTTTAAAATTGTAAATGTACACAATGTTTTATCGATATAACTAGTAACTCTCTTTTTCTCTCTCTCTCTCTTTAGTGGAACTTCATTTTAATCATGAAAAGTAGAGATTTGGGGGATTTTAATCAGAGAATTTGTGATTTTAATCAGAGAAAACCAAGACCCCTGGCAATAACATATTTAATGATCCCACTGAAAGCAACAGGTTAGCCATATACTCTTATTGCAGCAATCCTGACCTTCCCAAGTCCATTTCACAAACAGCTCTGATATCCCAATGATTGGCCACAAATAAATTCATATCTTAAGCTCTTCACAGAGGGGATGGACCCAGCACATTTCTTCTCTAAAGCACCCAGCACACAAAAGTGCTGTAGAAATAGCTAATTCTACTAGCACCTAAACAGTCCCCTAAAAGTTTAATGTCATGTTATTGCAGTTCTTTTGTTTCAGATCAGAAGGCTTAGTCCTAACTTAAGTTCCTAACTCCTCATTAAATCGTTGGTGCTATGATAAAAAGCACTATCAACAATCGTGACAAATATTTCCAGTATTATTAGAATATTCCCTTGCATACTATGAACTTATCAATATCCAGATATGCGTACTTTTTGCACTTGCAAAATAGGTATCCACTTCATAAACACTCCCATGTTTTGCGCTTATCCATCGATAGGTCTCTACCTGTACATCTGCATGTATATTAAAAAAGGTTGCATGGGGAGAGATCCAGCTGTATAGCATGTATCTGGCCAAGGATAACTATCTACCTGCTTGAGTTTTGTACTACATTGTTGCTTGTCCTTTGCTCTTTATACAACAGTAAGAACAAAAGAGCCACACAGTCATAAGTCCTAAATAACCATCTTCACTACCAGTACACCAGCAATGCTATTTTCACTTTCTGGTGGTTTCTAAATCACAGAATATGATAGACCCATAACTATTTAACAGATACTGATCTGTACCTGTTCACTCCAAGCTTGGGAAGTCTGACTTCCAGTACACGGTATTCTTAAGGTGCAATGTAATTTTTAGTTACGCTTTCTCTTCTCTTTTCTTTTCTTTTCTTTAAAGAAAATCTGTGGTTCCATTAATAGTGGGGCTTGCAAAGAGAAGCAACAGTCTGCTTTCCCTGGAATTAGCTTAGCATAGGCCTACTGCTACTTTCAAGTCATGCTTAATCCAGGCTACAGAGGTTTGCCAGTAAAACCAAACTTTTGCCAACAAAACTTTGAGTGTGTCCATACTCCACGTACCTCTCAAACAGCAGATCACTTTTTTTGCCAGCAGAGTTACTTTACCCCAACCAAGTTGACTAAAGCTCGTACTGCTGCATACCAATCAGCTGAAGGCCGGTGTAGACACTTCTGAGTTTTCACCTGCTGCTCCCTTCCCAAAATGCATTTTGTGCTCTGGAAACCCTGTTGCTGAGTGGAGCTATATGAGCTGACTACAGACAGTCAAAAAGCCTGATGCTGAATCAACTTAATCTTTGCAGCTTAATCTAAGCTGCATAGACTGAACCTATAAGTAATTGAACAGACATTTACTTTTGATTCTGGGAATGCAGACACATGCCTGCACTGGCCCAGGCCAGAAGCCAGGGGGTACTAGAGAACACTTCCTCACTTGGCTGGAGCAGACAGCTTGAGCCAAGCCTAGCCTGCCCACCCTGAGAAGTGGGGGCACTGGCAGGGGAGGTGTAAAGCATCCTGGGATGCTGCGTGACTTCCAGTTAACTTGAATCTGGAGGAGATCTGCTACAGAAGTTCAATAAACTAATTTAATCTAAAGCAGTTAAGTCTAATACCACATCCATCCAGGTTTATCTTAAATCAATTATGGCCATTTTGAAAGTGGTTTATGTGCACTAAACTTCTGTTATGTTACAGCTTTCAACTGGTTTTCGATCACTTATACTGGTTTATGTGTAATTTCTGTCCCTAGCCAAGGAGGTGCCAGAAGCACCTCTCTTGGATGCAGTAGCTGCTGTTTCTTGCCAGAACTTCTGGAGGCAGAGACTGATTAATTTAGTCTTAGCCTTATTTTTAAACCACCGGATCAGAAGACAAAAATAATTGTGCATAGTATCCAACTAAAGCATCATTTCTGAAGTGTGCAGTCCTTAGCAGGCTAGTCTGCTATCAGAAAAACAACTAGTAAGCCAGACGTGAAGAAACCAAACCTTATATGCACATTTGATTATTATTTTAAATCCTGGAGCCACAGGAGAAATGCTGGGGTGCAACATGACAACAGTCTCTATTTATCATTGATATTAGGTAGTGAGTTGAGGAAAACATGACTCACTTTAGAACATTTTAAGGTAACAATTTTTTACAAATATAAAAATAGATCAATAAATAGCACCAGCAAAAACACAAAGTATTTACTCAGGATTGTTAATGGCACAGAGAGCATCAACTGGCTTTACTGGGCTTGAGGACCTCTTTTCAACAGAACTCAGAACACACACGTGCTCCTTTTTCATTGTAATATTCCCATTCACAATCTAATCAGATGTTTTTTAGTGTCAAGTAGCTTGGCCATTATTGGAACACGTGGTTCCTTACTCTTCCCTGCTGCTGACTAGAGTAGTCCCCTTCCCCACCTGCAAATGCCATGGTTCCCAGCTTGTGCCTTGGGTTTTTCCTCAAGGCTCTTCACAGCTCGCATCTCCCTCTTCCCATCTACTCTCATTTCACCCAGCCCCACTCTCAACTCCTCTGCTCCCTTTAGCTCCCTCTCTTACTGTTGGGTCTGGGTCTCTTTCCCTGCCACCCCTTTATACTACAGCTTGCCAGTAAGGCTATGTGAGGGTTCAGATAATGCTTTGGATCTGGAGAAGCTTTGGATGCTTTAGTGTCCAAAGAAGCATGTCCAAATTGAAGCACTGGCTTCATTAGGCTTTCCGAAGTGGTTCGGAGCTTCGGCGCCGCTTCAGAGGTCTGGCCATAGCATATAGTGGGGAATAAATTAAATATCTATAACTTTGTTGGTTTTTGTCTGATGTGGCTGAAACTTGTAGGGATGGTAGCCTCTGTTGAGAGTGTGGAGCCTGCCAAGTTATGAGAAGATCGCTGCAGGGGCTCAGGGGAAGCTACACCCCCAAATTCTTGAAAGAAAACTCATGTCACATCTGTGTGTTACAACACAGGGGTGTAAAAACTGTAGGAGTGGTGGCCTCTAGTGAGGCCACAAAACCTGCCAAGTTTCAAGAAGATAGGTGCAGGGATTTGGGGGGAACTGCACCTCAAGCTCCTGACAGGCAAAACTTGTGATACAGATGACCCTGTGTGTGTTAAGGTGCAGTGGGCTGAAAACTGCAGGGGTGGTGGCCCCTGCTCAGGCCACAAAGCCTGCCAAGTTTCAAGGAGATAAGTGCGGGGGTTTGGGGGAAACTGTACCTCAAGCTGCGGACAAGCAAAACTAGTGACATGGGTGACCCTGTGTGTGTTAAGGCGCAGCAGGATGAAAGCTGCAGGGATGGTAACTGCTGCTGCGGCCACGACGCCTGCCGTCTGTCAAGGAGATAGGTGCAGGGGGGTTCTGGGACCCTGCACCTCTGGCTGCTGACAGACAAAACTCATGACATGGGTGCTTGTGCAGCTGTGTCTGTCTTGGGGTGGGGCGGAGGGGAGGAATAATGCTGACCTGGCTGCTAAGCTACTGTGTTACCAGTTACCAATCAATCATGATTCACTGGGGGGGGAGGGGCGGAATCAGCTCAATACACAGTTGTTAGCTAATGTAACCAGTTAATTAGCAATGATTAACACCTACGAAATCAGAGACTAAGGAGAGGAAAGAATCAATACAGACAATCAACTGTACTGACAGAGACAGTCAGTTGCACAAGCACCCATGTCACGAGTTTTGTCTATCAGCAGCTAGAGGTGCAGGGCCCCAGAATCTCTGCACCCATCTCCTCGACAGCTGGCAGGCTTTGTGGCCTCAGCAGGAGCTACCATCCCTGTAGCTTTCATCCCGCTGCGCCTTACATACAGGGTCATTTATGTCACGACTTTTGCCTTGAGATGCAGTTCCCTGCAAACCCCTGCACCTATCTCCTTGAAACGTGGAAGGCTTTGTGGCCTCAGCAGGGGCTAACACCCCTGCAGTTTTTATCCCCCTGTGGTGTAACACATAGACACAAGTTTTGCTTTCAAGAATTTGAGGTACAGTTCCCCCCAAACTCCTACACTGATCTTCTTGAAACTTGGCAGGCTTTATGCTCAGCAAAGACTACCATCCCTGCAAGTTTCAGCCACATCAGACAAAAACCATCAAAGTTATAGATATTTCATTGATTCCCCATTATACCCTATGGCTGGATCTCTGAGGTGGCTCCGAAGCTTTGGAGCTGCTTTGGCTGGATCAAAGCAGGAACCTGGTCTGGAGCTCTGGATTGGATCCCTGGCATCCAAAGTGGCCGGATCTGACGCCGGCTCGAATAGCTGCCTACTTGTACAGGCCTACCTACTGGCCAGAGAATGAGACTTCTGTTTTGTAGCATTTTCAAGGGTTTGAACTTTTAGTTTTTTGGTTCTGCTTTGGAATTAAAATCATATTTTGCAAACTTATATTGTGAAAAAAGGGCTGTGGCAAATAATTTCTTTTTGGGCTCTGACAGCCTGAGAGAGTCTGTGTGTATACATGTGTGTATGTAAGGTTGTTGGGGTATATATGTGTACTGTTACAGGGTGTTAGGGTGTATGTTTAATGTTGCATTGTTGGTGGGTTGTGTGCATGTGTTCACATGCATGTGTGAGATTTGGGCACTGGTTTGAAAGATGGGGAGATCTAAGGCTCAAGTCCCCTGTTCAGAGCAGTTTGTCATCCCAGATCCTGTAGGTGAAGCAGGGATTGGAGCCCAGGTTTCTTGCATCTTAACCAACAGGTTAAAACATGAGCGCTCATGTCTTTCCCCTCTCTCTGTCATCAAACCTGACATGTCTTTGTGGACTGCTTCTGCTTTGATGAATAATCATTGTGCCAAAATGTTCCTAACAGCTCCATTTTACACTTCACATCCACTCACTTCTCATATAGCAAGGATCATCTCTGCCTTCTTTCAGATCGTCCCTTACCACCCACTTTTCTAACAAGCCATTACACAATAGACCAATCTGTTCCTCACCAATGGTACCTCACTCTGGCATCTTCCTGTGCCAGAGTTCTTCTTGTATGCATCATTTTGTCTGGGTTAGACTGTAAATGCTTTGGGACAAGCCCTTTTACATCACACTGGCTGTGTAAAGTTGATACTCCAGGCCCATTTTAAGACCCTTTAATGCCAGAGCCCTAAAAAAAGAATATGCTTCAGGTTGTCTACTTATTGTACTATGAACAGCTTATTGTAGGATGAACAGCACTGAACGGTACCTTGCAACAGTCACAATTTAAAAGGTACTAAAATGAAGAAGCATGTGGGCACAGGGCAAAATTGTTACTTCAGTACAGCAAAGATATCCAGTAGAGGGTAACTTCCCAAAGTTTTTCTCACAGGTCTCTCCAAAACATGTGTTCTCTCCTATTTTTGTCTTTTACATAAAATAATAAATGGGCAACTGTTTCTCACCCATTATGGGGCAATGTAACATCATATTTTTGAGATCTAAAGTTCACTACCTCTAGCTGAAAGGAAGAAGTCCTGTTATAAATGAATAGCAAGATTGTATTACTTTATCAGTGTTTATCTTTCTTATGTTTTCTCCAAAGCTTTTAGCTTACTTCTGGGTACTACAGTAGCTCATAAGAAGCCATTACACTGAACTAGTAGATTAGAATCTCTTGGACCAACTTCGCCTAATAACTTTGCTGAACTTGAAGCTGAATGCAACCAGTTTGGTTCTTTGCCAACAGGGAAAAACACATGTCCAGCCTTACTCATTGTTCCCGTTATGATGCCCAGTTCCTTAAAGGTTTTCAGAAATCATCCATAACCCAGAGAAGCAACTTAGCTCAGAGCAGCTCCTGGTCACTGATTTCTGCCACCACAGGGAATCTGATTTACACAAAATACAGTCCCTGTAACAGTGCTCATGTGAGAAGTTTAATCATTCCCCTCCAGATGCAACAGTGTCTTTTCCCTGTCCCTTACCTATCCCTGTGAGGTGGCAGTCATTGTTTCAGCTTCCTTGTAGGGCAGAATATTTAGCTTCTGGTGAAGCCAAAATATCCCAACTCCATGCTGGCCAAATCTCTACACTCTTCCCTAGGTCACAGGCCTTTTAGGATTAACCAGTGCCCTCTGCTGGTTCCCTGGAGACCAAGGAAGCTTCCATCCATGTGCCCTAAGCCAGGAGGCAGGGGCAGGTCTGGCCAGGTCTCCTTGCTTCCTTTTGTTCTGAGCTGCTGCCTGCAGTCCACACTCCTCCAAAGCATAAAGCCTTTTGCATCTACCCTGGTTTCTCTGCTCACTCCTTTCCAGCATCTCATGCTCCACCTTCCACAGTCCATAGGGACAAGGGCCATGCAACATCTTTGTTCTGGGTCAAGCTGGACATGGGTTACACTGAGGCAGAAGCCTGCCTTAAAAGGTCAGCACTCCACATTATATCACACTGCAGAAGGGAGAAATGGATAATAAGTGAAAATGACCCCAAAAGAAAAAAAGGATACAAGACCAATGTATCAAGCATCTTTCCAGACTCTAGGTGTTCTCCCTTCCTTCAGGCTCCAGAGCAGATGCTCACAGGAGCTGGTTGTACAGTCAGCAGGGACTCCCAGCTGGGGAGACCTGTTGCCGCCTTGTTCATTCACACAGTTGCGGAAGCAGAAAAGGACCAGGCTGCCACGCAGAATCCACCTTTGCTAGGAAAAGGAAGAAGTTTGTTTTCTTTCATGGGCAGGTCTCTTACTTTGAGTTTTTCAACATGCTTGTAATAAGTACCCCGGATCATTGACTTAAGTACTTTAGCAAATACTATGGAGATGGAGACGCACACAAACACACTTTAATTAGCAATTTAATTAAGAGATTTCTTAGTGTTAACTTAAATTTATGGTACATTTCCTCTATAGTAAAAACCTCAATGAGTTGCTGTCAGGTGAAACATTTATTTGCATGAAGACAACGTAATTATTTTTTTTACTATACTCATAATATACTCTAGTATTAGTCATGATTTGTGAAAGTGAACTTCTGCTGGTACATGACCTTGTCATGTGGTATGGGGGCCTTCACCTGGGATGCAGTTCTGACTGACTGCTGTGGGATAAGCCCTTACCATATGTCCTTTTCATATTGTGAAAGTGAGCCAAGACATTTACTCTGAAGTATGGCATGGGCCTTAAGCTTCACATTTCCAGGCACTTTCTAACTGCTTCCTTAACATTATTTTATAGTTTCCTTCCAATGATTTAAGTTTTCTATCACATGTTTTGGCACTTAGAACTTTTTTTTAAAGGATAAATATTATTGGTGAAAAATGCTCCAGGCACATTGGCTTTTTGATCCTCCTGTTTGTTTTAGGATATTTTTTCTTTTAATGGTTCAAACATTAATCTATTACTAACCAGGTATTTCAGGATACTGTACTGCACAAAACATTTTGTCAATGGCCATCTTTTTCCAGGTCCCAAATCTCTTACTGTTTCAGGGAATGCTTTTACTAACAGATAAAAAACGTTTTGTTCCTTCTGTTCCATTTACAATGACAATCTGAAAGTTATCTGCTCAGGACAATAGGAATCAGCCTTTTAACTGGAAATCAGCTAAAAAGCCAGGATATCTGACAAAAAAATACAATGACTTTGTTGAGCCACCAACATGCTGGGAAACTGTAATTTAACATGAACTAATAGGAGTCTGGGACAGAAGTTTCATAAACTGGTTTGGCCTAAATCAGTTAAGCCAGAGACTACATTCAACCAGGTTTATCTTAAATGAATTTCAGCTATTTTGAAACTTAATTTATGTGCACTGAACTTCTGTTCTGTTACAGATTTAAACTAGTTTCTGATGACCTAACCATTGTATGTGCAACTTCTGTCCCTAGCCTAAGTGTAGGCACTCCTTTCTGCTTGACCCTCAAAGTAGTAATTAAAAACTTAATTTCAATATTATTTTAAAAGTACAGTATGTTCCTAGCTAGAACTATGTCATGAGCAGTTTATAAACTGGAATAAGTAACAGCAGAGCAAAAAATTAACTCCACCCAAACTTACTTCAAATATAGGTGCCAAAATAACTGGAAAAAAAAACTTTTTTCCCATAAAAGTTTAGTTAAGTATAACACAGCATTCATGTCGTTTTTGTTTTCACATCTCTGTAAAAACAATTTTTCTTTATACTTTTCTTAAAAATGCAATAAAATGGCTTTATCAGACAAACCTGAATACTAGTCAAAAGAGACATGAAACCATGGCCACGGCTGCACAGCAGGCTAAAAGTCACTGCATCATACAGTGCTGTCCACCTAGGTTATACTGAATCCTGCATGGCTTCTAATAAATGGATAAGCCTATAAAAATGCAGTTTAAGCTGTGACCTTTTTGGGGGAGGTGAGATGATGTAATTTGCTCTTTTTTTATGCATAGATGCACATAAGCTCAGGAGGTCTGTTCCAGTCTGAAAAAACTGGAATAAAGCATAAAACTGAGAGGCAGCAAACAGACTTCAAGCTTCATAACTATCTGTTTTACAATTACTAAATGACAACCATGAAAATGTATCAAAATGCTGGTCTCTTTCTTGCATATTGTCTTGGAATGAATGCAGCTATAGATTTAGTTCTGTTTAGAACAGAAAAGATCTGGGTTGTGTTTTTGTTGAAATTGGCCCTTAAAAATATTTCTTCACTCTCCAAAATGATTATATCATTCACAAGTACTTGACAGAATCCAATTCTATATTAATATTGATGCTCACTTCATAGTATTGTAGGATTTTTACAACATTTTTAAAATAAAGTCATGTAAACAACATAATGTAATAAGTTGGCTGCTAATAGATTATTTTTAAATGAAAGCTTGAAGAAAGACATTGATCAAATTTTGTTCCATCTATGACTCAAAATATAAATCTTTAAGATAGTTTTGAAGAACAGACCTAGTTCTCCAGGTGGAAAGGCAAATCTTGTTAGCCCTGTTACAAAAGAACATTTTCTGACAGCAGAAAACTGAAATGTGGTTTTTAGAGGTGCTATATCTATTGTACCTCTGTGAGTAATAACTCATATATGCAATCTGCAAAGTTGCAACTGCATCTTCTTAGTGAATAATCTTACAGTTTATAGGGGTCTGGGCCTTAAAAAAAATAGCACTGATAATGCTGAACCCCTTTAATAAATCTAAGTTTGCAAATTAACCAACAGAAACTTTGAGCAGTTTTGAATCTACACAGGTGTATTCAGGGCTTGATCTTGGCACTGCAGGTGTATAGTGCTCTGTATTTAAGAACAAGGTAAAAAAATATGAGCAGGGTAGTGATCATGAAACTCATACCCAGCTGAAGATGGTTGTTAAGCTTCTCCTGCCTATTAGTTGTAATATGACCAGGTAATACATACAGCAGCTAAACTCTTCATTAGTATGAGGGAGACTGTGCTAAAGAGCATATCTCCTCAGGCACACTTTAAATTAAGGGACAGAGTACAAGAGAACCAGAAACTACCACTTAGTGCAAAGGACCACTCAATCTCACAGTTTCTAATGGCACGTGGTGGATGGAATAACCGTATAAATCTTATTGTGCATTGTGTAAGGATCTGCATGTCAGGGCTGTACTTTGGTCTTCTGGGATAAAGAGTAGCAGGCAAATGAGAGAGTTCTAATTCTATCTTTTTACTCACTTTGGCCATGTCCAGATGAGTAAGCTCATGCCTGTTGTAGCATCTCAAAGTAGATTGAGATGCCGCAGGAGGCATGCTGGGAACAAAAAAACGTCCCCCACACTGAATATTTACAGCGTGGACTCGAAATTTGATACCAGAAAATCCCTATATATAAAACATTGAAAAAAGTGGTGCAGGGCGCACTCCTGGGGCATGTTGTGATTCAACCAGAGGCTGAATCCTCCAGAGAAATGCTCTAGCACAGGAGTAAGAAATGTTTTTTGGCCAAAGTGCCAAGCCCCCCACAATGCCTACCTTGGAAAGTGCCCGAGTACCAGCATGCCAAAAAAACAAAATGAGGGCAGGGGGTACATGGCAGGATGCCCTGCTTGTGCCGCTTGCCCCCCATCCAAAGTCCCTGCCCTGCTCATACCCCCTGCCCCCCAGCCCAGGCTCTGTGGCTATCAGCAGCTACACAGAACCTGGGCCAGCTGCAAACATCTGCTGTCTCTCTGCCCCTGGCCCCAGCCCCAGCCACCTCCCAGCCCCAGGCCTGGCCCCGGGCTCTGGGGAGGCAGCAAATACAGTGCTGGAACCCGACACGGCAGAGCACAGTGGGGGTGCAGAAAGCTGTCTGCTGCTCTGAGCTCCCCGCTGCCCTGGCCACACTTCCCCTGCAAGTGGAGGCAGCAGCGAGGGGCACAACCCAGTGTGCTGCCCATGTTGTTCCCATGTACACTGGGGAAGTGTGACCTGGGCAGCATGGAGCTTGTAGTAGCAGGCAGCTTCTCTGTATGGTCCCTCTGTGCACTGCTGCCCTGGGTTGCACACGCTGTGCTCCCAGCCCTACTGCCCTCCCCTGAGACCTCTGGAGCACAGTGCCTGCAACTTGGAGCAGCAGTGCACAGAGGGGCCACGCAGGGAAGCTGCCTGCTGCTGCAAGCTCGGTGCTGCCTGTTGGGGCCGGGCCAGGGGCGGGGAGGCAGCAGCTGTTTGTAGCATCCTGGCTACAGCTAGTCCAGATTCTGGGTAGCTGCTGGTAACTGTAGAGCCCAGGCCGCACCCAGCAGGGCTTGCAGCATCCCAGCTGCCTGCTAGGAGCAGCCCAGGCTCCCGGCTGGCAGCAGCTACCCAGGGAAAATGGCCTCACATGCCATGCTCAGCACGCATGTCAGGGGGCTGCTAACCCTTGCTCTAGCACCTGGCTAGAGTGTCTCTATGCCTGCTGTGTCCCCTTGCTGCTCCAGCATGCTGCCTCAGTGTGCTGGAGCAAATAGGAGCAGGGCAAGGCTGCAGCCATGGATCGGACCCAGGCTCTGTCCCCAGTAAGTAGGGATGTGGGGGTGAGGGAGACTGTGAGTGTGGGGGGACTGGGTAGGGGTATATGGGCTATGTGGGAGGGCTGGGCTCCCCACTTATCCCTGCACACAGTGCCCAGCTCCTCCGCTGCAGCAGCAGCAGCAGCAGCGGGCTGTTGGGGCTCTCATGGCCAATGCCTGGAAGAGGCACGTGGTGGCTGCAAGTGGCACATGGTACCAGCCCAACCCACTGGCACACACCCTCGGGCAGGACTGGGCTTGCTCTTGCTGTCACCCAGGCTCCAGGCACCACATGAAAGAGCCATGTACTCTCAGGCTGGGCCAGGCCAAGCCAGGTCCTGCCTCCATGGAGCCAGCCCAGTGGCACGTGGGACACATGGAGGCAGGACCTGGCCCAGGCCGAGGGTGTGTGGCTCTTGTTTGCAGTGCTGGGAGGCCGGGTGACAGCAAGAACTGACCCAGTCCTCCCCAATGGTGCACACCAGTGGGCTCGGCCAGCACTGTGCGCCATGTGTAGCCACTGGGGGTCCCTCCCAGAAGTTGGCCATGAGTGCCCTGATGGCCCGCTACTGCTGTGGGGGAACTGTGCACAGTGCAGGGGCTCCACCCTTCCCCCACAGTCCCCCTCACAGCCCCCCCACAATCCACCTACAAACTTCTGCACAAGCCCCACACCAGCCCCCAAAATCCTATACCCACCCCCACCACTCCTCCCTTCAAGCCTCCCCGAGCAACTGCCACACTTCAGCCCTGCCCTGTGCCCACACCAGTGCTGGGATATGTGGCTCCAGCTGGGAGTGGGGGGCTCCTGGTCCCAGGAACCACTTGAAGGGTGTGATGGGCTGGGACTAGGGGTGGAAGTGGCAGCAGGGCTGTGTGTGTATGTGAGAGAGAGACCAATGGAAGTTGGGGATGGGGGAGTGCTCCAGGTAGGAGAGGCTGCCAGAGCTGGGCTTAGAGCCCCCGCTGCCCCCTAGCCTGTACAGGGGGAGGCCAGCTTAGAAAGGAAGCGGCTTGCCCAGCCCAGTCCCTGAGGCCCAACTCAAGGCTTCCCAGGAACAGTATGGGGATTGCTGGGGCCTGGGCACAGGTGCAGGGAGCAGAACTGTCAGGGCTGGCACTGCTCAGAGATGCAAGGCAGCCGGTGGGACAGCTGCAGCTGGACACATGAACTGGTGCCAGGACAGAGCTGCTGCCAGGAGGGAGCTAGTGGGTGCAGGCAGGGGCTGCAGATCAGAAGTAAGGAGCACTGGTGGGGCAGTGTGCTGGGAGTGAGGGACAAGGGCATGGGCAGGGGGAGGGCACTGACACCCCAGTGCTGTTTAGTGTCCTACATCCTGGTGAGCGAAGGGGGCAAGGGCAGCTCTGATTTTTCTATGATAAAAAGACCAAAAGCAAATGCCAAAGTGTATAGATACTTAGAATTCATTATATTATGACAATAGAGGTACTGATAGGCTTCAAGATTGCTTTAAAGTTGTAAATATATCAATAAAACATTGCCTGACTAATCTGTCTATAATGGCATTTCATTTTAATCATGAAAGAACATGGATTTTGGATATTTTAATGAGAGAATTGGGGGGGGAAGGGGTTAATCAGAGAATTTGCAATTTTTAGATGGGAAACACCAGGATCCCTGTTGGTGAGGCTAGTGGTGGGAACCAGGCAGAGGAGCCTGTCCAGGGCCAGCACCAGGGACCTATGTGGAAGGCAGATGAGGTGGCTGACTTTCTGGCCATTTGGGGTCAGGAGGACAGGCTTTGACAGTTCAAAGTAGGCCACTGCAACAAGCACATCTCCCAGGCAATAACTGTCCAGATGGCAGTCGGGGCACCAAAATACATGACAGCAATGCTGCACAAAGGCCAGCTGTGCAGCCACAGACCACTGGTAGCTGGCCCAGAGGTGCAGGAAGCTCTGCTACAGAAGACTGCGCCCATACAACAGCCCAGGTGCCCATGCAGTTCTGGGTCTGGCAGGCATGCAGCCATGGGGCCACAGGTGCAAGGGGGTGGATGCTGTTGCAGGTCATAGCCAGGCAACAGCCCCAACTGCCAGACTGCTGCAGTGGGTAGAGGGTGCTGAGGCCACTAGGTTAGGGCTGCATCAGCAGTCCAGCTGGCACAAGGAGCTAGTATCCCCAGATACCAACTGGCTGGGCCTCAGAAGTTCCTTGAACTGCTCTCTAGGGGAGCTTTTTATACTGCTGGGAACAGCACAGGTGCTGGCCCCAGCCTCTAGCTCCCCCTGACTGAAGTTCCAGGAGGAGCTGGGCAGGGGCAGTTTGCCCCCAGTGGTACAAGTTTCCCCACACCAAAATGCATGTTCAGGCATGTGTGCTGAGGCACAAAACCCCAGCACAAATCTGTGCTGCTATTTGAGCTGCTGCAAGCACACGTGCCTGCATGTGTGGACATATGCCCTTTGAGTCCATGCCATGCTACTGATGATCCTGCAAAGGCAAGGGACAACATCAGGAGAGGATTGGAAGGACAACATAAATAAGGATGACAGAGTTTTGCATTCTGCTTTCACACATTCTGCTCCTGCTGAAGCCTACTGAACTAAATATATGTCTCATAATGCACATTTTAGCCCAAGTGATTTGTCAGTGTTTAGTGCTTCCTGTTCCATTTAAAAAGATACACCACAATATTTATGAATAATTGGTATAACTTTTATTATGCACAGAGACTAGGATGACATGACATTGTGGTTATCAAAACTGTACAACTAAGCATTTCCAAAAGTCTTCTGAAATACTGAACATAGAATTGAATACGAAAGGGGTGTTCAAACTGGCCACAGGAATTAATGGGTTCATTTCTCCCATTGGTTGATTGACAAAAAATCTGGATAAGATTTGGTTAATGTTTTTTTCAGTTTTTAAGTATTAAAAGTGATGGGTTTTGGAACTGGTAGGAACATGATAGCTAAAAGTTAGCTGGTTTCATGAACACCCCCCATGTCTGATTAAAAAAACAGAGCAGAATAGTCACCTCACAAAGTGCTGGTGGCAAAACCAGCAGTACACTCTTTTTGTGAAGCATGAGGTAGATATACATTACAGAAGGGTTGGTACATACATTACACAAAACAAAAGGAAAAAATAATTTTACAATCATCATCATCTCGAGACCTTTGGCAAAGCCCTCCTCCATCCGGCAAATGCTACAGAAATAGCCCAACACAGAAAGTTCTGACTTCTTCAAACAGTAACACAACAGCTGTCCAACACCAAAAATTGTAACAATTAAAGCTAGTGATCAGATAATATATAAAACACAGAAGCAGCCTACTTTTAAGTATTTCAATAATAGCGTTTGCAGTTAGAAACCGTCTGTTAAAGCCCAATCCTGCCATCCTCCCATGCAAGAAGTCCCTTTGGATTCAGCTAGTTTACTTGGAGATTCACCTCTATGCATAGGTCCAATAGCAACTGTGTCCATTATAAGCCCCAATTTTGAAGGCCTAGTGAGTGTAAAGTGGCACAAAAGTCTTGAGCTGGTCCTTGGCACAAGGTAGTTGTATAACCCTGTTGAGTAAGGATGGTAGGATCAGGTGCATGATGAACATAAGAATCAGTGGCTTTGCAGTTAAACATTCAAATACTATGCAACACCAAATACATTTAAGGAAAATTTTAGTAAATACAAATGGTTGTTATAAAAGTAGAGCTTACATTTGTAGCTGTATTCTGAATTGCAACAGTCTGAACAGTTGCTGCAAGGTACTGTACATTCTTATAATAAAGCTATTAACTGGGAAAACCCCAGGATATTTTTTGCTTGTTTTTGTTTTATTTTGGGGTTTTTTTGTTTTTATTTTGGTTATAGAAATGGCTGTTCAGTCCTCTAAAACTATGGTTGTGGAATAGCTGTGGAAACTTTTCATTAACTCAGATTGCTCAACATAGTCTTAATTAAACATTAAGTACAAAATCTGTCCATTAATTTAAACTGCATCTTGAATACAAGTCTAAAAAAAAAAAAAATCAGCTACTCATTTTTATACATTGCAGTTTTTTAGTTTGTCAGTCTAAAATATAAATCTGTAAATTATTTTAGAGTAAATTATTGATAAAGTCATTGATAATGCAGCATGTTTCTTTCTCAGAAATATACAATTAGCTATCTTACACAAAGGGGTTTTAAACCTGTCCATCCCAACAACAGAATTTTCTAATACTTCCTATGAGACTCTCTACTTTCTTTAAAAAGTCTGAGAAGGAAAGGATTAAAACAGGAAAAAGAATGTACAAAAATGTAAAATTCACAGTAACTGAAATAAAACGTTTCATATAGAGTAACATACATTTATCTGAAACATTTAAATATATCTTTATACACAAATTTAATGTAGTAAAATATAGCTATGATTGACTTAAAGACTCTTGTCTTCTTTGAAGACATCTTTAAAGATTTTACATATAGAATATGCTTACACAATACATTCTGCTGAAGATTAGGCAAAGCGCATTATTTGCAAACACACAGGTAGCATATTTGTTCTCCTGACACCTCAGAAGAGAACCAATCCTGCAAACACTCTACACATGAGTCACTTTAGTCAGATAAATAAAGGTCCTGTTGAACTCCAAAGGACTCCTCATGGACTTGATATTGCAAAACCTTTTTGCATATATGTAACATCACACCCAGGCCAAGACCACCCATACCACATAAAGATAAGCACATGCTTTAAGTCTTTGAAGTGGTCCATGTGCACACAGAGGCTCATGGGCAAAAGAGTTTGCAGGATCAGGGCCAAATGTGTTTAAAAAAAACTTAAGGACAAAATTTTGCTATCAGATCCTGAGTGTTTCTCTCTATTGCACATTTTGTACTTATTCTACAGGATGACCATTCATTGGAACATGAATTGTATACCAGGCATAAGTGTAGACTTAGCAATAGAAACCTGGTACCTGCAGTAGCATCCTACTTTCCTACTGACAGACACCAGTAGCCCCCACTGAAGTTAGTGGCAGTTACTCTCAACCTCCGAAAGAAGGATAGCATTCAATTTTTACCTGTGGAAGAATCAGTAGAACATATGACAATTGCAAAGTGACACCATATTCGTCAAAGAATTTCACATTAAATCTTTCTTTTAATCTGGCATCTATTTTAAGGCTAGGGTATGGCAATGACACTAAAAAAAACACTGTGAAAATTAGTACCTGTTTGTCCTTTTCACATTCCAGTGCTACTTTGGGAATATCCAATTGCAATGTTCATGTTACTAATTAGCAGTTTGACACAAACCACTGTGGACTGTCATCTTAAAAAAGTAGTTTTGTTTGCATACATGTACACAAAGAGTTGGCTCAAATGTGTTCTTTGTGTGTTCAAAACAATCAGTGGTGTTAATGGAAATGTGAGCCACAAAGAATACAGAACCTAGCCTCTTGTTTTTTATATGCTTTTATGTAAATAAATCTTGAAATGTATAACACCTAAAAAGCCAGTTATAAATATTTAAAAACATTTTCATGGGTAGAGTGGGACACACTGAGATTAATTTCCCCAATCTAAAACATAGCCATGCTAGGTTAAGAAAGATCCTGTATACTTCAGTATACAGACAGTTGCTTTAAGACATTGCACGTACACACACATTTACATTAGTGCATTAGGACATTATTTTTCTTTAGTATTTGTATGTGTGTGTATGGATAGAATGGATAAAAAAATTGTAGACCGGTTTGGCCCAGAGAACAAGAAAGGGAATGTTGCTTTAGGGTGTATTATAAAAGTAACACATATTAAACAAACACCTGAAACACACAAACCTGAAGCTGCACACACAGCATGAAAGCGGTTAATAGGCTGTAGCATGTCAAGCTCAGCAAAATGAGAGGCTGCTTGGAAGTGGATAAATGTAGCTGAAGTAAAAAAATGTTTTAACCAAACAGATCTGAGCTTGAAACTTTCTTGTCCTGACCTAAAATCTCCTTTCTACTCCTATTGTTGAAATCCCTTTGAAAACACCTTGTGTCAGTGAGAAGGTTTAGGAATTCAAACTTTTTTTTTTCTTTTTTTTTCTTTTTTTTAAATAGACAAAGCAGCATTTTTCAAACTGGCATGTATTTCACATTGAGAGCCTGCAGACCCTTTTAACAGGCTGCAGTACTTTAAAACTAGTAGCTTTGTCACATATAGCATAATGTGTTGTAGAAAGGTCCAAAGACTATTTATCCAGAAAATCAGATGATTTTCTTCTATAGAGAAATCCCTCCTAGTTTTTCAAAAGAAACCAAATTAATCCTTTCAATGTTGGAAAGCTAGTGTCAACAAACAGTCCCTTTGAACCTCTGCCCTCTTATGCTGCCCCTTGGCCTTCTACTCCCCCTGGGTTAGGCTGTACTGCTGCTGGAACAGGGGGTGCTTTGTGTGCTGCCAATACTATGTGCTGCACTGCTGTTTTCAGAGGCTGGTGGGGATGTGGGGACCTGCTGTCTTCCTGCGGTTTCTCCTGAGAGGAAAAGAAAAGGAAAGTGAAAATGTTACATGTTACAGGAAAGAATTCTCTTCCTCCCAACCCCTGATCTTGTCATCCATAAAAGATATGCACTGGGTAATAGATTTGAAACAGAATTGCTGTTAAAATGTTACTTGACTTCAGCATCATTTAGTATTTGCATAAAAACCCCTTTATTGCTGTTTTCTTAATGATATTAAAACCAGCTGCTGATTATCTTAGATAGGAAAGCTGTGCATCTTCCACTGTCAAATGTCCATCCAACCAGCCTTAGTTACATAATTCAGATTAGGCTCAGACTTCAGATCTTGAAGCTCTGCAGTTGGATGGAAACGTGGCAGTGTAATGTAGATAATTCTGCTTTGATGCCAGCTTGTAGAGCAGACTACTTCATAAAACCAGCAAGCTGAGGCTGAAGACAACACTCCTCGGTCAATAGGATGCCTCCTACTGCATGCCACAACCACAATTTTTCAGAGCAGGGAAACAGCAGTCTCTCCAACAATGCTGAATTGATTTACACATCCCAGTTGGACTACCATATAGGAAGATAACAGAAAATTTTACATAGTTACTATGGGATGTGCCCTAGTTTCAGTGAAAATACTGGAAGGTCAGTAAAGCTGCCGTTTTTGCTCACACTGTATAGCCAAGCTTACCCCACCCTTAATATTTGTATAGCAAAGCAAGTCCTCAAAATGCCAGATTTATGGATGCTAGTTCAACCTTAATTCTGTCTGCTCCTTGTATGTCCATTCTGTGCACCGTACTGAGGTGGGAACCTGCAGAAAGAAATAGTGTGTGACCCATATAATTAAAGACAGCATCATAAGGCCTCTGCAGAATGCAGCCAAATTAAGATTGCACAAAAAATCATAAATCTGGCATTTCCTGGTTGGATGTTATTGCCTAGGGGTTTTTTCCCTTAAAGAAACATTTCATTATATTCAACTGTAGGTGCCATCTGCCCTACCCTTGCCGTCATCACCAGGTTATGAGGCATGACTCCTCAACACTGCAGCATACAGGCTACTGTTATTTAAACTACAGAATTAAAAAATGTTCCCAAAAGAAAAAAAAATTGCTTTCTGCTGCAGAGACAGGAAGAAAGCTGGCTTTCTGAAGCCAGTGTCCAGGTGTTGAGGCTAGATGAGGGGAAGGCAGTGCTGGGCAGAATTACAGGTTGGCCTCCTAAGGTGCCACCTGTCAATCACCCACATGCTTGGGGCTGTGCGGAACTCCTGCGCACCCCCTCCCCAGCCTCAAAGAGCTCCTCCGTCAAGGGCACAGAAGGACTGGTGGGGACGTGCTGAATCTAGAGATTTACATGGTGTAGGCCCAGCAGTTCCCTCCTATCCCTTGCAGCATATACTGCAGCTGGCTTTGAACAGAGATTTTGACAGGCTGCCAACATTTCTCTGTGGCTTTACAAAGCAGGGAAAGGAAGTGACAACAAATCTACATGGACCATAGCCAGATGAAACAACAGTACTTTGCTAAGTGATGGCAATTACCCCTCCTGAGTATCAAAGTCCTCTGCTGCAAGAACAGAGAGGTAGGAGAGCTTCTATGAAGGACAGGGTAAGCAACCTAACCGGGTGGGGGTTACTACCAGTTTATGCTATAATTGCTGCTCTATGCCCATCTAATGCCAAACAGGCAAAGAATGCATAGTTTTTTTCCTGCATCCCAGTGTTTTCAAACGAACCCCCTCTCCCACTTCCTAAATAAAAACCCGACACAAAAACCACTTTTTCCTACTGAAGGCAGTGAGTTTGCATTGGTTTAACAAAGGTCAGTTTGTCCCATTGTTTCAACAACAAATAGGGTACTTACATTTGAGAATGCAATACTGTTCTTATTCTTCATTAAGGCAAATAAATTCATAGTAATTTAAAAAAAATCCAAGACATGCAGGACCTCCACTATGCTATCACAATCAGAATCTGACCTTGAATTTCTAAGAAAGATGCACTGCAGTCCTATCTGTTTTTAGAAAGGGTTTTGTATAGAAAGCAGAGTAAATTGTATCAGTGTCATTCTGTTTGTGATATCTTGTTGTAAGCTTTTCATAAGCCTTATTTGGACACTTTCTTGCTCATTATAACATGTTCTGTCATCCAGCAGTTTGTGCATGTGCCTCCCTTCCTGTCATGTTAAAAACATATCTATAAGTCCATGATAAACAAACTCCCTTTCATTAAAAAGACGACATTGGAGAAAGCTGTAACGATCCAAACACAGGAACTGCAGTTACTTCCATTCCCTTAGTGGGGCCCCTTAACATCTCTGCCAAGAAAGCAGTTCTGCAAAATGCAGAACTGGGCCATATTCCCTGCTGCTAGATCTTATTACAGTTTTACTGTCACCCATTTTACAAACCACACATTACACATAGTTTTGCATCAGCCACAGCATATCAATATAATCTGCATATATATTTACTTATATTTGCAAGTTACTTAATAAATGGAATACCTTCTCTCACTAGGGAAAAAATGACAAACGCTGCTGCCACAATCTCTCCAGAGCCAAAAATCACACTATTATTCCCTCCTGTCCCCAACTCTAGAAAATGCCTCATCTTCTTTCCACTTTGGGGGATATAGCACTTTTCCTCAGCGGCAAGCTTCTTCTCTCATTTCAGTTCCTCTTTGGCTCCCCATTTCTCAAGGAGAAATGGCAGTCCTCTGGTACATAAACAGATAATCATGTCAAAGAGAAACCAGTAGACTATCTTATCCCTTTCAAAGGAAGCATCCAGGTCTCCATGAGAATATGAACAGAACCCACAAATATTCGGTATCTGGACTAGCAGAGTGTCTCTATTTTATTTTCTTAACCCCTTGATAAATTGAAATAAAAACATGTATAAAATAATTTATAAATAGGAGGCATGTAACCATAGGGTAAAATTTGCTTAATGCAACAGCCTTTAGTGCTGACCTTATGTACATAGCTTCATATTTCTAATGTTTGTGCACCACAGCTATTCCAAATGGACATCTCCCATCTATTGACAGTAAACAAGCTTTTTACCCATCTGAATGCAACAACATGTACTTTATTATTCACACTTAGGAAGACTGCCAGTAGTACTCCCTGTCCAGGAAGTCTGAATGTTTGCTTTTCTATCTCCACTTGCCAAATATAATTGGTTGCAATGTCAGTTTATTTTAATCAGATACCATTAAAAAAAAAAAAAACAACCCAAAAACAGAAGGGTGCCTTTTCAACTTCCACAGTTTTGGAAAAAAATATCCTATTAGCTTGAAGCACTGTCCAGAGAAGAACAAAAATAATACTTTCTAAAAGGATTAGATGGCTGATGTGTATGCAACACATAATGCTGGGTTTTAAACTGTTTGGTTTAAGTTTAGCGAAGTCTAATAAGTTATCAAGATGCTCCATGCCCTTTGTATTTAAGCCTTAAATATGATGATTTATTCACTTGGAGAATTTTTTTTTCTTTAAACAGGGGAGGATATTTTCATAGTCTATTGCACATAAGCAGCATTTCAAGATTTACCTCTCCTTATGAGACTCAGGTAAAAACTATTTGATATTTCTAGATCTGTTTCCCCCCTTTATCTTTGGATCCTTGCCAGATGGATGTCATGCTATAGTGGAAAGCTGAATCAAGTTCTTTAGCAGATTGGAAAAATAGGCTAAAATAGAGAGCCTTTAGCTGAGAAGCAGATTGGATCTCCTCTCAGTGCCCAGCTTGGCAACTTTTCCTCTTCCTCCAAAACACTGGGCACTCCATGTCAAGCTGAACCCATATTCTGCAATAAAGTCCCTAGTTTGTTTGGGTTTCTGGTGGAAATTTTGCAGCAATTTCAGCCCATTTTTTTTAAAAGTGTATGGGTTTTTGTTGCTTTAGATAATGAAAACAAATGCACACAACCAGTGACAGCACTTCTTTGTTATTTTAATGTTAAATTCCATCTAGTTTATGCTAGGTCTTCATTTGAAATTATCTTTTGGGTCTAGAGTTAACAACTCTTTAAGATGAATGTGTAGACAAAGCCTTACATGAACAAAGTCCCAATTATGATTTGCACACTTATTTTTTTCTTATCTAAACTGCCTTCAAAAAATCTTATAGCCTTCCATTGAAGAATGTCAGAACTCTACCTAAGGGTTTGTGCTATAAGGCAGTTCCTAGCAGTTTAACTCCACTTTGTAGGTACAAGTGACTACAAGGGGGAAAATGTGAATAGAGGGAACCCCTTTGACCTTATTTTTCAATATCAGATTTTTAAGTTTCTGATTCCATGAATTGTAGCATCTGCTTCCTTTCTTTTCTTCCTACTTCTTCTTTCTTCTTACACTTTCCATTATTTTTCCTCAATGCTTGAGAGAGAAAATAGAACAGCTGCCCCACTTTCTAGTTGCATATGGTAAGTATGACAGATGTAGCTTGTTACTGTACTTATTTTAATGGAATTAGTCCAAATCCCATTTTTTGAAGGATTTATTATGTCAGCTTCCCAATGTCCCTTGACTATTGTATTTCTGGACTCTTGTGTCATTGCTGCTATTTTTTAATACAATAAAGTTAACATACTTGACATTTGGAATGCAACACATGCATATATGGATGATTCTGTACATTAAGGGAGATTCAACATCCACCAGTACAGCAGCTTTGAGTACACAGGGCCACATTCTGGGCCATACACACTCCTATGGCATTTAGAAGCTGTGAGGAATTTACAGCAGGCAAGGAAAGAATTTCTGTGGCCTAGGAGCAGTGTAAGACTGACCTAAAAGTTTGTATATTCTGTCCCCATGTATATTTTGTTACAGGTCTATAGCTCAGGACAAAGAGTGCTATAAAGATTCTAGGCTCTGCAGCAACCTACATGCAGATGAGGCAAGTCTACCATACAACAGCCTCTGGACTGGCTAACCTCATGTCTGATGCACTACCAGCTCCTGTAGAAGTGAAGAAACCAGATAAAGCAACTGAAAAGCCTGGTGACTGAAAACCTCTTGTGTTTCTCCCTTCTTCTGCTGGGATACTTCACTATTAATCTGGCTTTCTTGGAAGACACCATAGGATGGGAGTACTCAAAGACTGTTTTATTTCAACTAAAGCTAAAACTATTAGATTTTGTTAAACCAATGCAAACTTTTATTTGAACATACTTAAATGAGCTAAGTGATTTCTATTAAATGTAATTTTGGAAAATCAAGATTTTTTTTAGTTAAACCAGTGAAAATTGTGTGCATAGATGAAGCCCAGGAAACATTCTGAATTGCATCTGTAGTCAGAAAAGTTTATGTAAATATGGCACTCTGATCCACTGGATCTACTCATTATGGCTTTAGTAAGAGTCACATCTGCCTAAGCTTAGTAACTAAAATGATTTAATGCATTCTGTTTTAGTTGACTTATTAACAGAGTTCTTAACTATATATCAGTCACAGAATCATTACTGGCCATGGCACGAGTCACAAAACAACTTAATGCAATTCCAAGATACCACATCAGGTTCAGCGACAGAAAAATCTTTTGATTTATAACCCATAAACCCATAGCAAAGCAAATGATATCTCCTGTTAGGCAGAGAAATCTAGATATATGCCAGTCACCTTAAGTCTGCTGTGGAGAAGTGCTGGAAAACAGCTTAGGGAGGACATGGACATCAATGAAAAATACTGAGATTCAGTTCCTAAGCCCGAGGGCGCAGACAGAAAGTGCACCTCTCTGCTACAACAGAACCTTTTGTAGGAAGCGTTCTGAGTTACAACAGTTCCCCAGACCAAACAAATTCACTGTTGATTCCAGAGGGGAGGGGAATCTAGCTGCTGGCTGTGAGCCTGCAGCTGGTTTGCAACAGCCCCCTCCTTCCCGCCAGCCAGTGCTGGTTTCAGAATGGGGGGAGGAAAGGGAGCAGAGGGAGCCTGTTCTAGGGTTTCCCAGCCAGCCTCGGAGGGTAGGGTGGGTGAACTGGAGCCCTCGCACCTTGGGGGGGGCGGGGATCCATTACTCCCACCCCAACCTCCAGTGGGGACTGAAAAAAACCCACACTGAACTCCCCCTGCTCCCTTCCCACCACCCCATTCTGAAAACAGTGACAGGCTGGCAGGCAGTGCAGACACAAGTTACAGAAGAGGCTGTTTTGAAATGTCTTCATCTGAACACTCATACAACGAGGGTTCTGATTTTCACCTGATTGGCCATTTTTGAAGTGGTCTGCAGTTGTGCACTTATGCTTGGTCACACCCATAGACCGCTTTCTGTGACCAGATTGGACAAAAATGGGCAATTCTGGCTGTGCCCTTAGATCCTACCTTGTGACATGCTTTATAGCAGAGTAGTAGCCAACCTTTTAGGCAGGTGTGCCACAACTTAAACCCCGTATCTTCCCAGAGTGCTGCTTTCATTCCCTTTGGATGCCCGATTGGCCACTCTGCCTTCTGCTCCCTAACTGTGCTCCTTACTTGATCTGCTCGTCTACATTCTGCTCCCTGCCTCATGCCCCCTGCCTACTCTGCTGCTCCGCTTTCTGTTTCCTACCTTGTGTGTTCCACCATGTTCCCTTCCCAACCTATCGTGCATCACACAGAGAGGCTGCTATGCCTCACACGCATGAGGAAGCCAGTGAAAAATCCTACTAACCTGTATGTGAGTAGATAAACCACAATGCTCCTGTCAGCAGTGCTCCAATCACAAATGCTGCAAAGGCGATGCCCACAACAGTCAGAGTGTCCAGGCCATAGAAAACAGCTACAAATTAAAAACAAAACAAACCACCACAACATAAAAATCCACTTCTCCCATTTTCAAGGCTGAAAAGTGATTGTAAAAATTTTCCCTGCCATTCTTACACAGACATCTTTTATTTTTTTGTATTTAATTGGACATCACTTAGACAAACTGGATGCTATGGAACACACTGGGTGCATCTACATATGCACTTTACTTCAGTCTAATTAGCTCTGCAATAATGATTTATAACCCATCTATATGTGTACCAGTATTACAGCGCAGTAAACTAATTAACATAGCATAGTACTGTTGGGGAAACTACTATTTTACAGCATGGTACTTTTCCACACTGAAATACAAGTGTTCACACTGATCGGGGGCATAAGTTGCACCTGATTAGCTCTGGCTCAAACTGCTGCTGTCCCAGCTGCATGTGTAGACGTTGAACCTGGGAGCAGCTGACTGGCTCAAACTGCTCTGGAGCTTATTCCTTCACATTAATTGCAAATGTAAATGCACCCACTGAGTAAGGAAAGACTACGCGCAGACTGCCAGGGGTGAGCATGAAGACTTGCTTTAGTTTATTAAACTGCTCTGTGTCACAAACCAAGATCCAGCTCAACAGAACCCTTGCTCAGAATTAAACAAACATTTGTTGTTAATTATTCTTTGTTTTAAATTAAATACCAGTTTAACTTTAATGTGGTTTTAAAAAAGCTGTGATGTGTTAGTAAAAGATCCCTTTGGATTCACATGTCCTGCCACTTAAGCCAACTTTCCTCCATATTCTTTGCAACTTTAACTCTATATGTAGGTGGAGACTGGAACTGCTGTTAAGTGAAAAGTGAAGCCAACAAAAAAAGTCAGCAAAAACATAAATAGAAGCAATTGTTTTTTCATATTTGGCAGTGTCTTTAATAACTGAAATTAACTCCAGATCACAAAAATAGAAAGAAAAAAAAATCAGTTGCTAGGCAAGAGGATCTTTATTAAGTACAATTTATATGATATTGTATCTGGTTCCTATATGCATTGTTCTGAATGTTAATTACCCAATTAGAGCAACCTCTAGCATTTGCATTTTATTCCTTTTTGCTCAGTAACACCTAAGTGTTGTTCTCCTACTGCATCAATTTTGGGGGGTAATTTTTCTTCTGTGACTAATGTCTCCCAGTAAACACATTAAATATTGTAAGCTACAGAATAACATTTTAATAATTGGGCAGGTAATGGAAAAGAACTGAATACAGTTCCTGATTCATGCCTAGGTCTGTGCTGATTGATGAGGAGACTTGAAGGATAGCTAGGGAATGCACTGATTCAGCCACTGCATCTCCCAGTGCAATTTCTTTCTATCTAGCTTCCTATGAACACATCCATCACTTTCTCTCTTCCCTCCACAAGGCTTCTTCCACCTATCAAAAGCCCCTGTAGGAGGCAGGTAGCAGTATCAGTATTATCTTCTGTTCCTCAGAACAATTCTCTTGGTGCTAAATTTGTGCATTCATTTGAGTATGGTATCTTTAAGACCCCAGAGCCTGCTGAAGTAGGGTTACCATATGTCTGGGTCTTCCTGGATATGTTCTCTTTTTGGTTCCTCCCTTCTTTGTATGGACAGTTTTTTAAAATATCAAATAATGCCTGGGATTTTGCTCTGCTCAGCAATTAAGTTTTTTCCTGGCCCTTCCTGGTTTGCCCTAGCAAGAAGCCGCTTGGGACTGGGGGGAGCAGGGAGAGGTTGATTGGAGGCAGGGGTATTACATGGAGATAGGACCAGGCCCAGAAGCTGCATGCAGGTAAGTCTGGGAGGGCAGATGTTGGAGCGCCAGGGCTGCGGGACTGTGCGCATGCACGCAGAGGGGATGGTGTACGAGGGGGCAGATGCCTGTTGGCACTGAGGGAAACATGGTGTCCAGGTATTGGAGCTGCAGCTGTGGCAGGACAGGGGAGGCACCTGCCCCTCCAGCAGGGAAAGGGGGCAGCAGGGAGCTGCATGACTGGGTCAGCAGCACCAGGGCCAGTGCCTGGGCTCGCAGGGGCAGGGCAGCCAGGAGACACTGTAGGACTAGGGGAACAAGGGGGTGCAGAGGTCAGGAATGAAGGGCACTGGCAAGGCTGGGAGGGCAGGGGATTACAGGTCAGGAGTGAGGGGTACCAGCATGGTCTGGGGAATGGGGTACTGTGGGTTGGGAGTAAGGGGCAGCAGCAGGGCTGGGGGGTATGGCTTGGGACTGAGGGGCAGGGGCAGGGCACAGGCATGCCCCCCCATAATCATATTACCCACTCCACTCTCCGATAGGTGTCCTCTTTTTTAAAACTGAAGATCTGGTAACCTTCCTGAGGGAGCTTTTCACAATGCCTTTCTGAGAATGCACAGGCAGATTTGCAATTGGAAGAGCAGCCAGGTAGCAGCTCAGAGGGGTTATCACCTGTTTCTGCCATGGATTCCTTTCCCAACTGTTTCTTGCTGATATCTGAAGTTTAAGTGTCCATTAAACTGAGTTGTGTTTTTTACAACTGCATTATCTTCTCCTCTGAATAGGGAGTTTACTAATAAGCAAGAGTTGCAGAAAGCTTGGGGTAGGGGGCAGAAGGAAGTATAATTTACTATTTCTTGGCTATCCTGAGTGTCTGGGGTCTAGACAAGACAAGACAAGGACTCTTTCCATTCACTTTTCCTGCTCTGTTGCCTTCCTACCTTTTCCAGCCTCACTTTCCAATCTTCTCTTTGTGTTTTCACCTGTCTACTATTTTTCTTTTCCTCCCATCTCCAAGTGCTGCATAGTCCCGATACCCAATTTGAGAAAAGATCTCACAAAGACTGAAAGTCACTGGTCCAACATTTTATCACAGCTGTGGGTTTTCTTGGATGCTGGAGAGTTGTAATTGCACATACTAATTTCTACACCCATGTGCTGAATTCCTCTCTCAAAATTAGTGGGAATATCTCCAGTGCTGACAGCCACAGACTTAATTCTTTTCTGCTCTAGAATTTAGAACAAGTACTCTATCTTCAAAAGCTTTAGGATAATTCTCTTTATTAACTGATCACTTGCTAGACAATGGCTTCAGACTTAAAGGGCTGATATATGAATGACTTACGTGGCTGTGGTCCACTCATTTTGGGATTGGAAGGGAGTGGGCCTGTTTAAAATAAAAAAAACAAACAATCAATCAATCAAATCAATAATTATGCCTTGCATGCAGGACAAGACAAGACATCTTCAGCACAGCACCCTGAGAAAGTCTTTAAATACCGTGTAATTTTAAAAACTAGGAATTTCAGGAAATCCAGTCAGACTCGACTAACCTGGATTAGTTCGTAAAAAGTCCATTTGTATCTTGATTATCCTTTTGAAGAACATAGCCATTGTAGAGTGCATTCAGCATGCTATGTGCTGCTGGCAGGTGCCGCACAAACTTCCCCAGTTGTCATCAATTCTGACTTGCAGTAACTCATTATCCCAGTGCAAAGCTCTTTAGAGCACTGATTCGGAAGGTTGCTTTGAGATTACCACATTCATCCAACTACTCACCAGTCTTCAGTCATGGGGTACTAACATAGTAAATCATTGTAACAGCCAACTATTCCCTTTTTCCCTCTAAGGAAGGCTGCCTCCAGGTACAATGGGCCTCATTTTGACCAGTTTACATACATATATTTTGATCCATGCTATACACACACCACAAAACACAATGTAAATTATTAGCTAATGCTCTCTCTTCTTGTTATTTATACTGAAAGATAAAGATCATAGCCATGATAATAAAGATACTAATCTTTGAAATAATATCAAAATATTATCAGGAGCATTCACTAGAAAAATAGGGAAAATTTGGTCTTTAAAAATGCAGTCTCCTCTACTTTCTCTTGTTTGGCTTCTCTTCTCTCCACTATATACATGACTGGTATCACTGTGGCAGAACTTACTAAGACAAATGTCAAGAGACACCTACTTCCCCAACTACTTATGCCAACACAAAAGCCAAAGATCCAGGCTATTACTATAATTAAATATCCTGCATTGTAAGCCATGGTTTACCTCTGGACAACCCAGCTACTAATGCATATCATCTCAATTCTGGCATGTCTAAATGTATTGGATGCTTCTGCTACAAAATGTGATGAGGTACTTAACATCTCTATCTTCAAAAAAAAAAAAAAAAAGACAGACTGAAATCAACTCTGCTATAGATGGAAGACATTTTGGTAGTTCCAAAAGATATTTGGAACTACCAAATAAGATTACTGGAAATTTTCCAAAGAAAGTTATTGGATAAACAATACAGTGAGAAAACTAATAAAGTACTGCTAAGCAACAACTACAGTTTAGAGCCTCTTAACATGCCACTTAATTAACTACCCTAAACAACCCATTGGATCAAAGGGCCAAAATTCTACTAGATCATAAGAAACATGTGCCTGCAGTATCCAAAGTCGTGTTTATTTACCAGTAGAAAAAATACAGTGATGTAGTTTAATATGTGGTTATCTTCTGTACATCATCTTTCTTAGGTGAACTAGACAAGCAGGTTAAAACATTGATGTGAGAACTGGGAAAGGGTTCAGGATTATTTTTGTGAGCCTAAGAATTTAATTCCTGGTTTTTTAAAAAGCGTTTTCATTCATCTATTTTGGTGTATCTATTGCACTGAGTACTTGCACTTCAGCCTCAGCCTTAATTTTCTCAGAATGTTTGAATATACATAATGGTACTACAAGACTGTCTACATGCTCAGTTAGTATATCCTAGCCTTGAACTAAATGCCTCCTGAAGTGAAACAGGAATTAGTTTTCCATACTCATTCTGTCATTGGCCTCTCTCCAGAGAACAAGGTTGCCAGTTAATGATAAGCTCTGTATCAAATTACAATCCTCCACCAAGTCATCCAGTTCCTCTCCAATGGATTTTAATGTGGATGGCTCAGTAGAGGTTTGTGCAACACGAGAGAGGAGAGCATCTTTGAGGTCCAGGAAAAGGTGTGTAATTTTAATGTATTAGCAGTCAGCTCTAACTGAAGCATGTGGAAGCACTAAAGTACTAACGCACATTCTATATCTTTGTACAGAAAAAAGTGCTTGTCACTCACTTGACCTTTTTCTGTGACTGTTCTCCTCACTGATAAAAAAAATCGATTTTTTCATCCCTCATATAATTTGAACAGTGAAATGAGACAGATTTTACAACAAAGAACATGAATTTCACAGAATACAATGGGCTTTATCTACATGCCTTTAATTCTTATTCTGCCAAAAACAAATGTGATGTAAGGATGCCAAAGTGTCAAGAGAAATAGAATGCAACACTTCTGATACAGTTTGGTTTTAGGAGATTTCATTGGGATCTGGTATATAAAGCTGAAGAAGTGAGTTTGTAAAACCTGTAATGCAAAATGAATGGGGTTTATGTATTTATCTTGTCATTGCTTTTTCCTCTAGATGCGCAGCCCCAGAACATATTACAGTCAGTGGGAGTTGTGCATGACGAACAGTGAAAAACAACAGACATCACCACATTGAACAATTTGTTCTATCTCCCAAAACATCAAGCCTACAAGCTTCTTCACTTGGCTTACAGAGCAAATGCAATAGGAATATTTCCAATAACATGGCTTGCTGCAATGAAAGCTAGCCTGTTCCACATCAAAGGAAATGGTAACCTGACATCTCTGAGATGCAAATTCTCTTATTTAGTAGTGCAGTGCAATTTCTTTTCCATATCTTAAGGAATCACTGTATTAGCCAACATTGGCAAGCAACATTCAGAAAGTGGCCATTTGATTCATTAGGGAAAAGCTGCATAATGACAAAGATATGTTGTTAGTGTTCTATCATATATTATGCCTGATATTTGCAATATTCTTGGAAGAGTTCCATCAAACATCCCACAGCCCATTGGTGGGATGATGCCAATGGCAGTGTCTGCAAGCAGTTGCTAGTTGGCTCTTACCATCCCCACCCCCACCTGTGGGAGCTCCCTACTCATTGTGGCCATGCCCCTGGCGCTGACACCGCTGCCGCCGCCTGCAGGTGGTCACCATGCCCCCCAGTCCCCGGGAGCACACTTTGTTCATGCCACAGTCAGACTAGATCACCTACAATACAACAAAATATTCTATCACAATATTGTCTCCTAACAAATCAACATAAATCTAGCCTGTCTTTATACAAAGACCCTGTATTCTTTACAAAGAAAAAATGTCTAAATTAAGTAATAGATTGAGGTAGCACATAAAACTAACAAACATAAAACATCAGCTAAGGACAGGCATTACACATAAACTGGTTTAAGTGATCAGAAACTGGTTTAAACCTGTAACAGAACAGATGTTCAGTGCACATAAACCAATTAGAAAATGGCTGAAACCAGTTTGAGATAAACATGGTTGAATGTAGTATCAGACTTAACTGATTTGAGTCAAACTGATTTATGCAATATCTGTCCCAGACATCTTGCAGATATACTTGCAGGTTTAAGATAAACCAGACACCCCCAGCATCTCAGCATGCTCTCTGGGCTGAGTGAGGCTCTCTGCTCCACAGCAGGGCTGGCCCCTCCCCTTTGTTCTCTGGTTGCAAGTCCGGCAGAGACTGCAAGCTGCTTCCTCCCTTCTCCTCACCTCTCCCTGCTAAGCAGGAACTCCCCCCTTCCCTCTGCCTTGCTGAGGTATCTGTGTATTAGGTAGGTAGAATCAATAGGTAGCTGGTAATGTCCCTCTGTTGTTTTCTTAATGGGGTGATAAACAATGAGTTAGAAGTGATAAACACCATTATCAATTCCCTACTGGGCTAAACAGAGCATCCTGCTGGGCCTGGCCATGCCCCCCTCAGCTCAGTATTGTGGAAGGGAAGGGAGGGCTGCTCTAGTGCCCCCCAGCTTCTAGACTGAGCCACTGCAGGCATGTGCCTGCATTTCTGGGATGTCTGTACAGTTACAAAGTGATTTAGCTTATCCAGGTTAGATTAACCTGCAAAGATTGAATCAATTCAGCCTCAGGCTTTTTGAAAGTTTGTCCCTAGCCCAAGAGGGGACAAGAGCTCAGAATGTAAATCCATTTGCTGAAAAATGAACTTTAGTTCTACAGTTTACTCATTCCCAACAGAATACATTAATCAGGGAGATCTGCATGAGGGGAGAGTTCAGGATAAGGCTCACACACACAGTTTTAATTGTACCATATTTACATTAAATATTTGCCTTTAATTTTTTGTGGATTTAATCTGTGCAAAAAAAGAATTCTACAAAACATGGGCTGACGTGCTGAGTTAAACAGAAACAGTTGTTGCTTATGTCCCCTAGCAAAGCTCCATGGTACTAGAAGCTGTTTAAACACTAAAAAACATGCACTGCAGCACTAAAGTTAAAGGATTTCTGATCCCCATCTCTTGACTCTCTGGAAAGCATTGAGAAAGTTCAAACAGCCTTACATGTACATGTAACAAATGGAAGATTTTGATCTCCAAATGCAGCCATTAAAATCTAATTAAATTGCCAAGCTAAAATTAAAAAACAGATAACACACATGTATTTTGTTTTATGAATACATTACAATGAACATCCTTGCTGTTGTTGTCAGAGAGGCTCTGGTAAGAAGTATTTTCACACAAGAATCTGTAAAAATAGTTCATATTTTCCATGTCTCCATAAACATAAAGGAGTAGATCTGCAACTAATATACTTAGGCATAAATCAATTTTCTTCAATGGTAACTATGACCAATTAGTTCACACCAACTGAGTATCTGTCCCACTGGATCCAATCTGCTTTTTCATACACGGGTACAGCTTCCAGTGACTTGTACTGGAATTGTACTTCCTCCTTAGAGACAGAAGTGAGCACATTGTATTTTAGTTTACATTTGCTACACTATAAATGTAAACAAAAATTTTCTTAAGTGTACAAAAACTAACACTATTGACACAGAGACTTAAGCATGTCAAATGCATAGCCTATGGGCCATGTAGTTATGTTTAAGACGGAGAAACTTATTTTCATTGCCTGTTTATACTTGAATGAACCGCTAAGATAAACACCACCAAATCATTTTGCTGCATGACCCTAGAAATAATCAATACAAATGCAAAAAATAGTTTAGATAAAGTGCGTCTTTCTGTCACAATTCAGATGCCAGAGAAAACAGTTCCAAAGCTTTCCAGGCCTCTGGGAACTGGAACCAGTACAACCAGATCACACAAGAAAAGAATGAAAAGTGACTGACTTCTTTTCACTGTCAGAATGCAATCCCTCGATTTTGGTCCCTGTTGTTCCCTCCCCCATCACGCAACCCACATACATACAACCATGAAAACTTTCATTCCACCCCACCCCAAAGGTCAAACTGGATTACATCAGTGAATTCCATGGAGCATGCTTAAGGGGCTCATTGACGTCAGCATCAGGGTAGAAGCCTTTCCAAGTCAGTTTGGACAAAAGCCAGCTGTCAGACAGCTATAGGAACTCTAATCTGATAATGTCCTTTAAAGATGTTAATACAACGAAAGCTGTTGGTCAAGACTGTATTGATTTTGGCTGGATTAATGGGTGATTCAAAAATGAAAGTTTAGGGACGTGTTTTACTAATTCTGTGCCAGGCCAAGATTGTACGAGCGTGTGTAAGAGTAGAGATGCAGGGCTGCTTTATTCTCCACTACACTAGTAAATAAGCAGCACTTAGTAAATATGCATTGCAGCACAGGATACCAAGATTTGATGTCCCATCCTACTCTTCCACCCTTTTATATGGCAAGGGCTGAAGAAGTGTAAGTAGTTGGAACATATCATCCTTTACATTAAAAACTGCCCTATGTCATTGGCACAGTATGCCTCCAGGTGACACTCAAAGGTTTTGAAAGGAAAATAGCAACTGGTTGCCACAGTATGGGGCAGATTTTAAGATCCATCAAAAATATATAGAATCCAGAGGGATGGTTTAAAGCTAGATTGCAACACAACTGAACAATTCTTTGCTGAAATCATTCAATCTGCAGTGGCAAGGAGCCTAGAACATAAAAAAAAAAGTCCTTAATCTACCTGGTCCTAACAGCCAGATTCCCCTTAGAGTAGCTCATCACTCTTAATAAATAAGCACAGAACTATTTTTCTAAAGCCTTAGTTGCAAAGCTGATAATGCTTTACAGACTGCCTTTGTTCCAGGACATACATTTCCTCCACTTTTAAAGATTTAGGACAAAGCCTATGTAAACAATTGGTTAATTTATATGACTTCAAGTTCTCACTTCTGAGACAAGCGTTGAAAGGTGAAAAATGATTTTGCGTTAAAAACTATAAAGAGAGGTTATCAAAAAACATAACTCTGATTTCTCAAGTAAAAAAAATGCAACTGAAGTGGCTGCTTCTAGAGGAAGTGGCTTAATGAGTCTTTTCCCCCCCAAGAGGTCTGAATGGAAAACATCAAAGCACCTGCAAAGCAAACAAAAATACCTTGGAGGAGCAGCTCCCAAGAGCAAGAGCTTTTGTGAAAGACAGTAATACATCTCCACATGTAACTGTTACAACCAACTGTTCTCCATTGTAAGATTATGTAAATAGGCAATTAGGTTGAAAAGTGAACACAACATAGGCAGATTTGAAGAAAAGCCTCCAAGAGAAAGAGCTGAAAAAATGTTAGAAAAAGTAGGAAAGAGTTCTGCTTCTTTCATTACCATGCAATGCAAAAATGCAGGAAGAGCACTGATGCTGGATGCCCTGTATAGATGATAACTGCAAAGCATTCTTTATATACAACTTCAGTATTTCTCTGATTGGGGCCATGACGTGCTCTTGTTGATCAAAAAAGATCAGTCCCCATCACAAGCTGGTGGCTAACCATATTCAGAGTCATCTGGGAGTTAACAGATGAAAGAATTATTTTTGCCCAGTGTCACTTAACTTTCTTCAGAGCTCTTAAATCAGAGACAGAGGGAGGAATATAGCAACTTCCAATTCCCACCTTTTAGGTTTGTACAGAAGTTGTTTTTTTGCTATTTAAAGCACTTGATTGCCGTGACTTAATGGAAGTGCACAGCTTTACAGTACTTTAAAAAAAATCGGTACAGCACTTTAAATTAACCCTTGTTAAATGAAGTATTAAATTTAAAGTGTTGTATTTTACAGCACTTCAGCAACCTACAGCACTTTAAATTAATTCTGAATGCTGGTCAAATTTCTAATAGTGGAGAAGCTCCAGGAGGCTGTGGAGTGCTCCCTGCCTCCTAGCCTGGAGAGTGCAACGCTCAGAGTAGGTGCCCCCCCAGCACTTCTATCGTGTTTAAGCGGAGTTTAAACAACTCTGCTTTTTCTCTTTCCATCCTGGAAGTCATCTCTTGCTGTAACTTTATAATGCTATAAAAAGTGTTCTAAAGAACAGTGCTGTAAAACATGCATGGAGCACTTCTGTACGCACCTTTTTGTTCCCAGGCAGAAGACACGGCAGAGGCAGGATGGCAGAGACTAACTGGTTCAGAGAGGCATATGCTTTCATAGGTAACAGCCTACTTAGTCAGATGCCACTCTTCCCTGCTCCCAGGGGAAGGCATTTAAGCACAAAACTCTGGAGTAGTAAACAAAGAAAAGGAACAGACTACAGACATTGAGAAAGTCAAAAGTGGCCTATAGAAACAGAACAAGGTTTTGACAGATGCTTAGAAAAAAAATTAGCCATCTGGACATTAGCTGGCGATTGCTGGGTGCGGCAGCAGTGGCTGCAGGCACATGAGCCTCCATGGCAGGCCGCTGCTGGGCTCTGGGCCTTCTGGTGCTTCTGAGCTGGCCCAGGCAGCTGTGGGCATGAAGGACTCATCTCTCACAGCCAGCCTGGCTGCCAAGATGCCTGCCCACAGGTGCAGCAGGGTTGCCTAATTGCCACTGCCTAGCCAGCTGCCACCCATACGTCCCGAGCCAGGCTGTCAGAGTCGCAGCCAGCTGGGAAGGGCCTTGACCTGAAGTCCAGCCCAGGCCAACCCGCTATCCGAGGGCCAGCTGCAGGTGCTGCTGAGGGCAGGTGCAGAGTGGCCAGCCTGGGCTGGGCTCTGGGGGCAGGGCCTTCCCAGCCGGCTGTGGCTCCGTGATGGCTTGGCCTGGCCCAGACATGGGGAGCTGGGAGAAATCCAGGTGCACAGCTCCTGCAGCCCCAGCCCAAGCCCCAGCTGACTAGGAAGGATGCTACCCCTGTGGCACAGCCTGGGCCAGCCCCTTCGTGCCCACCCTCAGCAGCACGCGTGGGCTGGCTCAGCTCAACCCCGCAGCCCCAGCTCTGGGCAAGGCAAGGCCATACCGGCTGGCTCTAGACGTGTCCTCTGTCATGCGAGTGGCCAGCCAGGTGGAAAGTCAGGCAGACCCCAGCTGGGGTCCCTGTGTCCACAGGACAGAGGGGAGACAGGGAAGTTTAATCCCCCTTCCTGCCTCCCCTTTGCGTGAGGTGCTACCCTGGCTCGTTTCTGGCCATGCCCCCTGGCCAGGACAAAGCTGACAAGGGCTGCATCTCCCTTCCCCCTCCAGGCACACCAAGGCTGAGGTCTTGCAGGCCAGGGTTGGAGTTTAAACACCTTCCCAGTTATACTCAGCAGCCTGCCTCAGATGAACAGGTACCAAAACAACTCCGCTTTTTCCCTTTCCATCCTTTAAGTCATCTCTTGCTTAATTGTTCCGACTTTTCTTTCCTCCTCCTCTTCTTTCTCAGAGCAAAGTAGAAAGCGCAGGTAAGAGCAAGGAGATTCAACTGAATGCTCCATGTTGACAAGAACAGGGAGGAAAAAATTTTTAAGTGAAGTGGATGGGTGGTCACTTCTTTATGGACCTGTACATCATCCCTTTTGCCTTCTGACTTCCAAGAAGGTAAAGCCATAATATTACCTGTCTTTTTTATCTCTATGGGGAATACTGCAGGGGAGGTCTATCTAATGTAGGGTTATTAATATTAAAAGCCATACCAAATGATCATGTGTAGCATAGCACTCAGGAATCGGTATATTTTCATGAAACTACACTTACATTTTTCATAAAGATTATAAATGAGTTAATATACTCAACCTCCAACCAAACAGAACTAATGCATGCTAACAATTCTTATCTCTTTCTTAATGATTTAATCTTCTAATGAAACTGTCTTCCCTAAGGCTTTACAAAATTCTGCTTTACAAAGTCTGCTTTACAAAATTCTACTATAAATGTCATACTAAAACAAATATTTACAAATCACAAAGAAGAAATTACATAGCAGATAATAAAGTACTGCTTTCAATTTCTAAATAAGAATGAATTGCTGGAAGTAATTCTACCATATTAATACTTATGAAACCCATGTTGTTGTATAGCACAAAAATGAGTATTCCTTTCTCAATGCCTAGCCAAGCTACTTTACTATAAAGAAGAGAGGTTAAAAAAAGCACATGACTGCCAGCATTTAGATATTATGGAGATGTGTGCCCCAGATCTGTAAATGAATAACATTTTGCAAGAACAACAGCCCCATTAGAATATACAGTGCTTGGAGCCATATTTTTAAGATTCCAATTCACATATGTTGTATAATGCAATATAGCTATATTAACAGGTTCAAAATGTATATTGCTACCTTTTGGTTTCTCTTCATGGGGTATCACAGCAAGGGGTTTGGTAAACGTCTTCTTATTCTGCATCATGGCCAAGATCATATTAACATTGAGAGAGGTGCAGGCTTCATCAGGAGGAATGCACTGTGGGTGGAAGTAACAGTGTGTGAGGTCAGGGATTCACTCAAAATAAAACACAGTATCAGCCAGAACAGCTGCACAGCTGTCTCATTATCAGAGTTGTTCACTCTTGTTTACTGAAGAGAAAAAAGGAGATTTGAATGTTATCAAAACCCCAAAACAACCTCTGTAATATTGGTAAAGGAAACATTCTCAACCGTGCTTCAAGATGTAAACTTTGCTTTAACACTACAGTTTCTAAAACTCTATGGAAATTTACTACAGAATTTTAGTGACTATGATTGCTGTATTCTAGGATAATAAAGGCTGATGCTGATTGCCACCGAGGAAAGAGTTTTCAGAAAACTCTTCCCAGCTACCATCCATTGTAGCAGGTAACTTTCTGCACTCTTGGATTGACTTGGTTAGGCTTCCAATGGAGTGGATTTTCATGGACAGATATTTTATGGGTTTTATCCAACCAGGATAAAGTTTTACATGTACAAAAACAGATCTGAGTTTTGCAAATCTGGTGGTCAATAACATAGCTCATTAATACAGATGCAGATTAATAATAATAATAATAATAAAACAACTGCTGCATTTTAGCAATTATGCACACAAGTCCCCAAAAAACTAAGGGGAAGTCAGAATTCCTAGAGTGCATATCTTTGCCAAAGAATGGATTTTGCTGGTTTAAAGCAACTGTTTTACAACTGTCTCTCACAATAACCAGGCAGAAAACAGGAACATTGTTTTGATGTATGAGAGTAGCCCAATATGGGGAATTTACTGTAAAAAAACAAAAACAAGCCCCACCACCACCACTAAGAACCACAAAGATGAACAATACAAAAATGAAAAAAAAATAAACCTACAAAACTCCCAAAACAAACAAAATGTTAACATTCACTTATTTCCTTTCCAGGATCTCGAGGCAGGTCAGCCTTGCAATTCACATGTGGAAATTCAAAGACAATTGCAATATTATCTCAGGAGGCTCTAGAAAGTTAACATTAACATTATTCAGGCTATTACTATGATCTAAATACCAGAGATCAATCTAGACCCATACCCCTATGGCAGGCAGTTTCTATTTACCATATCTAACCATTTTATCACACTTTAAGTGACAACATGTAAACATGTGATAAAGATTCATCACAGCTGTGAATGAAAGGGTTCTATAAACATTCTCATGTCCACTAATAGCATGTAAAATACAAATATTATTTTTTCTATTAGAAATTTTATAGACTTAGATTAATTTAAGTGCCATGATCTGAATTTCCATTTATTGTGAAGAAAATATATTTATAGCTAAAAGTTCAAGCTGGTTAAGAAGCTACTGACCTTAGGCAGTCCTTGGGTATCTTTCTCTTTATTTGTACATAATGTCAGCTCGCAGTGAAGAAACAGTAGTGAAATATTAAATATTGGCTTAAACACAAAGCTAAACCTCTTTTTGTCTGTCTGCACTTGTGGTATAGGACGATTCACCTTCTGTTCACTGTAGAATTTAACAGATTCATCTTTAGGACAAATATTTTCTATGATGGTGTAGTCAGACATCCTATCCGGGTTTGAATATGGAGAAATAAAGCATGTTTGGATTGCAAAACCCAGGGCTCTATCAGCTTTAGTCACAGAAACCTGTGCAGAAAAAATAAATTATTAATAACTTAGGTAGGGCATCATTTTGTCAACATCATGTAGTATTCACTTCTTGCATAATGATGTGGTTTTAGCATGCCAGCTCCAATTAGGAATACTTCCAAGTCTAAAGTTTCAGCAGGTACTGGGTAGTGTCTGGTTGATAAAGCAATAATGAGGAATTTGTGGGTTCAAATACATCTTATCCGCTGTCTCGTATTGTGACCCTGGGCAAATGCCTTGAGGTCCTTTGATGTTATGCACCCACCATGAAAACATCCAGGCAAAATTGGGATTATTTGATGGAATGAATGCTACATCTGAACTGACTTTTTGGGGAAGTGAGGAACATTAAACTTCCTCTCCCCATAAATATGTGGGCAAAAGTACAAGACTATCTAAGGAATTACAAATTCTATCCTTCTGTATCCTTCACTTAAGGGAAAAAATAAAAACATACAGTGGAATGCAGAGGCAGAGCGAAGAGGTCATGGTTTGAAGTATGGGAGGAGCTTGTGGGTTGTGTGTGGGGGCAGTATAGTAACAAGCCATGCAATTGTAACTTTTTTTCTGCAGTGGATCATTTCTATTCTTTTATGAGAAACAACACCCACTATCTCAGTGCACTGATGCTATGCAGACAAGCTGGAAGGCAGATAATGAATGCCACAAAGCAAATTGTAAAAAGTTATGATGGCAGATTTCCAAGGGAAGAGAAAGCAAATTAAGCATATTATTCCTATAAACAGCACAAGTGTTGTACCTAATTATCTTCACAGCATGATCAAAATAGTCCCAAAAGCAATAACATCTTTATTATAAAGATTAGTTTCTGTATGTACCCAAACCAGATGCATTTTATGTATATCTAATAGAGAATCTATCACATCTATTCATATCTATCTATTATAGTCCACAGAGGAATCTCTGGATGTAGAAGTATGCATACTGAATGATGTAATTTGTCCCTGAAGTGATCAATAATTTAATTGGAGATGAAATGGTGAATTGAATCCCCCTAACCAAGAGAGGCAATCTATAACTACAAACTGGAAGTAGAGAGTGATAAGTGCCTATGTGGGGGGAAATAAGAGGCACAGGGGAGGGAGAGGAAAAAGTGTCAATGGTATAAAACAATGATGAAAAGGGACTTGTGGCAGGGATGACAAGCATACCATAATATTTCAAGGAATTCAAATTTTATTCAGTAATACATAGTTTTAAAAGAAAAGCAAAAGAGCAAGGATAGGCAAAAACACCACATAAGAACAAGGCTGAATAAAATCTAAACTGCAAAAGTACAAAATGATTCTACAGTTATGGTGAGACTAAAATGCTGGTAAGAAAAGCAAAGGCAGAGAATGAAGAATGGCTAAGTTACTGCAGTAAAGAAAAGGCTTCTTCTTCCAAGAACCAGAATCAGCAGAGGAGAGACAAGGGCAGGGTCCTTAGGGATTCTGGCCCAAGTAATTTATGAATTAAAGAGGTGGACAGAAACAAAAATACTTTTATTTTTTTTGTGAGTGAGAGCAGAGGATGGGGGAATAGATGCCAGAGGCTGATATAAATTTTCCACTGTGAAGAAAAGAGAATGAGAAAAATTCAGTTGGTGCCAGGACAGGTGATGAAGAAATTAGAGCATCTGTCTGAAGAAATAACTCCAGAACCAGACAAGTCCCAAGCCAGAGGGATTCATCCCAGAATACCGAAGGAAGGGATGGTCTTCGTCCAAGTGAAAAACTAATAACTTTTACTAAAATATTCTTAAGTCATTCTGATATATTTCAGCTTTGTTTAAATTTTATTAAATATAGTTTTCACCACCCGAACTGTCAAGTCTTTGGGGAAAAAAGTAATTTTTATGGGCATAAGATTAAAAGGTAACTCAACATTTACAGAAGCATGAATTGTCCATTAACTAAAAGTCCTGTCTGAGTGCTGTTTAGCAAATACATTTGGAAACATCAAAACATCAATGGTAATTACCATTAGAAATACACAGTTCTTTGTAAGACATCTGTTTCTACAGTGGACCTTATTTTTGGAGGTTTCCTAACGACATACAAAGCTCTTGTTAGAATTTCTTACCATTGCTTGGTTGGTATCTTATTAAAAGTGCAAAGAAAATAAAAAGATCTTCAAAACCAATATAAAATCTAAATCTTGAATGATTTTTTTAAAGGTAGCAGGTACATCTTGACTTCTGTTCTATATAAAAAAATGGAACAAGTAGTGACATGAAGGTTGGCTGGAGTTATAGCAAACCTGTTCACACATCTACATCCACCATGAACTTGGATTGGAATGATGGATTATTATTTGATATCTCCTTTGGATACAACTAAATTTCATTCATTCAGATTTGTCGTTTTTAAAATTACAGAGATTAAGCCTCACGGGCTACATCTACACAAAATGTTTATTAATTGCCTAATTACTACTCCTACATTTACTAGTTGCCTAATTACCTCTGCAGTAAGTGCTTTGGTGTCTACACATGCAGGATTATTAGGCTGGAGTAAACTAATAAACTCCACCACAGGTTAATACTTGTAAATACAAGTACTACCCTATGGCAGAGTATTTTACTCCACAGCAACACACATACAGAAGCTGACCCAGCTGCCTGAGGCATGAGTGTGCTTCAGCGTGAGGGCTACCTGCCAGCTAGCCCTGCACTGGAGCACCCTGATGCCCCAGCCAGCCCCTCTGCAGCACACTGAACCGGGTCTGATCAGCCCTAGGCTGACCCTCCACTCCAAGCTGCTTGCCAGTCGGGGCTGCTCTGACATAGCTCAACGTGCTGTGGTCCCAGGCACACATGTGAATATGGCACACAGGAGCAATACACTCTGGTGCAATATGCCAGCCCCATCAGTGTCTACACATGTGTGTAGAAAAAGCTACTCTAGCCTGGGTACTGGAAGCAATCTAGCAAGACTAGCACAGCTCTACTTGGGCTAATTTACCCTGTCCCTCAAGTGAGGGTATCTGCAACTAGACTGTGGATAGTACTCAAGCTAGTTCAAGCTAGTACTCAAGCTAGTTCAGCCATGTGCACTATGGACATAACCTAGGAGTCAGTGAGGACTATTGAGAACCATGGTATGATGGGTTGCCGGATGAATCTTTGTCACTTTGTAGACCTAAAAAGTTCTAAACCACTGAGTCAAGCAGACAGGCTGTGTTGAGATGTCTCTTGCATCTTACTGTGTGGCCTCATATAAATCTCCTAATCTCCCTGCTCCTCAATTCCCCGTCCATGAAATGGAGACAATACTCATCACAATCATCATGCTTATTCATGCTTACAGAGCTTTTTGAAAAATATGAAACTCTGCAACTGTAATCAAACCATCTGTGTAAAACTTCATGGTATAAAAGGGACAACACATGTAAATGGTACCTAATGCAAAGCCCACTGAAGTCAATGGAAACCACTGCATTAGATTCACTGAGCTTTAAATTAGGTCCTGAGTTTTCTTGGGTAACAGTATTTAAAGCTGGCATAGCAGGTGATGGCAGAATTGTATGAAAGATTCCAAAAGAGCCCAGACACCAAGTTACACTTTATTGTCATATGGGAACACCTAACTTAGGACCCAGGAAGATAAATATAAAACTATAACTATTTTGCATGTATCTGTGTCTTTCAGATGAAACTATTCCATGTTACCACATAAAATAAACTCACATGCTTCTAGTTTTGTTTGTTTTTATCAGTTTGGAATTATCCAACATACATAGCTGCAGCAATTTCCATATACAGTAAAATCCCTGTTATCTGGCATTTGAGAAACAGGAACACTCTATTAACTGGAATTTCCGGCTGGCCGGCTATGGGCGGGGGGTAGGGGGGAGGGGAGGAAGGGGAAGCTCACATGTAGCAGATAATGCTACCACCCACCACCCTGCACTGCAGCTGTTCCATGTGCGGCTGCCGCCACCCTCCGCCCTCTGCTCCATGTGCAGCCACCGCCGCCCCACACCTCCCCTCTGTGTCCAACTGAAAACCACCAGCCTCAGGTAACCAGTATTTTTAGATACCAGGCACCCTCATTCCCCACTCATGCCAGATAACATGGATTTTACTGTACTACCCAGGCATTTAGTTTATCCAGAATTGATGCATGTTATGTTTTTTTAAGCTGCTGCAAGTTTTAGCACAGGTACTCTGTAATCACATTTCTGAGCAACCCTTTGACACCTACTTACATGTAGTACAAACTAACATTAATACTGGTCCAAAACCAAAGGTGCATTATTTTACCATGTAGTTCTTGGGCTGAATCCTACCAGAGTCAACAGCATTTCAACTCATGGTGACTCCACAGCTCAGCACTACTCAGTATGTTTGTGTACTTAAGATAGTTCCCACAAAGGATCATGTGCTATAGGCCCCACTCGTGACTGGAACTGGTTGTTTTTGTCACAAGTCCTGGGATGCTCCAAAATGTATATTCAGATGAAGCACAGGGCAACCTGGTCCAGTTTCATTAACCATATGCACCAGGCTGAGAGAAATGCCAATAGAGGGATTCTGGGTGAACTCTATACAATGTCATGGTTTACCATGATGGTAAAAAGAGTTGGTGTGGGGGGGGGGGGGAAACTGCACTTAATGGGCACTGCCATATGTCTTATTCAGATGAGCTACTGTAACTTACTCTTGTGGTAGGTTCCCATCAGCATGTTCGCCCAATGTGGGGCATGTGTTTTATAATCATGCTTTCATAGACATTAGGGCTGGAAGGGACCTCAGAAGATCATCAAGTCCAGGCCCCTGCCCAAAGGGCAGGAAGTCAGCTGGGGTCATAGGATCCTAGCAAGATAAGCATCCAGTTTGCTTATCTTGCTTAGTGTTGGCTGCATTAAATCAACTTCATAAATGGTTTCCATTGCTGAGCACATACGATGCCTTTGGCAGTAGTTTAATGACAGACAGTGTACTTAATGAGATTTTGTTGCATATGATTGAGGGGGCTCCTTTCCCAATGCCAATTGTGGGGAAAAAACCTTGTCTTATATTTGAGTAAATATGGTAAAAGGTCAGATTTAAGTACTATTCTGCATTATCTAACTAGAATAACAGAGTTTTCCTTGAGTGATCTGCCCATTTTGAAACAATTCCTCAATCTGCAACACAAAGCGTCATCCTCCTCATTATCCTATAGTTTACCTCTTCTGCAGTCACAGAACTTTACACCTGTGCGCTGTGTTTGAGGCAATTGCATAGTGCTGGTTTTTAGCTGGAAAGCACACATTTGGCTAAATTTACATGGCTATGTAGAACATTTCAGCTCATCCAAGTGCCTTGCACAGTTCATTACCTCAACGTAAATCTGTCCATTCTCAGCAACAGAGAAGAGTCCTTGGCAGGGAGCCAGGAAGAGATCTGTCTTATAAAGCTCCATGTTGAAGGTCACATTGGTGATACGTGGTTCAGAAGGCCAGAATATGGGATGATTAAGAGAGGCTTTGCCACCCTCTGCCTGGTGCAGTGTGCAATTAAACTAAAATGAACAAAGCAATACAAATAAATCCCAGCAATTATACAATGAGACCGGTAGTTATGCAAGGGCAAGTTTGCCTCCTCTCCTACCCTATACAGCTCTTCAATAAGGTCAAACGAGATAGATGTAAGAGGAGAACTAGGGCCACAGTAAAATATTTCAAGATAACATAGAATAATAGGGTTGGAAGGGACCTCAGGAAGTGATCTAGTCAAACCCTTGATCAAAGCAGGACCATCCCCAACTAGATCAACCCAGCCAAGGTGTTGTCTAGCTGAGTCTTAAAAACTCCAAGAACTCTACAACCACTCTAGGAAACCTGTTCCAGTGTTTTACTATCCCCCTAGTAAGTTTTTTTCCTAATATCTATCCCTCAGCTTCCCTTGCTGTAACTTGAGACCATTGCTCCTTGTTCTGTCATCTACCACCAGTGAGAACAGTTTAGCTCCATCCTCTTTGGAACCACGTTTCAGGTAGTCAAAGGCTGCTATTAAATTCCCCCTCAGTCTTCTCTTCTCCAGACCAAATACACAGTTACCTCAGCCTCTCCTCTGAAGTCATCTGCCCCAGACCTCTAAACCATTTTCATTCCCCTCTGTAGTGGAGGGCCCAAAACTGGTCACAGTACTCCAGATGTCAAATAGAGGGGAACAATCACTTCACTTTAATTCCTGGCAATGCTCCTACTAATGCAGCCCAGTATGCAGTTAGCCTTTCTCATAACACTCTTGGCTTCTATTTAGTTTATTGTCAACTGTAACCCCCCAGTCCTTTTCTGAAGAGCTGCTGCTTAGCCAGTCAGTTCCTAGCCTGTACTAGTACATGGGATTGTTCCATCCTAAGTACAGGACTTTGAATTATTGAACGTCATGAGATCTCTTTTGGTCTACTCTTCCAATCTGTCTAGGTCTTTTTGAATCCTGCCCCTCAGCATATCTACTATACCCCCCAGCTTGGTTTCATCCAAATTGTCTCATATTCAGCTTACTGTCCACTATAACCCCCAAATCCTTTTCTGCAGTGTTGCTGCTTAGCCAGTTGGTCCCCAGCCTTTTGGGAATATATTTATCTGTAAGTACAAAACAGAGTTATATACCACAACTATTTCAGGCCTGCTTGGAAACATCAGCACCCCCTCATCAGCATCCCCTGGAAATCCATTATCACCCGATTCCATGTCGTCGTCATCAGACATCCAACCGCTGCCTTCAACTGGTGCTGACAGCTGAATAACAATCTGCACAAAGGAAATGAGCAATGGTAACTAGAGCCAGTTCTACAAAGGTGAGTTATAGCTCTTTTCTAAAAAAATAAACAAACAATTAACCTGAGAACAACTTGAAGGTCAAAAATGGTACACAGCTAAGGAGATGGGGAAAACATGTCACCCATGTAGCCCCACACTAAGCATTTAAGGGATGCAAAATATACATGCAGAAGTTCAGTTTGTTTCTAGAAATCAAAACCAGTGGAACCATAAAACTGCTCTGTATGCTTGAAATGCTGTCTGGTACAGGTTCCTAAACGAGCATGCCAGCAGACCTGGTCTGCTTCTGGTTTTTCTATTTCTCATCCTGATAAAAGAAATGGCTCTCCAAATTTGACTAATATTGTTTCCAACATTCAGTGACTGACTCAGGGGAAAAACGAACAAAATCAGGATTTTCTCCTCTATAATCTCTGTCATTTGTATTTCACTTTAAGACACAGCCCAAAAAACATGCTATCCCTTTCCTCATTCCTCCTTTGCTTTTCTCTGAACTCCTACCTGATCCCTCTTTTTGACTCTACTATCTTTTATCTCTGCATTCAAGATCCTTTTCTCCTCTCCACTTTTCTTCTCTAACCTTCTCCATTCTGCTTTTGCATTCTCTATTTGCTTCCCCACCGCCCTTCTGATTCTCCACTCACAACTTCATCTTTTTCTTGTCTGTAGCACAGCTGCTAACACAGAACATTTACTTCTCAACCTTTTGGGCATCCCTACATACTGCTCAATTGACCTTCAGGGAAAACACTTCCCATATCTCTAAAACACAATGCATAATCCCAGAGCTGCGCTCCAGATTTTAGTTCTTTTTAAACACTCGGACGATGTTTCATTCAAGGGCTTTGGTGTGAGCCCATCTCTAAATCAAGACCCAGACAGTCTTGCCAGTATAGAATGGTTTTAACCAGGTGAGGTCAGATCAGGTTGCCTTGGCTGTGTTTAGGTTGGACTACAAACTTTCCTTTGTTTGCCAAGCTTACACCAATGTTGCTGAAAAGTCCAAAAAGAGAGAAAAATGTTAATGCTTTTTGATCTGGCCTGGCCAAAACCTATTTGAGTTCATATGCTGTAAATGTACAAGAAGAACTCTAGAATCCAATCTATACAGTACATATCCTCAAAAGCAGGGTATATAGTCCCAAATGGAGTGCTGCAATGACATCACTACACTGCTTTCTGTACTTGAGCTTGTTCATGCAAACAAACTAGCTGTGTAAACAAACTGGGATTTTATATATGATAGTGTACAGATCAGGGTATCTTATCTTCCCTCTGCATGATAAATGTGAACCTTGTTTTCAAACTGAAATGGCCCTATGCTTAGGAGCGTAAAAAAACCTGGGTCTTCAAGGGCACCCAAGTTGGGAAACTGGGTTCTATACTTAGATTTGAGATTTGTAAAGAACAGATATATCCCTCAGGCAAATAGAGGAACATGGAATATTAGCATTAAGACATTTTGGAATGAGGGTAATCCACCTGGGAAAAGTTTTAAATGAAATTGCCACAACAGCCTATAATATTTCCTTTGTTTCATCAGAGAAAAATATATACAAAAGTATATTTGAGGGCCTGATTGTTAAAGCCTACTAGCTTTTCATTGTGAGAGACTTGGAGTCAAGTATTATGGTAATGAACACTGGTAAAATATATACTTGTGGATATTTGTTCAGTTATAAACTGACACCATACAATCGACCACCATCAGCAGTCTGCTCAGAAAAAATCCTGTACAAGCTGAACAGGCAAATGGAAAAGAAAAGCCTGCAGAAATAATGCCATTTTCAGGAGTACTTTTATTTATAAAAGAAAAAAAAACAAGGTAATGCAAAAGAATTTTAACAGTATGTTAATTTGTACTATCTTTTGCAATCATAAACCTGCTGTACTGGCTTATGACTAAATAGAGCCAATAAGCGAGGGTGGGGCTGAGCAGTCTCAGGGAACTCAAGGATGCACTGTCTCTCTCTCCAACCAGCATGATGCCAGAAGAAGAGTGTAATGAATTTCAAAGAGGTGTGATCTGGCCTGCCTGTGGGCTGCTATGGAAGCAAGGACCATGATGCCATCTCCTCCCATTTTCTTTGGGATGTTTTAGTCCGCAGAAGCCCTCTAAAGAAGTAGCCCTTATACTACTCTGAAGTCCGGGACTACAACTGCGACCAGCTCTGGCCCTGTCTCAGGCATGAGACAAAGGAGAGGAGGCTCATATTACCCATGTTATAGGCTGGTTGCAATCTAGTCCACATAGCTATATTTGTGTCATTACAAAATTTAGCAGAGAAAAAAAAAAACACTCCTTGTATGATACTTACAGAGTTTAAATAAACAATGTTATCCAAGGGATAGACTATCTGCCGTGTCCCACAGCTATGCAGTGCTGATTCCAAAATGAAATGGGTACCATTCATCTTAGCTTTACAGGAAGGATCCAGAAGTGAAAGCTCTGTCTCCACGTAGCCATTTGCCTAAAGAAGGACATTATTATGTATGTGTCTAGAACCTCAGTGGAAAAGGAATCATTTTACATCCATAACTGCAGGTTAGAGTCTCACTTTAAGTAGCTTAGTACATTTTTTATGATTATTGATAACAGAAGAAAAGTTACTGCAGTGGTGCCCTGTAAAATTCAATGTCAAAACACTATTCCCCACAATGGTTTGGTTGTGTCAGCAGAGAGAGTGTAGGAGCAGGGCAGTTAAAGTGTCATTATAGTTCCCAAATTACAAGTTCAAAGCTTACTCCAGATTCATGCTAAAAGCTGCCCCCAATCACCCCAACTGTAACTGGGTACCTGGCTGTTTAGGCTGCAGAGAGGAGTTAAAAGCAGCCAGATATGGCAGTTGCCATATCATTCCTTTGTTGCTGCCTTAACCACACAGTCTCCTTTGGCCATTACACTGAGGCAGATCTTTGATCTTGATCATTAGTGAAGGAAGCAAACATAACATTGAATGAATGCAGCAGATAGAGATATATTTCAATCTAGTCAGAATCTTATTAGGACCATCTTATATGGAATTGTGCCATTTGACCAAATTAAAATGCCTTATTCTTCATGAGAACTGCATTCACAAGGCAGATTATTCCTGCCCAGGACATGAGTAACCAGTGTGTAAATGGTGAGCAGTAGGTAACAGCAGGGATGGAGCCAGAGGAAGCATGGCAGCATCACCACAATCCCCTTTGGCTGTGCCATATATCAGCTCTCAGCACAGGTTCTGGCTGGAAGCTTTCATTTCAGAGCCCAGTGGAGGTAGAGGGCTGCCACCACCACTTGTCCCCTCCTTTTCCTTGCTGCTGAATTTAGTGTGGAGGGGGAGGAAGGGGAAGGGCAAACAGCAACAGCATTCACTCTTTGGGCTACATAGCTATGTAAAAGCAGAAGCTCTGGCCAGTCTGTGCTGATCAGTGAGTAAGCTCAGAGTTCACTGCTCAGGTGAAGCTCCATCAGGGACCTGCATTGACCAAGCAGTGAGCTCACAGATCACTTCACATGTACAGCACAACCAAAGCTGAAGGGATACACCCTCCTGGCCCCATTCCTGGATCTGCTACTGGGGATTTTATATATCAGAGTGAATTTCTATCCTAGGCCTGGTCTCTATTCTTATGCCTCTCCCAAATGCCTTTTTCCACTTCCCCAGTCACAAGGAGCTAGAGCCATTTCTCTATAAGCTCTGGGATAGGGGAGAGTTTAGAATGGTGTCAAAGAACTTTGCCTTGTGGTTTCCCATCTAAGTTATGGGATTTTTGATCTGTGGCTCTGGGTATAGTCAAGTCAGGTTTGGCCTTCTCTAAAGTCTCTCTGAGTGTTCATTTTATAACTGAAGCATATGTGAAATAGTGTATCACAAATCTCGGATTATGAGATCATACTAACCTGCAGAGACTCCTTTTCTACAACTACAGTCATCATTTTGTCATCACATTTCACCGACAAGGCTACATTGATGCTTCCCTGTACTTCTTCAGGTTCTTTGGCTTTCTGAAACAGTTGCTCAAAGTCACGTTTTAGTACTGCATCCATTGCATCCCTTGCTGAGGAGATGCCTTCTTCCACGTTGTCATATCTTCCTTTGTTAATGTGAAAGGGAAAACCTAGGCCATCGCTAAATAAAGGGTTGTTTGGAGCTGGCAGAGGTTTAGTATCTAGGAGTTCTGTTGGCTCTGGGGAAAGAAAATGGCCTTCTCCATCATTCATCTCTTCTATAAACAGACAGGAATAAATCAATTTATTAGATCCTTTTCCTCAAGGTATTCAGCATTTAAGTATTTCTCATTTAAGTAGGCAGAATAATTCATACAAGCATTAACCAGAAATTAAAAACCTTCCAGACATCAAAAGCAGCATCCATAGCCATACTTATTCTGTTCTAGTTTGGTTCTCCCAGATATTGAGGCATACTGAGATACTCCATACACACTACTTCCTATATTGCAGAGTTTATTAGTGAATGCCCAGTGCCACACTATGCCAGCTACACTACTTCCAGTTCAGGAGGAAGAGTGCATACATGTCTCAGTATAGCACCCTTTAGTGTGGTACTAGGAAGTATAAGCATGCCCTTAGTATTTTTGAGATAACTAGCAATGATTTTTGCCTTGAAAGTGCAGTAGTTATAATGGGCTTAGTTCTGGAAGTTGTTTGTCTGGCATACTTTCTGCTGGAATTCTGTCTCAGTAAGGACAGAGAACATAAAATTTAAGGAGTAAATTAATTGCAGTAAAAGCTGTGTTATCTAGCACTTTACCACTTGGAACGCTCTATTAACCAACATTTGTCCCACCATGGCACTTCTGTTTTCGCCGCTGTGAGCTGAGTCCCACTTCTTCCTCATGGACCACAGCCTGGGGCAAAGCAGCCTGTGCAGGGCAGGGCTCCCCTCCACATCCCCCAGCACACTGATGCCAGGGAGTGAAAGCCTTTGCACACCGGATGTGGCAGGAGGGGCGGTGGCCTGAGTAAGCAAACACACCTCCAACCTGCCAGGCTGGAGATAAGTACAACCCTTAGATAACTGGCATATTTGATTAACAGGCACCTCCATTCCCCACGGATTATGGCTAACAGAGCTTTTACTGTATATGCAAAAAGCAATAGGAAGTTAAAAGGAAAAACTGAAACCAGTCAATACAATATTAGATATGCCAGCAACACATCTGTCAAAACTCCTGAATAAATTCAACCCCTGAAGTGAAATTTTTCCTGCAATCATACATTCATTTAAATCTACTGCTGTTCAGACAGGTACTGGCACCCATCTTGTTTCACATAGGTAGGCAAATTAGAGTAATGTTTAGCCCCTGGGCCTCCATTTCTGTTCAGGAAAGAAGTTTCAACATCTGGCCACAGGAAAATAATAACCTGGCTGTTATATGAATACTGTGTATATATGAATACAGAAATAGGCTTTGTCATTATATAAAACAGTATTCTCAGTGGACCACACTCAGATCCAGTGTAAGTGGATATAACTCTCTTGACTTCAGTGAAGTTGGATGTACTCACAGTAGCAGTACCTTTGGCCGCTAAGTTTTTATTCCAAAATTAAAAGTTCTATTTATTGTTTTTGTTCACTTTTATAATGAACTGTTTGTATGTGAACCATGTATGTGTTGATTTAAGTGGCTTGCATTTTTTAAAGACAAAACAAGATTTGTTAACCAAGATGATGTTCAGTCATTGGAGGTCCCTAATTGTGGTTAATTATAGTGACTTCAGATTATATTAAAATGCAGCCCCTTAATTCTGCTAGTGTGCGAGGAACTAACATTTTCCTGGAATATTCTCCTAGAAATATCATAAAAGTCTTTTTCTCTTGTCAGATTTTGCTTAATGGAAGATGTCAGCCCCACTGAAATTTTGAACCCGAGGGTAATCCTGTCCCGCTAAATGAAATCTTTGACTCATCATGCTCTGTCAAAATGCCTTGTACCCAGAGTATGGTATAATTTGGTATACAACAGAAATCCATCTTTAGACTTACCAGCGTCTTCAAGTCGTAGATGGAATCTGTTAGCCACAGGGGCTTTTGTATAGGAGATAACTGGGCTATAGCCACGGTCATAAGCCCACTTAATCAAACTCTCATGAGATGAGGGAATATCAGGTATTACCAATTTACTCATAGTCATGGATCGCTCAGAATCTTTTCCAAAGCCAATGCTATTAGGTGCCTGCATATAACGGAGAAACGTATGGTTTACAATCCGACAGTTGAGGCATTTGTCAGTCATAGAACGCTGCCTTTAAAGTGTACAAGTTCTACCTATTGTGTTTGATTTGTCAATGTCTTTTACCCTGTCCTAATAAAGGTATGCCGAGTCAAAAGGCACAAATACTTATCTTCAATAGAGCCTTATAATTTTCATAACCTTGAGTTGAACTTTGGTTCAACTCAGCTGAGCTGAAATGAAGCATATCATTTAGTGACACACAAAAAAGTTTACAAATGGTACCATTAGGCCTTCCTCCTGCACAGTATGGTAACACTGAACAAGAAAATCTTGAGGCAACCTCAGTTCCTATTCTGAAGTCCATGAGAGTTGGTAGCATTCAGTACCTCAGTGGAAGGCTCCTCTGAAGTGCTGAGTGCCTCCTGCAAAGTACTGAGCAGCATCCTCACATGCTGCTGTAACAACATTTTGAAGTCAGTGGAAAGTAAAGGCACTCAGCACCCTGCTGGAATGAAGTAAGAAATTATATACATGTTAACATATGTAAATTCCAAGCAAATGTTAATATTGTGGGTTTCATGAAACAAGGGTATGCAATACAGATAAGGCAAGCAGCCAATTATCTTTCCATTTACTGTAACTAATTATACTACAATTTAAAATCTCTTACCCAAATCCGCAACTCAATAGGATAAAACTATCATCTCTAGCTTTGAGAGGGTCAGTTATAAAAATAATTGCCAATATTACACTTTTCATTCAAAGTATTTGTCATCCTGAGTTTAAACATGTAAGTATGCAAAGTTAAATGCTGTAACAATTACATTAACAACCACAGAGTAAGAGGAATGTAATAATAATCTCCAGCAAAGATTACAATGCATCACTTTGCAACAACTGCTACATTGTGGCTGTATTGTATTTTCTACATGCTGATGATAACATTTTCATGCTACACACAAAACACTTTAGTTTCCATGCCTGATTATTTTCTCCATCATATATGTCGCATTTTTGCCCAAATCCCCATTTGTTTCCTATTTTGTTTGCCCTCTGTGACCAAATCTTAATCCTTTCCCACTGTAGAACTTTAAGAGATTTACAGGGCTGATCCTTTTTTGCCAGCCAGCTGTAGGATTAATTATATGAACTTCTGCTGCAGATCAAAGTTTAAAGAAATATATTTTCTCTTAAAATCATAAATAGACTTTTGGGATAAGGAGGTAGGTATACAGAAAAGATTTGAAGTATCTGTCTCATAAGCGTTTAGAGTACAATATGACATTCTCTATAAATTCAGAGAAGTTAATGGGAATTGTAGGTGTTCAAAAATTGCAATTTAAAGGCTGTAAGTTTAAAGAGCCTACTCTGAAGTGCAAAACATAATTAGAAACAAGATTTCCATCAATTCATGTCATGGCTAATGTGGGGAAATGCACCAAATAGGATGAGTAAAAACAAAAAATGGAAGCAAGGAGCATCGGTTTTAGTATTTCTTGTTATTGCTTTGATTCAATTAATCTTTTACTCCTCAGCAGATACATGGTTTATTACATGTTACAAATAAACATAGTTCTGGAAAATGGAATTACCATGCTCCCCCAAATTTTCCAGATATCCCTTTCTAACCTCATTTTCCGTTAAATATTACTATTGTCTCTGCTGGCACCTGACCAGTTTAATGATTTGTTTACACCTCTTCACTGCACACCTAGGCTCTTTAGGACTAAGCACAGTACCCAAAGTTTGTTGGTTGGATAATACTTCATTTGTGCTATGCCAGCAACCTGAGGTTCATCAGCCACGGTATATATATTAAAGTTAGAAATTCATTTATGTATTTGTCAGTTTCGAAGATGAAACAGTAGTTTTCTATCGCAGGTTTCAAATTGTTGCCCCCTTTTCTATTTGGCAGATGCTCCAAAACCAATACACAACAAACAAGGCCTTTTAAATAGTCTGAAATGGAGAGAGACCAGGACTGCAACCATTTATTGTTCTGACCCAGAGACAGCCCAGTAGTATCTCTCCTACCTTTTAATTTCTTTGGGATTTTTCCACTCCAAATATTCCACTGATCCCCACCTGCACTTACCTCCCTTGAAATGAATGGGAGATGATACATCTTGGTGATACATTCCTCACCCACAGCAAATGGGAATACACATCAAAATTCAGCACATCTGGGCACTGTGGCTTGAATCACAGGCATTCCATTGTGCTCAAGCACATCGGGAGCTGACAGATGTGTAGCTCCCCGGTGTAACTCATGTTGCTTCACAAAAAGCACCATGACTTACACCAACCTTCCTGACCCAACAAATGTTCACTGTTAAGTCAGAAGGGTGGGGGATTTAGCTCCAATTTGGAGCTGATCCAGCTGAGGAGCTGCAGACATGCAGCTTCTTTCTAGTCCTGCCCTGTCCCGCCCAGTTACGGGGTTATCTGCATGATGGGAGTAGGGGCAAAGGTAGGAAAGGGAGCGTGGGCTGGGTTTTGCTGGGCTCCAATCCACCCAACCATTCTCCAACACAGGCTGGGCAAAGTTTTGAGTTCCCTTTTCACCCTTCACCTCACCTCCTATCACGAAGACAGACACCCGATCAGACACAAGTTAATGAAGGTGCTCTGCTCCTTCATTTAAAGTGCTCTGCTCTGCAGCCGTGCTGTTCTGTTAGGACATGGGTGTATGGCACTTTCAAGGGGCCGATTGCATGACAAGTATAATTTCTTTCTGAACCCATAATGCTGTAAAAAGATATCAGATTTAGTCCTGATGTACACAAAACAGTGCCCACTTGCATCAGGGCTGAGTTTGGCCAGGATTCACTGTTAATTGTAATTCCTTTTTCCATACCGTGCATTACTGGGTTCTAGACCAGTCCTTTATTAAAAATAAATAAATACATTGAATGAACACAGCAAGCTGGGCATGGACCAGCTCTTTTCCAGCTCTAGTTTCAAGGACTCTAGGAACCAGGACCTTAAATTATCTTGTATCCTTGGTTTTCAGACAGTTTAGTATTCACGTTTCACTCTGAGTTTGCCAATCTCTTCCCCCGGGAAAACTGTTACTTATGCTGAGGACAGGACATTAGGAAAACTGAAAAGTACGGAACTGGTTCAGCTAATAAAAAAAAGATCATCATGAAATATTACCCAATTGTTTACTAATGTTTTTATGCATTTTCTAAAATTGGGCTTGGAAAGGACTTCGGCTGCATTGAGAATAAACAGTTTGATTCTTAGATGAGCACTGTATTTTGCAGTCTTTTTGAATGAGAAGGGGGCATACAATTTTTCACTGTTTTATTGTGAAAGATGAAGCACATATTCAGAAAGGGAAACATCCATCTAAATGCAGGTGGGAGAAAGAATTTTTGAGCAAATCTATCCTGAATATAAGATTTTCACTTAACATTTGAAAGTATAAAATTGTTTTCTCTTTTGGTTATTCTGAAAGAAAAAAAATACACTGTACTTTCCACTACAGAAAGAATTAACTCAATCTCTCTTTGTTTATTATTTCATTGAATGATAACAAGTTTAATAATCATGCACTGTGCTCTTCAATTTCATAGACATAAGGCCTGGAAGCGACCTTGAAAGATCAGAGTCCAGCCCCCTGCCCAAGGGGCAGGAAGTCAGCTGGGGTCATAGGATCCCAGCAAAATAAGCATCCAAACTTCTCTTGAAGGCATTCAATGTAGGTGCATGAACCACCTCCAGTGGCAGGCTATTCCAGACCTTGGGGGCTTGGATAGTGAAGAAATTCTCTCTCATGTCCAGCCTGAAATGGTCTTGCTGAAGTTTATAACCGTTTGACCTTATCATAACTTGGGGCACTCTGGTGAACAATCATCCCCACAGATCCTGATAAACATATAGGTGCCCATCATCACCCCTGAGCCTGCGCTTTTCCAGGCTGAAAAGTCCCATAGCTCTCAGCCTATCATTGTAAAGTCTGTTTTCCTGACCCCTGATCATGCGTGTGGCTCATCTCTGGACTCTCTCAAGCTTCTCCACATCCTTTTTGAATTGAACAGCCCAAAACTGGACGCAGTACTCCAGCTGCGGCCTCAACAAGGTCGAGTACAAAGGGAGAACAACGTCCTGGGATTTGCTTGAGAAGCATCTATAGATGCAAGCCAGCGTTTTGCTTGCTTTACTGGCCACAGCATCACATTGAAGGCTCATATTCATCTTGTGGTCAATCATGACCCCCAAGTGCCTTTCATCCATAGTGCTAACCAGCATAGCACTGCCAAGTTTATAAGGATGCTACAGGTTTTTCCTCCCAAGGTGGAGAACCTTGCATTTTTCAGTGTTAAACATAATAAGGTTCTCATCCACCCATTTCTTGAGCCTGTCAAGATCAGCCTGGATCGCCTTCCCGTCCTCAGGTGTGGATGCTTTACCCCAGAGTTTGGTATTATCAGCAAACTTGACCAGTATGCTTCTGACTCCAATGTCCACATCATTAATGAAGATGTTGAACAAAACAGATCCAAGGACAGAGCCCTGGGGGACCCCAGTGGTCACAGGGCACTACGATGATTGACTTCCGTCAGTCACCACCCTCTAGGTCCAACCACGGAACCAGTTCCCCAGCCACCACTATCTGGGTCCAGCCACGGAGCCAATTCCCCGGCCAGTGGATCGTGGTGGACCAGAGGCCGCAGTTGGACAGTTTTGCCAAGAGGTGATCATAGGATACCAGATCGAAGGCTTTTTTGAAGTCAAGTTTTATGACATCAATCTCCTCTCTCTTGTTCAGGTGATAGGTCACCTGGTTGTAGAAGGAGATAAGATTGGTCAAGCAAGAACTACCTGCAACAAATCCATGCTGGCTATCCCTCAGGAAGTTGCTGTCGACTAGTCTGTTGAGAATGGCCTCATTAATAACCTTTCTAAGACCTTTCCTAAGACAGAGGTCAGGCTGATGGACCTGTAGTTTGCCAGATTCATTTTCTTCCCTTTCCTGAAGCTAGGCACTACATTGGCTCTTAACACCCAATAAATATTTTAGACATTGTACCGTCCTTCAGGATTTCATATCCTAGCAAGTTTATAAGCCTGAAATATTAATGAATTTCAGGTAGCTTTAAGCATATGAAATTCAGGGTTCTAGACGCCCAGAGTACACAAAGGATTTACATGCAATTCTTAACACACAAAAATTGCTCCATAAAAATACATACTGCCAAGTGCAAAACATACAACAGTGAATTCTACATCATGACTCTTAATGAGGATGTAAAATTCAAAGTTTTCATGGTCTCTAGGTTAATGAATGTGCTAACTCAAGTAACTATTTTCTCTTAACACATCTGACTGACCAGCTGTTTGGCCAGAATACCTTCATCCTTCCACAAGAGAAGGATACACAAAGGCATGGAAGTAAGTCTCTGAAATGTCATTCATCATGGATCACTTTTTTCTTTTATTTTCTGAGCCTCCCTTCTGCTTTCCCCTTTAAATTCCCTCACTCCCAAGACACTGTTGCCATCTACCATTCTTCAGACTCAGGAGATCTAGATTCAGCTCTGTCTAGGGCTTTGTCAGTCCAGAGGGGAAATTGCCAAGTAAAGCAAGAAGCTTATAAATCTAGATGTAATTCAAAAAAGTATCCTCAGGTTACACAGTGCTTAACTACTAGGTTAATGGTTTGGCCCCCAACAAACATATTTAGCTTATTTTGCTTAACTATAAACCTGCAAAACAATTGATCAAATATGACAGAAATAGGCCATGCTGTTGGTGTGGCCAAGATCAAACTACTTTTCAGTAGAAATAATTAAATTCTTAGAAGAGACGGTGCTGAGCCGTGTAGTTGCATAGGAAGGCAAGTCAGTCTAACTCTGAATTTCCAACTATGCTTAAATATGGATTTTTGCTACCTTAGCTTGAAAACTTTTGCAAGTCTGTACTTTCTGCTCAGGCTGCAGAGAGAACCACCTGACCAAAAGTTTTCTAAGGGCAGAAGAGCCAACAAGATACAGAGCCTGAGGTTGCTACGTCATAAGCAGAAGATGTGGATATCATGACCACTCATTATATCACTGAGTTTGTACTTGTAGGCATTTTCTCCAGCTTCCGAGATGAACTTCTGAGAATTCACTCACTGAAATACTAGCAAATAAGTGAATATATTCTTCAATATATAAGGAATCTGCAGGGCATACATCTCATGATACAAGATACAAGTAACCTCACTGTTCCTTTGCTACTGGTGACGTCTTGGCTAAGGAACTCTTTTGTATTGATATTCTTCTCTATATAGGCAACACTTTGCTGAGTGAGAAATGCTAGTAACTCAGTGACAGCAGCTAAAAAGACGACATTTACTGAGCAGATATTATTGTACTCTTATTCATATAAAGCATAAACTGTTAATAGCATGATAATTCTTGAAAATAATGAGGTGCCTTAATCAACTTACAATCACTTCCAGTTTTCCCTGCACATCATGTGACTTGATAACCCAATTGACAGACTTTTTACACTTGAGGATAAGTATGAGGTCCCTGACAAGCTTGGCCTCTGGTTGAGATGGTCTAATGTCAATGATTATATCCACCTGGAAAGCACTGTATGTGGAAAATAAAGACAAAGTAAGATCAGAATGCCAGAAATTTTCAGCTATCAACCTTCTTCCAATCCATCATGTTTCCAGTGTCTGGCCAGCTGATTAAAATGCTGGAGATTATCCCAGACAACACAACATGTGCAAAACAGATTGTTATTCCACACATGCTAAAATGATTCTACAAAACAACAGAAACAAATATTTTTTAGACTAGTAAATATCATTCAGTGTTTTTCTTATACTTACAGAAAGTTTGTTACTTATTCTAGCTGATGGTTGAATTCAACTAAAGCACTAGCAGTTTGCTTTGTATAATAAGTACTTTCTCTCATTTCATCATGACAATATATAGACATACCACCAGGAAACCAAAATAGCTGTATACACACTGAAGAACAAAATACCCTTTCATGCCTAAAAAATTAAAGAAGGCAACTTCAGCAGCAGGGAACAGTATTAAAAATATATTGAGAGAATATCTGCTGGTGCAGCTAAACTATGGAAATTATTTTTGCTTAGAATTTTGCACATGCTGTAAAATTATTACACTGTCGTGTTTAGTTTCCAATGCTTCTGGATATATAGTTATTTTAAAAAGAAAAGAAAACAGATGTCCAGCCTGCTGATTGCTGGAAAATTGATGAATACAGTCCAGATTTTTAGGAGCTCAGTAAAATAAGTAGAGCAAATGGATTTATACCAAGCAATAACATCTCATGCACAATGTAAATTCAATAGAAAAATCTCCACATCCAGCATGATTCTACAGTTATAGATAATAAAAATGTGTTTGGTTGCCAAAGAATGAGTTTAGCTAAAATTATGGAGGTTGATTAAATGTGCCTTCATCTTATCTTCTGTACTTATATGCACATACCCATTAGTTTCTGTTGGTTTTAAATGGCTCAATGGACATGCACTTTGTGCAGAAAACTGCTCCTTTAATAAGGACATTTGGACATACAATAAGACTGAAGCAGGCATTGACTTAGAATGCTTTCTCCCTTCTATCTTAAATTTTACTAGCAGAATATCTTAACTAAGAACATTTGGAAATTTGAAAAAACAAACTCCCATTATGTACTTTCAGCCAAAATCAAGACTCAAGAATTCAGTCCAGGCAGAGGACTGTTACTGGTATCTCTGCAGGGGACTAGTGGTGAGGATGGACCATACAGGACAATATATATTCTTCAAGGCAGTAACTGAAGCAGTCTTCTACAGATCCCACTCATGTCATGCTGCAGCTGAATTTTGTTTCAATCCTTCCCTGCCTCTATCATGCCCCAGCCTTCCTTAAACTTTCCAGGCACTGTCATGTAGGAACAATCTGCCCAGCTCAGTTTTAGCATTGTGCAGTGGGATGTAACCCCTTTCCTCCCCCCAAATCCAGCTTCTTTGTGCAATGGGGCTTTTCCAATTTTACTGCTCAGTGGCTGGATTTGTCCCTAATGGAACTGTCATAACTAAATTGGAACAAAAATGGGTAACCTTTAGAGAGCTGCATGGCTTTTTGGTACGTAAATGCTAGCTTATTTTCATTCCAAGGAATATGCATTTCCTGGTACTAGTGGGAAAGTATTTAAGTTGCTTATGTCAGGCTGACAGTGAAATACAGATTTTATGAACAACAACAATATTTAGTGCTTATCTAGAGTTTAAACATGAAATATCCTAAAATATCCTTCATTCACCTAATTCTGCTTCCTTAGAAGTCTTCTAAGGGTGTTTTGCCACTGATTTTCATGGAAAGACCAAAATCTTTTGAAAAAAATCTCACTGTATGTAAATCTTCATAGTACTATACAGTTATTATCTAGGTCAAGTAACTTCTACTGCTATACTGATATAACAGTATGACATCTAAGCATAAGGATATTATATGATTTGTTCTAGTGGTGGTCAGATTCTGGGCTCCATGAGCCAGGTGAGAAGCATGGGCTCAGTCCACAGGTTGGATCAGGCCCCGCATTGCCTCCCTTTGGTTCTGCATCTCGATCTGGCCCCATACCAACTCCACCCACCACGTGTGTCCCTACTGGGCCCTGCATGCTGGGACTGTACCCTATATGCCCAATCTAGTGTACAGGACTACACTATCCAGCTCACAGGGCCCCCTGTGGGTCTGGAAATTTGGCACCAGGGAATGGCCACCATTCCCCCATCGCCAAATTTTTTGACCCTTGATGGTCAGAACCCATGGAAACTGGACATGCTTATACAGGAAATAACAGCAGCATCCAGTCCTAATATCCTTTGTGGCCTAAACATCAGAAATATACCTAGTTTAAACATAAAGAATCAAACTCTATAATTACTTCATATGATGAGCTAGCTGTCTTATTGACTTAATAAAATCCTGCTGTTTGTCAGAAATTAACTCTAGTGTCTAATCCATAAAATATTACTTTATTCAATTAGCAGATACTTTACCTGTATGGATTGGAATTTGGAGTGATTAATTCAATAATATGAATCTCTCTTTCTTGGCCTGTATTAGACAAAAGGCATCCTTCTGCCATTTTTGGCTGAAGATAGCCCGCAAGGTAGTTAAGAGAGAGAAAGTTCTTTTCAATATTACATGTGGGAGGAAACACTTGATCTGGAAGGGGAAAAAACAAAAGAAAAACACACACATGTACACATATATACAAATACATAGATAAGTGCACTTTCCATTTAAATACAGCAATATGCTTAGGAACATAGGAGAAGAAGGGACTGCCAGGATCAGTGTGTTCAGTCCCTAGAGACTACAGGCAACTGTCTAATATACATTTGTCCAAAAAGGTCCACAAGAACAGCCTCTTTGGCTTCTTCTGTACATTATAGCAACAAAGCACCTCTAATAGCCCTCTACCAAGATTCAGATCTTTAGGGGAAAAACCCAAAATATAACTGAGAAAGAACAAGAGACGCAATGGCGCCACCAATACCTTATGGCTCTGTAATGATCTGGAATTATTCAAATAAAATCTGCCCAGATAATCCTAGAAAGTGAACACCACTCCTACTACAGACGAATGAAAAAAAATGGTCCTTGCCTTGCTGGCAAAAATTTACTTCTTCCTGGTAAAAGATTCCTGATTCATGGTAATGGGAATCCTGTATCATATGTATGGACGATTAAATCAATATAATCTTTAAAAATGAGGGTCAGGATTTCAAGAATACAGGTTGTTTCTGAAGTAAAATATGCAAATGATTTTAAATTCATACAATTTCCATTTGCTGATTGAGTTTTTCATAATAGAAAACCCAGAAAAGAAACACTTGAAAGCAGGTGCACTGGAATGCAAGATATAGTAAACTTCAAGGGAATACAGTATTGATAATCTGTGGATTTCCTCTTCTGAATCTAACAAAAAAACTTTTAAAACAGCAATATTTTCCTTCCCTCTGAAAATGTGTTTACTCTCATCACTAGTAACACCAAAGATTATTATTAGTCAATGAACTCAGAGAAAGTCTTTTCAGTTCTCATATTCTGTGCACTTGACTATACTCTGTGTAGTCAGCCCCAGTGTTTCCTAAACATGCACTCCATTTCCCCTATGAGTGGGGACTTTCATACAGCAAGAAGGAAGGGGAAAATATTTTTAAATATGGAAATTGTGTTTATAAAATACAAACATGGAGGAGGTGATTCTAGGACAGATCTAGTAAATAGAATTCCTTTCAATGATGATCACTTGGGCCTGTGATGCAAAACAGAAGCAATGGTCAGCAGGATAAATTCTTAAATTAGTTCTACAAAACTTCACTCCAACTATCAGTTTTTCCATTTGGAAATAATAATACCCTGCATGCCTATGAGACCCTTCATTCAAAGACACAAAGATGTTTTACCATATGACTTAATCCTCAAGCGACCCAGTGAGATATGAGTAAAGTGTGGCATAAAAGAACCAAGGGCCATATCCAAGATCATACATGAAATCTATAGTAAAGATAGAATTAAACTCCTGGTTCATAGCTGTTTGCTTTAATCAAAGGCTGCTTTCCACAATCAGGTCCAAGATGACCAACGAATGAAGCAAATGCAGGGCATTGTACAAGCTAAACTGTGGGCAGGCAAATAGAAACTAACCTGAAACTACTTTTAATGTCTGGTTCTTTAAACCAAACTGCTTTTGGTTTGGTACCCAATTTCTTGCAGAGACTGGACACTCTTCCAATTCCTAGGTATTGTGTAAACAGCTAGAGTAGCCTTCTTATCCTCATTCTACACACAATGGCCTTTGAATATTAACTTTGCTTTCTTCTCTAGAGAAACCTCTGAAAACTATACGAGGCTATAATTTTCAGCTGCCCAAAAAAGCACTCCCCTAACATCTGTTATGTGCCCTGCCAGATGAGCCCTGAATGTAGCTGCAATTCTGCCAACTCCTCCCACATAGCAGAGGATGGAAAATGATTCTGAGCTGATCCATACTGAATTCAAATTTATCTATACATACAGATAATAGATATTTAATTACCAGCAGCAGCTCTGCAATACATTTCGTGCCACAGAAGAACTGACTCTTAATATGTTGTGGATGATCACCACATGTGCTGTCATTAGCCATTGCAAAAGACTTGATTCCTGTTCCAAGCATCTTATTTAACAGTCTGGAATTTTCAATCAGCCTGTTTCTCTTGCTGCCCTCAGCACAGAGGCTCCCCATACAGGGCCTCTTCTCAATAGTACACTTCCCCTCTGCTGCTTATTTTAACTCCACTTCACTGGTTGTCCAACGCATACGTGCAGTTTCTTCTTTTTCCTCCTAGTAAAAGCTGTTTACTCTTGCCACACTTAATAAACAAACCCCTGACTGTAATGGAAGTGGAAAACAGCCCCATGCTATCTGTTGTTGATAATTACTTTTTAGTTTGGGGGCTATTTAGCTGCTTAAGAGATTCAATGCAGTGTTGTAACAATCTATTTAATGGATTAAAAAGTTACTAACTGGTTGGCTGATGGTCTCTCTATTTTCCTCTAATCTCCAAACAACATTACTGTAGTATAGGATTTATTGTGAAATATCATGGAATAATACGAGATCATGTGTCTGGTCAGAATACAGGGATGTCTTGGAGCAGTATTTACCACAGAGTACCTACTAGAGCACTGCATCACAGGTGGCAACTTTCTTCATCTTCAGTGTTTGCCAGGTTACTTGGATGAAGACTGAATAGTGGGACCTGTAGTTTGTGGGCAGCACTTCCATTTTAAAGATAAGGACAGCTGCCTTCTGCTCCACTCTGCACAAATCAGGTGTTACCCTCAGCTTTCTGGCCAATGTGGCTCCTAAACTGGACACAGTTTGAGCATACCAGCTCAACCAAAATACCCCTGGTATCAGGAGACTTTTTATGAATACCAGAGCCATTAATCAGTTATCACCTTGCCATGATAAACTGCTATTGCCAAGTACTTCTAATTCAGCAATAAAAATTCCATCCAACTGGAACTTATATTTCAGTTTAAGGTTAGGAGGAGAGAAAAGTGAGGGATTTCAGAGTAGGAGCAAGCTGAGAAGTCTCTCTAACTCAGGGTTTTTGTTTTATTCTGCAGGCTGCTAGTTCCAAGTATTAGTGAGAGCTCAGAGTCTCAATTTTACCAAGGGAAATTTAAAATTACTCTGAAAATACTGGTCAGCTTGTACAATTTTCTGTGTAAGGAGACTGAGGGGAAGCTTGGAGGGGTCTTCACATGGCCAAGTGAAGAAGTCATGGCAACTCAAACACAGAAAAAAGTAAATGTGAGACCAAGTAATAATCCCCAGCTACTAAAAATTCAATGGAAAATTCTGGGGATTTTATCAGAGAAAGGCTTGGTATCAATTCAGTGAAATATATAAAGCAATAACCCTGAAAACCATGAGGTATGGCACAATTATCTACCTCAAATCCCTCACCTGCCTCCCGCAACTGACAAAAAGCAACTAAAAGGCAAGTGCCCCAGCATTTATGAAATTATTTCTCAAAGGGTTTCTGGACTTAAAACCACCAACTACAATAAAGTAGTCTGACAAACAGTTTCTACGCTAACAATATTCAACATGCCATTTGTTAAACAATGCTAACCACCCCTGGAGCTAGGGTCAGAAGTTTCAGCTTCAACACCAGCATTGTTCAATATTACCTTTCACCTAGCAGCAAACGTATGTTTTGTTATTACAGGTTACACTAAGTTTTGCAGGATAGGGAATTAAAGTGACTTTTACTATTCTGTGTTGCTGGTTGAGGTCTGTGTTGAGATTACTCCTAGCAGGTTACTACAGAAAGGTGCTACACAAATCCTTTGCAGTTTGGTAATGCTAATCACAGTCCATTTTATTCATATACATCTTACCATTCATTTCTGGTCCTCTCTTCATTTCTAAAGCTATTTCAAATGCATTCCCTTGGCCCAAGCCCTCATTCCAATCTGTTTAAACTCTCACCGTGGTGGTATAATCTAGTCCCATTATATCCTTGCTGAATGGAATTCCCAACATGTGTATGTTCCCAGTCCTGTTTTCTAGATGCCCAATCCCTGACTCAGCAACTAGGCCCTCCTTGCTTCACAAGTGTCTTGGCTTGGTTTTGCATGTCACAAAGGACCTAGACCTAAAAAGATCTTTCTTCTTCACATGATTGTCTTTCTTCTGTGGTCTCAATTTTCTGATCAAGTGTATTCAGTTAAGCCCTGCACCTCCAAAGCATCAAGCTCTTCCTATTTCAGCTTCTGCCAACGTGAGTAAAACTGAGCAGTAGCTTACCACATGAACAGCCCTAGTAAAATCAATATGACTTTAGTAAGGTGTTATTCAATATCAATAAAAGTGACAAAAACTGGCCACCTATGAAGTGTTGAACACTACTGAATCAAACTGGTGGCAATAGAAGTTGAGGATGTCCATCTGTTTCCAGGAGCCAACAGCACCTTGCAGGATATGATGATGGGTAGGCCAATCTTACTCATTAAAAGACTGAAATCTCTAAGCCAGTGTAAACTGATTTTTTTTTCAAGTTCATTATTTAGTTTCTTGAGTGTTTTTTTTTTATCATGCTTTGCAATAGGGAGACTGTCTCTAATGGGTCTTCTCGGGGGGGATCACAGAATCATACCAAATTAGTGTTGGAAGGGACATCAGGAGTTCATCTAGTCCAACCCCCTGCTCAAAGCAGGAACACCCCCAACTAGATCATCCCAGCCATCGCTTCATCTAGCCAAGTCTTAAAAGCCTCCAAGGATGGAGACTCTACAACCTCTCTGGGTTACTTGTTGTGATGCTTTTCTACCCTCCTAGTAAGAAAGTTCTTCCTGATACCTAACCTAAATTTCCCATGCTGCAACTTGAGACTGTGGCTCCTTGTTCTGTCATCTGTCACCACTGAGAACAGCCCACCTCCATTCTCTTTGGAATCAGCTTTCAGGTAGTTGAAGGTTGCTATTAAAGCCCCACTCAGTCTTCCCTTCTCTGGAGTAAATAAGCCCAGTTACCTCAGCCTCTTCTCAGAAGTCACATGCCCCAGACCTCTATTTTCACTGCCCTCTACTTTACTATCTCCAATTTGTCCACATCTTTTCTATAGTGGAGGCCCTCAAACTGGACACAGTACTTCAGATATGGCCTCACCAATGCTGAATAGAGAGGAATAAACATTTCCCTCAACTGCTGGCAATGCTTCTACTAATGCAGCCCAGCATCCCGTGAGTCTTCTTCACAAGAAGGACACACTCTTGACTCATATTCAGTTTATTGTCCACTGTAACCCCCAAGTCCTTTTCTGCAGAGCTGCTGATTAGTCAGTTAGTCCCCAGCCTGTACCGGACCTTTTGGTTACTGTGCTGCCTGCTCTGAAGAAAACTGATTATTCATTCCTCTGTTCGTTTGAGCTCTCAAGCCTCCTATCTTGCAGGGAGTTAAAAGATAGTTTGAACCTAAGATCCAAGTCAGCTTACAGTTCAGCTTAAGCAAGAACTCTTGGAAAACATGTTTAATTTGGTTGCTTGCCAATATCCATCTTGTCTGGATATTCTTAATTAGATTGTGCCTTGCAACATTTTTAAATCTGTTGCAAACTTCTATTTAGTTTATCTGACTTGAGATTTGCTAATTAGCATACAAAATTCAATGCAATTTGAGGCCCCTAATTATTCATCTATACCTAATATGGATAACCACCACCTCACATGTGTTCCAAGAGCAGCAGTGAAGGCAGATTAGTTTAATAAGCTAATAAATATATTTCTGAATGACTTTCTGGCATTAAAACCTTAGACTGGTGCCAAGTAGAACAGAAATCAAACAGGGAAATCCCCATAGAAATTTGGCAGGTTTTGGATAAACCCAAGACAACCATGTTCTGATTTTGGGGGGCAAACCTCTTGCTTCAGGAAATAGTGATCACATGCAGGTACCTAGGCAGGAATACTGTCTTCATATAGCTTTTTTCCTTCTTCATTTTTAACTGCATAAATTATCATGTGGGTTTTTACTTTTTTCCAATTTTCCTGCTGCGAGACTGCTGAATTAAGCATCCATTCTTCCCAGACACTGAACTGTAAGGAGCTTTTTCCTGGACAACATTGTGAACCATTTGTACAACAGCTGGACACCATGGTGTTGTAAGCCTTCACTGACGCTTTTTTATCCCTATAATGTTTACCCTGTTTTTTGTACCAATATTGTTCTAAGACTGTGATTATGCCTTCAGGGCAGTGGCATAACTAGGGTGGGGGCAACCAGGGGAACTAACACAGTTGCCAATTTTGGGGGTAGAAAGAGAGGGCAAAAAAAACAATTCCTGCGGACAACCAGACATTCATGCCAGTGGCACAGTGATAACCAGAAGCTGCCACTGTCCCATTGCGCCAGGCCCTGGGCCACATTGCTACACTGCTGCTAAATTAAGGCATCTTTCTTTCTACAACTTTGAAGAATGTTCAGCCTTTTCTAATGTCAAAGACTGCATGCAGAATAAACTGCTAGCCTCCACTCATCATTCAGATTCTTGAAGATTGCTCCCTCAGAGCTCCTTGCTTTTTTGGTGAAGATGTAGGTCATTGCGCTCAGAAAGAGATTTTCTTTGGCCAACATTAAGAACTTCTTGATGAGCTGATAAACAGTGCTTAAGTGTTTTGTAGGGCAGCAGCACAATAGTAGCCATTTTGACACTGACCAGACTCAGAGACTAGGGACAGACATTCAAAAATCCTGAGCCTGTATTAATTCAATCTCTGCCTAGGTTGAATTGATTTGCAAGCGCATAGACATTCCCTTTGGACTGGGAAAAGCACATGTCTGCAGGCTAGAAACTGGGGAGGGGGCGCTAGAGCAGCCCTCCCTTTCCTTCCACTGTAATGAGCTGAGGGGGGCCATGGCCAGACCTCACAGGATGCTCTGATTAAGGAAGAGTTTAAACCCCCACCCTGCCTGCACAGTCCCAGGCTTTTCCCTGCTTGCTGCTCAAGGGGCGGGAGTGTTGCCAGACCCCAGCTAGCAGTCGGAGGTAAAGGGGGGAGGGGGAAGGAGGACTGCTTGTGTGCAGTGCATGCATCTGTTGATGATACTGAGCTTTTCAATCTCCCTGCTTCTTCATACAGTCTGCAAACCAGACAGGTGAGGGAGCCAGCAGGGAACTGAAAACACAGCGTCTAGCAGCCCATCAAGAAAACAAAAGCTCTCTCATTAGCTCAAGTTCATCTTAAACAGTTTTTTCCAAGGAAGAAACAGCGGGACATTGCCAGCTGACCTGTTGATTAACTCCAAGAGGGAGTGGGGAAAACCCTGTGGCAGTCTGCTGGAGCTCCAGCTAGGGAGCAAGCAGAAGAGTGGGGTCAGCCTTCCTCTCTGGAGCAAAGCATCTAGGATGCTGGGGGACTCTGGTTTAACATAAACCAGGAAGGGGTCTGGGACATTGCATAAACTGGTTTGACCCAAATCAGTTAAGCATGATACTAAATTCAACCATGTTTATCTTAAACCAGTTTCAGCCATTCTGAAACTGGTTTACGAGCACTGAAGTTACGTTCTGTTACAGGCTTAAACCAGTTTCTGATCACAAACCAGATTGTATGCAATGCCTGTTCCCAGCCAGAGAGTGTAGGGACTTCATCTAGAATAAAGAAATAGCTCACAACCTTCTAACCTAGGCTGACTCCTTGGAGCTATGAAGCACAAACATATCCAAGCTTTCTTTTTAGAAGTTAAAAGGAAGAAAACGCTTTGTCCAAAGCAGAGTGGGTAGGAAAGGAGCCTTTCTAGCTTGTCTAAAATCTCTTCCAACCATGCAGTTGGTCTGACAAAATATATCATCAACAAAATATCTTTGTTTCTAAGAAAAAAACCCTACTTTTCTGTTTTAGGATCAGTCTTTTAACTGAATAGTGCAGATGACTGGATAACCACTTGGTGCAACTTCTGATACATGTGATGCCTCTAAGATTCTTGCTAAAAATTTCAAATGTTGGTGTATAACCTTAGATGCCAACATCTTTATACTAGTACCAAAATAACTGGCCTGATTTTCAGGCTTGTTGCTCCCCTCCTCCAACATATCCACTAATCATGTTACTATTCTAAGGGACTGAAAGCTGAATTTCATGATTAACATGCAGTACGCAGAGTATGATTATTTTATATCTTACTATTTGGCCTATTGCTCTGTTTTGTAAAAAACATTACCTTCTCCCACTTTGATGTAAATGTTTCTTGATATTTTGAGTTCAGTGAAGGATGTGACTGCTCCATATTCCTTTTGGGCCCACTGTAACAGATGTTCATTTCCTTGAGGGAAAGGCTTTTCTTCTGTTTCTGCTAACAAGGAGAAATTTCCTTTCTCAAAGTGAACAATGGAACCTGCAGATACCTAATGGGAACAGAAATAGAATTTTGATTGTGACATATTTACTTGGTACAGAACTATATACATACATTTTAAAAACATTTAATCTGCCATAAAGAAATATGTTCTTTGCAAGTGAATAAGGGGTATTTGCCTTAATTTGCATGTTTTAAAATGTTGAAAGGACATTTTTAAAAACTGTTCAGAAACCATGTAATTATTTTAAATAGCTACTAGTCTGAAAGAACATGAAGTCATGAGCTTCTGTGTTAACCCATAGGTTCATTGATAATACTTCATTGGGTGAAAATACCTTTCTTAAGAAAGGGAAATCCTCTATTGGTGCCTTTTTTGAATAGGACTGTATGTCTGGAGGCTTGCAATGTTTGGTTCAAAATGTAAGAGGAATGAGTCATGCATTTTTAGAGAAATGTTTATAAATATATTGCACTATCTTAGTCTCAATGGGGAAAACTAACACCTCACTCACTCTATTTACTATTTTAAATGCCATACAAACACTGATGTGGGAGACCCTGGGAATTTTCAAATCCATCAGCTACAGAAAACAGGTTGAAACAAAGAGGAAAAGTCCAATTCTGTTTAGCTCTATCAGTGAAAGTCATAGCAGCTCCAGCAGCTTTAATGGAGTAATATTGATGTCAACCAGGCAAAAAGGGAACTAAGGTCCAGATTCTCCTTCGCCTTTTAGTTTGTTGTGTGCTGCATTGGTGCTAAAAAGCAGCCCTAAATCCAGCATTACTAGTGTAAGAAAGATCAATCCAGTGTAGGGGGATCCTCTGGTGGTATAGAACTGGCATAGCAACCCCTCTGCTATCCCATCTACCCAGAGATGGTATATGAAGCATGGCCAGCACTTCCTGCACTTAGCAATACCTGGTTGTTATCCAGGCATCCTGGGGTCATTGACAGTGAGCATCCATACACCATTCTAACTTGCATGTTAAAACTGAGTTGGAACACAGCTAGCTTAGATTTCAGGGAGCAGAAGGCAATTGCTTATCATTAAGCTTCACTGTATGCTCCTTGAACGCAGTTTAGGAGCTTGTCTTGCTCACATGCTCTACCCATGTTAGTCATCCAATCACAGTTTTCAGCCAAAACTATGACATCAGATCAAGTCAACTGTAAATTTAAAGATGGAAAGTAAGGGAAAATTGATAATTTTTCTTTCAAATTATGATACCTCTGTGCAGAAAGGATTACATCATAGGAAATTTCCTCCTGAGGGAAAGCAGAAGTCTCTTATATTGGAGCCCAGCAGAGCCCAGCAATGATAAGGCAAAACATATTATTTAAGATTTTTCAGACAGTATATTTTCTGTGGCAAGATGACCAATGCTTGCAAAGATACAATATGCAAGTCCTGAATATACCCCAGACAATTAAGTCAACAGGCTATCAGTTCAAATAATGCATTTTGAATGAATTGGGAAACACTGAGCTGATTTCATCCAAAAGGATGTTGACATGTTTGATAATAACCCTGGATGAATTTCAGTGGATAAACTGTGCTGAATTTATGTTGAAAGAGCTAGCTCCTGGCAATGAGATACAATTCCAAGCAAGGAGCAGCACGTTCTTGCTTTGCCTTTGTAGCAGCCTGGGAAGGAGATTGTGACTCCAGGAATCACAATCTTCCTCCAAATCTGACTAGTTGAGGAGGAAGTAAAATGCAACAGTTTTTTTTATGGTGTGTGTATAACAGAAATGATGCTAAGGATGTCCAAAGGGAGGAGACATGTAGAGTTTCTTCCTCTCCTGCCTTCCTGGGTGGGGAGAGAGCCTACACCTCTCTGGGCACCAAGCAAGGTAATGGGGTGGTGTATTATGATTTTCATCCCCTTTCAACCACACACAAGATAGTAGCGAGAAAACAAATACCTGATCATTTATATTGCTGCAATATTAAAAGCTTTTGCTGTAACTCATATGGCACCCTTCATTAATGGAGGGCAGTCTCTTTGAGCTGAGTCTAAAGCTACCAAAAGTTATCATCAGAGTAATAGAGAAATATATTTTTAACCTAACTGCATATTATCTATGCACATGCTGTTCCAGAACAAAATTTATATCCATCTAGATTTGTAAACAGCAAAAGGCACCAAACTAAAAATTTATTCCCTTGAATGAACTAAGTCAGTTAACTTCACAAACATGAAACATTCACCACTGCAAACCAATAGCAACTAATTATTCACTTTCTTGGAACTATTGTTAACATTACTATTTTAGGACATTTCAAATCAACCTACTTAGAATACGTAAATGGTTATCAAAATGCAAATAAAACCCTCAAAAAAACTCTTGCATCCTCAAATGTGTCATGTCCTTCCAGAATTCTTCCATGTGTACACTGATATTTGCTTAGTGTTTTCAATAACTAATTATTACAAAGCCACATACAGCACAGACCTTGAGCTCTTCTATTTTTAAAGGAAAAGCCTCTTGCATTTCTGAGTTTTCTTTGACCAAGCCTGTCACAGAAAACAGCTTAGCAAACCTTTATCCCTTTGCCAGAAGTTTTTAAAGTTTAGATTAAAATCAGTTTCAACTCTGGGTAATGATTTTTGTTTCTGGTCATACAGTTATCATAGTACATTGTTTTATGAAAATGTTTTATTTAATATAACACAAGATATATCATTTTAGCACACTTCTCAAGCAAGAAAATGCAATCAGAGAATAAGAACACCGAACATCCCCCCTCTCCAGACGCCTTTCCCCCACTAAATGGCCACACCTTAAATCTTAAATTCTTAAATCTTAAATCCAGAGAGGCTGAACACTAGTACCTCCTATTAAAGTTGGTCTACAACAGGATACCAAAGTCCTAGGTATCAACAAGCAGACATGACATAAGCATAGAAAAGTAAAAGTTACTAAAAGGGCAATTCATTTTATAATGGAAATTTTGAAATTCTCCTTGAATTTGGGCCAAATTAACTCCAGGTAAAACTCCATCAACTTTAATGCATTTCTAGTAAGGATTAATTTGATTTGCCACATCTCAAAGATGTAAGGAATTATGTAGAACCTTAGTCGCAAGTAAATGAATTTCTGTAGTTGCTTCATATGGAGTTGAATACAAACCTGTTACAACAGATAGCCATCAGAATCATTTTAAAGATTAGATATTGAGGGAAAATATTTTATGTAGAGGAAAAAGCAAGGAGCCCCTTTGGATACTGACTTTAGAAATATTAAATGGTGTGAGCTTTCAGTAACACACTTCATTTTCCTCTTAAGTTTCATATTGTACAGTGTCTGTTGACTAAACAGGTATCCTCCTATTAATTCATTTGGCTTTCAATGTATACGCCAATTAAAACTTGAAAACATTTTGCAGCATTCTGTGGCATGTTGAACATCTTCCTGATAGAAAGCTCCTGACAATGAAATTGAAAGATCCTGAATCTCAGTAGGAATAAAGTAAAGGAAAGAATGGAAAAGAACTAGCAAATCTGAGGGCCTAGAATGGGGTGTTAGTTTGTCTTACAATAAATAACAAGCTTCTCATCACTTTAAGTACAAAAAAGTTTGTATTTGAAATCCTGGTTTCACTACCACATTTTCACAAGCAGCGCAGGGCTCTGCAGTCTTTGCCAATGTTGAGATTTTTACTACAAGAATTTAAGGCTAGGCTAAGTGAGCCAAGCACATTATTTTTCCTGAATTGGATTCAATGAACTCGTCCAAAAAGAGGCAACCATCAATTTGTTTCAACACCTGCCCATGAACGTTAACTACTTACTCTTCAGAACAAATCTTTTGAAGCATGACCTGCTCTCAGAAGGGCACAGGATATTCTGGTGTATTTGAATCAAAATGTGCATTTGTTTCTCCAGGAAGATATTTATAGTATTTATCTAAGCTCTATGCAACCAAACAACTGATCGCTGTCATGTAACATACTTCTCTTCCTATTCCATTTCCCTTTTTTATTGGCTGGTTTCATAGCTATAGAATAGAAAACAAGTATGCCTGCACTGCTACTTGGTGTTGTTTCTGACATGGTCATTTCCAACACTCTCACTGCTATTGGGTCCATTGGACACTGTTAGGTAAGAAAGTGAGGGAACTCTCAAGGTAGATATGCTAAGTTAGGGAAATCAGTTTGTGAACTCCAAAAAAACCTGACAATGTTTACTAAGCACTATAGGGAAAGTGTCTCTACTTTAACTGCAGAATGGGTCTTTAAACAAGGGATCAGGCAACTGCATCCCATTTTATCAGTAACCATCTGAAAAACTGCCCCCGAAATATCAGTGCTGGGGCTAAAACAGAATTTCTACAGAAAACAAAAAGATATTTGAGAAAAAGAGTTTGCATGGTCACATGCCACTATCTGGAAATAGTGTATGGGTGTGAGAAGGGAACTTGCATCAAAATGGGGACTGCACCATGTGTCCCTGACCCTAAAAAAACCCAAAAAACTTATGTGTCTCATGAAAACCATCTGTCTTCACAGAAAATGTGCCCTTGTAATACTGCCAAAGTCCTTTTTCACTTGACTTAGTTGATGATTGAGTAGCAGATGGGCAAGTTACAGGTCCTCAGGGGTAACTCTGACTTGCATACCCAACTTGAAACAATTTAATAAATATTACTTTGGTGAATAGAAACACTTCATGTGCTCAAGATAGTCCCCTTCTGCTTTCTATTATGTCCATTGCTTATTTTTCTGTCTCCTCTATGCCTCCATTTTCAAACATATCAATTTAATGCTTGAGTACACCACAATAGGCACCTGCAGGACACCAAAGACATTTGCCAATACCCTTAAACCCTCTAGATCCACAAAGCCTACCGAAAAGCTAAGTGGGGCAGATGCATCAGTAAAAGAGAAGCAGTGTCACTTTTCTACCTAGAATATAGTATGATCAGACCTACTGTAGAAGGTGAATGGGTCCCCTTTGTGTCAGGCTCTAAATTTAAGTCACTGCAAGAACAGCCCACACACAGCGCTGAGGCTTGCTGATGCTCTCCAACAGTGTACTTTGATGCACTTTCATCTCTTTACATAAACAAGGTAAAACCATAAACAGAAATATCAGGGACTCTGAATCTAACATAAATATTTTCTTCCTTGTTCATAAAATTTAATTTATGATTTGCAAAACTGTCAGTGTCTAGTAATGAATTAGAATCACTGCCCTTGATGATAAGTGATTATCTATGAATTCAGTTTGATGGTATCAAACTATTTTGAATCAGATGCCAGCTTTGCATTGTATTTAACTGCTGCAGAGACAGAATTTCAATGTTCTACTACAAAAATTTTTATTTTCTTTAAAGTTTGCTTCGTGTATGTATAATCACCATTAACACAAATCTCAACATCTATTAGTCCCAGTGCTGAAAAGAAAGGAACTGAAGAATCTACATGGCCTTATCACGCATTTCCTCTGATTCTCAGCATCCAAGGGCTCTGGTGAAAATGAAGGATGCTCAACACCTTCTCAGGAGTGCTCAGAACTTCCTAGGATCGTGTGCTTACACTTTTGTGCATGTCCTAGAATAAAGGCCTGGGATTTTCCACCAAAAACACTGACATTCATTTACTTGAAATAGTGCCAAGGCAAGTGCAACTTTCAAAGCTCTCATGGAAAAGTTAGTAGAATGATTTAAAAAAATAAAATAAAATGAAAAGATTTCAATGGAAACAGGAAATGTGTCCCCAGAGCTTAGTTCTCTTAGTGGGTGATTATCTGTATTAATCACACGTACCTATCTGCGTCTTTAATCTCATTAATATATCCAAAAGAGCACAGTGCTAATGTTGTGCTTAAATCTATTCCGTTGAATGTAAAGGGACTGATAGCAACAAAATTAATCACATGAAAGCTTCCAGTAGACTCTATTAGAGAATATTTTCAATTTAGTGGAAAGAGGAGAATGAAAATATAACCACGCAAATCATAGCAACTGCAATCCGGTTTCCACCGGAACCGATGACTCAGTAACAGAATCTGCTGTGATTTATTGTTTCCACTTCACCAAGGCCAGTTAGAAGGCTTCTGAAATCTACTCCCCACTTCTGTAATGTCCCAGAAGTCACAGCGCCAGATTACTGTACTATGATATAACCTAACATGGCCATTGGTCCTGTTTAATACCAGACCATCCTGTTTTTAAACCCTTTGTCTCGCCCATTTCTGAAGGAGGAACAGACTGCAAAAAGTCCTGTTTTTCAATTAATTGGTGGAAATACATGTCAATTATTTGTCCTCGTGATTACTGGCTGTGCCTAGAGGTAGGGTAGTGCACAGCTAGGAGTGTCGCTGCAGGCTGAGGCTGCACTCAGCTCTTCCCAGCCTGGCTCTCACCCCACTGGGAAAAGCCTGGTGCAGCCCTGGCCACAGCCTGCAGTGGCAGCCTGCCCTGCCCTGTGCAGATCCAGGAGCACATGCCCCGCATGCCTCCTGGGGTGCAGACAGCAGCAAGAGACAATGCACTTGCAACTCAGTCCCACACCCTGCCATCTTTGCAGCACCTGCCCCTGCCCCTCCCCTACCCCCAATCCCAGCCTCCCTCCCTCCCCACCCCTGCTGCACCAGAAGCCTTTCACCTGGCTGCCTAGAGGCCCTACCACTGCCCTGCATTTGGGGAGCTAAACCCCATTAGCCTTCCACTTCTGTTGCCTATTGTGATGGGACTAGCATTACAACCTGGCCTAATGAAATATTACATTCAAGTTTTGGAAAAAACTGCTGAGCCTGGAAAGATGCAAAATAAACAGGAAGAGAGAGGTTTTTCTTGATAATCTGTAAGGTTGTTTTTAATAAACCTGGCCCCAAAAAGGAGCATTACTTGGCTCAGAAGAGTTGGGTGCAGTTTCTGAGAGTCCTAAAGAAAGAATCTAAGGCAACAGCTAGATCTGAGGCCACTAGGGATGCACCGATAATGATTTTTTTGGCTGATACCAACAGCTGATTATTAACCAGTCATATTGGCTGATCTCAATCTAACAGCTGATATTCAGCCAGGCAGCTTGATGAGCAGTACCCAGCCAGTAAGTCTGTGAGGGGGAAAGGGACACGGTGGAGATAAGGGGCATAGAGGGGGCAGATCAAAACCCCACGGTGAGGGAAGGAGTGAGATTAGGGCAGGGGCACGTGCTGCCCAGCCAGTGTGGTGAATGTAAACCTAGAAGCGGAGTGGAGCTGCAGGTGGTTCATCTGGTGGGGATGGGGGTCACCTTTTCACTGCTGTCTCCAAGGGGAGGCATGGGAGGCATGTACCCCCCAGATTTGTTTGCAGGGTAAGAGTGGGTTGCCCTGTGTGAGCTTGTGGCTAGAGGCTGTGGCAGCCTCTTCCCAGCAGGGGCTGGGCTAGGGCTGCATTCAGAGCAGGTGAAGGCAGGCAGCAGCAATGGCACTGGGAAGGATGACTATGGGGTGGGCTAAAGCCACCTCAAAATTTGCCATATCCACCAGTTAGCTACTCCTCCCAGCCCTGGCCCAGCCCCCCCACTGGGAAAAGGCTGATGAAGCCCCTGGCCCCCAGCCCACAACAGGCCCTATGCACAAATCCAGGGGGCACATGCACCCCATGCCTTCCCCATGCATGCACACAGCAACAAGAAGCCAACCCCCAACACCCCTCTGTGCTCCCTGGATGAGCTGCCTGTGGCTCCACCCCACTCCCAGTGGGGTCACACTCACCAGTGTGGCTGGGCAGCGCTTACCCCAGACCCACTTCCTCCCTCACCATGAGAGCCTCAGTCTGTCCCCGCCCCCCAACACCCCTTCCCCCCACAGACTTACTGGAAGGACACAGGTCTCCAAGCTGCTGGACTGTATTCCTAGTTATGTGAATGCTGTATCTGTGCACACGCACTCAGTGACATTATCGGCTACACTGACCAAAAATAACTGATTGCTGATGATCAATTTTCCTTTTACCAGTGCTGATCCAATATGCCACTGATATATCAGTGCACCTCTAGAGGTCACAGTGATCAGATTCTTCTTCCACTCCTGTAACTTGGCAGCAAAGAGAGTGGCATTTCTAAACAGCCCTTCCTGGTCTAAATCCAAATGGATACATTATGAAGTGAAAGCTAGTTCCAGATTATAAAAGACCACATAAAAACTTGGGGATGTCCCTCATGTTGCAACATGCAGACATTTCTCCCCTGGGCTACATATATGTGCTATTATTTCAGTTTATCGGTCAAGAAACACTGCCTCCCCTCTACAATTTCTTTGTGAAGTAATAGGAAAATGTAAAATCTAGATAGTCAAAGAAGCACCAGCAAGGCTATTACCATAAATCAGATGTATTGTCATTTACAATTTAATATAATTTGGATAATTTATCTGATCCTAAACATTTATTTAGCCAACCATTATTTTACCATACCCACCCCCAAAAATCATTCCATTGTATTGCCAAGAATTTTAGGGATAGCAACAGGCAGTAGAAGCCTGAGTTCTCCTTGATATCCATAGAAGTACAGGCAGTCCTCAACTTATAACGTTTCGAGTTACATTTTGCACTTATAAGGTTTATAAATCAACACCTGTTTTCAACTTTCTGACATCAGTTTCGACTTTACAATGCTTGATCTGATGCAATGTCATGCCAGCGAAAAAGTTCACTGCGTTGCTCATGTCCCTGGAGAACATCCTTGGACACTTTAAGAAAGCAGCCAAGACTCCAAAAAATTCTGCAGCCAAGACTCCTGAGAAGACTCCAGCCAACAAACCTTCAAAAAGTCCAACCAAGAGCACTTCAAAAAGTCCAGCCAAGTCACCTCAAATAAGTTCTTCCAAATCAATGACTGCTATTTACAATATTACTCATCTATAATTGACTGAGTACAAAATTCTGGGGTATTTTTGGTGAAAATAGAGTATCAGGCCTTGGTTCAGGAACCAATCCCCCGTTTATAACATTGTTTCTTATGAGAAAATTGGTTCTGAGTTGCAACGTTTTGACTTGAGATGTGGTTTTCAGGAACCAATTGTGTCATAAGTCTGAGGATTGCCTGTACAGTGATTCTCCAGTTCTTGTTTGTTTTTTTGATACCCTAGAAAAACAGTACTTGGTAGGATTGTGTGGCAAATTGCACAGATAGTTCACCAGCATGATAAAGCAGTATATGCTAGTGCTTAGTGGGCACTGTTTTTAAATTAAACAAAACATTTTTTTTTATTTATTTTTTTTTTTTACTTATTTCAAAACTTGGTGGAATGGGAATGTTTGCCAAGAAGAAAGGGGCAAATATAGACCTATCGGAGATTGCTTTCAAGTTGCAGAGAGGAAAAACAAAGTTAAAAAACTCCACACTATTGTATAAAAATGTAAACGTATTTTTAAATTACTCTCAGCAATATTTCCTGACACTGAAAATCAGCTGCATTTTACTTGGAATTGTGAAAGATCACTTTTTATACAAATTTTATCACTAGTTATGCATTTCCTATCCTACCACACACTTCTCCTAGCAGAGTACTCTGTTCACATCTGGATCTGTTTAACAAGTGATTGGAAACTTAGCCTCCTGATTTCCCGTTAAATACGAGGCACAGGAAAACAAATAGCACTTGTTTTTCAGTGAGTTTTGTCAGTAATCCAAAATCTAGTGCAAACCATAGAACTGCCTGTGGTTTGGTGGCAGAAACCCAAAATATGTGAAGCATATTTTCTGTCAAATAAAGGGAGTAAACTAACTTTTGGCAGAAATATTAAGAACATAGGGTTTTTTTTCTTTTTTTTCTTAGAAATGCGTAAGTGACTTTTAATTGCTACCTTTATCCTGATACCATTTTTTCACTAAACTAAGCTTTTTTCCCCCCTAAAATCTCAGCAATAGCTCTATTTGTTTTAATTTTATTTTTATTGTGTTTGTTTGCGCCTCCATTTTTATTAAGTTGAATCATATGCAAACTTCCATTAAAGTCATTAGGGCTGCTCATGTGACTAAAATTACTCACTTGTATAAGTGATTTCAGGCCCATTTATCCTTATTCAGTAGGATTACTTGTGTAAGTACTTTTCCAAATAAGTGTTAAAGGACTGAGTCTTTAAAAAGCACATATAAAAAATAACAGATTACAATAAATGACATAAGTAGCATTTGTAAAATGGTTTTCTGAGAGAGAGAATCAAAGAGTTGAGTCTGTTTTCTTATGTGAGCTAGTTCTCATTTCTGGGTTCAGAATTTTCACTTGTCTAGCAAAGATCTTCCTAGGCTTCAAAATGCAGGAGAGATGCTACTTGTAACACAGGCTTTCTCCACCTGTAAAGCCCACCTCCTGGCAGGTCCATAAATCTCATGGCTTACTGCCAGGATATTATTTTAACAAAGTACGTCATCTTCTTTTTTTTGTTGGTAAGAGGGTACTTTTGGGTTCTTTAAAAACCTATTCCAAAACAGGAGTAAAACATTTTCTATCACTTGGATATTCCTTTAAGAACTGCTTTTTATAAAATTCCCAGGCATTAGGTCCCAACCATTCTAACAACGTGGAAGATGTTCTTAACTTCTTTATTATCCCCTTCCTCCTTATACTAGTTTTCTATTAATGTGTGACAGGGGGCCATCTTGCAGCTGGTCAGTTAACTGGCCCGCCCACCTGTCTATGGCAGTCCGCCCACTTGACTCACCTGTTATGCCTTTGTTGTAACCAATTAGAAGTTGTTTTATAAAGTGGGAAGCTGTCCATTTACTGCCCAAAGCCAAGGGCATGATACACTGCTCCATACTGCCCTTACACCTCGCAGATGACATCATTATGTAGCTCTGGCCCCAAGGTGGACCTCATTCCATGCCCACCTGGCATGTGGACCCCACCTGGATCCCTTCTACTCAGGCGGTCTACTCTCCACCATTATACTGGGCTGCCAAGCTTCCTGAGCCCTTTCCCCTCTTGGGTGCAACCCCTTCTAGGACCTTTGGCCACACAGACCCTGGCTGCACCTTGAGGCCAGTTGGAACCCCAGACCCCTGGCTAAAGGCGTCCCTTGCGGTGGGTGCTCTGGCACTTCAACCATTCTGGTCCTAGCCCCAGCATTGACCAGTCAAAAGTTTATCCAGTCATGTTAATGAGCCACTCACCCTCTCTCCCTCATATGGGTCTGCCTTCTCAGGCCCTCTCCACACCCAGCTCACTCAGTCTTTAAGGCTGGCCTACACACAGTCCTTCAGGCTCACCTATGTGACCCCTACTCTACACAGCCTTCTCATACACCGTCACTGGGTCTGCTACTGTGCCCCTTCATTGGGGCTCTCAGCCTGACACCCCTTGGGCACCATACAGCCTCTCTTTCCAACAGTCACATCAACACACTACAGTTCTGATCTTTGGTACTCTTGATATTTCAGTCCAGGGATTCTTGAATAGGGAGCAGGGTTAGTGCAATATGTAAACATGTACCATCAGGACTAGAATGACTAGACATTTGTAACATAACTGAGGATTGTAACTAACTTCTTCAAGGTGAAGTTACTGCACTAATCCATCCCAAGGTATCACAGAACCTGAAAATATTTAATACCCCCAAGCGTGTTCATCTTTGGCAAATCACTGAAAATTTTCTTGGAGAAATTATAGCTATATTTCCTCTACCACCAAACTGACCTACATGAGCAGTATCTCAGTTCTTTTTTCTAAGAAAGTGTTTGAAAATAAGCCTTTCACAATAATTTTCTTTAAAAGGGGTGAAGTCCACAAGTCATCATGTACACTTTATTTTCCCCAACTCCTAGACAGAAATTGACTGGTTGCTTCCATGGCCACACAGCTCCAATGGTTAATCTTCAGCCTGATGCTGTTTCTGGAAGTAGCCAGCAGTACTACAGGCACAGAGCATACTTTGAAAAAGCCATCCCTCATGAGGAGTCTCAGTCTTGACTAAACTTTTAGCATGGAAATAAATCATTGGGATTAAATACCAAAATAAAAATTATATACATAAAACAGAGCAACAGTAAGATAACATGGACCATCTTACCCTTCTGTACAGCCCTAAGCACTCACCCTACATACAAAGAACAAGGCAGTACCATCTTTGATACAGCATTTATGCTGATTTCACCTCTTTGGAGTTACTCTTCCTCTTTTCTCTTTACAGTGAAGATACCTATTGGCTCAAATTCTACTTTGACTTGCATACTGAGCACTATCAGCATTTCAATGATTTAGCCTACATCTTCATTTTAAAATGAATAGGTTATGAGGCCAAAGAGAGCAGAACCTGATTTTGATTCATACCATGCCCACTATACTCACATGAGAGATTTGCATGTGACAACAGAAGAAGGTAAGTAGTAAAATGTAGACAAGAGATTAGGCTAACTCTGTAGAAAAGGTATAGCCCAACCATGATTGTCTTTTTGGTGCCAAAAGTGGGTGGGGTTTGCCATGTTCACCACCTGTCACCTCCCCTATTGACCTCTGAAACCAAAAAGGATGGAAAGAGGCAATAGAGTTTCTGACCACCCCCAACTGGGAAGTAATTCTACATGAGCCAGCAAGGAAATCAAGCCTGCCAAGCAGATAGCAGAGGTCAGAAATGCTCTGGTGGTATCTGTAGGACCAGACAATTTCCTTCCCAACTCAAAAGGCTGCTGCTGCTCCTCTAAAGCTTACAGCCAAGTTCACATTTTCAAACATTTCTTTGTAACCATGACATTCTCTCTGGGACCATTTTTTTTTGCATAAAAAGTTTAGATTTTCAACATCTTCATATGAATCTGGCAATTGAGACACTAAGTACATTCTTACCATGGTTATGCTGTAATCAGGTTTGCCCAAATTTGAGCCCCACTGAGCTAATTCCAACACACCCAACACAAGTGCATTTTAAACATCAACAGTCTTCTCATAGCAAAGTCTCATTTAGCGTCCCAAGTGAATGGAGCCTACTATGTGAGGGCTGGGACTGGGACAGCAGCTCTCCTTCCCACCCCAACAATCCAAGTCAAGGGGATTTGGAGATGTAGGTGTAGAAAAAGAAAACACATTGGAAGGTAGAAAATATATATGTTGGGGAGGAGGTGCATGTGTGCATGCATGCACACCAGGGGGAAGTATCAGAATGGAGAAAAAGTGCTTTCAGGGCAAGGCTAAAGAAAACAGAAGCTCAGATTTCACTGAATACTATGGCTCCCAGAGTCTTGCACAACAGCTGACTAGCTGTGCCCTTTCCTACAGTGGCACAGCTACTTACTCCCAATGCACTCCTGCCAACAAGAGTATTTGCCTGAGGAACAATGACTCCAGAACTTCCCACTGGGCTATGCCCCTTTGTATTGCCCACTAATGCCTTAAAAGCAAAACTTAAACTGTCCATAGATATCTTGCAGCTAGAAATAATGTTTAGTTCTGTTATTATAATAAAAAATAACAAGGCTGTGATTCTAATAAAGCAGACTCATCATTAGACATGATGTCATACATTAAAAATCTAATCCAAACAATCAGTCTGTTTCACTACAAATAGCAAGCTTGAATGTCCTGGCAAACTGCAAAGCTATGATTTGCAAACAGTAGGTAATAATTGGATCTAGCAGTATAACCACACTCCAGCCTTTTTTAGAAACCTAAATGACTTCATTTTGGACCTACTTTGGTCTTTTCCAGCATTTTAATAAAACCTCATAATCAGAAATAAACCTTGCATCATATACATGAGAAGCTCACCTCGTATATATTTGTGTTTTGGTGAGAGACCACACAGCTAGCTTATACCCATAATACTTCCCATTGCTTTGATGCTTTTAGCATTATAGTACTATCACACACTCTAATCAGGACTGGCAATCTGTTATAGGCCACACAGCTTCTCAGATGTGATGTGCTCCTACAGTTAATACACTTGATCTGAGCCTTCAAGAGGCTGAGAAGCGATGCACAATATGCAGACTCTAGAAAACCAGATTTGTTCATGTGTTCGCGTGTGTGCATCTAATTCACACAACTAGCAACTGGGCACTTTCTCCAACTGCTTTCCCATGTCACCTAATTTCTCCCCAGGGCCCTGTGCTGAAACTTGATCTCCAGTTAACTTTGTTTTAAATATATGCTTACATTTTTTCAAAATGAACACCATTAACCCCACATGCTGTTTTACAGAGTGGTGACGATAGACCAACAAACTGTATACTCACAAAGAAAAATCTTCGGATTCCAGATGCTAGTCTTTCTGGTTTTATCTTCCAGGTCAGGGGCAGGGGAGAGTTAAGAAGGAACACAAGAGGCTTTTGATGAATGTGCACTGATGAAATAGGATTCAAATGCAATGTGACCTGCAGAGAAACAAAGGACATGTGAATACTTCTCTATGAGAATCTAAACTAACAAACTCCACTTAAAGGGCATAAAGTGGAATTTCAAACTATTTAAAATAAGTGACTGTAAATATATCATAGTTTTTAGGATTCACACCTTTAGTTTTGGGATTAAGAGTTAGCTTAATTCCAAACTGTCAGTCACCAGAACAAGGATAATGAAGACTGAAATAGTTAACATTTGTGCTGTGTAGTTGCAAAGTGCTGTTGAAGTGTTTAAGAAAACCCTGACAAACACTGATCAAAAAGTATCTTGCAGAAAGGTCAAACCACTCAGTTGAGAGCTAGAGAACAAGGAGATAAACAAAGAATTGCACCCAGCAAATAGAACTCAGATTTCTGATTTCTAGATGGAAGGCTAGAGATAGGCCTACATCTGGTGATGTTTGTGGGATTTAATCACACTTCAGCAGTTTAAAAAAAAAGGAACACCATGTCCAGCAGGATAAGATGACAGTATCACAGCAGCCTGTCCCTTTCCAGGGAAGGCATATAAAGGTATACAAAAATAGAACAGAATAGGATTTTTAGGTTGCATCTACAGGAAACCCTCATCATTCACAGTTTTGAATATTCGAACCCATGTTCTCCCCACACATGCTCTTACCGTGTTCTCCCTTCCCCGTCCCCCTGCCTCGCCTGCTGCTGCCAGTGTTGGCAGCGTTTGCAGGAGTTCCACGTTTGCCACCCCCATGCTCCTGACGTATTTGCAGATTTTGCCATTCACAAGGATTGCTGGAACATATCACCCATGAATGGTAAGAGTCTCATGTACACCATTTCCTTGCCAAACCCAGGCCCACTGCTGAGGAAATAAGCCACACCCACTCACTCCTTATCAATCAGCCATCAGTCCTGAGTGTCTCTTGCCCCCCAGCACCAGATAGCCTGAGTACAACCATGTGGAGGGTAGCACTCATGTCCAGTCTAAGCCACTCTGACCCCTCCTAGGCTATTGTTATGGTCTTGGGGGCTAGGTACAGACATTCAAAAACCCTGAGCCTGAACTGATTTAATCTTTGCAAATTAGTCTAACCTGGCTAGGCTGAATCAGTTTGTAACTGGACAGACATTCTCTGTGGACTGAGGAAATTCAGGCACATGCCTGCAGCGTCTCAGGCTAGAAGCCAGGAGGCGCTACAGTAGCCCTCCCTTCCCTTACACAGTGCTGAGCTGAGGAAGGCGTTCTCATTAGAGAAGTGTATAAACCTTCACCCTGCCTGCACCATCCCAGGCATATCCCCACTTGTTGCTCAAGAGGTGGGAGTGCTCCCAGACCCCCAGCTCCCTGCAAGCACTTTGAGGCAAGGGGGGGGGTGCAGTGCATGTATCTGTTGATGATACAGAGCTTTTCAATCTCCCTGCTTCTTTATACTGCCTGCAGCAAACTGACAGGCAAGCAAGCCAACAAGTGTTTATCACCTCATCAGCAAACCAACAGCCTCTCTCTATTAGTTCAAACTCTTCTTAAACAACTTACCAGCTAACCTGTTGATTAGCTCCAAAAAGCCCTAAGCAGTCACTGTTCTGTCTGCCTGTCCCAGTGAAATGGAAGACACACATAGACACCTCTCGGCATTAGCTAGCATACCACATGACTAGGGTCTGTGGGGCTGGGGTCTGTGCTGTGGGAGATGGGAGGGGGAATCCCTGCTTCTGCAGCAAGCAGCAAGGGCAGAATGGGGCACGGGGAACCCAGATAGGCCCTGCAGTTTCTGCCGGAGCTCTGGCCATGAAGCAGAGGGGAGGAGCCAGCTCTGCTGTGGAGCAGAGAGCTCTGCCCAGCCCAGAGAACATGTTGGGATACTGGGAGAGTTTGGTTTATCTTAAACCAACAAGGGGTCTGGGACAGACATTGCATAAACCAGTTTGAGCCAAATCAGTTGTCTGATTTATCTTATTTATTTTCTGATTTATTTTGTTTATTTTTTAGGTTTATTTCAAACTGGTTTCATCCATTTTCAAATTGTTATGTGCACTGAACATCTGTTCGGTTACAGGTTTAAACTGGTTTCTGATCACTTAAGCCAGTTTATGTGTAATGTCTTTCCCTAGCCAGGGAACCAGAAAGGACCACATGAAAACAGACATAATAGGTGGGAGTTTTCAGTGATTTCCATAACAAAATAATAGCCATGCCCTAAGACCTGCAGAGAACAAAACTCTATGATTAACGGACTGGAAAAACAACCAGTATTCAATTTTTCTTAGGGAGAAAAACAGCAGTAGTAATAGATTGCTGTCCCAACATAATAGATTTTCCAAAGAAGGTTTTAATTTATACCACAGCAATGAAAGATAGTGACTAAAAATGGTGCCTAGTCTAGTTAAAATTTCAAAAACAAAGAAATTGTGTCAATTCAGTGCCATTGAACAGGGCACAAAGAGATTGGACAAGTCAAATGTTTTTCAGATTATGTTAGTCAGACTGAAAGCATTTGAATTAATGCAAATGTTTCTCTCTCCACCTTAACAACTTGAGTCTAATGACTAACAGTTTAACTGGGGACATCTGTGTATGATGTTTTTTCTGTATGTTGTGTGATGATGATGACAGCAGAAGGGAAGATATTTTGATGGCACTACTACCGAAATAGAAAAGGGGAAATATTTGCAAGGCATTTAAACCTTTTTTTCTAGAAAGAAAGTAATAGCAAGGAAGTCCAATTGTAATCATAGCAGGAAAACCTGTTACAATTAGATCCAATACTCCATTGCTCTTTATCGCCAAGCTTTCTGTGAAAGAAACATAGGGTTGATATATTATAGGGCAAGTAGTAAAAATGTTTGTCTCAATTAAGTCAGAAGTCTTGAGCATTCATTGTTTAAAAGACAGCATGATTCAAACCTCAAGCAGATCTGAATCCTCATTTTAGAGTGAACTGAGTGGGCAGAAATAGAATTAATTAGAAGGCAGAGGGTAGCAAAGATTTAGGATCCTTTTTGCACAAGACCAGTATAAAAAAAAATGCAATCAGAAAGTGAGAGCCATGATTACTAGTGAGCTTTCTGCAGAAATATGGTTCTTGGTTTTTGAGTTCATTCTGATTTGTAGTAAAACCTGTGGGAATGCAATTGAGATGCATATTACACACATGCTAAGTGTGCAACTTGATTCGAGTGAAAAAGTCTTTGTATGTAGCTCAAACTTTTCAACAAAATATAGTTCTCTACAACTCTCACCAAGGAGTAAAGAGTAAAAATGAACTTTTATGTGGTGTTCAGTATAAAAGAATATGCTAGTAGCAAATTACAAGAAAAACCTGAAAGAAAATTAGAAGTCTTTGGAAAACTGCAACTGCTCCTATTATTTGTTGCATTACTCTTTTGTATCAGCGAACCAGAGGACCAGCTGCCAAAAGTGAATAAATTGCTATTACAATGAAACAGAAATTCTCACTGTACAAACTGATCAGTGAAAGCCAAATAACAGGATATTGGTATCAGTATATCCACTTTGCAAAGGAAAGTGTTTTTGGTTTTTGTTTGTTTTTTTCTTCAGGTCTACATCTCTCTTCTAAAATGTAATCCCCACAATAAAAGTCAAATCTAGGTCATACCCATCTGATTGAGAAATAGAATCAAGGTGCCTATTTCCATCTACTCAGTATATTGCAAGGAACTGGCAAACTTCATGCAGCTTATCATCATAGCCTTGTGAATAATTGGATATTTGCCACATACAGTCACATACCAAGACTTTCCTAAAATCTGTTGTATTTTGTGGTACACAAATTATATTCATCTCAATTAGATTGCTATAGTGATAAAACTAAAGACTGCTAAAAACATGTAGCAGTAAATATGGGTGACCTCAGTGACATTGCCTACATGTTTTATAGCTTGCTAAGATTTGACTAATTAACCATCTGATATTATCAGAACTAATCATGAGGGAAGAGCAACAAAATGAAACGATGGAGTGTGAGGGATTGCCAAACTTGTACTGTGTTAACTGATGCTGGGTTAGTATCCAAAGCAATTTTTTGGTGCTGCCACCTTGGCTCTGCAAGATCCTCAAGCAAAAACACTGCAAAAAAACAAACAACACCCCTGAGTTAGAGGAGAATTCCGAGGTCAGTCTCAAAGGTTGAGTGCAGATGTTCAAAAAGCATCTGCATCCTGGTTTTAAGGATGGCCTGACAGAAGTGGTGTAGTTTATCACACTTCGCACAAAGCACAGTAAGTTAAAGCAGAAGCCAGCCAAACAGACATTCACTGTTTGGTGGAGCGGCTCACAGTTTGTCCGTACTGGCTGCTGGGGGTGCTCCCAGTCCTGTCCTGTTCCCTGCCCCCAACTGGTGACTGTCAGTAATGGCTGAAGGAGAAGGGAGGGGACATAATCACCTGCTGTGAAGGTCCCCCTACAGCTTGCTAGCTAAGGACTTGGGGGGGAGGGTGGGGCCAGGTCTGCACTGGGGGGGTGGGGTGGATGCTCCCTTCACCCCCACCCCCAGCCTCTTGAACATGCACACAAAACAGCAAGCTTGGGTTTCTGTTGATTAACCTAACATCCCATGTTTATTTGCCATTTTAAACTCTCTGCTAATAAAATGTTTCCACCAATTTTTGAGATTTTGTCATCATTGCTGTTTAGTAATTAACACTTTAGGCTATTAAATATATTTCTCTTGCTCTTACTTTGCAAGGGAACTAAGACATGAAACAGGAGCACCCAAGCAATAAGCACAAATATTGTTTACCAAAATTCAAGTTACATCCTTTGCAAGACTGGTCAGGCAAGCTTGTGTTCACACTTTTACTGAGTTTTTCTTTAGGCTTTGAGTCACAAAACATATTTAATATCAAATGCCTAAACTGTATAGTCTCAAACAAGAAAAATAATCCAATATTCTAAACTATCTTCACATAGGAGAGTTGTAAACAAGTAGGGGCAAATCTGGCAGGATACTGCAGAAAGCAGGTTTGGGGTTTTTTGCATGGGGTAGGAGGTGGAGGGGGGCAAAGCAGGAGTCTTTCTTATACCAGGAAATGAAAAACAGTCCCTGGCTGTTGCTGCTGCCACCACTTCACTTTGTTGATCTCTTCCTCCTAAAACAGCAGCACTCAGGTATTTGTGCACTAGTTACTGCTACAGCAAGAACAATGCTGTAAGGCTGGTCTTGCTGTCCAGTGTGGACTCCATGAGCAGGACTATTTTGGCACCTACCTCTCCTAAGTTGGCATTCAGGGCTGCTGCCCCACTTGCCCATCTGTGTTATGCTACTGTCACATAATGAATACATGTGATTTTTCTCTGCCTTAGGTATATTTTTGGCAGCATTTCCACTCAGAAATGACAACCAGTTCCCATAAATGAAAGGCTATTGCCTACATTAAGTTATTTAAATTCATGATTGGTCCTCTCTGACCAATCTTATTTAGAGCAATGCATTAGAATCCTCTTATGGTGAAGTTAGGAAATGTATTTGAATAGTCCAGATTCAAAAAAATAACAATTACTAGCTCCCATCTTCCTATCATTTTTTAATGCAGAATGCTAACTTGATTTTAAGGAGTCCTTGCAGAAATGCATACAATTTATATTCATACAATATAACTCATTAAATGCAAATACAAGACTTTTCTACTGAAGAGAATTTGCAAGAATTCTTGTTATTTAGAACCTTTGAGATTTGTAAAAGAAGTCAAGGAACCATAAAATTGCTGACCAAAGCAGTTTTTGCCAACTTTTTCTAATAGATCCAGCAAATTCTATCCCTGCAAAAACCAGTATGAGTCCTGTGGGTAAGAAGTAAATGAAGACAGTTGTGGTGAACATACACAACTGTATTCAAAACTAACAGCTCTGTACCACATAATAAAGTACACAGCTCACCTTTTGTCTAAACCCTCTGAAGAGTTCTGTTTACCAATTAAGTCATGCAAAAAAACCCAGATAAATGTTTTGCCTGGGCTACGAAACAGCCCTTTGTGACTGGATATATCTTAAGAATTCTTGGCTGTTATTTCATTACAGTTCTGTCTATTCATATATATTTTATAATCCCATTGTTCAACCTAGGTTTTTCCAAAGGTGGAAATGCACACAAATCAACATCCTTCTAGGCAGAATGTCCCTTACTGTGCAGAGGTGGAGGTGCTAGGTATGGCACTTGACCTATCCCCAAAAGAAAAAGCAGGACAATTCTTTGGAAAAAAGTCGCAAGATATCTACACTGAAAATTATTTTTTTCACAAGCAAAAAACCTTTCTTTGTGTGAAAATTTGCAAACAGTAATCAAGAACAGCACATATATTGCTACCCTCTTCAAACAGAAAGATACCTCACAACATGAAATTCAGACCTGGTGACTTCTTAGACTCATACCTAGAAGAAATAAAGTGAAGGGGCAAATACTTCTCTAACTGGCCTCGCTTACAAACGTTCCCCTAGGCTAGGGACAGAAGTTACACACAAACTGATTTAAGTAATCAGTGACTGGTTTAAATTGGTAACATAACATAAGTTCTGTGCACAAAAACCAGTTTCAAAATGGCCAAAACTGGTTTGAGATAAACATGGTTGAATGTAGCATCAGACTTAACTGATTGAGCTGAAACTGGTTTATGGAACTTGTGTCCCAAGCCCCTTCCTGGCTTAAGTCAAACCAGAGCCCCCCGCCCCAGCACCCTGGCACGGTCTAGCATGACCCTAGGCTAGACTACGCTCTCTGCTGTAGTGGAGTAGGGCTGGCCTAGCCCTCTGCTCCCTAGCCAGAGCGGAGGCGGGGGTGTGGCCAGACATGGCACGGGGTCAGGGAACGTGACGGGGGCAGCAGCCTCTCTCATGGTTTCCCATAGAGCACAAGCCTCTTCCAGTGTGGGGCTGTACTGTGGGAGGGAGCAGGGTGGAAATGGAGTTGTCAGAGCTGCTAAGAACTGTGCAGAGCCCTGGTGCCACCACTCAGCTCATGCAGTCTGCAGCAGCTCTGCCCACCCCACTCCCAGCCGCAACACAGTCCTCCCACTGGGAAAAGGCTTGTGCTCCTTGGGAAGCCATGAGAGGGGCTGCTGCTCTTGCCACTGTCCTTGCCCCCTCACCACTCCAGCAGCAGGGGCATGACCAGAGGCTGGCCAGCACAGTCCCCTTAGATGAAGGCATCTGACAGAGACGGCAGAGAAGAACTTATTATGCTGCTCACCCTGCACAGGGACCAATTGGGGGTGATGGCAGCAGTCAGGAGTGGCAGACCCCGGGTGTGGTCCCCCAGGTGCAGAGGGGTGGTGGGGGTAAAACACTCCTCCCTGCTCCCTCTGCCTCAGGGGGACATGCCCCCATCCCTACTGCTGCTGCAGTGAGGGGGGAGCACCAGGAGGACCCTGGCTCAGGTCTGTGCCAATGGGACAGGGAGGCAGGAACTGAAGACTGAAACCCACCCCCGCAGTTCATTTGAGGCTACTGCTGGGGCTGGCCATACCTCCCAGCACAGCTTTCCTGTAGCACCTCCTGGCTTCTGGCCTGAACCACTGTAGGCATATGTCTACATTTCCTGAGTGAAAAGGGAATGTCTATTTACTTACAAATTGGTTCAATCTAGGCAGGTTTAACTTGCAAAAATTGAATCATTTCAGACTCTAGCTTTTTGAATGTCTGTCCCTAGCCCCAGAGTAAAATGAATCCTCATGGCCAGTTCTGAGCCTTTACCCAGAGGCACAGCTACTCAGTTTGGTCTCCATATCATCACTGATCAGGTTTCACCTAAAGCATCAGAGTATCCTGACTGTACAGTTAACTCAGGCAACTGACAGAGCCAGCCACCTCAAATGTATGCATTCCCATGGAATAGACCTATCCACCTCTACATCCTCACAGTTTCTGTATGTGCACATGTGCATTTACAGGCCTAGCCCACAGTTATTTGTGCAAAGATGTGCTAAAATCTCTTTCAAGTCAAACATGGTATCTTGTGAGCCTGGTATCTTGTGAGCAACCAAAACCAATTAGCAGAGAATGTTCTTGATCATTTCAAACCATTAAACCATAATGTTTAAGGAAAAGATTTCTAACTCATAGCAGAAGAGAACAACTAAATCAAAATAATTTCACTAATTTCACAGAGAAAGTAACACATAAATCACTAACAAAAACTAAGCAGATATGTTCTGTTGATGAAGGTTTTTCTCGATTATTAGTGTGTCAACTTTTTCATAAATACAATTCTAACATGTCTGGGCACACTTTTAAACAAATGGCCCTTTCAGTAATACTCAAGTCCTAGATCTTTATGTCAAACAGTATTGTTCTTTCAGCATGTGTTTGCCTGTCTCTTAGCTTTCCTTTGACTTATACCCACTCACTCCTCCCATGTAATACATTTCTAAGCTGAAAAATATTTGTTACAATCATAGACAAAAATAATTTTAGACTGATACTAAAATGAATACATTAAGAAAGTTAGCAAATTTATTAAAATAAACTACTCTATCCCAACACCAAGGTAAATCACTGTGACTGGGAAATGACACCCATGGAAACTGTCAAGTCAGTTAGATGATATCATTCAATATCAGTTTTAAAGTCTTTTTTTAACAAAAATTAAGCCAGAGTTAAAAGATACTGTTTTATAGATGACATAACTATCAAGCTAAAGCAGGCACTACTCCGAAAACAGTATCCGTGTGCATGTTTATGTATAGTAACACTGTCTATGAAGTCTATATGAAATTCCTTTAAACCCCTAAGCAGAAATATATAGATATATATCTATATAGATATATATTTCTCTCTCTATATAGATCTACTTAAAGATCTTAAAGGAACTTCATATAGGCTTCAAAGACAGGAGTAATATGCATAAACATGTACACAGATAATGTCTGCTAAGTAATACACACACACACACAAGCAAGTAGTGAGGTTAAGACAGCTGCAAAGGTTTTGGTTTCCCTGGAGATGATAGTTTCATGGAAGGCTGAGTATTACCACAGCAACCAAACTACAAAAACAGACCATGGGCTCCTGCCCCATTACGCTGGTAAAGTAATTTATATTACATGAAAGGATATGGCACAAATGTTGAAAACAGATCAAAGTACATAACACTGTTAAAGCACCATTTTGTTTTGCTGACTTCAAGGCATCAAATCAAGAGTTTTGTTATGAAAGATGAAAGTCAAGTGACAAGGATTTGTAAGGTTAAATTAACTACCCTAGCATGAAGACCTTGAGATAAATTCATAGCACATTTTCCAAAACAACCATTGCAAATTTGTGCTAACAGAACAGGGCAAAATATGCTGTATTATATCACTTTACACTGCCCATGCTAAGACAGCTGTTCCACAATGCAGCAAAAAAGAAGTTAACTCCAAGAGAGCATATCACATCACATGTTCAAGTCACAAACACTGAACACAATGCACTAAAGGAAGACCTATATAAGCTTCATTCAGTACTCAATATGAAGTTAATCCTCTGTCTTCTACAAATTGGAACTAAATTGCATTTAGAGTAGACATCTAAAAGCTTAACATTTTTTTCACTTTGGTCTATATTTGAATCTTCTTTAGCGAACATTAATTATTATCCATAACATACAAATTATTTATTATTTTGAAAATTGTGAACAGAATTAGCATGAAAAGGGGATTTTGAGGTCTACTATCCAATTTAAGAGATTTAAAAATGTTCTGTCAATTAAGTTTTAAAAAAAAATCCAGTTCACTGGCTATAATTGAGTTCTACCAAGGAAAAATTTCACATATTGCATACATCAAGAGTTTTCAACCTTCTTGGGTCAGTGTACCCCCTGGTGGCTGAACACAGAGCAGTGCACCCCCAACGGCCAGATGCTGGGAGGGTGGAGAGAGGGATGGCACACAGCTGAATGCAGAGCAGTGCCTGCGCGGGATGGTGTATGGTGGCGTTCCATCCCCACCCACCCGCACATACCCTCTAGGCCCTTCTCAAGTACCCCCGGAGGTACATGTACTGACAACCCCTGGTATACAACATTATTTAAAAACCTGTAGAAGATAGATGGAGTCATTTATCAGGAATTACTTAGTTAACAATTGTTTGGGATTTAGTCTCCAAGAGAGAATTTATTTTTAGAGGAAAACAAAAGACCAAAAACACCAAAACAAAACAAAAATTAAATGACACAAACAAGACCCACCCCTCTCTTCAGACTAGGGTAGTCAAAATGGAATCCATATATTGTATCCAGGTTTTTGTCTTTTCAACCATTGGTTTCTTCAAGTTTATGATTTTTTTCTAAGAAATGCCATGTGCCTGTATCCTAAGTCCCCACAGATAATTCCAGTGACAGTGTTTGCATCTGAACTCAAAAAATTGCATGAGCCATGACCCATCGGCATATGAGTATATGACATAGGTCTTTTTCACCATTTAAGGTTTTCAAGTGCAGGTTCTTCATTCTGCTGGCACAAACTGAAAATGTGGCTACATGTGTGAGATAGGAGCGAGTCTGACCATTCAAATCTGAACAGAAATCTCTCATTGAAAAATATATCTCCATCCTAAAAAAGTGTTCTACCTAAACAATTCACAAATTTTGAAGAGGTTTTTTATTTAGTTTGAGAAGGAAGCTATTAGACTAACAAAAACAATGATCAGAAATACCATAATGGAGCTAATGCAATATTTGATAAGATCTTCCCATTTTCTCAGATAGAGAATTACTTTGACAGAAAGCACTTTAGGTTAGTAATCTTGTTCTCTTAGTTTTTGGTAGTGGCCTTTAGTTACCACCGCCGGAAATAGAGGTGTGTTGCCCTTTCAGGGGATGTAGCAAGCTTTCTGTTCAAAGGTTGGTCAATGCAGGCAAAGCATGGTTTCATCTCCTCAACCATCTAGAAGATTTGTCTAAAGGAGTGTAAGTAGAAAGCAGACCCTCATTCAAGTTAGTGCAGTTATTAATTAACTGCCTGATCCCTGTGCAGAAGGGTACAAGAGTAGTGAGGAAAGAATATAATTCATGTTTACAGTCACTTCACTGGGGCAATTTTGCCCCTGCACCACACATTACAGATTCTGAGTGTTTTTACTGTATGGTAGAACTGGTGGCACTTACTAACTGCAACCATGTGTGCATGTTGTGGTGGGGGAACTTAAGTTCACTTCCAAGACTACATATAATACTCATAAAATCAATTCTAATAATCATTATAGACATAATCAATTACTAATTTTGTTAGCTAGATATCTGACTGCAGATTGTTGGTTTTGGCATGTTTGAGCCCAGTAAGCCAAGTCCTTGATGTTATTTCTTCAGAAAGAGAGTTAGATTAACTGAACGGCAGGTTTTAGCTCTTTTGTAAAAACCATTGGAAAGATTCACTCCTGGCATAACACCAGTAAAGGGGATGGTATCCAGCCAGAAATGAATTTGATCCCACATGTTTTTACCTAATACAACCTAATGCTGATGCACAACTAGCTGAGCCTTATGAGCTACCACCCAGACTGGAAAACCGGGCTTCTTCAAGAAGATGAGAGATGATCACTTTCTCCTTTTATTAGGGGTTGTCTTAAATTCAAAGTCCACTTGGATTTCAGTAAATGTATTAGTTATAGAGATAAAACATAAAAGTATAGACCAGGCATTAGCTTGTGGGGGCTACTCAGCTTCCCTATGCTGATCAACAAAGGGAATCTATAACATTCCCTATGTCTATCTTACCTTGGCACATGGAATTGAAGTTTCAATTGGTTCCCAATACCCAAAGACTTGAGTCAGGCTCATGCTGTTGCATGCAGGACACACAACTAAGTTTATTAGGGAATATACACTGGGCATCTGAACTAGCAACAGGTGCAGACACAGGATTACTAGGAAACATTTAATAGTGTTACTCACAAGAACCTGACCTTCCTTGAAGTCTTTTTTTATCTTAAAAAAAAAATCTAGAAAAAAATCCCTAATTTTCACCAAATCCAGAAGGAGAGGTATTTTATAAAATATTTAATATTCTTTCAACTCAGCTTCAGCAAATATAATCAACTCTGGCACCTAATCATTTCTCCTTCTTTGATTTATCTATTATATTCAGAACAGGAAACATACTTTAACAAAATGAAATTACTAACTGTGCACAGGTGCTATAAGCAGCCTATGCTCTTCTTGGCCTTCAAATAAAAAAGTGAACTGATGGTTCACTGCAAAGCTTTGTTTTAATTTTATTTGTATGTATTCATCACATAGTTTCTCCTAAAAAGTCAGAGCTTGAACTTGATACTACCAGCCATGGTATAGGCAGTATGTGTGTAAGCTTCCCTACATAGCTCTGACAATGCAATTTACTATCCCAAATTCCAGGCACCTACTGAGCAGAGGTTGCCAACCACACAGAGTCCTGTCAGGTTATACTGTAGGGTTTCTGTGATATGGACAAGTGTCCAAGACAGAACAAAGTAACCTTCAAAAGAGGAGATGTCATCACAGGGGATGCCCACAAAAAGCTTACAGCACTGGGCTCGTTTATTTTACTGTCTTTAACAATTTAGGTGAAAACATTTTAAGTAAGTAGTGTATTTTTTTTCCTGAGTGCTGTTCTGTTCTGTTCTATTCTATTCTATAATTAAAGGTAGTCTATATTTAAAAGTTTGTCATTAATGAACTACACTGGTACCAGAATTATGTTATTCATATGGATTCTTTCTATTGCTCATTATATTTATGTATTACTATGGTACCTAGAGGCCTTAAGCAAATTACAGCCCCAGGCTGGGTGTCAGGGAAGCACATAGTGAAAAATAGTTCCCACTTACACAAAAAACTCTGCAATCTAATGAAGAAAGGCAGAGAAAAGATGGAAGTTCTGTTATTCCTATATTACAGAAGGATATTTAATATCTGGCCAGACCCAATTATTTGCCCGTGGTCTTGTGGAAAGTGTGTGGAAAAGCCAGGATTTGATCACAAAGTTCCTGAATCCCAGACTAAGGCCTTGACCACAAAAACATCTTAACTTTTTAAATTAGTGATATATTTCAACATCTCACTGACATCCATGACATGCACAGTTTCTTTAGGGCTGAAGCTGTATATGGTCCAAGCACTCAGGGACCAACCCCTTTAAGACCTAAGTAGAGAGAAGACCTGATCAAGGAAAGGGGAGCCATCAACTCCCATTGAAAGGAACATTTTGAAGCCCTTCTCAGTTGAGACCCTGCTGTTCATGAGTATTCTCAATTCCATCCCACCACACCCTGTCAGAAACGATTTCAGAACCCCTCCAAACCTTGACAAGGTGAGAAAGCCACCAAACAGATGAAGAATGACAAGGCATCTGGAGCAGATGGAATTCCTGCCAAATTTTCAAGCAGGGAGGAGAAGCTTACGTTACAGCTCCATACCCTCATCTTAAGGATCTGGAATGAGGAGGAAATCCCAGATGACCTAAGGGATACCATGATCATGACAATCTTCAAGAAAGAAGACAGGTCTTACTATGAAAATTAGAGAGATCACCTTGCTGTCCACCACAGGAAAGATCATTGTGAGAACCCTCCTGAACCATCTCTTTTCATTTGCTGAAGAGCTCCTCTCAGAATCTCAGTGCAGGTTTAGAGCATCAAGAGGTACAACTGACATGATTTTCACAGCTCACTAGCCGCAGGAAAAATTCTGGGAACAACTTAAAACTTCTGTACATGGCCTTCTTCAACTTCACAAAAGCCTTGACTCTGTCAACCAAGAAGCACTGTGGAGGATCCTTCTGAGATATGGATACCCACTGAAATGAATCACCATTCTTTGCCTGCTCCATGATAGTATGAGACTGGTGGTGCTCATTAACAGATCAATCACAGGTCCCTTTGAGGTTGAGACTGGAATTAAGCAAGGCTACAACAATCACTCCAGCACTTCTCAATATTCCTTACTGTGATGCTACAGCTCACCAATCAACAAGTCTCCAGTCAAAGTGGTGATAAACTACCAAATGGATGGTAAACTGTTTAATCTTACCCGACTCCAAGCCAAAACCAAGACTAGTCAGATCGCAGTCATCAAGCTCCAGTACACTGATGATGCTGTAGTGTATGCTCATTCAAAAACAGATCTTCAGGCAATCGTCAACATCTTTACCGAAGCATACAGGAAAATGGGACTCACAGTTAATATTCAGAAGACTGAGGTTCTCTATCAACAAGTTCTTAATGAGCAGTCCCCAGCTCTGGTAATTCAGGGCTACAGTGAGATTCTGGAGAACACTAAATATTCCCCATACCTCAGAAGCCATGTCTCGCAGAAGGCTGACATTGACAAAGAAATCCAACGTTGCTTCTAGTGAGCACGTGCAGCCTTCAGATGGCTGAAGAAGTGGGTGTTTGAAGATCGCAACATCAGATTAAAAACCAAGCTCATTGTTTATCAAGCAGCTGTGATCCCTACCTTACAGTACAGAGCTAAGACACAGGCAAAATATAGGAGACACCAAGTCACTGGAGAAGTACCATCAGTGCAGCCTGCAGAAGATCCTTTGAATCCAGTGGGAAGACAAATGCACCAATCTTAGCAGCCCCTCGCAAACAAACGCCAGGAGCACTGAGGCGATAATCATCTGAAAAATTCATTGGGCCAGACGCATCATACAGATGTTCGACTACACAGACTCCCAAAGCAAGTTTCATTCTCCCAACTTAGACAAACCATATGCTCAAGAGCAGGGCAGAGAAAATGCTTCAAGGACATCTGCAAGACCAACTTGAAAAAATGCAATATCAACAACAACTTGTGGAAGACTATCTCCCAGGACAATCCCAAATGGAGAAAGAGTCTGCTGCATAGATCTGAGTACTCTGAAAACTCATGATGGCAACAGGAAAGAGAAAACTGGGAGTGGCAGAAGCAGTGTGTCATGGACTGAACCAAGAATCTAGAGCCACCCACCCAGCCTGGAAATGAATTGCAATAGAATCTGTCAATCCCAGATTGACCTTGTCAGCCATCTTCAGACTCACAGATAAGGCAATAATCATAGAAGACAATCATCTCAATTACAAGGAATTCCTGATGATGATGATGATATATATTTAAAGGGGAATAAGCTTTATCTTTGCTGCTTTTAACAAAAAGATAAATGGAAAAACACACAAAAATTCATAATGGAACACTGTTATAAAGATTTTATTGACACATTTTTGAGAGCCTTTGGATATAATGTAATCATGACTACCTCACTCAAGGAGTGCAATCAGATCATACATGACTTCAAATGGGTGAGGTAGCTCATGTTATAGATATGATTCACAAAGATGCAGTCAAGTGAAGGAAATATAAAAGTTTGGTGTTCTCATTTATGTTGGACACATGAAACTGAATCCTTATTTTCTGAGCCAGGATAAAGAACAACTATGAGTGTACCATATGAGTCAGAAAAAAATTGAAAACTTATGTGAGAACTTCTAGAGTACTACCAGCTTTAGGGGGGGGGAAAAACAACACTGTGAGATTTTGTTTACTTAATTGTTGACATATACTCCTGCTGTATGAAAAATAAGGTTTTTGTATCTGTCTACATATTTTCATACAGAGTTCAAAAACTAGGAAACAGTTTCATCAGAGGATTACATATGGCCTCTCAGTAAAAAATTGTTACTTATCAAGTAACGAGAAAGATGTTCAGCTAAACAAACTGGCCATTTATAGACATTACATTTTTCTAGGTTTAATCAGGACTACAGATGTAACTATATAAACATGGATATCTGTGGTCTGAATTAAAATTAGCTCCAGTCTGAATCAACTAATCCTCACTGAATGAGGATTAAAGTTAATGCAGACTAGGGCAGTCTGAATTAGACAGTGTATACTGTATTAATTAATATGTATACATAGTATTGCTTTTAGGAGAAACAGTCCTTAGGAACTCAGATAAGCATTGCAAATACAGGCAGTCCTCAGGCTTACAATGCAATTGGTGTCTGAAAACTGCATTTTAAGTCAAAACGTTACATCTCAGAACCCATTTTCCCATAGGAACAATGTTATAAATGGGGGATTGGTTCCTTTACCATGCTCAACAGAGCAGCCTCCAGCTGGTAAGTCTGTTGTTGCGGGGGGGCAGAGAGAGACAGATCAACACTCCCACAGCGAGGGAAGGATTGGGGCTAAGGCAAGGGCTGCCCAGCCAGGGCAGGAGAGTGTGGGATAGGAGTGCGTGTCTTCCACTGCTGCAGGCCACCGGTCCAGGAGCTTTTCATTTGGCAGCTCATCCAGCAACTCTCACCTCTGCTCCTGCTGCTAGTCCAGGAGGGCATGGGGTGGGGCATGTGCCCTCAGATCTGTGTGGAGTGGGCGGGGTCAGGGCTGTGTTGGGCTGCACTCCAGGCAAGTGGCAGAAGGTGTTGGGAGTGGAAGCTATGCTCTCCTGCTACTCACCCAGCTAGGACAGGGCAAAGCTGCTGCGTTACTCACGGACAAGCAGTGAGCAGTGGCCAGAGCTGCCCTGACCTCCCTGCACCTCCCAGACAAGCTGCGGCTTCGCCCCGCCCTGCCTCAGGTCAGCGAGTGGCAGCAGCAGCAGGGCACAGGGGAGCAGGGGAGTGTGCCCCCTAGATCAGGGTGGGGCAGGCAGCAGAACATGGGCTATGAGGGGGTTGCAGCCATCCTAAAATTTGCCATAGCCCCTGCCACCCACCTGGAGTGCAGCCTGGTGCAGCCCTGGCCTTGCCTGCCCCATGCAGATCCAGGGGCACGTGCCCCCCCCCGCCATGCCCTGCTGTCACTTGCCCCGCCAGGGAGGGGTAGGTCTGGGCAGTGTGGGGAGGCTAGGGTGGCTCTCTGGCCACTCTGCTTTACTTTTCCCGAGTCAGCGCAGTATCTCTGCCCCATCCTGGGGCTGGGTGAGTGGCAAGGAGGGCATAGCCCCCACTCCCAATGCCTTCTGCTGCCTACCCAGAGCGCAGCCTGGCACAGCCATGAACCCGCCTGTCCCGCACAGATCCAGAGGCACATGCTCTCTCCCATGCCCTCCTGGACTGGCAGCATGCAGTGGCAGGAGTCACCTCGCCCCCTCACTATGCTTCCCCCACCCACTAGGCAGCTCTTGTCCCAGCCCCAATCCCTCCCTCACTGCAGGAGCATTGATCTGCTCCCCCACAACAACAGACTTACCAGCTGGAGGCAGCTGTGTCCAGCGTCATAAAGGCGGAACCCCATCAGAACCTCGAAACAGTATTGTAATTTACAAAGTTCATAAGTGCCATTTGTCATAATTCGAACAGTCGTAAATTGAGGACTGCCTGTATCAATCCCCGCAAGGGAAGCTCAATTGGATTTTTGAAAAAGGATTGAGGCTATCAGGCACAAAGTAATACCTTTATAAAGCCAAATGTGCCAACAACACCTCACCCTGTTAAGTATCAAGTCAATTACAGCCTCTGGAACAGCATTTTAGGTAACTGCAACAATACAGCAGTGCTTACACGGGTTTATTATCACCTCCTAATTACTTCCAACCTCTCTTAAGGGGCTGTCAAGTGTATAGACTGTGTACAGCCTGTGCCCCATCCCATGATGGTCAAAGATCATCTATTAACCCTTAATTTGAATTGAAATTTGATCCGAACCATGTGATGCAAATCAATTAACATGTTTTAGAAAATGCTGAACCTGTCTACAAATGGCCATTTAGAAAAAAAAATTAAGTATACAGTATTTAACTTTAAAAAATATCAGAATCAGGAGTTTTCTTCCATGAACAAATAAGAGTAGAATTTTACAAAAAAAAATAAAAAAGCCAGAAATGGGAATTACTTCAGAGCCAATAGGACATGAATCACACACAACTAAACTCTAAGGTCAGGCACAGACTTTACATTTTTACCGGTATAAGTGATCAGAAACTGGTCTAATACCCATAACAGAACAAAAGTTCAGCACACACAGACTGGTTTAAAAATGGCAGAACAGTCTAAAATGCACCTCCACCCAGGTTAATGTGTGTTCTGCTCACTACTGATTTAAACTACACCAGTTACAGAAAATCATGCAACTTGGATTGATTCCATCTTAGGTTTTTGAAATGTCTGTATCTAGCCTAAAGAACCACATTTCTCAATTTAGTGGGATTATTCATGTAGGAAACACTACATAAGTGCTCAAGGGATGAGGGCCTGCAAAGCAGCTACAAAATATTTCTAGGGAAAATAGAACACTGATAGGTTTTATATATACACATTTTCAAGTTAAACAGTTAAACAAGTTCTTGCAGGAAATCTGTTGGTAGAATTTTAGAGGCCTCCTTAATAATTTAACACAATAAGGCTATAATTTAGCAATATTTTTATGAGAACAATAAGGCCACTTGTTAAAAAGATCTCATTATTTGCTCTGGTTCTCAGTTAGAACATATTTTAACATAATTATGTGAGTGCAGTAAAAGAGATGTGGAAGAGACATACATAATGCAAGAGAAATTGACCAGTATGGCAATTCAAGTTGCAAGGCTATAGAGTCAAGCACAAAGGTAGAGCTGCATGTTATAGTGTTTTCCCACTCTAGAGTTCTGGACCATCATCAGAATCAATCCTAGCAATGTTAACCGCTATTACTCTCATGCTTATTACGTGAATGGTAGATAAAACACTGGATAAGATAAAAACAGTTCTGTATTTTAAAGTGTCCAAGCAACTGTTAAAGAGATACTGTCATAAACTACTTTTAATTTGCTTATGAAAGCTGCCTAGATTTCAGATATTACACTCAGCCTAAAGACTCACATTATTTTTTATGTTACCACTAAATTTACTTTTCTTTTTTCTTTATTTTTTTTTTTAAAGAAAGTTTTTCTTCTCTCCAGGTGCTATATGAAAGTCTCAGACAAAAGGAAAATTGACTAATTGATTATGGAAGGGAAATAATAAAACTGAATTGAAGAAAAAGGAACAATCAAAGTTCTGGTCTACACTACAAGTTTTGCTGTGTAGCTATGTTGGCTATGGGTGTGGAAAGATCACACCTCCTTACTGATGCAGTTATGCCAACAATATTTGTAAGTGTGAATGCTGCTATGTGGGAAATTATTTCAGCTGGAGAGCCACTTAAGGAGTTTTGGTAAGCTGTTGAGGGCTATATGGATACACCTCTTGTCAAACCATTAAGCCCTGTTCCTTGAGTGGTACCCTGTCCCCTGACCGCCATCTTAGAATTGGACGTTCCACCACTAAACCCTGACCTTTCCCACCAGAAGTCTCTCCCCTTGCCCCAGAAGTACTTCTGAGGAGGGTGGAAGGGTGTTGGTTGTGGTCTTGGAACTGGAAATCCCTCCTTGTCACATGCTCCATGACATAAGGCCCACACATCCAACACCAAACCCTGCCCCTCTTATCACCATGTAGGTCCCAGAATCCCCTGACCCTATCACATGGTCCCTGACATTAGAAGGTTCCCCCTTGAGCGGGAAACACTTCCCCTACAGAGGGCCTGCCCTCTTGATGTATGGCCTTCCCCTGGGGTCCCAGAAGTTCTGGTTCCTAAGTGGAGATGTGAAGGCCTGGAAAAAAAAAAATGAGAAAAATTTGAGGGGGAAAATTTTGGGGGAAAAAATTTGTCATTTTTTTTCCCCAATGACTTTTTTGGGAAAATTGAACATTTTGGAAAACTTTAAAAAAAAACCTCTTATGAATTTTTTTTTAGAATGATGAATAACATGTTTAAGACAAGGTGTTCATATATTGCTACCCTTTACTACCCCAAAATGCTTTCCAATAACTATGTAATCGGAAGACTTTTATGCAAAACTATTTACAGTATCAGATCATTATAATTCCTGTACACAAAGGACAAGCAGTACAGTACCAACTTTCAAATGCAAAATCACAATGCATTTCTGCCCCTAGGAGACACTGCCATTTTCACAACAGAAGAAAGAAGGATTCAATGCCTTCTTTGTTTGTGGACTTCCTCTATTGTTGACTTTTGATCTAGAGATTGGTGGATCTGCTCCTGTCCTCCTGACTAGGCCTCAAAGGACTGGAAGTAGACACTGGCGGCAGCATCCATTTGTTCCTACAGAGATTCAAAACAAGAAGCTCATGAATGCCGTGTGCCCCTGGAGGCTGGGGGGGAGGAAGGAAGGAGGAGCACGGCAACTACCCACAGACAATGGCAATGGTGTTGACAGCAGGGGCATGGTGGCGGTGAGCGGGAAGATCGCACAGGCAGCTGCGGTGGTGTTGGCAGTAGTAGGAGAAGGGAAAGTGGTGAATGCCGACCAGCCGTCAGCGACCACCCACATACACCGCTGACAGCATCAGTGGTGACCAGTGGTTATTGGGGACCACCTGCAGATGCTGCTGGCAGTGTCAGCGGTTGGGGGGGACGGGACCAACCATAGGCGCCACCAGCAGTGTTGGAGTAGCTTTTCATAGGGGGTGCACATGCACCTGCAAGCACCCTCTACACATCACCAATGAAGAAGCTTATTGTCCTGGTTTCCCAAAAGTCTCAGAAGAGGAGAGGGAGAAAGTCTAAACATTTTGGAATTGGAAGGAACCTGCCTCCTCCTGGCCCTGTAACCTTGACATCCAAAGAAGTACAGAAGCAGCACACAGGAGCTGAAAGAAAGTATACTTCTTTATTGAAAGGTAAGAAAGAGTTTAAATCTTTCTGAATTAATTGTAATAAGATATATTTTAGCTGCATTAATATGTTTTTATAACCCATGTAATTCATAATTGAATTCCTACTAATCTGATGCTGTGTGACCAATCACCCAACCTTAGCAGTGAGGGGCGGTCTGCAGGGCAGGGAAGCTGTTCACAGTTAACGCTGAGGAGGCCTCTCTATCCATCATTAAATTTGTACGTGATGTAGCTTAGTGTTTACATATGCAAGTAAGTCACTAAATTACATTTTTTTTCCCCCTCAGCAAAATGATGCAACCAACTTTTAGCATATGGAAGCATTTCCACACTGCAAGTTATCCCGAGGAAAAAATTGTGATTTGGAAATACTGTCAAATGAAATATACATTTGCAAATGCTACTAGGATGACCAAACATCTTGTATGTAAGACGTGCTCTGCAGACATTAAAAAATCCTTCATGAGTGTAAGTGAAGAGAAGGTAGATCATGATGATGGAAGTGCAGGTAGCCCTTTGCATCATTCTCAATCCAGAAATCCTCCTATTGCTGCTGCTGCTTCTGCTTCTTCTATAACATTAGCATCACAAAAGGTTGCCCAATCAACATCCTCAAGTAAACAAATATTGCAACCAACTGTATACAAAAGACTCTCAATAGCTTCATTTGTAGACAAGGTGATACCTGAAGATCAGGAAAAAACTGACTAAGCTCTTGCAAGATCAATATGTTCTTCTGGGATGCCATTGTCAATAACTGAAAATGCGTACTGGCAGGAAGCTTTTAAATAACTAAGACCATCATACTGTTTGCCCAGCAGACATTCTTTGAGCAAGTCTCTTTTAGAATCAGAATATGAATGTGTAATGCAACCTGTGCAAGGAAAAAAATAAATAAATAAAAAAATCAACAATGCATCTGTAAGTACTGCAAGTGTGCAGGGAGAAGGAATCATAAACTTTGTGATAACAGCACCTCGACCAATTTTTTGGGTTTTTTTTGGGGGGGGGGTTGTTTTTTTTATAGAAGCATTGAAGAAGGAGAGAACAGGCAAACTGCAGAGTATATCAGTAGTAAAATATGTGAAGTCCTATAGAATATTGGGAGTGGTAAAGTATTTGCTTTGCTGACTGACAATGCAAGTAACATGAAAGCAGCATGGGAGATCATAATGGATAAATATCCACATATTAGTGCAATAGGATGTGTATCCGATGGGCTAAACTTGCTTCTTAATAACATTGTGAAGTTGGACACTTTTGCTCTTCTATAGATCTTTTGCAAAGATGGGGTGCAGTGGTGATCTCATTTGAAAAGTTTACTTAAAAACAAAGAAGCTCTTCAAGAAACAGTAATAATTGAGGATCTTAAAGTAGCCAGAAGTGTAAGGAACACTGTACTTAATGAGGATGTCTTCTAGGTTCAGCTGCAGAACTCCCTGAAGATTCTAAAGGCAATTTCTTCAGCATTCACTGCATCTGAATCAGACAGTGCACTTTTGTCAGACATTCCTTACCATATGGCCCAGATAAAATCAGCTTACAAGTACAGAAGAAAAAAAAAAAGTGAAGGACTTTATTAACAGGCAGGAAGAATTTTGTTGTCAGTTACTTCATGCTGCTGCAAATCACTTAGATCCAAGATTCAAAGCCAGAAATGTTAGTGATGATAGCACTGCTACTGCGTTTGACTGGGTTACAAAACAAGCAACACACTTAAGACTTGATGTTGGAAAGGTACTTTCAAATGTTGCAGAATACATAATGTCTTCAGGTATTTGGTCCAGCAATGCAGTTCTGGGACTCTGCCAAGCATACCCTTCCTGCAACATGGTGGCAAGGCCTTTGCACAACATAGCCTATGACTTTTCTTGCTTCTGGCCTGCTTCAGATTTCTCCATCTCCTGCAGCATGTGAAAGAAACTGGTCTATGTTTGGAAATACTCACACCAAATCAAGAAATAAACTAACATTTGAAAGAGTAGAGAAGCTTGTCTCAATCCAAACAAAACTTCAGTTTTCAGGAGTCCATGAAGATGATAAAAATGAAGGATCAAAGGAAGCAGCAAAAGAAGCAGAAACTGCTGATAGTGATAGTTCAGAAAATGAGACTGATTAGACAAAGTTTCATGTAGCAAAATTTGTTTTCAATGAGTTTTGGTTTTTTCTCTCCCTTCTTTCTCAGCTTTTTCTAAAAATGTGTGCTTTCTGTATCTGCTTAACACTGTGGAGAAGGCTTAATCTAGAGTACCTAATAACTTTCTTTGTTTTACTATAATGTTGATGGTTTCTTCTATTTTCAACTTTAATTTTTGCCTACTTCTCATAAACTGGCAAAAATTAAGAGATGCTAGGTTCCTTAGAGTTCAGCAGCTTGCAGCTCCATATGTAACAAAAATTTAAAACATTTTAAAGTAAATTCAATTAGTAAATTTGTTATTATTGTCTGAATAAATTATATTTTTAAATTTAATAAATATACCACACATGATAATTTTATGAGCGAACCAAGTTATAGATAATATATTTTTTGTTCTTAAAGTAGCAAAGTCAATTTAGATCTGTAAAAGGGTGCTAAGAAAATACATATTGCATATATTTCAACTTTTCCCAAAATTTCCATTTTGTACCAAAAAAAACCATTTTTGTTACCATGGCTTCAAAATTTCTGGAAATTTTACATCTCTACCCCTAGGCCACAAGACACAGGCATGAACCCTTTAATAACCTGCCCCATCAACCTCAAACAGTCAGTGGTGGTTTCAGGAGCATCAGACCTGACTGAGAACAGTGCCGAATCAATCTAGTCAAGGACCACACACAAACTCTTTTTTAAAAAATGGCATTTTAACAAATTATAGATTAAAATAAAAATCATATACTAGAAAACAAATATATATTAAAAATACTTTAATTTTACTTCCAAATATATTTTTTGTCCCGAATTATGTTTGAGTAGCGTATACAGAGGGAATTACATAATAGCTCATAATAAAGGTCACCCATGGCTATGGAGCCTGGGTGGGGGAAAGCAGAGCTTCCTAGCCCATCAATGCTTGCTTCCCTGTCCAGCTGTGGCCTGAACAATTACACCCTGGGGTGGCTGAAGCAGGACCCTCTCCCCCCCACCCCTCCCCCTCCACTACAAGCTGCCCACGGCTCTGTCTAGCTCCCCGACCGGCCCCTCTTACATTTACCTGCAGGGAGCTGCTGCCTGGCTATGTCCCATGCAGCCACACAGATGGATAGGGCCAGGCCAGGTCAGGCCAGGAGCCCTGCACCATGCCTCTGAGGGCAAGTGGCAGCACTGGGAGGGGTGGCTACAGGGGGGCTAAGATGAATTTTGGGGTGGCCATAGCCACCAAGGTCCCCCAGTGACGCCACCTGCCTGCAGAGGCTCAATGCAGTGCTCCTGGCCCACCTACCCCCCCCTCAACCCGCCAGGCCCGAGCCCTGACCACCCCCCAGCTCCACTGGTGGAGCGGCCCCACTCCCAGTTCAGAGGGAAGAAAACGTGAAAGTCACAGTTTTAAACTTGGCGCCATCTTTGCCTCCCTGTTGGGAGACAAAACCAGCACCAAATTTAAAACCACGGCCTTCACTTCCCTGTTGACAAGGATCCTGGGGGCTCCAAATTGGTAGTGGCCCATCCGTTAATCCAATTATGCATGCCATCTGCACATAATGGCACATAGCTAGGCCCAGCCAGGCCTGGATCACCCATGGCTCCCAGCCCAAGGTGTGGGCACCAGACCAGGTCTCTATACCAGCCACACGTGGCAGCACAAAATGGGCCCCAGCCCTGTCTGTGCCAGCCGCATTTTGACTCTCACCAAGGGCAAAAGTCTTGCTGGGCAGAAATTTATTCTCTCCAGCACCCCCAGCCTTGGGGCTGGGCAGTCGAGGCCGGCTGGGAAGTAGGAGTTGGCTGCCTAGTAACCAGAGCTGCACTAGTACCTCTGTGCCAGCTTTCAGCAGGGCAGGGGCAGGCTGGACAATTCTCCTCCAGGGGGGCACCCACAGACCAGACAGAATCACTTGATGGGCTAAATCTCACCTGTGGGCTGTATTTTGCCCACCCGAGCCATGCCAGCAAAAGAAGGCTTTTGTTGACTTGTTTACTTTCTTTCCTTTGGGGAGGGGGCAGCAGAAAAAATCTTCCCCTGTTGCTACGTGCATCTCCACTAGGGGGCAATGTCAATATAGCTATAGCACTGGCAGCTCCATAATACAGGCAAGCTACAGTACTCCACACTATGCTAAATAGAAATTCATGAGAAAGGCTGATTTTCAGGGAACTTGCTCCAAAAATCAAAAAAAAAATTTCTGCTTGAAATAGGGTGTGTGTAGGGCCACTGGTGTAAGAGAGAGAAAAAAGCTTTTTTACAGTAGAGCACTTTAAGAAAAAAAAACAATCCCTTAAAATGTGAAAACCTAAATAGAATCAGTTCCAGAGGCCCAGTTCTTACCAGATCTGGATCTGTGCATGCACTGAGGAAGAAACTAAGTGTCAGTAAAACAGGGTCCAGTTTCAAGCTCAAACAGGTTATTTAAAATGAATCACCAAACACCCCCTCCCCTCAACTCCAGAAAAAAAGACTTGAGCAATTACAAAAGTCACTCTGACATTTTTCTTTAGTCCTTTAGCCCTTTGTGGAATCTCTTGGCAATATTTCACAGCCACTTTCATCTGTCTTTGTGAAACTATGTATAGTTTCTATTTTCTGTTTACAGCAAACCATTCCATTTCTAAGAATGTAAAAATAGTAGAGGTTTTTACACAGAACTGTCTACCTCATGAGGATTCGTTTCTGTTTCTTTAAGAGTATACACTCATCAACTGATGCTTCTGCCGGACAACATGCTCTAAATAAAACAGCCTGTTCTGGCCGACACAAAGCTTCCTCTGGAAGTTTGGGTGGGTAAAACTTGAAAAGTCTCCCAAATTCAATGACCAGCAACTTATGAGCTGATTGAAAACAACCTACAAAAACTTCAATCCAGAGCAAACAAGATGAAAAAGCCACATTAAAGGAGGCTGGATTTCTCTGCAGGCATGAATATGCTCCTAGGGCCAAAGGAGGGATCGACTATGAGAGCTTCTTTGGCCATAGAAAGCCACTGGCTATTAATCAAAGCAGTTAAACTAATTTGACCTAGCACTTTATTAGCTACGTGGAAGTTCCTGCTTTCCCCAGAGTCATTAGTTATACAGGTATGTCACTGTATTTGAAAGAGAAAGTCAGTGAGGCTTAATACTGGGAACAGGAGAGCAAACAGGTTCTATGCTGCAGCCCTTCTTTATGCAACACAACTCTCATAAGTCAAACAAATTACTCCTGCTAAGTAAGGACTGGAAGTTCAGACTTAAAGGGGATAGTCCTAATTATTTTGAAGATTCTGACAAAGGATTCATTTACAAATGCCTAAATATTCAGATAGGTCAGAGAGCTGGACAGTAGGCTCCAAGACTGTGCTCTGGGTTCTTTCAAATCTTTAGAGCAATGACTGGTCAGAGTGAGAAGAGAGTTTCATAGGGTTCCTGCAAAAAAAGCTGGCCTTATGTGTCTGAGTGGATGTTCCTTCCAAAGCAGAGTGAGAAATTAATCAACATCCTAAAGCAAAATTACTGAACTTCTGTTAAGAGTTTGGCAAGTCAGAGATGTAGTATACTTTAATACAGCTATTTCAGGAAGACAGAAACAACATATACACTACTTTTCTACTCAATATCAGATTCAGTGGGATCTGGGAAGAGGGCGGGGATCAGCCTGCCGGCCTGGGGATGCTCTGACCAGGCTCAGTGTGCTGTACAGGAGCTGGCTGAGGCATAAGGATGCTTCAGCCTGGGGCTAGCCAGAGCTAGCACAAGGGTGCTTCAGTGTGGGCCCCAGCCAGCTGAAATGGCATCTACATGTGCACTGCTGTGCACAAAAAAACTCCACAGCAGGGTAGTACTTATATTTACCTGCCTGCCCCCTTACTACCATAATAGTATTTACATTCACTACCTGCTGTGAAGTTTATTAGTTTTGTGTGCCCTAATAGGAGCACACATGTAGATGCTGAGATGTCTACTGCACAATTAATTAGTCAACTGCACAATAAACATCTTGTGTAGATGCACCCACTACCCTCTGCTGGACTCTCTCCAATTTGCCCACGTCCTTTCTGTAGTGGGAGGGGCCCAAAACTGGACACAGTACTCTAGATGTGGCCTCATCTGGGCTGAATAGAGGAGAATAAATCACCTCAATCTGCTGGCAATGTTTCTGCTAATGCAGCCCAGTACATTGTTAGCCTTCTGCTCAACAGGGACACGCTATTGTCTCATATTCAGCTTATTGTCAGCTCACTGTAACTATAGTCAGATCACTATAATTCCCAGGTCCTTTTCTGCAGAGCTGCTGCTTAGCCAGTTGGTCCACATCCTGTACCAGTGCATGGGATTGTTCTGTCCTAAGTGCAGGACTTTGCACTTGTCCCTATTGAATCTCATGAGATTCCATTTGGCCTAAACCTCCAATTTGTCTAGGTCTCTGAAATCTAGCCTTACCTTCCAGTGTATCTACTACTCCCCCCAGCTTGGTATCATCAGGAAAATTGTTAAGGGTGCACTCCATCCCATCTCCCAGGTTACTGATGAAGCTACTAAACACGACAGGCCCTAGAACTGATCCCTGGGACACTCCACTTGATACTGACTGCCAGTCAAACAGAGCCATTAACTACTACCCTTTAAGCCGAACAATCAAGCCAATTTTCTATCCACCTTACAGTCCATTCATCCAACCTGTACTTCCTTAGCTTGCTTGCAAGAACGTTGTGGGAGACTATGGAAAGTCTTGCTAAAGTCAAGATAGATCACGTCCACAGCTCTCCCAGCATCCACACAGCCAGTCAACTCACCATAGATGGCAATCAGGTTGGTCAGGCATGACTTGCCGTTTGTGAATCCTTGCTGACCGTTCCTAATTACCTTTTGCTCCTCCAAGTGCTTAGAAATGGATTCCTTGAGGACCTGCTCCATGATTTTTCCTAGGGACTGAGGTGAGGCTGACTAGTCTGTAGCTCCCTGGATCCTCCTCCTCCACTTTCTTAAAGATATTTGCCTTTTTCCAATCATATGGGATCTCTCCTGATTGCCAAATGTTTCAAAGAAATGTCCAGTGGCTCTGCAACTGCATCAATCAACTCCCTTAGCACCCTTGGGCATGTCACACCTGAACCCATGGACTTGTGCATGTCCACCTTTTCTAAATAGTTCCTAACCTGTTTTTTCATCACTGTTGACTGCTCTCCTCCTCCCCAAACTGTGCTGCCAGGTAGCTGTCAAGGAGCTGATCTTCCCTGTGAAGACTGAGGTAAAAAAGACATTAAGTACTTGAGCCTTTGCCACATCATCTCTCACTAGGTTGCCTCCTTTATTCAATAAGGGACACACATTTTCCTTGATCTTCTTCTTGTTGCTGACATACTTGTAGAAACCCTTCTTGTTACCCTTCAAGTCTCTTGATAGCTGCAACTTACTTTTGCTCTGGCTCCAACAAGGCTCCAGCATGTGTTTGCTCTGGCCCCAACCTAGCCCAGTAACAGCTGAAGCCAGAACAAACGTGCTCTGTGTCTCAGGCTGGAGCAGGATCAGAGCCCTGCTGCAACCAAAACAAGGGTAAGCAGTGGGCGTGGGGAAAGGGGAGGCAGACACCAGGGGGTTCAGGCATCAGAGGGCCAGGGGACAACAGCAGGGGGCAACAGGCAGAGGTCAAGCTGCTTGACTGCCCCATCATCTGCCCCCTCACTATCATCATAATAATGTATTATTATTATTCTAATTAACAGTTATTTAATTATTCATGAAACTAGAGCTCATCATCAACACAACCTTAATGACAGAATACTGTAATTTTAAGCATCAGTACAAACATCTCAATAACATTCGTTTATAAGCTACCAGGGAAGCGCTTTTCCTTTGTGAGTCCAGGAAACCTAGACCATGAAAAAGCATGCACGATCATCAGTGACTTTTAGCCACAGTGTTACATGGCATTGCAAGGAAAACGATGAATATGGCAACTTGGTTGAGATGTAGGCTGAGGCATATCACCTAAGCCCAACCCATGACTGAAAGCTACCTGGTTTTTTACTAGCTCCTGAAGGAAACAAAGCTGTAATTCAGACCTCACCTTTTTGACAGCAATATAGAAGTTATGTGCAAAAAAGATGTGTTGAAGACCATTCCCCATACACAGCACAGACCAATCACTATCAATATCACAGTAACCATAACTACAAATATGATACTAGTGCACAGATGCTTCAATTTTAAGTAAGCAGACTGGAGAGGCTTTTCTGAAGACCTTGACAAAAAAGTGACACACAAACTAGTCTCAGATAACTACAACCTCTTCACGAATGCACTGCACAAAACTGAATCCAAGAGGTATATACCTCAAGAATGCAGAACTGAATATATACCAGATTTACTCCCATGCTAGCAGATGAATACAAAACATACCAGTAAATGTTTCAAAGAGATCCTTTCTCAGAAGACACTATTGCAGCAGGTACAGCCCTGACTAACAAGCTCCAAGAAGAAAGGAGATGGAAATGGAAAGAATTAATCAAAGGAAAAAATGGCCCACACCAGCAGGAAAGCACAATTAATCATTTGCAAGCCGAGTAATGACCCATCGAAGGTAGAGCAATGCCACAACATCACAGCTAGCCCGGTGGCTCAAAAGCTTCTACTCTATGGCAAAGCTTCAGACAAACAACATAAAATATGGATTAAATGGCAAACTGATCTAGAGGACAATCAGTTTATTATGCCATACACAATGGATGAACTTGACCCCTGAATAAGTCACTTGAAGAATGACAAAGCAGCTGGATTTGATTTATGCATGGAGCAAATCAAGCACTTACCCACAACCAGAGGTATAATGCCTTTTAAGCAAGTGCTCATCAACTTTTAGAATACCTAAGCAAAGGGGGGACAATTATTTTGGGCAGAGAGCTGCTTAGTGAGTTTTGGCAAGTCATTTAGGGCCACGTGACAAGCAGTCCAAGGCAGATAAATATTCATTTTCTAAATTTTTTAGGGGCCCCGTGGCACACATCTGGCCCCTGAGCCACATTTTGCCCACCCCTGATCTAAGCTATGGTGACAAGCCCGTGTAATAATGGCCATTCTATTCAAGCCAGGGAAGGATGCCTCCGGTTCAGAGAACTTTTAGGGCAGTGTTACTCCTGTCCCATTTTTATCAGCTTTATGAACGCCTTATCTCAATTGCCTTTCACCTCATATTGAACAACATCTAATACCAGAACAAGTCCTTTACTGACCTAAACATCACCCAAGATTCAAAAAAGGGTTAATAACAGGTGCTGTGTTTGTAGACCTATCAGCAGCATACGACACAGTCAACCATTGAAACCTGCTTGCCAAAGTCTATGATATGATGCACGACTACCACCTAGTGCGGCTCATCCAATCTCTTTTGGAAAATAGACATTTTTACCTAGAACTGCACATGAAACAGAGCCGCTGGAGACAACAATAAAATGGCGTTCCACAGGGTAGTATGCTAGCACCGATCCTTTTTAAACAGTGACCAATGACTAACCCATACAGAGTAATATGAGGAGCTTCATATACGTTGCTGATTTATGCATCATGTCACAAGAGAACAACTTTGCTATTGTTGCAAACAAACTAACATATACACTGAGCAACTTATCAGATTCCTACAATAAGAACCAGCTTTACACCAATCCAACCAAGACACAGGTCACAGCTTTTCACCTACACCATAGAGAAGCCAAGTGGAAATTAAACATCACATGGGATGGAACCCCACTGACTAATCATCCAAACCCTGTGTACTTGATTACACTAGACTGAACACTTACCTTCAAAGTACATGTAGAGAAGACAAAAGGGAAAGTCAGTGTTCACAACAACATACTTCAAAAACTGGTCACCTCAAAGTGAGGAGCAAAACCAGCTACATTAGGAAGCACTGTTATTTCTTTGTGTTACTCCACTGCAGAGCATGGATGTCCAGCAAGCAATGATCAGTTCATGCCAAGAAACTAGACCCAGTTCTAAACAACACCTGTCATGAAACAACAGGATATCTAAAATCAACACTGAAAGATGGCTTATATTTACTGGCTTGCATTGGACCACCTGATTTCAGAAGAAAGGTAGCGAGCCAAAAGGAAAGATCAAGGCAGATAGAAGACCCCAGGCATTTGCTCTATGGTCACATAGATATAACTAAATGGCCTAACACGCAAAAGAGTTTTGTGACCAGTGTTGCGCCCTTGGATACAACAGCTGACAGGGCTTGACTGAGGTTATGGAAGGAAAGATTACATGCAATCAGGTTATTTGAAATGGACCTTGAACCCATCGAGGACCTTCCCAGAGGGGCTCAACTAGACTGGTCAAAATGGCAATGCCTGAATCATCTCCACACACAAAATGGAAGAGCAAAAACAAACATGATCAAATGGGGTTACTCTAGTGACACAAGTACATACAAGTGTGGTAAAGTGCAGACTGGAGGCACCTGCTCGTCTTCTGACTCCTTGGTGAGACCTGCATGAAGGAGGATCTCACTGCAGCAATGGAAAAAGCCATCACTTGTGCACAGTGCTGGGAAAACATCTAGTTCAGGGTTGTCCAGCCTGCAACTCCAGAGCCACATGAAGGTGTTTAGAATTTAATATGTGTCTCCTTGAATCTTTGCACAAGGACATGGTGACCAGCTTCTATTTGCATTTGGCTCTGGAGTCACAGGTTGGGCACCCTGATCTAGTTTATGACAAAAACACGAGAAAAAAAATGATTGGGGGTATTCTTAATTCAGAGTCATCTTGGATTTGAGTAAATACAGTATTAAGATTTACTGAGGAAAAATTGCTGAGAAGTAAAAGAGGAGAATGACAATTAGATGCAATAATACAGAGGATGGGAACCAAGGGTGCCTATCCACAAGCACTGGGATTGGGGGTGGGGGTGGGGGGGAGCTGCCCTAATTAAAACGCCACAGTATCTCATGTATTTAGCATCCCACACGTCAAATTGGCTGCAGGGGGGCTTTAAATAAAGCTTGTCAAATGAGCTTTTGTTAAAGTGCCCCCATCACCATTTTGAAATGTGAGACACTGAATACATGAGACGTTGCAGCACACGGGAGAGTTCTAATTAGAACACTCCAGCAGACTCGGCTCTGATGCGTACTAGTCAGGCACCCTGAGACACCAAATACTAATGGACAAACTCATACTGAGATAATGTAACCAATAAAATAAAAAAATAAAATAAAATAAAATAAAAACTGCTGCAATAGAGTAATCCAGATAACTCAAAGTCTTGATTATTCAGCCTGATATTTCTCCTCCCAGCATGTTATGCAAAGTAACCCTGGAGGAGAATGACAGCCCTTATGCAGGTCAAAATGTTTTCATTGCAATCAGAGTGAACCCCCCTACTCTACCTGCCACCTCACCTCATACAAAAGCTCTATTTGAAGCTATAATTGTTCCAGAATAGGATGTCTGGATACAGAAGGAATAACTTTCCTCAATTTAGCCTTGGCAAGCCTGGGTGTATGTACATTCTGTGATACAAGGGAGATTGTTCTAAAAGTAAATAAAAATAAAAAACAATAAAAAAACTAGAGGGGAACCCAGATCAAGGATCACAAGAGAATTTAAGATCTTATTCAGGGACATTAAAGAAATTTAATGAATACAGCCTTGAGGAATGATGAATAGACGAGTATGATACCTGTCTAAACACTTGAGAATCCTGTGATATAGAAAAAAAAAGAACAGCAAAGCAAGAGAAATCACATGAAAATGTAACAGGAACATGTAACATTCAAAACATTCCTAAATCTTTTTAAGACCTAATCCTACAGATACTTGCATACTATGGATAGTACCACTGAAGCCAATGGAAGTGTGTACAATGTACGTACGTGTACATTTCTGGAAGACCGCGGATTAATAAAGATGCTGATTAGGCAAGAAGATAATTTACAAAGTAAAGACATCAGACCACCAACATCAAGGGGTAAATTTGCAAAAGGCTTTCCTCAGCCTCTGGTTATGTTCACACAAAACAACACCCAAGTTTATACATGCCTGTTCTGAGCATTTCTGCAAGCATATTCAATAGTCTAAAAGCTCGGGTCCACCCAGTTCTCAGATTACTTAAGCAAATGTACTTGTAAAGTATACAGAAACTTCCAGTGTGCATATATGTAACCTGAAGGCTCTAAACTTATTCCTAAAGGTGTTTTTGTGCTTGCTGAAGTAAACACATGAGACTGATGAAGAGAAAATCCAGTTTGCACCCAAGAAGAATAGCGGAGATGACCCAGGACTTCTTTCCAGCCTCATTTTCAAAAAATTCTCTAGTGCTAAAAACAGAATTACTTTGTTAAAGAAAGAATAATAAATCAGCTCTCGTCAACATGTATTTCTACAGAGAATAGCACAGTGTGATAAATATTAGTTCAGGATATGTTGTTCAGATCTTGCAGTGGAAATAGTTTATCAGTTGGGTATTCAGACTTAGCAGTATCTTTCCCAAGCTCGCTTTTACTATGTCTAGAAATTAGATTATTTTTTTCTGGATATATTTTGGCTGAAATAATTTCTCCCATTATTTTATGACTGTGATTAAGACCCATTCAACTTGGCTGATGCTCTCCTCTGCGAAGTGACTACAGCTTAGTTTGGTCACTTTTAAGTTCAGATTAACCCCTCAAGGGCATATCTTATTTTAAGGGTCTGTTAAATTCTGCTCTGTATTGTATAGTTATTTTCATGAGATAATACTGTATTTACCTGAATCCAAGATAGCACTGAATTTGAGATGACATCCCAACAGTTAGTTTCTATACATGATAACTTTATAAATTTTTGTTATAATATTCCACATGTAAAATCAAATTATTAGAGAGTAATTTTAAATTCATCCCACTACTAGTGCAGTAGGGAAAGCAGTGGTGGGGGGGCATGTGGTAGGGCAGACAGTGGGGGAGGCAGTAAGAGGATAGGTAGTGGTCAGAGCAGTGGGGAACAAGCAATACAGAGAGGGCAGGCAGCTTCTGCCTGCTTACTGTCCCCTCTCACCCACTTGCAACCCCTTGTGCCTGCCTCTGCCTCTACCTCCACCCCTATCCCAGCCTCAAGCCCCCACCACCATTCTTCGTCTCTCTCCTCCTTGCGGCTTCTGCCCCTTGCCCTGCTTACCAATGCACTGGCAGGCTCCAGCAGCCTGGGGTATAGAGCATGACCCCAGCCTAGCACCAGTGTGGAGCTGGCACAGCTGACTATTGGGCTGGCCTGGGGCTGTGCTCTATGCTCCTTGATACAATGAGGACAGAGCTGGCCAGCTCTGGAGCAAAGATAAGGGGAGTGGAGAAGAGTGTGGGGTGCACAGCAGCTGTGGGAGGGGAGTAGGCAGGGACAGGGAGGTAGATGCCCAAGGCTATGCGTGATGAGAGGCAGGAATCAGGTGGTGCAGAGCAGGAAGCAGCTGTGGCTCTGGCACTGACCCAGAGGTGCAGTTAGAGCTGGAGCCAGCAGCTGCCTGCCCCCCTTCACCACCCTGCACTCAATTCTAAGAAGAGGGCTTCCTCCTGCCATGTTAAATGGGGAGAAACCCTCATCTTGGAATTAAGTAAATACAGTACTTCAAAAACACAAACAGATTCATACAAATGCAACCAAGAGCAGAACTGAGCCCTTAATTGTCCTGTCTTCATTTAAAAATACACACATTAGGCATCTATATCAGGCACAGCATCTTCAAGTTACTGAGGATGAGGATGCATCTGAAAACAATAGTGAATGTATTGCCAGGGGTTTTGATTTCATCTACCCACATGCATTCAGTTTTAAGTATACACATGAGATTAATTTTACATTTCTTTTCCTTTAGCCATTCCAATCATTAGCTGTGTGGCTGCAACAGCAGAAAGAAGTATAATTGATAATTATGCTAAAAGAATCTTCCATTAAGATATGGTTTGGTAAGATGCGTTTTTCATCTTTAAATTATTTGAATTTTATCTATACACTGTGAAACTATACATATTAAGTAATTTTCAACAGCTCTCAAAAAGCAAGTACGATCCCCTTCATACAGGTACTAAAACTTAAGCAGAGAAGCAACCCAAAGCTAAAGAGAAAGGTATCATAAAATGTAAAATTTTTAATGTGAAGAGGTAGGTTCTGGTTCACAGAACAGTTCAGACCCCCTACTCCTATCTACTTAACTCCTTCACCTTCTGATGAATATTGGTCAAACAATCAGCCACAGCTATTAAGTTTATTACATGCAATCCCTATGAAAAAGGCTGGTGAGTTAGGAGGGCATAGGATACATGATACTTCTGAAAAATGTCTGTGAAAGATTGGAGTTCATTATCAAGATTTTTTAAAGAGAACACCTTGATATTTTCAACAAATTGGATGTCACCCACAGTTAAAAACTGGGTAAGGGAAAAATGCAGGAAAGTAAATAAACTCCTTGAAGACAGCAGCCATGATGTAACATGTCAGAACATGACCTTTTTATTTAGCAATTTTAACCTTAATCCACATGATCGGCATCTTAGCATTATGCTAGCTGTAGCATATATCTAAAATGCCATGTTTCCAGTCCAGCTATTATTTTCAGTTTGCAATGCACTAATAAAACTTCTGCTAAGATTAACAGGAATTATGTATGTGTCATGGAAAGAACAGACTCCCCTGAGTGTTTAAGTTTGAGGGAGTTTGTTTTCTACTTACTCTAAGCATGTGTCAAATTAAGTTATATTCATGTATATATGTTGTATATTTATGAGAACCCTGATAACTGAACTAGCATGTTTAATGCATGAGCTGTATGAGGAATTTACTGCAGGAAGTTTACACTCTTCTCAGCAAGTAAGGAATGTGAAACTTAGGAACACCCTTTGTAGGACAAATTTAAAAAAAAACACAACACAAAAAACCAGAAAACAACCCCCTCCCCCCAACACAAGTCTAGTTTGAAGAATTAAGTTTTATATTCCAAATCATCAGAACTTCAACAGATCACCAAATGCAAGGAAGATCTGTTTGAAACGCATCTTAAACACTGCAGCTAATCATCAATATATTTACAAAGAAAAAGACTTTTCTATTTCAGAAACCTAAGGAAGTATTTTATAGTAAACATACAAATCTCAGCCTCTGCTATCAGCATTTGCAGGCATGAGGAAATACCCTAAATGGTGAAGCAATTTAACTTAACACAAAGTGATGGGTGCATTCCACTTTTAAGTCAAAAGGCCAATTAGACTTGATTTTTACAATGATAGACGAGATAACATTTGCTCTGCTTTGTTTTCAGGTTCTTATCCAATAAGTCAAATCTGATTTTTTAATTGTATACGCTCTTCTGGTCTTTGCTGTTGCCAGCAAGCATTTCTCCAGCTTTCTGTTCATTTCAGAGTAGTCATCTCCCAAGGCCCCTGACAGATTTTACACTTGAGATGCAATTAACCTATTAATTATTCCTTAAATAATAATCTGGTCACATGTTCAGGTAATTAATGCTGCACCAAACCTGAAACCAGCTGCACAATTATTCCATGAAGTGTGTGTAATAATTTTGCACTGGTTTGCATCATACTTTAACTTGGTGTGGACCCTGCCACGTGTTCATGCAGCTTGATGTTGGCTGCATGGCTGGATTTAGTCAACACCTCTCCTGGCTCCAGGATGACATTAGAGTCAAATGGCCCCTGTGCAGACTCAGGGTTGAGACTGACAATCAATAGGAGTCTCCAGTGCAGTTCTGGGACTGAGACCCATGGCTGGGGGAAGGAGGGAAGCCCAAGGCCTTCCCACTGCTGAGACTTAAGACCTTGCACCAGACAGTTCTGGCCAAACTGCCTTGTGTGGGGAAGCAGAACCCCAACCCAGGATTTAAAGTCCCTAGCAGAAAAAGTCTCTGCTCCCTCACAGCAGGGAAGCCTCTGCTACCATGTGCCAAGCTGCTCATCTGACAGTCTGCTGACTGTCAGACCCAGTCCCTGGAGATCCCTGGGCCACAAACAGGACTTGGCACTATGTGGCAGGACTAGCAATCAGTTGATTGTCAGCCCCACATACAGGCACCTGGTTTTCAATTTGCCAGAGCAGGGGGAACCAGGCACTCCCTGCACTAGCAAGCTGTAAGAGTACTATTTGGATCTGATCCCAGATTCCAAAACTGCACTTCCTGTCATGCATGTACAACATGGCAAGAGGCACGAGAAGACTATAACTTTAGGAAGGTTTGGAGACAAATTAGGAGGTTGGGAAGGAAGTTATGGGCTATAGATTACAGATGAAAAACAGTGTTTGCCACAGAACATTTGTGTTATGTCATAATGTTCTAAAGAACAAGGTAGGATTTGGACAAATTATTTTGCTAACTTAAGCATGTGTGGTGGGACACACAAGCTTCTTTCTGCTGCAGGCTGAGTATTTTGCTCTAGAGTAAATTTATCTTGTTTAATTTTGTACAGATTATAAGAAAACAGGAGGCCCAGTTCTGCACCCATCTTCCATGATTTTGTCTAGATTACAAGAACATCCAGTGGCCTTTCACACAGGAGACTTCCAGTGAAGTCCACAACAACTGCAGAAATCAGGATCATGGAAAAGCAGACTTAGTTTCAAATTATAACATGGGTTTCATGCCCAGAAAATAGAATTCTAATATAATAAAGGGTTAAGTCTGTCTGTCTCTGTCCTTAATGCTCTTGGAGCACTCCGATTGGTTACTGAAACAACCAATCAGAATTCTCTAAGAGTGTTCTAGACCGGTGGTGGTGGTGGTGCACAGCCATGACAGCAGGGACGGAGTAGGGGGGCAAAGCCAATGCTGTTGGCTTCGCCTCCCCCTGCCAGCCCTGCTCCCAGAAGGTGGCAGCAGTGCAGGGTGCTGGCCAAAGGGGATGGAGGGGCAAGCTTCCCCCCCAACTCCTGGGAAGTAACAGCAGCAGGGCGGGGTGGATGATGGCACTGCATCCCAGCCCATTCCTGACAGGCAATTGACTAGTGCACCTATATCTTCCTAAGCATTTATACTGCACTCAGAGTGCTAGCTAAATGTTTCACAAATTCTCTGAATGAAATACAAGAAAAGTTTCTACTTTTCTTGTCCAGCCCTGATAGGGCTTGTACAAATTTGTGTATTCATTGAGGTAGTGACTAGTGAAAAGTGGGTCTGGCATTTCTGGCTGAGGGTAGGCACAAAGGCTGAATTCTGAAAAAGAGAATGAATAATCTTTTTCATTATAAATCAGGACTATAAATGTTTACATTCACAACAGTTGAAGTTTTAGGTGGTATATACAATATACTGGACCACTAAACAGGCTCAACTACACTCCCATTAAAATCAGTGGCAAGATTTCTGAATGTCAGTGATAACCCCTTTTATTTAAAATATACAAGGAAACAGTGCTTTTTAAAGTTCTTTTAAAACAGAGGTTCCCAACCACTGGACTGCAGGTCAGAACCAAGCCATGGTGAGTTGGCTGATGGGCTGTAGCATGAGCCCCCCACTCAGACCCCTGTCTGTCCAGAGCTAGCGACTTCCAGGGTTAAAGCTGAACTTCCAGGATTAAAGCTGCCTGGTTGGGCAGCCCCAAGAGGGAGGCAGCCAGCTCTGCATGCCCCATCCCGCTCCCACCAGGCCATGGTATAAAAAGGGTTGGGAACCACTGTTTTAAAACACTGATTTAAAACCCTAGGTGTAGTTTTTTTTTGTTTTCTTTTTTTATAATGCTACAAATTCTGCATACTATATCACTGCAGCGTGCTTTCATATTCAATAGTGAGTGGGTTGGATTTTTTTGCATAATATTCTAAGTACAAGAGCTAAGATCCTGAGCTGTCATGACATGAAACATTTTCCTTTCATTTCAGCACTCCACTTTGATCTGTTTTCAGAGTAAACAGCAGTATTGCACAGTTAACATTAAGAATTTGCTTCCAATGCTGCTGCCTTCACAGCAGCTAAAATTAAATTTCTCCCCAATCCCTCTGAATGAAGCCTACATAAATAAGTAATTGCACTGTGCTTAAGAACTACTGTAGTCAGCAACACTTGCGTTCTGAACTACAGCTCCCATCAGTTAAGAATTAAAGATGTATTATAGGACAAAAGAATTTGAACTTAAATATTTGTTTACAGCGGCCTTGGCAAAGATCCCAAAGTATTCATGATAATTTACAACACATTTAGCTAAATGATCTGGCTTTGAAGACAGCTGGCTCTGTGAACTCCTCTTCTAGCACAAAATCTGTTTCTTATTCACCACTCTGGGTTTCTTTATTAATTAAAGTATGTGGTGGTAAAAGGTGATGAATGGAATGAGTACTCTGAACTCCTAAAGAGATTCTATTTCTTCACCAAGCAAAGCATAGGTGCAAAGCAACAATGCAAATTCCATGAAATTACCTGTAGCATTTGTCTTATTTTGAAAACTCTTTTTTCAGCAAATTATTATTTAAAAAGAACATTTACAATCATTTTTATAATTAAAACCTTATTCAAAAAGTGAACAATCGCCTTTTTACCTCTCTTTCACGATAGCCAAGATCTTCCTCAGGGTTTCGGAGATTGAGGATATGCACCTCCTGGGGCAGGCCTGTCGTGCCTCTGCTTGCACAGCCAGATAGGACAGTAAAGCTTTCCAGCAGGGCGTGAACCGGGTGGGAACTATTAACAGGTGATAGGGTACATTCATTCCTCCACACAGGACCTGCAAATGAATTCACAAATTTGCACCATTCAGAGAAATGGGGCTACTGGGTAAATTGCACACCTTCTAAACATTAATGATTCTTTTGATTATATAACTCATTGGAACACTAACAAAAGTTTCAGATTAATTATTTGCATCACCTGATAGAAAAAATTTCATCATCATAAATAATTTGTTTAAACTTCCTTTACTTATTTTTTAATACTTTTATGCACTGTATCTTTCATTCATCTCACTCTCTAACAATCTTCATTTGAAATAGGTTGTATTTTTCCTTTCCAAAATTAGTGGAATGTAGTCTCTTCCTAAAGAAGGAAATTAAAAATGAGAAAGAATAGAACAGAAATGAGAGAGAAAGGGGAGAGAGAGGGTAGAGGGAGGAGAATTGTCTTGTCTTTTATGTAGGTTATTTGTCAACGTCAACAGTCGTTATTACAAAAGTTGAAAAAAAATCACTATGCAATATGACAGTGCAATATATAAACATAGCGAGGGTGCACTGGCACAATGCAGAGACATTTACCATGTGATAAAATGAGTCCAAGTCTGAATTACTGGGTCTATTTTGAGGTTGACAGCAATTATCTAAACTGATAAGAGTTAGCTGGCCCAAAACATAGTGCATGCCCTTTCAAATAATCACCACAGCATGATATAGTGCCATACGCCTATGCAGTATGCGAAACACCCTGCAGCGATATACCAAGATACTACAACAACCAGTAGCATAACTTATGGAGGACAAATGAGACACTAGCCCCAGGCACTAACTTGCAGGGGGTGGGGATAATAATGAAAAAGAGGATATAAACTTGAATTATGACTCCTCAGCTTAGCACAGATTTGTGATTAGAAGAAACTGCTTCCACTGAGGACATTTTAAAACAAAGCAAGCTCAAAGTTCAGCAGAAATATGTTAGAGGTCTTTTTCTAAAATCTGGAACACATCCAGTTAGTGTTACCAAAAAAATACTGGGGCCAAGATGTGTAATCAGCAAGCATTACTTTTTAATCCATTATTTGCACTGACCTATATTTTGCTTAGTAGAAAGAAAACTCATTCAAGATACAAATACCAACTAGCCATTTGCAAGTTAGCCAGTTTTAAAACAGACTTTATCTGAAATCTGCTGACAGCAATGAGACTTCTGCAGTATCTTAGGTCATACAGGCTCTATCCTGTGAAAAGGGGCTGGTTCCTGAAACCTACTTAGACATACTACACATCCTGCCAGCTCCCAGAAACTTTGTTAAAGAAACTTCTCCAGGCATGAAATAGACATGCCTGTGTATGCAACACAAAAGAGGAGCAAACAGCACACACTCAACAAGAGCATTTTGGCAGTAGACCTGAACACAAATGGAGAAGGCTTCCTTTGAGTTCATTTATTTAGTATCGATTCTATTTTCTTAAACAAAATATCTATACAGAATAAAAATCCAGCCTCTGAGCATCAATACTTAATTGGATTAAGAAATCTTAGTAAGAATGCTGCTTGTGCGATTGCTTAAAAAAAAGTAAATACCAGTAAATATCTGCATCTGTGTTCCTATTATTTGCATACCAGAACCTCACTCTGCTAGATGCTGTACAAACACAGAACTAGAAGTTTTTCCCCTCATTTAGCCCAACCAGATGTGTGTCAGTGTGGAGGCAAAAGGGATTATTATACAGTTAGTATAATAAATACTTCCAAATTGTATACAAGACACTTGGGCAATGGGAAGAACAGGCCAATAAATAGGGTAGATTCAGGGTCTGTTATACAGCCTCTTTTCCAACTGCATCCATTTAAGAATCAAAGAAAACACAGGGGAAAATATCAATATCTAAATGTTATGATGTTTGCTTTTTGTTTTCTTATTATAGAACAATTATAGCTCCCCATGACCCCTTCACTAACTAGGATGTGGGGACAGCTACCCCTGCAGCCACAGCTCCCGTCAGCAGGTCTCATCCTGTCTGGCAGGTGGGAACGATGGGTGTGATGGGAGGGATGTGGGGTTGTAAGGAGTGGGGTAGGGTGGGGTGTGGGGGGGATGTGGGTGGATGTAGAGGGATGTAGGGGATGAGGGGGAATTCTGTGAGGGGGCTGCCCAGAAGGGGTAGGTCCCCTACCCTCCCACAAGGCACAAGCCCCCCACATAGCACAAGGACTGCCTCTCCACCACAGGGCCACAGCCCCACCCCACAGGGCCCACAGCTCACCCCCCACAGCAACAGTAGCCACCATTGGGCACTCAGAGCCTCACATGTGGCCAGAGAACCCTAGCAGTGTGGCACAGCCCCAGCCACCTCAGACCCAGCACTGTCTGTGTTGCCTGTTGCAGGACCAGCTCAACACAGCACAGCAGAAGCCCGTGCACCTTGAGGCAGCCCAAGGCTGCTCACAGTGTCACCTGGGGCTCCACACCACTCGCAGGGACCGGATATCATGCCAGGCTGGGTCCTGCCTCTGGCAGCAGCACTGCTAGACCCACAGTGTGTGCAGGAAGAAAGCGTATGGTGGGACCTGACCTGGCATGGCCCATTAGTGTGCCTTTGCACTGGACAGAGAGACAGGTCTCCAGGATGCACAGCTCCTATGCAAAGGCATGCTAGCTGTGTTGCCTGGGCCAGGATGGATCAGGTCAGGTCAGGCACATTTTCCATGAGGCAAAGAGGCAATGTGTCATGGCCCATTGTAGGCACGGCACTGTGACCATGCACTCTCATGGAAAACACACCCGACTCAACCCTGACCTGACCCAGGTCGCACAGCTAGCATGTCTTTGCACAGGAACTATGCATCTCACAGCTGCACTTCCCGGTCCTGTGCAAAGGCGCACTAGTGGCCTGCACTGGGCCAGGCCAGGTTGGGTCCCACCATGTGCTTTGTGGAGGGGCTCGAGTGGGGACTGTCGCACACCTGCCCCCCCCCTCCAGTTATCCAGTTATGGCACCAGCAGCAACAGCCAACACGGCTGTGGCCCAGCTGTAGGCACAACCAGTGGTAACGCAGTGCTGTGTAACCCAGGCTCTGTACATGCTGAACGGCCCCAGCCTGGCCCACTAGTGCATGGCTTTCCCAGTCCTGTCCAAAGCCACATGCTAGTGGGCTGGGCCAGGCCAGGCCAGGCCTGTTCAACATGTACAGAGCCTGGGTCACAGTGCCGCATCGCCACCAGTTGTGCCTGTAGCCAGGCAACAGCCACACTGGCTGCTGCCACGAGCGCCAGGGGCAGGCGTGTGGCATCCCATACTTGAGCCCCTCCACAAACCACACATCCCCCTCTCACTCCTCACACTCCCTACAACCCCCTGCCACTCCTCACCCTCCTTGCCATGTCCCTATTTACCCATGACAGAGCTCAGGTCCCAATCCCTGCCACATTTCTGTTTGCTCCTGCACACTAAGGGTTCATTCCCCATGTGCTGGGGCAGCAGGAGCACCAGAGACACTCTGGCCAGGAACCATAGGATCTCTCTGGGAGACTGGCTCCCAGGTAACCTCAGGGACCATGCCCTGCCCCCCTTCTCCATGTTTTATTTTGATACCTGGATATCCAGGTATCAAGTTTTGATCCCGCGCTGCAAATATGCAACACAAGGAACATATTTTTGTTCCTCGTGTGCCTCTTGCTGCATCTCAAGCTGCTTTGTCTGGACATGCCCCCTCTGTTTTAAAAGACTGCTCATCATCCTGTAATGATCTATTAATGTTCATACCATGGTCACCACTCTAATATCTGAATACCTTCCCTTTGCTCAGTAACATTATTTATTCAGCAAAGTGCCACTGGCATGATAGATACTTTCTAAATCCAATAAGTCCTGCTCTGAGCAGCTCACAAACCAAGGGACTACAATTGTACCTCCCACTTCCCCTTCCCTGGATTAGCTGTTTTTACTCTTGGCTCCCTCATGGACTAATCTACTATCTGACTGTCTTTCTTCCCTCCTATTCCCTCCCTCTGACTAGGTGGTTAATTTCTTTCCCCTATGATCTTGTATTCCATGATGAGTCTGTGTCCCTAGGTCTACAAAACTAAATTGGAAACAAAAAACAAAAAAAAAATCTCTTGTTGACACTACCAGTCTTGTAATGTATCATCCTAATACATCCTGCTCCTTTTGGAAAACTTTTAAATCACAGCTTCATCCAGCCTTGGCTTTACTGCCCTGTTGCTTTGCCATATATTGACTATAGTCTAGATCTATATCCACCAGCCTTCACATTCTTACTTCACCTACCTCAACTACTCCAACACCATACCCAAATGAACATGATAAACTGGTAGTCCCATCCACCCAACTGACCAATTCTCTGACTAACTAAAGATAAAAGAATTCAACCTTCCCCTGTCTCTTTTTTCCATTATACTGGCCCTCAAAGAGAGAAAAATTACCATTTTACTGAGGTTTAACCTTCAGTTTAAATATGATTGCTTCAGAACACTGGAATCCATTTATCCTTTTATGGATGAAATGACTTATCGAGATCTTTTCAAGCCCTGTTTTTCTGATTCTATGAATGTAGTCCTACTCCTATTGAAAATACAGCAACACAAACACATGGCTATATACAGCATCTTTACTTGGTTCGTGCTAAACTTTCCTGTCATTGGACAGTATGTTAAATATGACAGTTGAAAAAGTAAACAAATCCTGGCTTGTAATGTAATAAAATATTAACTGGCTAATGTTTGTAAATGAAAAACAGGTTAAGTGTTAGATGAATATATATTCTTATGTAGCAAAATGTATGTTGGGATAGCAAATTGTTAGAGAATTGAATTAACAAGTTTTCCACTATCAATAAATATATTTTTAAAGTATGCTTAATACAAATCCAATCCTGTTTGATACTAGCATCTGGAACCTATTCATCAATTTAAGCATTCTGGTTTCCCATATCACCCATGTTACTAATGAGTAACGTATGTTCTACTGTAATAAAGTAGTAAATAAGTGGTGGGGGAGGGTGGAATATTATAACTCAAGCCCAACTCATAACCATGATGGAATTGGATTTAAATAATATAGACTAATATATATCCAAGGAGATTTCTGCATTTCTGCCAGCTGAAAAGTGTGACCAGTTCCCACAGATTGTGTGAATCCATGCTGTGGACCCCAGAGCATGTTAGCATTGGTCCACAGGAATCCTGAAAGACCGTGTAAGAGCCTGTAACCTTCAGCAAGGGGATACAACACTTCTTAGGAGAAATCTGTTCTTTCCTCTAATTGATTTTTATAAAAGGGAAATGTTACAAATCTGGATAAACTTTTGCATAAAGGCAAAAGTTTAAAAGATACCTGGATATAGCAGACTTCAGGAACACTAGGGATCTCTGTACTGTCAAGTTTGAAGTGATGTAAATTCCTATCTACTAGATGCACAGACTGTTTAGGATCTTATTGGAGTTCATCTCATCACTCTTAATACCTAAATAAAACACCTCATACAGTCACTGATAAAATCTATTCTAAAGGGGGTTAACTGTCCAAGCATGGTTTTCACCGTGCCCCAGTGACAGATCTGCACAAAGACAATGATGGGGAGGGAGCTATTTTGATATTAGGATGACAAATAGAACAAAAGGAAGATGATCTGGTTTCAGAAAGACCTTAATGTGATATGATACCAAAGAGCTCAGAGATGCAAGGAGACAACCTTGAAAGGAGACTTCTCTTGAAGTCTCATGCAACACAACCTTAAAACACACTCAATAAAACCACTCTCTTTTAAGGATGTGTGATTGCGCCAACATACTTTTCCATCTATACCACAGCTATTTCACACCTCATTGCTGATAGACTACCATCTAGAGCTAGCATCCAACATTGCAGAGATGAGAAACTCTTTAACATCAACAAGTTATGTCCAAATCCAAGATAATCAAACACTTCCATTACTGATCTTCAGTATGTTGGCAATTGTGTTGTGTGTGCCCATTCAGCTGAAGAGCTCCAGGTTACTTTTTTGCATCTGTGAAGTATACGAAATGCTTGGACTTGCTGCCAACTTCATGAAAACCAGGATACTATACCAACCCACTCCAAACCAGCTGCTTCTCTACATATTACAATTAGAGAGCAAGCCTTGGAAAACATTGAGTATTTTCCCTATGTAGGTAGCCACCTTTTCCAAAAAGTAAACATAGATGACAATATTCATCTCTGGATAAAGTCTGCCAGCGCAGTCCTTGGATGTCTCCAAAATCATGTCTTTGATAATCATGACATCAAGACCCAGACCATATTTGTCATCTACTAGGCTGTCATCCCTACTCTGTTGCAGATGTGAAACTTAGATGACATATTGAAAATATTGGAAAACTCTGGAACGTTACCAGATATGTTTTTGTAAAATCCTCCATATCACTAGGAAGGCCATAAAAATGAATGCCAATGTTCTGGCTCTCAGGAATGCCGCTAACATCAAAACCATTCTTATAGTCACCAGCTTTACTGGCCAGAACATGTCATAAGAATGCATGACAACCAAATCCCAAAACAGGTCTTATAATCCCAACTCATTGATGGTCACCATTGTAGAATTAGGCAAAAGAGGAATATATGTTGAAGGCCAATATGAAGAAATGCTATATTAACATCAATATCTCCAGGACTCATGCATTGTCTCCATTGGCATCCTGATGTATGACAAGCCATCAATCATTTTCAGAAACCTAACCTTGCTATGGAAATGGATCAATCAGAGAGACAAAGAGCTCTGACCCAATATCAACAAAATCTACTCCTTCATGGATCTATTTGCAATGTCTGCGATTGAATATGAGGCTCTCAATGCCTTCCCCACTCATCTATGGACACACTGATGACTTCCCTATTTACTGGAAGACTGTCATCTTTATATTAAGGGACAGTCAATGAGAGCCCTTTTCTCTCTTCCTTTATCTACGGAATGTCATAGGTTGTTCTAGTTCTACTTTCGTGGTTTTGGTAGCTGTCTGTGAGAGTCTGAAATACTGATGCTGGATAATCCTGAAATAAATTGGATGTATATACACAGGACTAGACTCAATAGCCCAGGAGGCATCTTCCAGTCTTCCAAAGAGAAAAATATCTACTTTCTTGCAACAATAATCCTGTGGTAAATGAGCTCTCTGCCATTACCTATTGATAGAGCTGAAGAAGACACAGAATAAGCCAGATGTCATTTGTCCTACTATACCTTTGTGTACCTTGTGGTCACTTTGGTTAAAATGAATTTAAGTTTCAGCTGTAAGGGTAATGAAACATTATCCTTCTTGTAAAATTAAAAGGCATCAGAACTGTGCTTATGCCTAGGTAAAGAGGTTCACCATAACTAAAACCGCAGTCATGTATCATGGGACAATGGAGTATGGCTGGAAACAAGAACATGAAAGTACAGAAAAGAGGCTCTTATTTCAAAGTGATTTTTTGTGATATATACCATATTTCTTACCTACAATACACAGCTTTTTCTCCAAAATCAGGCCTCCCAAAATTGCATTTTAAGCAATATAAATGGTACATTTTAAGCAGGGAAGTTGTTTTCCTCACTAGAAAATAAGGAAGCCTTGAAACACTGTACATTAGGCCTGTGCTAAGCAGCTAGTATTCACTTCAGATACAGCCAATTCGAGGGACATTTATTTAATTCAGTGAGTTGAATCACCGTCCCAAATCAATTAGGTCGAATCCAATTCAGAGATTCAGCCACCACAGAATCAATCAAAATCTCCAAACTGAACAGGCCTTACCCCCCGCCCTCTCTTCCAGCCCTGTCAATGGCTGCTCCACCTGACCCCAGTGTCTCGGCTCTTTAAAAAAGTCCCCGTAATCACCAGCTCCTGCCAGGTGGGAAGGCAATCCCTGCTGCCCCCCACTGCCCTGCCAGGCTTTGCTACCGCAGCCAGTAGGTGTGGGGCCAGGCAGGGTAGCCATTGATGGGGCTGGAAGAGTGGTCAAGGGTCAGGGGCACTCAAGGGGGCTGGGAGAGCAGGCAGAGGATGGAGCCTGGCAGGGGTCCCCCTATGGTCCCTCCCCTCTTCTCCACTCCCTACTTATTGGCATAGAACCCAGGTCCAGCTCCCTATGGCAGCAAGCAGGACTGCCTAAATCTCCTAACCTTTTTCAAATCTATTCAGACCTTTTAATTGGTTTCCGAATTCAATTTGGATTCAGAGATTTGGCTGCTGAATTGGGCCAAATCTCCTCCAAGTCAAATTAACAACCGAAGCTTTGCACAGCCCTACTATATATGCCTTGCAGCTGCCCAGATGGAGAATTTTTATGTTAAACTTCTCAAAGACAGCTATTAGCTAAATAGCTTGTAGCTTGTGCCTAAGGCAGCAAATGAACTGTGGGTAGTGTTTTGTTGAGGCTTATGATGTGGAAAAAACACTTTATTTATGGGGACTTATATAAATCTCTGCTTACAGCAAGGAACTTCGCTGTCTTGCTACTGTCCTTGCAAGGATCTGGGGCCTAACCTTCTGTGACAGAGTCCTCCTGGAAACACAGCATCTAGGAAGTGTGGTGTCCCCAGAGACAACATGGATGAGGCAGCTGGCATCAGAAAGTACTTGCTGCCTCTGGACTGCCTCCTGGGATGCACATTTCCTGAATGTTTTGTGTTTCCAGGAGGACTCAAATGTCACACAGTAAGCCATGACTCTGGGGGGAAAAAAAACAAACCAAACTTTGTCTCTTTCTGCCCTCAAAAACAAGATGCATGTTTTATTTTGGGGCATGTTGTATGCAAAATATATGGTATTCTGGTCAAGTGTTATATATAGTACTGAACTCCCTCCACAGAGCAATTGCCAAAGTTAACTGACATCAGTGTGGTAGGCAGAAGAGCCCCAGAACTGATGTGCTGCTTCAGTGAAACACAATATCAAAGTGGTGAGATGTCCTTTTTCAGCACAAAAAACTGTACTCTCCATGACTAAGGAGATTAAGACCTGGAAACAGCATTGTGGCTGGAGGTGGGGTTCTAAATATGAGGGGGGGAGGCTCGGGGGGGTTGATTCTCTCCCCTCCCCCATAAGAGATGAGAGCCCCCAGCCTGCCCCGTGCCTTTCTAGGCAGCTCAGGCAGCAGAACCAGCTACTTCTGACATCTGGCTCCCCTCCATCCTCCCCCAAGCAGAGTGTAATTCAAACCCTGGCTAGAGGCAAAAATACCATGCGAGACAGCCTGGACACAACAATATTGCAAGGCATCACCAAAGCAGCAGAATGATGAGAGACACTTCCCACTAGGATCTGGATCCAGACCTACCCAAATACATTGACAGTCTCTTGGATGTCACAAACCACTGAAAAAGCAGGAGTGTGATGCATCAAAAGAAAAGGGCAGAAAGAAGGGAAGTGAGAAAACAAAGACATTCGTCCACCACCTATTTCTACTGGCAGTTAGGAAAACTGAGGTAAAAGGACCATTGCCCTTGATACTGCAACATGTTTAATTATTATCTGCATAAATATGCTGTTGATTAACTCTCCCTGTGTTTTCCAAATGAATGATGTTTCAGATTTCACCCTTTTATGTCCCCCTTCCACTCATTATAGCCATATTCAAAAAAAGAAAGCATTTCCTGGCAAGAGTGCCCAGAATCTTCATTACACTTTTTCTAGGTTTCTTGAGTCAAAGGCATGTGTTCATTTTAAGAGGGACAGTTAGATATTTGAACCCAACCTTTCTTGCTACTGCCAGCATCTTGCAGAATGTATGCTTTTGTATGATAAATAAACCTGTTTGACCAGTCATGAGCATCTATGGCTTTTGGGTTGTTTTGCTTGTATACAAAAAAAATTAAAAGAAACTTTACTGAACAAGTAAGGAGGCAAGAAAAAGCAAAGAGTGGGGACACAGGAAAACATAGTGACAGTGATCAGGGATATCTAGATGTGATAAGAGTAAAGAACATTCATTATCCCCATTACCCAGATTTCTTCTTGGGAATCCCGTATTTACTGTGTTAAGACCTTGGGCAAAGTGTTAAAGAACTGTGGAACAAGTAGTAATAAACACCACCTCCTGCTCTGCCAGGCCTTCACTGAAAAGTGAAGAAGTGAAAAAGAACTATTCTATCATGGCACATCTTAGCAAGATCTCAGTATTAATACAAATGTGACTTACTATCAGGACAGCGATAATTCTTTCAAGATTTATGTTGATGGTAGTGGCACAATTTCCATTGCCTCATATGGTAAATCTGCTAGCAAGGACTGAACTAAAGTACTCAAATAATAAAACCCAAAAAACTGTCACAGCAAGAACAATACTAAGAGTTATTGCTTTTACTGAAGTCAATGGTAAAACATCCCTAAACTTCAAATAAAGCAGAAAGAGAATGAACAAACATTTTAGAAGCGAAGAGAGGAAGGGCAGGCATGGCACCAAAACTTGCTGTTGTTAAAGCAAGGAGTCAAATTTTAAGATGCATGTAACAACTTCTGTGAAGAAGTTGAGGCAACTGTTAGGCAATGTACATTCTCTGACTCCAACACAATAATAAAGGTGAGTAGAGATGAGCACTTAACAGGAACAGGCATATTTGTTTGATTTTACATAGGCTGGATGTTTTTATTTGTTATGAATCCATTTGAAGGCTGAGTTCAATAATTTGATTCTCTCAAAGGTTGCAAGTTTTATTTCTGATTAGAAGAAATTGGGAGGAAAGGAACAGATGGGATGGAAAAGTCCAATGAGTAGATGGTATGCAGTGAAAAAAGAAACCGAGTGGGAGAGAGGAAGAGTGAGTGCGGCACAGGAGACAAAAACATTCTACTGAAATAATAAACATGGCATAATTATCTTACTCAGGACTGTATACTGCACTTAAGACACCGTAACTTTTTGAGTTCTTTTCTTGCCAACATGCAACACAGTTTTCTCTTCAGAAAGAAAATTATGTTTTTCCTGGTGGTTCTTTTAAAATTGAGTCACCCCAAGGGGCAAAAGAGAGAGGTTTAATATTACAGGGAAAGGTTCATAGACTCAGAATAGTTTAGTCAACTCTAAAAACCCACCAGAATGGCAGAGGCTCCCAAAACCTCAGACTCCACACATCTACTAGCAATGGCCAAACTAGGAGAAATTACAGCAAGGAAAAGGGAAATGTGCTCCCAGAAAGTGGTCAGCACACACTGCAGGATTTAGAACTAGCAGTGTGTAACATGCAAGATGCAATTAAAAGCAGCACAACATTATCCCCATATTGATGCTCAGTGTCAAATTGCCCTCAACAAATTCTTGCAAAACTGCAGAATTTTGTCTGTCACATAACATATAACCTTCCTATGGGCACGCTCATGGAAGAACATATTAAGCCACATACCATGTTATGTGCACTTTGTGGTTGTTCAGTGATCCTCCATGCAAACAGAGGCATCACTGAATGCACTCCTTGCCCAGCACTGCCACCCAGGACAATTCTTGTTCTGTGCTATCATTGGATTTATCCAAGAGCATTTCCAGATAGTACCCAGGCCTCTTTATTACAAAACAAAGGTACTATTTTCTTTCTTTCTTTTTTTTTTTTTTTTTAACACTGTTTCTATAAAGTTTCACCAAGTAGGGTATAACTATCTGATTTCTCCCACCTGCCCATTCTCAAAGAATTCGGGTATCCCACAAATGCTGTATACCACTCCCAGTTAAAACCATAACTTCATAAAATACAATCTAGACACATTGATTCTGCCCCCATAGAGAAAATTTTTTATAGTATCTTGTGACATTTACTCCTGCCATTTCTTGCTATTGACAGCAATATATAGCCCATTGCATCTGTCACAGCAGAAGTAAATCTAACTCCATGTGCTGCTTACATACTTCTGTCATTTTCCCTTGGGGAATAAATGCAAATTGCCTTTTGGAACTAGAAATGTTTCCTTCCACTTTTTCAGAAAAGGTTTCTGCCAATATTTTTTGTCTGTGCTCTGCCAAGAAGCACAGTTGAAGCAAGTTAAATTATAAAATGGTGAGCCTGGGACACTGCAGTTTTAACTTAGAAAAAATAACTACCAAATTAAAGGCATATTCTTTTTCAATGTAAAACTATTTATGACAAAGTGAATTAAACATAACAATAGTTTTAAAGACTAAGATGCCAGAACTAAATTAGTTTCTTTTACTAAGCTCTACATGCATTATGCTGCATACATTGGCTAATTATCCTCGGGTGGAGCAAAGATCGAAATGAAAATCTATGTATAATCAACTAGAGTTGTTTAGGTGTTTAACCTATTAAACAAAAAACAGGCAATGAATGAAAAAACTGTTCAGTGTAACATCTGCTGAGCACAACTTTGTGATGGTGCTATGCATGCAGCATAACCTAGAAACAAACATCTGTACCTGCAAAACAAAGAAGCCTTTCAAAACCGATGTACTATACACTATATCAAAGCACTACTTTTTACGCAATCTTTGCTGTACTTATTTTACAACAAAGAGCACTGTCAGAGCTCTAATTTCTTCTCTTCTGGATTTGCAGTGACATGCTGTTTGCAAGGAACTTTTCCCCAGTACTTTTCCATGCCTAAATAACAGTCTCTTTTTTCCTCCCAACTGAATGTTTAGAAACACTCCACTGATGGAAGTTCATCTTTTCTCTGCATAATCAGAGTAACATAATTGTATTGTTTTTTCATTCCAATAATCCTTAAATCCCAAACTTTTGTTGTCAGTACCATGAACAGAAGACAAAATAGTCTATTGTGATTTAGAATGAGTTGCTGAACGAAAGTCATACTATGTTGATTCAGCAGCAAAAAAAAAAAAAAAAAGAGTTTCCAGCAATGTTCTTGCCAAATTCAGATTTAGGTAATGTTATTGTGCACACATCTCCCCATTCAACACTAATCTTTTTCTAAAATCTTAAGAATTCTGTTGTGTTCTGTTAACCAGATGCCATGGTCCACCCCAGAATAGGATATACTACAATGATGGCTGAAGTAAGATGGAAAATGACTTCAGTATTCCTTCAGATGCAGGACAATGTATAAAATTATCCTATGGCTGTCATTGAAAGTGGGTTTGAATGGGGAACAAAATGTAACATGCTATCTTGTTTCGTTACCACCTCAACACATGTTTAGAACCATGATTCTGTGAAGAAGGAATGAAAAAAAATGTCAGGAATTATTATCGTATCACTAGTTCATTCTTCCAAGCTATGGCCATGCCCTTTGTTCTGGAACAGTTTCTTTTCCCCAGAGATAGCCCATAAATTGTCTTGGATTTTAACCTTCTTTACTGTAGAAAGGATAGGAAGTTGCATAGAAACAATGAATGGAAGTGCACTCTTTTATCAGACAAGGGCAGGAAGCACTCAGCTAAGTTTACATTAGAATTCCATATTGGGGCCTGAGAAAAAAAATAAACCATGTTAAACAACAAAAAAAAGCCTATTTAGAGCAAAAATAACCTGAACGGATTTTAAAAACATTGTAATTTTAATAAATTGTTATTGAAACTTTTCAAACCATTTCATCCACATTACTGTTTTTACTGTATTGCTGAAACAGAGTCATAATAAACTTTTGGTAAAATTAAAGATAACAAAGAAAGAAATTCCAGACTTTATAAACCTACTATCATGAGGTGAAGATAGAACTCTATTTATTTTATATCTAAATGCATAGGAATTCATAAACCAGAAAGTACTTCAACATTTACATGAGAAGTCTCAAAGAAATTAGTATTTTCTGACATTGTTTTCTTTAAAAAACAAACAAACAACACTACTAGCCTCATTTCTTTCTGTGCCCTTATCTCTGTCCTAGGTAGCCACCTCCAGGGTTGCATGTACTATTATCAAAAGTAGTTGTATGGTCCCACTATCATAAGATCTAATTTCTGAAAATCTTTAAGAAATGCAGAACTCTAGAACTCTTGGTTCAGAGATGATACCTTTTATTAGACCAACCAAGAAATGGCAAAAAAATATTTTCAATTTCAATTGTGATTTCTTAGTTGGTCTAATAAAATGTATCATCTCTGAACCAAGAGTTCTAGAGTTCTGCATTTCTTTTTCATCTCAGACCAACATGGCTATCAAATACATCCCTGAAAATCTTTAATGTATTAATCCTTCCCAAATACCCATATTTCCCATTATAAATAGGAAATGTGAGCCTAACAAATCCTACTAACTTTCACAAACTGTGGGGTGATGAAGGAAACTAAACTCAAATCCCCAGTTACTGCTCTAACTACTTGATTATTCTTGCTTTGCAATTTGGGCCAGAGACAAACATTCAAAAAGCCAGAGCCTGAATTGATTCAATCTTTGCATGTTAGTCTAACCTGCTTAGGTTGAACTGATTTGCAACAGTACAGACATTCCTTGTGGTCTGAGGAAATGTGGGCACATGCTTGCAGGTGCGCAGGCCAAGTGGGGGGTGCAATAGAACGTGCTACACTAGGGAACTGGCCAGAGAGGTTTAATTCCCCCTTCCCTGTCCCACCAGCACTCCCCACTTACTGCTGCAGCATTGGGCCAGCATGGCCCCTGAGGCAGAGGGGGCAGGGAAGGGCATTAATTCCCCCTCTACTCCCACAGTCCCCAGGCGACTGCAGCCAGGTCTATCCGCCCCAACCACCACCACCACTTATTCCGCCACTTGCCCAAGCAGGGAGCAAGTCCCCCTCCGATGGACTCTGCAGGGAGGGGGAACAATTCCTGTCCCTACCCCCTGCCTAAGGGGTCCTGCTGGTCAGTGTCTGGCAACGTCCCCACCCAGCCACTGCAGCAGTGAGGAGGCAGGGCCTTTGATGGGGGCAGCAGCCTCCGTCAGTATGAGGGAGTACAAGCCCCTTCCCAGTGGGGGGTGGGCATTGTGGGGCAGGCAGACCTGTGACAGACTGCATGCAGCAGCCCCAGGTCTCAGAGAGGGCTAGAGTCCTTCAAGCTCCACCCCCTTCCCCATGCCTCCATGGTCCACAGCAGCTTTCTGTGCCCCACAGCATGCCCCCCGCCCACACCAGGAAAGCACTTACGCTCACAGAACCCATGACAGGGATTGCTGCCCAATCATGGATGCTCCCCCCCTCACCGCTCCAGCAACTGAGAGGGGGTGCAGGTAGATGCTGGCAGGCAGGGCCCCTCAGGCAGGAGGCAGGGAGTAGGGTTATTCCCCCTACTCTGGTCCTGGGGCACTGCAGAGGGGTCTGCCCACTCCAGCTGCCATCACCACCACTCACTCTGTGATCGGGGCAAGCTGCAGAATAAGCCCCCTCCACTAGACAGACAATACCACACAATGAAGTTCATGCCTGAGGTTTCCACAGATACTTGATATGATGAATATCAAGGAACTTAGCCAAGATCGTGGGGGGTTCCCATATTAACCTCAACACAACCCACCAACCACTGTCTAGGGAAGCTGTTACTTCTCCTTTGAATAATATTTTACAGTTATACTTACTGAAGCTGGGGAGGAGGGGCAGGGAAAAGTGCAAGAGAGAGAGAGAGAGAGAGAGAAAAAAGCAACCAACATGCAGCTATGAACCATTATGGTATTAGATTATATTTAGTACAAACCACTAAAACCTCTCTGTGGTTAATGGTATCATTTGAACTTTTTGACAAGTCATCCAAACTCAGAGGTGGAATTACAACTGAGCAATTCAAATTCTGCCTGCTTCTAAAGAACTTTTTTTTTTTTTTTTTAATATGGGTCAAAACTTGCTTCCCTCTCTCACATGCATAAAAGCGCTGAACTAAATGGAAATATATTCATAAGTAGGGCAAGCAAGATTTGGTCCTACACATAACTGCTTCCTCACTTTTCCCTACACTTGCCATTACATACCTCTTCCAAACTTCTCCTTCATTGGTCCTTGCCCATTTTCCCTCTATCAAACTCCTCCAGATCAGCTTTGTGTACAATGGCTCCCAGTCCCCCACGGTCCCTAAATACAAAAGACTCTTCTTTCAAGGAAGTGGATGTTCTTACTTCCATATGCTGGATTTACGGCAGCCATAGACAGGGAAGTTTCTTGTTGCATTTGGCACAGTCTCAAAACTCACCAGAAGTGATATTACATGCATAAACTATATACAGGTCAAGAGTGTGATGTGCGTTTGGGGAGGGTGTTCATGCGCTTGTATGTGAACATATGAAGGAAGAGTTCACTTCCATTTTAAGCAGGCATTCTTTCTAAAGCTTGTGAGGAAACAGAAATAGTGGTGTTGCACTTAAGGCGCAAAAGCAGCTTAGGTATGCTCCTTCCCTGTTTTAATAGACTTCTCTTCTACTTCTATTTTAATGTCAGAAAGGATGTGAGATTATTGCACAGAAAATGTCAGATCCAGGTACTCAATGGAACGGAAGCAGCAGGAGACACAGCAGTTCTCTTTGTCCTTCTTGGCCTTGGTCTGCCATGATCATCTCCACACCAGAGTATAAGAGATATATCCATCACCCTGTCAAGTAGGGACAAAACACAGCATTTTTCCTTCCTAAACCAAGCTAATACTTAGAAGGCACTGGTTTATTTTGCTAACAAACAAACAAAAAAACAAACAAGATCAAAACACAACAGGGAGGGCATTTTACTTTGTGCTTGATTCCAGGAAGGTCTGATGAACTTTCCTTCAATTGTTGAAGCAGAACGAAACTGGAAGGCATTGCAAGGAAAAAGTCTCAGCTCCTTTAAAGATACTGTCTCTTCCTCAAGTTATCAGACAGTTAAAAGTCCATTTTATCAATGAGGCTGAAGAAACATGGTTCTTTCCAGGTTCCCTGGTTTGCCAGGCAGCTGACCTCATGCCCCAGACAGTAGCATAAATAATGATAGGGAAGATGGGCACTAGCTCTGGATGCCATCTTAAGAGGGATACCCCCCTTAGAAGTGTTCCCCATCCTCTGGCAGCAAGAATAGCCCCATGGCATTGCTGTTGCAGCAGCAACAGCAGCAGCAGTAGCAGCTCAGGACTTTTGGTGTTCCTGGCATACGTAAGAATCCTGTGCCCCTTCTACCTCCACGCTCATAACCTAGCCCCACTTACTTGCAGGGTTTCCCCCACCTGCCACTAGCAGTAGGCTTCTGGGGCCAGAGAAGTTATATGAAAGGTCTGCATTTATACCCCTTAGCATCCTCAGTGACAGACATGAAAGATGTCAGAAAAAACAAAATTTCAAGGGGAAAAAAAGAGGCTGAGGGAAGAGATGGCTCCATAACTTACAGAATGCCAGCCCTTTTCTAATTAAGAATAACAAGATTACAAGTTCAGCTGAAGGTTGAATTCCTATAACTGACCCTTTACGGATGAGTTCAATATCATTAAGTATTTCATTGCACAAACCTTGAAAACTGATCTCGTTTCAAGAGCTTAAGTAAAACAAACCCTCCCTCCCCCTAATGCTTTAAGTTTCAGCCTTGTCTTTGAAAAAAATGTTTTCCAAAAGGTAACAAAAATTATGGCAAATATTTCTTTCCTTTTCCACCCTGCTTCATAGCAATTTATTTGGTCACTCCACAATATGAGAAGCAGCATACAATTAAAATCAGCAATGCAATTCATTATACACAACTCCTTGTATCATAGACATTTTATTTGGGATATTTTTGGTTTTGAGGTTTATTTAAAGTGTGCGGGGAAAAAAATAAAAAGGAGCAGGGCTGGACTAACAGAGAAAGAGGGTACAGAAGTCCCCCCTGACCAAGAACTGTATACAAAGCCCTCCGACTATTTTCTCCCCTGAGAATTCCAAGTCTAACACCTCCTAGCTTCTCTTCTTCAAACCAAGACCTGAAGACCTTACACTTGAGACACAGGGGCCATGTCTATACATGCAGGGATTATGGAGAAAATCTGCACCAAGTTCCCTGCAGCCGTGCAATGGACCCCTGCCATCACTGTGGGGAGATCCAGGCTCCCCCTGGGTGCTAGCTCAGGGGCTGACAGGGAGGACCAGGCAAGGAGACAGCTGTCTCCTGGCCCCAGGGGGCTGCCTGCTGTTGGGGTGGGGACAATGTCCCTCTGTCCTACCAAGAAGGATCTCCTGGTCCTGGCTCAGGGAGGGGCAGGTCCCAGCCCCCTGCCCCGATCTGTTGGTGGAGCAGCTAGCAGCTAGCTAGGGACCTACCTAGCTAGGTATGTGCTGGGATTTACCCCACCTCTGGAGCTTTTTCCAAGCCCCATGCCTCAATCACCCAGTTGGGGCATAGGGCTGGGACCTGCCCCTGACCAGGACAGGCCCCAGCCACTCACAGGCCACGTGGGGAAGTCTGCATGTGCAACCTGGAGCTACCTGGAAACTGCCCGAAACAGGACAGATCCCGGCAACCTCAAGGCTGCATGAGCTTCTCTGCGCAGCCTGGGTCTAGTGGGGAACTGTCCTGGTCGGGATCAGGTCCCAGCCAGCTCCAGGCTGGGTGGGGAACTGTCCCCATGCAGGGATCTTCCAGCCCCTGTTCTGTAATTGCAACGGCAATTGGATTGCAGAGTGGAGGCTGCAGAGCTTGTTCCCAGCCCCCACTCTGCGATTGTGGACCTGGGGCTGGGAACAAGCTCCCAGCCTGTTCTTAGCCCCATTTCCATGATTGCTCCTCAGTAATGCAGAAATTAAGCATCTCATGTAGATACGCCCAGTGCTTGCTGGATCTGCTGCTGGATTCCTGGAGCTTCTTCACATTGTGCCTTACAACATGAAGTAATTTAAGCCAGAACTGAACGCCTTAGAAAAGCTACAAATATAACAAAGCCTGTTTATGTATCACTACCAACAAACCTTTCTGCATAATTCTGAATAGCACTTGGTCAGCATTGGCGATGACTTAATCATCTTACTGTAAACAGAGTTAAAGTCCTTTGTATTCTACAAAAAAATTGTATGCTAAACATATATTTAGATGAATAAGGACCTATGGTTAGGCTTCTCCCTATTTCTTTAAAAAAAACAAAAAAGTAACTACAGCAAAACAGAATGACTATGTGATGAAAATATTAAACAAACTAATTTTTTGTCTCTTCATAACTGACCACACAAAGCTGATTTTCCTTTGAATACCCTAGTCCAAATTCTGCACTTTATTTAACATGTGTAAATCCAGTTACATCAAAGTACAAAGTTACAATGGAGCAAATATAGAGAAAATTAGAGTAGAATTAAATAAATATATGTGGCCAAATTTTAAAACAAGGTGAACAGCTAGCTTAATTCAGGCTTGTGACTACTTGCCCCTCCCCGCCCCCCCAAAAAAGTCCTCCACAACCATAGTTTTCAATCTACTGCATAAGATAACAATTGGAGTGTTAATCACTTGCAGGCATGTCTGAACTGTAATTTGCATTAAATGATATCCATACATAAGGCTGTATTTTTTAATCAACACAGGACAAGTCTATATGAGATGTTTACTTGGGAGTAGACCAATTAGCTCTGCAGTATGTGTTGCATGTCTACACATGTGCCCCTATTATGCGGGAGTAAGCTAATTAGCTCCGCAGCAGGATAGTACTTGTAAATTCAAGTACTATCCTACTTAAGCTTTTTTAGTCCTCTGCAGTCCACATGTAGCCGGTGACATGGGTGGGTATGGCATGAGGGTGCTTCAGTGTGGGGGCTGCCTGCTGGCTATCCATCCCTTCTGTAGCATGATGGGCCAGGAAGGAGCAGCCCCAGGCTGGCATGCTGACCCCTGGCACCCTCTGCCATCCTGGGCTGCTCCATCCTGGCTCAACATACTGTGGGGTCTCAGGTGCATGTTCAAGTTGCAATGGAAACAATAAGGTCCAGAGTTTACTGCTTCACATTAACTGCATGTGTAGATGTGCCCACAGAGTACCACAGAACATCTTGTAAAACAGAAAAAGCAAGGCCATTTTCTTAAGATCCATAATCCTGCAGTCCTAAACAAATTATTTTAGACCTTGTAAGTAAGGTTCAACTTCCTGCTGCATGACAAGGTCAGCTACACAAGGACGTTATGACCCACGTTTAACACTCAAGCTCAGGCAAATAGTAGCAAAAATAAAAAAGCAAAGCCTTTTTAAATCCTCAGCTGCATTTTCTGTTTGAGGTAGAAAAGTCATTAAAGAACAGATCCAAAACTGTCTTTAAGTTACCATAGTAATATTCCTTACCCATGCAGTTTACCATTGTGAGCTAGTCCCTGTGGATATCATTTTTAAAACTGCCTGAGTACAACAAATGTTGGTTCATATATTCCAGCAAAGCCATGAATATTCTGAAGGTCAGAGACAAGCATGGATTATTTTCAATTACAAAGCCAATCTTTCTGGAAAACATCCACAAAATATTGAGTTTGGCCTTGGTTTAATGTATTCAAACAGCAATCAAAACGGAAAAAAAACCTTCCCTTTCTTAATTGGTGGGATATCATGTATGTTACTTTAATATCTTAAACAAATATATTTGGTTTGTGCACACTCTATATTCATGTTCCCTTTATTAATCTGCTGTAACACTTTGGATTTACTTTCATATAAATTAGTACAGAATTTAGCCCACTAACGGATTTCAGTTATTAGATGAGGAACCTAAAGTGAGCCTTTTAAGTTCCCTTCACTGGATACATTTTTCTACTGAAAAACATTAAACTTAAAATGTGAAAAGACCTTCCTATACAGCATGTTCCATAGTTTAGGAAGGCCAACTACAATTTTGCCCCTTTTTTAGTCTACCTTCAAAGGGGCAACCCAGTTGTGGCACAAATATGAGCTGCAAAAGCTCTACTTTTATTTCCACTCTGAAAGTTTCACCCTACCATACAATTCTATAAGCATGTTGTACTTTATAAGTAAATGTATTCCTTTCACATGCCCCCAACTTAGTGTACATGCTATTTATTCATTACCTTTGTACGTATATCACATATCTCTAGGGATTACAGTCAGGAATTTTTGGGGGAGAGGAGATGAAGTGAAGTGGTTGAGGCCACAGTAACATGCAAATGCACATCTGGGCCAATGGCTTATTATTTTCAACATATATGGGACAGAGCCCCTTAATCCTAACCCTAGCTACATTCCTGATCTCTGGATTAACAGACCAAGATGCACCTATACTTTTGTTGAAAAAAGCACAGTGCAAACCAAGACATTTTTATAACTTTTGTAGATGTTATTTCTTCACTTTCAATTAACCTCATTTTACAATGGAGAGCACAATAATCTGGCAATTGCGTTGTAAATCAGGAAAACATTCCCATGTAATAGCTCAGTCTAGATTTCACGTATCTATTTGAAAACTACTATTTGACTTATATTGACTAAAATTTAGCGGAAACCAGAACAATCAATCACACTTAAGTTGCATAAAAGGATTTGTTCCACTGTTGAAGAACGCAGAGGAGACTTGTTTCTAAACATAAAGCCTTTCCTGGCATGATTTCATTTACTTTCCTCAGCATTACTAAATTTACCATTTACAATGGCAGGACATTGTTGTCATGACACAAAGTCACTCAGAATTTTCTCCTGCTCACCAGTTTCCTTGTCAACACACTATTAAAACCCTAGGGAAAGATGGTAAGGGTCAGGCTAACTACTTAAGTGATAACAAAGCAGCACCATGTCAAATGCTGCAAATTCCTGTGCTTTCAAAATATGTTTTTCTCCTTTTCTTTTTTCCATATTTAGGTATTAAGCAAAGGGGAGAAAAAATTTAGGCGAGTTAGAAAAGTTCTCACAGCTGATTCATTAGTGATAAAGGTCACTAATCATGGATGTCCTGGGAGATTCCAATAATATTCACGCTAGTTTTGATTAATTTAGTTATAAAGAACATCATGGTAAAATCCTTCAGATGCTGTGGAATTGTTCATTCTTATTAAGCAAGTAAGTTACTGTTCTGATTAAACTATTTTCTGATTAAACAAGCAACTGTGAAGTTATTGGAGGGTTTTTATACGATTAGCTCATGGTCTCTAATCACCTCTAACTTAAAAAAAAAAAAGTGTGATTAAAAAATAAAATCTAGGAATGGTGGACAATAGAGTTGTACAAAACAGCACCATTTCATTTCGACTTCCACTGTCATTTTGAAGGTACAGCATTTATTTTTGTTTTGTTTCGAAGCACTGTTCTGTTTTGTTTTGTCAAAACTGTTTCGATGCGTTTTCATGTTTTGCCCATTGACTATAATGGGAAATCATGAGAAAAATGCCTATAACTTTGTAATTTCTTGCCTGATTTCTGATAAAATTGCAGGCATGCCCATCTGAGGGCATGAAGCCTTTCAAGTTCCAAGGAGACAGGTGCAGGGGTTTCTGGGAAACTACACCTCAAACTGCTGACAAGCAAAACTCATATCACTTGTCAGCAGCGGCAGCCTGCTGTCATCCCATGTGCAGGTCTGGGGACCCGTACCCCCCAGGAGAACTGCGGGGCTGTGCCAGACTCCTCCCAGGGACCATGGTCCCCTGGATCTGTGAGCAGGATGACAGCAGGCTGCTGTTGCCAGCTGGGACCAGCGCTGGGCACAGCCCATGCCAAGAGCCAGGCTGCTGCCTCTGACCCCAGCTGGCAGCACCAGCATGCTGTCATCCCATACACAGGTATGGGATGACAGGTGTAGTTTCCCTAGGAGGACCTGCACCTCCTAGGAGGGCTGTGCCAGACTCCTCCCAGGTTGCACAGGCCCCCAGATCTGCACATGAGATGACAGCAAGATGCTACTGCCAGCTGGGAGTGGCCTTGGGCTCAGCTTGTGCTGAGCACTGGGAAGCCTGGTACTACCACCTGCCCCAGCATGCAGATGCAGGGGCCTGCACACATCTGGGGGCCTGCGCTGCAGCAAGCCCGGCTTTGAAACTTTCAAAACGTTTTGAGTGCCCTCATTTCATTTCAAACCTGTTTTGAAGCCTTTTGCTTCATTTCAATTTTGCTGTTTCGAGCTTGAAACACATCGAAACAGCTTCAAAATGAAACACCCATCAAAATTTTGTACAACCCTAATGGACAGAGCTAACTGTGGATTCTAGATCTGTGCAACTGCCTTAGGATTTTTATCATGCCACTATTTAAGGGACCAAGAATATTCCTGGAGCTTTTAAAAGTCAGATTACAGCCTTACATGTACTGCAGATTTGAAAACTACTGCAATTCAGCCACAATTACCTTGCATATCCTCTTTCTAATCTCCTTGCACAATTTGGAGACCTACCTTAACCACTATGCCTCATGCAGCTTTCACCAAATTAAAATCTGGTAATGGAACAGGGCAGTTTCCAACAGAAGTAAGAGTATGTTAGTACAGGGATTTACCACATAGCTATTTTAATCAAGACACAGCTATCTATGACAGCGGTACAAATAGTGTGGAAGTTATGGTTTGCAGCAAAGTGAAACACTCAGGGGAGAGATGAAGGAATACAAAAACAAATCAGATACATGAGGTATTAGGAATATGAAGCCATCATATGTTGTTTTCTTGCAGTTGACTTTGCTCATCATACTAGAAAAACTAAGATTTTAAAAAGTTTTTGTGACCAAAAATATTTTCAATCCTGCTGAAATAAACTAGTTATTTTATATTACATATATTTTATTTAAAGAGAATATATATAAATGTTTAAATATATTCAAATGTTGATTTTATATATAAAGATTATATAAATATTATTTATGTACTTTAGGATAGGGGCTTTCAACCTTTTTGGATTATTGTACCCCCCCAGCAGCTGGACATGAGGCAGTGTATCCGAAGCCACCAAGTGGGGGGAGGGAGGGTGATATGAGACCAAACACAGAGCAGCAGCAGCCACCATGTCCAAGCTTCCCCCACTCCCCAAATTCGGCCAGGTGGGTGGCGCCCACACAGCACCATGGGATGGTGCTTGGCAGTGCTCTGTCCATGCATAAACCCCTAGGGCCTTCTCAAGTACCCCCAGGGGTATGTGTACCCCTGGTTAACAACCCCTGCTTTAGGAGAACAGAAATTTGCTCCTTTAAAAAGCAGGTAGCCAACTTCATACTGATTTCCAGGTCTAGCTTCCAGTAGCAGCAGATTATGGACTCCTACCTGCCCCTCTTCCCTGCCCCCCGCCCCGGAACCTCTCCCAGTAGCAACTCTAAGGGGATAACTCCAACCTCTGGCTTGCCTGCAAAGCTCCTTGACTGATAAAACTGATACAGTTCAACAGGGAATTGGGAGGGACAGATGGGACAGGCCTCTCATGGAAAAAAAAAATCAAGATGGTCTAATCCATAATACTGCTTTCATTGCTGGACAGGATAGGGAGGGATTAAATCATATTTTCATATTTATTCTATGGTACAAAAGGTCAGTGGGACAGGATATATAGAATTAAGTGTATGTGAATGCAATAAGGTAGTCTATATTAGTTAACCCTAAAGTAATATAGCAATGCCTTCCAGAATCTAGTTCACTGAAGTACCACAGAGAACGGACATTTCAAAGGCTTTCCACATAATCTCCAGAGTTTAACTCCACATTCAGATGGAATAATGAATGAACCAATGGAGAGATACAGCTGTATTAAAAACAACCCCCCGCCCAAAAAAAACCCCAAATGCCCCCTTCCTCCCAAAAAACCTGTTAATATTCAGAAGAAATTAATTTAGTTAGCTAGTTTGACAGCTCTCTGCACAAGAAAGAAGTACCCCCAGCCACAGAGGGAATCACAGAATTCTGATCCTGGATAAGTAATTTAGGAATGGCAGCTGGAAAGCAAAGCCGAGTCTGCAGCATCCCCATTCTAAACCCTGTCACAAAGCAGCTGACAAAGAACAGCAGGGAAAGTACTGGACAAGCTAAGATCATTAGCAGGCTCATTGCCTGAGCTCAAAGCTCTGTTTAAAATGTAATGAGAAGTTTTCCTGTTGACTAGTCAGCTCCTATTAAAACATAAGACAATAAAAAATAAGCAAGCAACCAACCAAAAAAACCCCACAACACCATTGGTTTTCATGGGCTGTTCCACTGGAATTTGGCCTCACTTGCATCACAGCTGACTTCACCTTGCAGTAAAATGGAGGTTTCCAGCCATTAGATGTAGCATTAAAGAACAAATTACAAAACTGAATAAAAAAAATTAGCAGTATTTCCAAAAGGCTTCTTACCTCATATAGGCTCAACACTAGGTTTTCTAAAGATATCAATGCCGTGTAAGAAGAAAAATAACATTTAAGATAATTGTTTTGCCTCAACAGGATTCTGTAGCTAAATTCTCCTCATTTACAACCTCTTATTCCTACTACCACTAAGGCCAAGTACAGACAATCAAAAAGCCTGAGACTAAATCGATTCCATCTTTGCAGATTAGTGTAAACTGCATAGATAGAACTGATAAGCAAGTGAACAGACATTCATTTTTAATTTTGGAAACACAGCCACATACCTGCAGTAGCCTAAGCCAGAAGCTGGGGGGCGCTTCAGCACACCTTCCTGCTCAGCTAGAGCAGACAGCTTGGGCCAAGGCTGGCCCACCCACACTGTGAGAAGGGAGGGGGTTTGCTAGGGAAGTACAAAGCATCCTGGAAGACTGAGTTAAGTTGAATGTGGAAGGAATCTGGGGCAGTTCAATAACTGATCTAGATCAAATTGGTTTAAGTCTGATGCTACATCCATCCAAATTTAGCTTAAATTGGTTTCAGCCATTTTGAAAGTGATTTATATGCACTGAACTTCTGTTGCATTACAGATTTGAACTGGTTTCCAATCACTTATACCCATTTGTGTGTAATTTCTGTCCCTAGCCTCATTGAAAAGGCAAAACAAACAAGGAACCACCCTAGAAGTTTAAGGAGTTTGTCCTTAGGCAAATAATTCAATAGTTTTGAATTTTATGCCTTCAAATTAACTTCTATTTACCTAGCACAGCATGTTCCTTTTGAATGTTATACATTAAAACCCCACCTTTCATAATAATTACCTCTTCATTAAAAAAAACAAACAGCATATTGTTAAACATACTGAATGGCAAAGAAATCAGAGGCAGAAAAAAGGGAGTGTTCTAAAAGTTCGGGTTACATCACTAACTTTGGGAGGCTCTATAAATGCACCATTTATAGAACTTGCACAGCTAGGACATACCCCCGCCATTCTTCCACTCCTGAAAATAGTTGCTCCAGCTATGGAATGTGATGCTGCATGAGTGGGAGGTGCTACAGATAAAGCTGGAACAGTATACTGTTTTAGCATAATTTTGAGAGGTAAAAATCTAAGAAAATGCTGGCTTGGCACTTCAACTTTATAACCCCACTCATGTCACAGCCCAATCCTATTATTACTGGTTGCATATCCAAACGCACAACCTGAGAAAACAACTAAATTAACTGAGGAAGCTCATACAAAGGGCCACAAATATTCCCAGCTACCCACCTCCCCCTTCCAACTCCACACCCCTACAAAGAGATACCACTGCAATTAAAATCACAAAATTATTTAAGGGAATTTGGGTTTGGGACACAGTATTTCACTGCAAGAGCAAGAACAGGAACTGACCCAGCCAAGTCCCCCTGAACTCTAAGTAGGGTCTGTGTTTCCACTTGAAGCAGGAATACTTAATAGCCCTCCTCCTTCCCTGCAACATAAGGAAAGAGAGGCAAAGAAGGACTGCTCAAAGACAGAGCCCCAAAAGCAGTAACAGGGAAAAGATGCCAAAGGCTTCCTTCCAACACTTATTGCCTAATTTCCCTAGGACACTAGTGATGTCAGAAGTGCTTGAAAGAATCCACACGATGAACATTACTTTCTGTCTGCTGACTAAGGGCCTTTGCCTTCTTCCTCTCCCCCACCCTTCCGTTCCATTCTGCTCTTTTCAATTCCCTGTCTCCCCTACTCCCTTCTCCCTTTCTTTTCCAGCCAACTCCCACATTTACTTTTTTTCAAGTCCTCCAATAGATACATGAACAGAAAGGAAAAACAGGGAAAGAAGTGGCATCTCCTTAGCTGAAGGTTAAGTGGAGGTTGAACAGGCATCTGGGTTGATTTAGGGATAGTGAATCACATCAGAACAGGCAGTTAGACTAGACCCTTGAGGTTCCTTCAGCCCCATGATTCAGAACTGAGTCATAAGCCCATCATCACCCTGACCTCTTGGCTAGTACATTGCACCCCATATCCTTACTTTGTCTGTGCCAATCTTATTTTAAATGCTCTTGCTCATCTTAGGTATTTCTTCAGTACTTAGCACAATGAGATCCAAATTTAAATATCGAGTTCTCCCAATATTAAAAACAGTTATTTTTGTGGTATACCTGTGGATCCTCTTTTACCTTAAAAATTCTTTATGATTAAATTAACTCTCTGCTCAGATATTTGGTTATTTGTAAGGACTGCTTTAGAATTATATTAGCATTTCAAGTACATTTTCTTCTAAATGCTAATTTTTATTTATTTTAAACAGTTCCTTCTGAGACATCTGTTTTGTTAAATATATTATTCATATGTGCAGCTTACCATCCAACTGAACTGATTATTATACAACCTAATTTTCTTAGATTGGACATATCTCCCTTTGTACATCAGTAATTAGCTACGAATATCTGTTTTTGCCAAACATTTGAATATACCTGCATATTCAAAGGAAATTCAGTGTAAATTGCTTTAGAAGACTGGGTTCAGGTACCAAGCAGAATTATTATATTTCTTAGACCTTATCTTCCATGGGCATAATCCCACAAAGGAGTCTGCTAAACCACTGCACAACTGGGTTCCATAAGAATAAGTCAAGTCAGTCCCAAAGCCGCTGCAACTGTTGGGGCACTTTAGATGCTGTGCATCATTGGTGAGTCTTGAGGCAAAGTGACCTGGTGGTAGGCACCCATTTCCTCTCCAGGTCTGGGTGGCCGTTGGCTCACAAGGAGCAATTCCACAGGTCTTGTTTTTAGTCCTGCTGGGTGTCCACACACCCTCCTCACCCAGGCAAATCCAGGTGGGGATGCCGGTTAGTCACCACAAACTGGACCATGGGAAAGGCTGTATTGATTTACATGGTACCAGACAGCACACCAAGAGAGGCCTGGCCTGACAAGTTCCGTAAGAACAAGACTAACAATTAACTGGTCCTTTTGGTGAGGAATATACTAATATATACACTTAACAAAAAGAAGTCATTTTAAATGAGCCAACACATCCATAGAGGGCACTTGGACTCATGACAGGGGTTTAGTCCTTCAGAGTTGCCTAAATTGAAATGGTGGGTTTTATTTCTCCATCACTGTATACATGTCATTATCCTAGCAGCTGCAGGTGCACA
>JAGPOW010001543.1:30867380-30883180 GCA_030014935.1 Caiman crocodilus
CCCCCCCCCCCCCCCAGCTCCGAGCCCACAGCTGACAACATTGCTGCCGCTATAAGGCTCGTCAACTGCAGGGCTTGCAGCTGGTGATACTCCCCAGTGGCTGGGAGCCCTTCAGCTGAGGGTGCTCCCAGCCACAAGGGAGCAGTTTTCATAGTGTTTTAGTAGTGTTGAAGTGATGTTGTTGCTATGATGGTCCAAGAAAGATGCAAGAGGCAAGGGTTCTTGTGGGTGATATCCAAAGATTCTGGTTCTCCGTTTAAAAATAACAAGTTCTCCAATACTAAAATAAATAAATAAATACATAAAAATAAAAAACCCACAAATTCCCTGATCTCCTGCTGGGCCACAGAGGCCCCTAGGGGAATGCAGCAGGGTGGGGAGCCCCAAGCCTACAGCTACCAGTCTGCATCTGCCCCCCACCCCCGAGCACAAATCTGAAGGGTATGTGCTCAACATGCCACCTCCAGAAGTGTACTCAGTGGTGGGGAGCCAGCCCCCCACCACCCTCCTATGGACAAGCTGCCCACAGCTTTGTTACACTTCCCACCCAGGCCCTGCAGCAGCTGCACATTCCTGCCCCAGACCCCAAGCCCCACCCTGGCTGGCCAGTGTCCCCAGCCCCAGCCTGCCCAACTCCCTTACTATGGAGTACTATCCCCTTACTATCCCCTCCCACTCCTTACCTGTGGTAAAGTCTGATTTACTGCAGGAAACTTCAGTCCCACCTCTGGTCTCCATGCCATCTAACTGCCAACAGCTCCTGCCTAAACTGCCCTCCTCCCACTCCCCCCAACCCCTTGCAAGCTGGAGCCATGCCAGTCTGCAAGGGAAAACCTGCTGTTTCCTGAGTTTTTCTCCTTAAAAAGAGAAAATCCAAATTTTTCTCCTTAAAATGAGAACATTTGTGTTTTGCCACCTTTTTCCCCGTGGCAAAAACCTAGATTCCTGGTCATATCTTTTAATTTACTAACTGCATGGTTGGGACACAGAAAAGCTTTCAGGTATATCAGTAACTTCCTCAGATCACTGCAAAAATCTGAGTACCGGTACTGTGACACCTGAAAGCTTGTCTATGTCTTGTTTCTCACTAAGTACAATATAATTATGTTAAGAGTGAATCTGCACACAGACTGAAGCAAATATTTTTATGTTAGCAAACACAATGCAAAACCTTGTAGCGTAAGATTTCTTTAAGACATTTCAATTGAAGAAACAAATAAAAGAAACGGCTGATTCTGTTAGGCATTTTCTGCACACAGGAAGATTTAACAGTGCTATTAAATGGCTCAGCATGCAAAACAATTTCATCAGAATTCTTTTCTTCTGAATCATGTCAATAAAGTCAAGGTTTGGTCTGGTATTCATAAATACTGATTTGCTTGCATACTTTTCACTACAGATATCTATCTGAGATCCTGTAAACATAACGGAGGGCTAGAATTGACTAACTGAAAGATCTTAAGATGACTGTGTTTAAATGCAACCATTGTAAAGACACTTCTACATGGCTATCTTAGGCCTGAAACTCATGAAAGATCTGGCTTTGCTTACTGTAGCTAAAAGACAGAACAGAAAATTCAACAGACTATACAAGCAACTGAACAGGATGTTTTCGAGAGCCATTTTCCATTGCTAAAAATCACGTTTCTAGTGTCTCAGCACTTTAAACATTAATAATGAAAACGTATTGCTATTATAAGGCTAAAGTTAACCAGCTGGCCTCCCAACAAGAAACATTTAGGAAGTATTTGCTTAGTTAATACAGTTGAGGCAATTGTGCTTTTCTCTTAAAAAAAAGAAAATATATTAAAGAAAGTCCTTCCGACAATGCATATTTTAGCCCTCCTACTTCCATCTGTGAAGATATCTGCTATCAGACAGATCAAACATAAGCGCCTGAAGAAATGAAGGGGAATGCAGGGAACAATATGGCCATGAGCACTATTTCAGTAAGAAAAACAACTCTATTGGCCCTCTTCCAAAAAGCAATTGAGACTGGTAATATCCAACTTAATCTCTGAACAGTTTTCTTGCCACTTTTCTCAAACAGACATCAGGTTTTTTTCCAGATTCAGCTTCAAGGGGAAAACATGCCCTAAAACTATTAATAAATTGCTTTGTTGAATTCATTAGCACCATGAAATGAAATTGTGCCAGAGTGCCTCTGCTATAATTTTCAACAGAAATAAATTTATGAAAATAAGAAAAAAATTGCCATCTTCTTAGAAAACAGACAGTTAATGTAGTATTGCTTATTCTCTCTGGGAGTAAAGTTTACCTCAATACAGGCAGTCCAAATCAATTAAGCTTCTACAACCAAAAAATGCATGGGACTACACAGGCCCTATGCACTCAGTCCAAGTGATCTGTCAAGAATGAGTCACAACGGACTGAGACTTATTCACTACAGGCACAGCTCTAGCCCATGCTACTTTGCTCCTAATATTAGTACCGTTAGTTCTATTACCATCACAAGTAGTGATATGTTTAAAATATGGATGAGACTCTAGAAAATAAAATTAGCTCCAACAAGGGAGGCACTATTCTGGGCATCAAAGAGTTCCCAAAACCTCATCCTGTTCTCTCCTTATCTGAAAACACAAGATAATTCTGTTCCCCTGCACGACTTTTCTTAAACGTACATAACTTGGCCTAAAAAAAATTAGAAGAATGCCTGAAGTCTGGTGGGATTTTAAATACAACTTTTGCCATTTTCATTCCTGAGAGAAGAAGAACCACAGAAGGCATTTGAAGAATTAAGACTATTAATCAACAAAACAGTATCAATTAGCACCTTATTTGAATGGTGTATTTTATAGACAGTATATTGGTGCTTCTAACACTCTGGCTCAGCAGGTAGCCTAGTACATCTAATATGTTCTTGTGTGTCAGAGAGCCTAGCAAGTCCCGAGCACTTGTACATGTGACAGCATTAATGTACACATGACAAAAAGGTCAACTATATGGCTTAATGGTATCACAGTGTATGCATGCAAGACTTTGGAGGGTTTTAAATAACTTTGCATCACTGCAAACTAAGCTACATCCACAGCTGTCAGCTCACGCCCCGGCTGTGGGAGAAACAAACAGGCCGCACAGAAAAAAAGGATTGGGCCCCTCACCACTTCAGTAGGCACCTGCTGAAGGCAGAAATAGCGAGGGGCCCAATCCTTTTTTCTTTCCCCAGAGGAGCCTGAGCACCTCTCCTGTGGCTGGGCGGTGAGCTGCAGGTGGGCCAAGTGACCCCTGAGCTGTGGGGGTCCCAGGTACTTCCCTCTGTAGCAGCAGCACCCTCCAAGGCTGTCCAGGCAGACTGTTAATGGGCCAGGTGCTGCCCCAGCTCAGAGGCAGAACTGGAGGCAATCCAACTATTCCCTGAGCCTGCCTGCTGGAAGTCTGCTGAGCACTGTTCCCTAGGCAGGCTCAGAGAACAGCTGGATTGGGCTGGGTACTGTCTTTGAGCAGGGGCAGCACCTGGCCTGCTAGCAACCTACCCAAGTAGTCTCAGGGGGCACAGCTGCTGTCAAGGGAAGGACCGGGCACCCCTGTAGCTCAGGGACCACTTGGCCCACCTGCAGCTCACCAACACCTCCCCCCACTGCAGCCAAGCTCCAGCACCAATGAAGAAAGAAAAAAAAAAAAGAGTCTGGGCCCCTCGTCAATGTGACAGAAAAACTGAAATAGTTTAGTTCTTAGGGTTTTATTCTATGCCCCACCATTTCAATTTAGGGGGCTGAGAATAAAACCTTGGTGATTAAGCACCCCCTGTTACTTTGAGAGAAACTGCAGTTGATAAAGCCCAGGCAGCTGACCATGTGCCAGCCAGAGGGAAGGAAGCTAAGAAAAACTGCTGCCTAGGAAGGGAGCAGCCCATTAGAGAAAAGGGACACATCTGCAGAAAGTCAGAAGAGCTCTGCCTAGGGGAGCTGGCAGTAGGGGAATGGGGCAAGAGGAAATGATTGCCTATTGCAAAATAAGCTGTCATAGCAACCAGCCTCCAGGCCCTAACAACAAACCCTTGCAGGGCTGGGAGCACCCCTGACCAGAAGGGGCATGGCTTAGGTAGTACATGAGCCAGGTCAGGTAGTCTGGCTCAGCAAGCCGCAGAGTGAAGGGCTCCTGGTGTGGAAGGCTGCCTTGCTCACTTCTGAGCTGCCCTGGGGACTAGCTGTAAGAGGTCTATGCCTTGCAGAGGAGTACTACCATGGGTAAGGGGAAGCCTTGCTACAAGGTAGCAAACTAACATTGATGGTTGCATTCAAAGAGGGTTGAGTTCATGTTATAGCCAATATGCTTATTCCCTGGTCACAGTTATACCAACAGATTGGAACTGGGACTAGTAGGGGTCCCAATAGTGCCCAAGGGCATGAGAGCCAGGGGCTAGGAGGATCAAGCCAGATGGAGCTGAAGCAGGCTCAGCACCCAAAGCAGGGCAGAGACAGGGTCAGGGGGCCCAGGACTTAAGTAAATTGAGACAAGAGCTGGAACCTAGAAGCTGGGTCCTACAGAGAGGGCCTGGGCTAGGAGCCCCAGCAAGAGAAGAGGGGTGGAGGCCTCGACATGGGAGTGACTGTACAATAACACCTATGAGACATGGGCATAGCTGTAGGGGAGGTTACAGGCTGTCAATAGCCCTTAAGGCTATAGGTGCTCTGAGGCCATGGGCAAGTCAGGAGAGCTCACTTAACCTGGCATGACTGAAACCAGCAGGTCCAGGAGGGACATGCTACTGGCCAGAAGAATTCTCTAGGACCTTCTGGCAGCTTCCTTTTTGATCAAACACATACATCAAGGCATGGCAGGTGAGAAAGGGAGGGTATCCTAGAGCTGAAGCAAGGCAAGGGTAACATGGTCAGTGTGGGGTGTCACAGTCACTCCTGGAGCCTGAATTTTACTACACTATGTCAGACAGGTGGTCAAAAACTGAGTAATGGGTGATTTGCCCAAAGACTCAAGAGAACGGGAACCTGGGTCTCAACTTCCAGTCTAAAGCTGAACATCCTAAACCACGTGCATTCTCATGCTTTGTGTTTGTAAGCAAAATCATTAAACTGATCTAACAAACTAAAATTGCTAAATGCATTTTAGATAAATTTCCACAATCTGTCTGTTGCCAAATGTAAGCATGAATTAAGAGCTTCAAGTGGTATCTGGATCCTGACTTTATGCATTAGCAAGAAACCCCAAAACACTACAAACTATTGCGGACAATAAACAAACATGTACCTGCCCTTTGTCATAATATTTAACTTTTGGCCTATACAGTAATAATATTGCAACTGCAATAGATATCAAGTTTAGAGAACAAGGTGAACTATGGGAAAGATTCTCAAAGACTGAATAACCTGTTTCCTTCCTGCTGAAATGTCATCTCAATGTCTGTATGAACTTTCAAGGCAGATACTTCAGGTGCTGATCCATATTACTACATTACATTTATTTAGTACTAGTTAGAAATACTGGTGACTAAAATGAGAAAATTCACTGGGAGGCAAGAATTTTTTTGGGCAATATCTTTTATTGGACCAACTGCATGGATGGGATAGACTTTAACAAGTTTTCAGGTATCACAGTACCCTGCCTCAAGTCTCTGAGAAGGTTACGGTCTTCCTCATGGTAACCTCTCTCAAAACCTAAGGAAAGATACCATAATACCCAAAAGCTTGTCTAAGTCTATCCCAGAGCACCTTATAGATTAAATCATAAAAATAAATCTAATTCCAACCAAGCAGTTGGTCCAATAAAGAGAGATCACCCACAAAAATTATTTTTTTACATATTTTCTGGACCATAGCAGCTACCTCATAAGTTCAACACTACCAAATTCAGTGGGTAGTTTTCTACTCTCTATTCGCAATAGCAATAGCTTTGGAGGTAAGAGAGCCCTTTCTGAATTTACCTGCAATTGGATTTACACCAATATATAGTCAAGAGTAAAATAAGGCTCACTGACATTTAGTTCAGCGAGGCTTTTACTGAATTTTCTTATCAGAATCTTAATCCTTGTTCATTCTTCCCTCCAATAAGACAGCAAGAGGCATAGACTCCTATCGTACTTAAGTCTTCAGAGCCACAGTAAAATCCTCCAAGCCTCACAACATTGGAAAAAGACTTGGAAGAGTCCTCTTATATCTAGTGAACATGCACCAGTATTCAGTTGGTCATATTCTTCTTGGGAGGTTTTTGTGTGTGGAAGGTAAAGCTGCATAAAATGATAGTGATCCACTATTTTGTGGGTTGCGTGACAGTGAGGAGAGGTCTTAAACCCCAAAGATACAGCAGGAACCTCCATGGGGTTAGAGTTCAGGGGTGGAGAAGAAATCTTTCACTCAAGCTGAATCTACTCACTACATCAAAAAAAAGTGTCCACCACTGTTGTCAGCTTGGACACAATTCTCCAAAACAGACAAGTCTATACTTAAGCAACAGCAATATTCTCAACTGGGTATTTAGACTTTTCTTGCCATATTTACTTGAATATAAGATGACCCTCACAGTAGTTGGCTTCTATACCTGGAAAATTTATAAATTATAGTCATTATAGTTTATAAATATAAGTTTATAAATTTACAAATGTATCGTTTTTTCCTGGTATAGCATCTGCTCATTGGAGATCTACTTTGAATTTGTCCCCTTCCCACTGCTACAGCAGGGAAAATAAGTCTGGCGGGTCAGGTAGACCCCTTGTCCTCTGCCTCCCCCCAGCTTCTTCCCGCTGCAGCACTTTACCCCTCTTCTTACAGTCAGACCCTGCTCTCCCTGAGCACAGGGAAGTGAAGAGCAATTTGAAAACACTGATGTCAAAATAAACAGACTCGTAGTAACTTGCATATGGTACCCATAGACTTGGTTCATCCAGAATTTATGAATTTCACCTCTTTTGTACCCATGCTAAAATTTGCAGCAGTTTCTCCATAAAGACATTTTAAGCATTTTATACCTACTTCTATATAGGACAAACTATGCATAATATTAGTCAAAAGCCAAAAACCTCATGAGTTACTATACAGTTCACTGGGCTGGGCCCCAGCAGAATCAACAGTATTTCAAGGTGTGGTGACCCCACAGCTCAGAATTGTGTACATGTGTGAGTGTACATCTGTATACTTCAGATACATGTCCCCCCTCACCTCCACAAAGGATCCATGAGCTAATTAGCCCCCCCCAATCATAACTGGAACCAGGTGTTCTTGTCATGAGTCCTAAGAAGCTCCAAAACTGTATATGCAGATGAGGCACAGAGCAACCTAACCTGGCTCCACCTCATGGACTGGGTCACACTAATCATATGCAACAGGCCGAGAGAAAGGGTGAGGAGAGGGATTCTCCATGAACTGTTTGAGACTTGCTTGATGATGCTTCCCAGATACGTAAAGCTGTGAAGAAAGAGGAATGACTGGAAATGGGGAAAAGGTACAGTTCAGCTGTGGGAATGAAGTGGAAATTGAAATGTATGCAGTGTAGTGACTCAGTAGGACATGGGAGGGAGGGGGAAGAGTCAGCACTGAGGACTGCATTCAGTGCGCACTACCATATATCTTATTCATATGAGCTGCACTAACCTATCTTCATAGGTTTCCATTAGCATGTTTGCCCAATATGGCCATACATTTTATAATCATGCTCAGTGCTGGCTAAATTTATTCAACTTCATAGGTGTTTTCTATTAACTGAGTACATGCTGCTTTTGGCAGCAGTTTAATGATATACAATGTATTTAGTGAGGTTTCCTTGTATGCAAATATAAGACCAAGGGAAAAAAACCTTTGTCTTACGTTCAAGTAAATACAGTAATTTACTTTTGCATTTCTGCTTTGGTGCAAAAATGTAGTCAGACTTGATGTTACTTGACCCCAATCTTTGATTAGTACACATAATAATTAGTACACCATATTATGAATGAACAATGTTGCTACCCTAGCACAGTCAATCTAGTCAATGAAGGGGATTTCTAATCTGAAATGTTTCCATGTGCCATTTAAGGTGTGGAAGTGACCAAAAATAGAGAGAGGAACTGGATTTGCTCCATAATGAATAATTAGTCACATATGATACAAAGCAGATTTTAGGACCCAATGTACGTTCATTTTCTGCTTAGAGAAAAGTTAAATAAGAAAGACAAGATGTGGAGTAAAGAAACAAAATGAAATCTTCTTTCAGATTTTGGCTCTTAGGAGCTGACTTTTTCTTAAATAGTTCCAGAAAAGAGTAAAGTTTGTGATAGAGGAAAAATGACATCAAACCCTACTGGTCTTACTACTACAAAACTGAATTTTTCACAGATTGATTCATAGATTGTAAGGGGCTGGAAAGGACCTTGCAAGATCATCAGGCCCAGCCCCCCTGCACTAGGCAGGAAAGACAATGGGGGTCAAATGACCCCAGCAAAGTGACTGTTCAATCTCCTCTTGAAGATTTCCAGAATAGGTGATTTGCACCACCTCTGGAGGAAACTTATTCCACAGTCTGGACACCCTGTGAAGAAGTTTTTCCTGGTATTAAGCCTCAAACATCTTCCAGGAGTTTGTGGCCATTACTCCTGGTTTTCCCCAAGGGTGCCCTGGTGAACAGCTGATCACCAAGCCCTTGATTTATTCCCTTGATATAGAGGTAAACCACTACTTAGTCCCCTCTCTGCCTTCTCTTTTTTAGGATGAAGAGATCCAGGTCTCTCAGCCTTTCCTCATATGGCTTATGAGAGGCTTGTCTTCCAAATCCCTGATCAACAGGTGGCTTCTCTGAACTCTCTTGAGCTTTTCCATGTCCTTGTTGAAGTGGGGTGCCCAGAACTGAACATAGTACTCCAGCTGCAGTCTCACCAATGCTGAGTAAAGTGGAAAAATCTCTTCCCTGGTTTTGCTTGAGATACATTTGTTGATGCAGGTCAGAATATTGTTTGCCCTGCTGGCTACAGCATCGCACTGACAGCTCATGTTCATTATGGTCTGTTATTACCCCTAGGTAAAAATTTCAGTCATGGTGCTAGTCAGTTTGGCACCACTGAGCCTGTAAGTATGTTGGGGACTGTTCATCCCCAGATGGAGCACTTTACACTTCTCAAATGTTGAACTTCATCTGGTTCCAGTCCACCCAACTTGTCAGCCTGTCTAGGTCTGCCTATATCTGCAGCCTATTTTCAAGCATGACCATGCTCCCCCGTAACGTGTCATCTGCAAACTTGTTCAGTGACCTCTTCACCCCCACATCCAAATCATTGATAAAGATGTTGAAAAGCACTGGACCAAGCATGGACCCCTGAGGGACACCACTGGCCACTTCTCACCAGGACAAGACAGATCTGTTCATTAGAACTTTTCCTTTTTTTCTTCTATTCCATAGGGCCTTCCTCACTAAAAATAAATGGGGTGGTAAACATGTTCTCAGTTTACTACTTTCCTTGCCAGGTAAAATCACTTTTTTATTAACTACCTATTAACAAGTCCCATAATATGGCAGGTGCCAGATAATGGAACAATAGCTGCATGTTTCATAAATTGTACTTTTTTCTTTTAAATAAAATGTGCTTAACCAGCTGCATTTTCATGGAATGATATACAACCCTTCCTACTTTCTCTTTAGATCAAATATATCTCTGGTAAAGTTCCACTGACTTCAAAAAAGCTTGCACCATGGAAGGATTTGGCCTAATGCCTCCAAATAATGACAACATGAGGCATGTAATTTTTGTGGTACAATAATTTTTTCCTTTAGTTCACCTGCCTTGGCAAAATGGCCTAAAGGATTTTAAATACCTTTATTCTGTCATTGGCAAGGCAGATACTTTCTAAAAGGAGGTGCAGGGAGCACTGTAACACATCTGGTTCATTTATTCTACATACAACGTATGTAAGCAAAACCATCAACAATGACTTGTACAAGTGCTGGCACATGCAAATACATTAAAATGGAAAAAAGTTAATCACAAGAAAGCTGCAGAAGCACAATGACATTAAGATGACCAATGTGATGATTTTTTTTTCAATAGCAGATGCTCTATTTCTCCCTTAAATATAACCCTACATGTCTTGATTTCTTTGAGGGTATTGCTGGAATAGCCTAATTTCTCCTGTAGGCAATGTATTCTACATGACATGTATGAGTATTCTTTATCCAGTAATCTGTTTCATAGTATGTCAGTTCTTTGGGTACAAACGATCACAAGGAAAGTTTTCAAATGGTTTCGGTTAAGAGAAGTATATGGGACTACTAGAAAATTCATTCAGACTGATCTACTCAGTGGGCCTCAAAGTCCCACTGACAGACTTTATACCAGTGGTTCTCAACCTTTTTAGACTTAAGACACCCTCCTTAGACTCAAGACTACCCTCAGAAAACACCAGCTCTTAGCTTTCTCTTATTTTTTTGACTATGGAAATAATTGAGCCATTCTTCTGTTGCAAATAACTCAAAAAAGACCACAACAGGTCAGATATTACAGTTTCTAATACTAGAAATTTCTATTTGAAATCTCTGGGTCTATCTTGTGAATCTTGTGCTAACATTGTGTGAAAGGATCAAGGCACCTCAGGACGCCATGACACCCTGGTTGAGACTTGTTGCTTTACGCTATTCTACTGCAAATGAAATAACCAAGCAGGAACAGAGTTTTGCTCTCCCATTCCCTCCTGCATACTGAAGTGAAGGCAAAATAAAATTATGATTCTCTGAGGACAAGGTAAGCAAGTTCAAGATGTCCATGGGACAGAGCAAGTAAAGACAGTTAAAGGTCTCTTCAGGAACTGTGCAAGAGATTCATTATAATATGAATCAGAGAGGTTTTTTTATTTTTTTAAGGACAGAAATTAGTGTGCAGATGTCTGGAAAAAAATCCCGGAATCCATATACAGCTTACCCTGCACCTCTGGGATTAAGGCAACTACACATAGTTTTTTCTCAAGTTGAAGAGAGACAAGCATGCATTAGTTTTCAGTTACCAAAGGCTTTCTTAAATTCTTAATCTTAATTTCTCTTTTAATAATGTAATTCTTAACCCCAAGGGTGAGGTTGGGAGGGAAGACAGAATAAGGAGGAAGAGAAGTGCCTTTCTAACATAAGGATGAGGAAGTACCCTTTCGTTTCAAATTTCGTTTCAATGGGACAGTGTTTCATTTACAGTTTCATTTCATCGAAACTGTTTTGCTGTTTCATCCATAGGCTATAATGGGGAACCACAAAACTGCCTATAACTTTGTCATTTCATGCCTGATTCAGATGAAACTTGCAGGGATGACAGCCCCTTTTGAGGCCATGAAGCCTGCCAAGTTCCAACGAGATAGGTGCAGGAGCTTCTGGAAAATGCACCTTAAACTGTTCAGAGCAAAACTTGTGTCACTTGTAAGTGTGAAGGCACGAAGAAAGCTCAGGTTAAACAAGGCTTTTTGTGCTGTTTTTTCATCCCTCCCCGAGAGCACTGGGATTAGAAGGGACCTCAGGGAAGGATCACAGTCACTGCCCAGCTACACATGTCAATATCAGAGCAGTCCTTCCCCTCTCTTCCCCCTCCCACTCCTTAGTTTCTCTTTAACTGCAAGCAAGCCCAGCTTCAAAACCTTTCAAAACTTTTGAAACATTACGACTGCCCTCATTTTGTTTCAGGGCTGTTTTGAAGCCTTTTGTTTCATTTCAATGTAGCTGTTTCAAGCTCAAAACAAGTTGAAACAAAACAGATGGCGAAATTTCGCACAGCCCTAGAAAATACTATATTCCACTTCTCTTCAGAAAAGAAGAATGATTTTCGTGTGTTATTTATAAAGTGGTTGTGGTATTATAAGACCGGTAAACAACAGATTTACCCTAACTTCTATAATAAATATCCTTAAACAGACAAGGACAAATAGCACTTATTTGTAGTGCACAAAAACATAATATTATAGAAGTCTGCAGTCCAAGGTTTTTTTGGGGTTTTCTTCTAGAGGTATTGAGTAGTTCCACTGTTGCCTGGGACTATACAAAAAAAATACTGCAAGATCAGCTTGGGGTTTCTAAGAATTCCTCTAGCATCATCTAGAGTCAGCTTAAATTTAAGTGCCAGACTTTCATGTTTACTCACAAAGGCTCTAATTCTGCAAAGCACATAAAGAACTGCTTAGGCGTTTTGATGAATCAGAACCTAAGGTCTCAGTCTTGCAATCTGCTTCTTGTGGATGCAAGTCTACCAGTGAGTAATTTGCATTATCAGAGCCCTGCTGATGAAGGACAATTAAAGTCTGCTCAATTGGACCAGCTCTAGCTTCTCTTGTACAGTTTCTAATATATATGTAAACCTCTTCTTGCCACTTATCATTCAAAATTATAAAGCCTATATGATTCACTCTGTGTTTTGAGGGCAGAATAGGATTTGGCTCTATCATCTAGGTTGGCATTTTTCAACCTTTCTAGACCCAAGGCACCTTTCAAAAAGTGCCATTCTTTTTTACTACAGAAAAATAATAGAGCAATTCCTCTGTTGCAAAGAAAGCAGAAAGACGGGCAAGAATGTTTTACCACTATAGATTCCTATTTGAAATCTTGGGGTTCATCTAGTGAATGATGTTCACACGTCTACCAGTGCTAATGTTGTATGGTACTTTGCATCCTCAAAAGGATCTCAAGATACCCCAGTTGTCACAGCACTCTGGTTAAGAATCTCATATCCAGATTAAGAGTTAATGCCAAAGCAGAAAACAAATATCTAGAAAAAGATCATTAAAGAATAAAACCTATGATGTTAATATTAGTAGAAACTTTGTCTGAGGGCTTGTTAATTTGGTCTAGACTCCCAAATCTTACCCTTGTACTATCAGAAACTACCTTGTTGCAAGCAGACACTCTGAATTTCTTAGCATGCAGGAAACTAGGCTCAAGAAAGATATCCTATGAGGCTACAGAAATAAGGTAGGTGCAAGAGCAATATTTAGCTTTTTATTTTTATTAAAAAGCATTTAAAATACAATTTACTGTACATGAAGGACTCCTTCCTGCATTTTTTTACCACCAACTAAGATAGTTTTAGAAATGAGCAATCTTCCTTTGGCCTATCCTGCCTCTGCTTCACACACTCTTATCACCTAGCACCCAACCCCTCAGAAGTCAGGCACTGATCATTTCCTTCCTGGTAGGTGAAGATAAAGTTTCACAACTTCCAAACAGTGTTGGGACATTTTTCTACTAACAAAGCAAAACAAAAAACCCCGACTGTGTGGTTAGGTGTTTTTTTAAACAAAAAAACAAAAAAACCCCACACATTTCCTGTTGCAGAGGGCACCTCAGGCTTCTAATCACTCATCCTCAGTGCCAACAAGATCTCGTATTTTAAGAGTCAGGGGCTCAAATAGGTAGGCCATCTCATGCAGGATTTCTTACCTTCCAACCTACCATCTGATCTTAACTGTGGAGCTAGGCACACAGGAGCAAGCACACCTAGAGCTTTCTGGCCTTCTTCAAATACTGTGCTTGCATCTTGCTTATTTCTGCAGCCCTACAGGATACCTTTCTTAGGCCTAGTTAATCCTGTCTACTAGGAAATTCAGAGTGTCTGTTTGCAATAGTGTAGACTCTGAGAGTATGAGAATAAAGTATGTGTGCGAGGGCCTCAGGAAAAAAAAATGTAAAAATGTTTACTCCTTCAAAACATTTACCACAGTTTAGCATAGAAAGCTGTGTTTCACTATAGCTTTGACAGTAACACTATAAATTCTGCCTCTTAGTTGTTGTTTCCTAACCACAAAATAACTTTCTATTGAAAACATCTGAAGTAAATGGTTTGAGTAAAAATAAAACCTGCAGTTTAAGTAACTCTGAAGCATGCCCAACAGTCTGTTTAAGAAGGAAAAAGACCTGTGTGACTATCTCCAAACATACCAATCTTTATCCTTGATTTGTATCCTTCACCTTACTAGGGAAGCATTTTCTTTTATACTTTTAGAAGGTCCTTGTGCTCTAGCAAATACAGAGTACAGAGCCAGTGGGAAGTTCCTCTTCAAAAAATGATGACATGATATGGCCTGTTTATTCCTAATGTTACATCCGTTCCTATGGAGCCCTTCACCACAGTATCTGGGGGCTCAGATCCAAGACACACATTAATATACAAGCAAGACGCCTTATCAAAAATAAAATGTCATATCAAACAGAACTTGGAAAAGCAAGCTGCCAGCAAGTAAGGCATGCTTCTTTACAAGAACTATTGAAGTTGTTAACAGAAGACTGAGAGCAGCAGTTGGGAAGAAAACTGTTGAAAGAAAAATTTTAGAGGCCAGAGTAGTTGATCAAGCCACTCTCACAAGAAGCCTACTGGTTTAAGCCTGTAGCTGTCAACTTGCCATTTCTCCCTCTCCATCCCCACTCTTCCATATCACTGCTGTGGCAACTTGGCTCAGGGAGTGAGGTGGGCTCTAAGGTTTCAAGGAGCTGTAGCAGACACCAAAGGGCCCAAAAAGGAAAAGGACTTGGGAGTGGTACGTAGGTATGGGGAAGCAGCTTCTCAGTAAATGTAAACTGTTATAGTTCTGTTGATCTCCATAGTGCTACAACCACTTATACCGACTGAAGATCTGACCCAAATTCTCCTAGAGATAGCAGTCTAGCTACTCAGAAAGCAGGACAGATTTGCACCTTTGGGACTAACTAAATCAGAGCTACATAAGCATCTCTATGAAAGCGTATGCACCTCTGATTTAGTTAAGTCTATAAGGTAGAAATCTACCCAAACTTCAGACTAAACACAACTAGCTAACTATATTAGCCTGGTTATCCACAGCTTTCAGGTGCTGAACTGCCTCCTTACTTTATTGGACAGCAAACTCCATCACCCTCTTCAAATAAGTTTGCAAAGAAAGAGAGAGGCAACATTCAAAAAAAAAATTCCGTTCATTGTGGAAATAACCCACTTAGTTGGCTATTTGGCCCTCATGGTTTTCAGCATCTATTCTTTTCTGTTTACCTCTGCTAAATCACTTCATCATCACATACACCATGCGCAGAAACAGATAGATTTGCCAGGAATCGAAACGAATGTGGCTTAAATCAAAGGACTGAACACACATCAAATTGGTAATTCATCAGAACAGAAGAACCGTGCTTTTAAAGACTACACAGCCAAATATGCTCTTTGGTGATCTAGGATTGGGTTATTTGCAGTTCTAGTTATTTATTTATATGGAGTTCTTATAATTAGGAGTGTGCAAAATGGGCTCTATTCCATTTGGATTCAGCCTGAATCAGGGACATTGATTCGATTAATTGATTCAGATCACTGTCCCCGATTCAATTTAGTCAAATCTGAATCTGAAGATTTGATGCCAATTCAGAGAATCGGCAATTTGGAAATAGACGCAGCTTTACATGTTTCTTCTACATACGCTGAGGTAGTAGGCACAGTTTGCGATCGCCATGATGTTGAGGCAGATGGAGAGTCCCACAGGAACATGGGGGGGGGCCCCTGTATGCTCAGCAGTGAACCTGTAAGTGGACCGGGAAGTACTTCTGGCCCACTTCTGGGCTCACTGGGGGCCCCCCGCATGCCCCCCTGGCTCGGTGATCAGCCATGGGGGGACCCCGAGTGCCCCCCAACCCAGGAGGCACCAGTCACCAAGTCGGAGTGGCATGGGGGGGCCCCTGCACTCTCCCCAGAGGACTTGGAAGTGGACAGGAAGTGCTTCCGATCCAATTTTGGGTCTGTTGACGAGCGCCTGGGGAGCCCTCCGTGCGCTCTGTGGGACACTCCATGCACCCCAACATCACAGTATTTACCACCACCTGCTACCGAGAGGTATGCAGAAAAAACATTTAAAGCTGTCCCTATATCTGAATTGCTGAATCTC
>JAGPOW010001543.1:30883280-30907648 GCA_030014935.1 Caiman crocodilus
GCTGAATCTCCGCCAGATTGAATCAGGGACAGAAACTTTGCACAGCCCTACTTATAATCCACTATATCCTGCCAAGTCTTTGTTTCACCACACTTCAAAAAATGGCATGCAACCTAAAATAATTGTTGTTTGGTAGCAGCTCCTTGTTCTGTCCTGTAAAAGAGCATTCAATACTTTCCATTACTGAAAATGTTCCATAGAAACCCAGATTTTGCTTTCAGCTTATACGTATCAAAAGTAATAACATTATTAGGAACAAGAAAGTTGGCTGCTTTGGAGATTGATTGTGACCTGAAGGTAGCAGATGGACTGAAGCAGAAAAATCCATAGGAAGGGGACAACCAATCTACCCATATGATCAAAGGCCAAGAAAGCAAGCCTTACAAGGAGAGGCTGAGGCACATGGAACTCTTCAGCCTGGCAAAGAGAAGGCTCGTGGGTGTCTTGGTGGCTGCCTATAAGTATATAAGTTGGGTGAATCAGGATGTGGGGGAACACTTTATCCCCTGGGGAGCCCTGGTGAACACTAGGTCTTAATGGATACAAATTTCTAGAAGGCCGACTCAGACTCAATATAAGGAAAAGCTTTACAGTATGAGTGTCCAAGGTCTGGAACAGACTCCCCTCAGAGGTGGTGTAAGCACCTACTCTGAACTCATTCAAAAGGTGTTTGGATGTTTATCTTGCTGGGATCATTTGATCCCTGCAGACTTCCTGCCTTTGGCAGGGAGGCTGAACTCAATGATCTCACAAGGTCCCTTCCAGCCCCTAATGTCTATGAGATCTGCTCCATATCCCCATACACTGCAGAATCACCCACTTTTGCTCCCTTTTACCCATGCAATAAAAAGGTGCATCCGTTTGAGTGATAAACACCTGACAAGCTCATAGACAACAGGGATGTTTTTTCCCTGAAAATGCCTTATAAAAATAAGGCAACCAGGATGGCTGGGGAAGAAGGAATCAGTGAAACAAGTTTCAAGGGTGGACAGACAGATTAAGGTTCCCATGAAGTCTGAATTACTTTAAAAAAAAATTAGATTGGGTCTGATAACTAAAAGTACAACATAAAAATAATGTTAACATCAGGATTGGGCTGTGGGTTGTACTTGGATTAGTAAAAAAATATCCCTCTGCTACCCAGACACAAAATGGCCTTGTCAACATAATTAACAAGAAGCAGAAAACCCCCTGCAAAAAAAACTAACATTGATGCTACACATTGAAGCTTGTTCCAGTAACGTCTCTTTAGTGTGGTCATGCCTGCTTGCTCTACTGGATAGTTAGCTTCTCTTCCCATCCCACATTAGCAGTTATGCCCTCATTTCCATATACAAGTGTGCTTACAGGAGAGATACATTCCACATCATTGTAAGTCTGTTTAAAACAGAATAAACGTTCTAGAAAATTTTAACAGCAAGTACAATTAAATAAGCAAAGTTAGTAATACTGACTGGATGCTTCCAGGGGAGCTCAGCCCTGGAGAAAATCCCTTGAGGTTTAAGGGCATTCTTGCAAAAGCATCATTTTCCATGTCGGTGATGAAAGGAAGCCAGATTGTTATATGCTTTATTGCTCAGACATGTCTCTTCCAAAGTCAGTCATCTTTTCCACAGTGAGGATAGCAGAGATAGACACAAGCCATCTGTCCAGTCTTCCCACTACCTCATTCTGACTGACTGCATCTCTGGCCACTTCCCCGATGACCCATGCTTGCATGCAAGCTGGACACAAATAGAAGGCTGGCTGTTGTAGCTAAGGGAGAGATGTCTTTAACAAATGTACCTTATTTTAATGTACACTTCTTGAAGTACTACTTGCAGAAAAATGAATGTCAAAATAGAAGCATATTTGTGTGTGCTTGGAAACAACAATCTACAGATCAATGATAGGCTCCGATCCTACAGATAAATCTACCTACCATGGCTAGTGACAGGATTTGTAAAAATTTATGCAGCACTTGCTAGCTCAAAGTTAAGCCTATTCCACAGGCTGAAATACCCCAGTACCCTGGATTTCAGCCTTTTTCCTCTGTATCCTGCATCCGCTTAGGTTTGAAAGCCCTGGTGTCCCACTGGCCAGACTACTTATTACTATTATGCTAAGTGTCACATACTCTGTGTGTGTGTGGGTGTGACTAAAGCTTGACATTTTAAATGGAGGAAAGATAGACTGGGAGAGAGACACAAAAAGGTCGAGCGACTCAGCTAACATCATCCAGCAGGATGCCGGCCCAACAAGAAACAAGACCAAAGCCCAGATGCAGTGCTCAACTCACTAGCAAGCACTAGTTTTCAGTAAATCAGTTCTAAATAAAAAATTTTTTAAAAAACCAACAAATGATAGGTGGCCAGACATCAATCCATCAATTTATTCTGAGTTTATACATCAAATCCCTTTTAAGTGACAAGAACACCTGTGCCCTAGAACATGCTACTCAGGTGACAAACTAGTGTTGACAGCCCTCGCACTCATACGCTGGATGACAAACCGTCTTTTCCTGAAACCCAAAGTACTTGCAAAAATGGTAACCGAGATAGCACAGCACCCACACTTGTAGGAAGAATAGCACTGGGACAGTCTATTCAGACTCAGGAAAACAACAACATTGGATTACTTCTGGTTCAGCTTTGTAAGGATACCTATGTGGTTCACTGGACTAGAAGTTTGAACCCTTTTTAAAAAGAAAGTTTGGATTATATGGATGGGAACAACACCCAGAATGATACCTACTGACCCAAGGTAAGAGTTTTTTCCCCACATCCTGGGCATAAGGACCTTAACTGGCACTAACATGTTATATCAGTAAGACAGCTTAGAAGTACTACACAGATAGAGTCTAATAGACTGAGTATCATAATTGCACAGTACTGCTTTACATCTGCATTTAGGCTATATATAAACCTTAGCTCACAACAGTCTTTTGCCATGAAAAGCCATTTATAATTAATAAATCCAAATGCAGAGAATGAATTACAATGAGTATGTTTTATACAATGCCACCTACCTGCAGCGGCTAAATACAAAATCATTAAAGCAAATACTGGAGTTGTACAACTTGAAGTCATTTTTGCAAACACTTTTTTCTCAAAAAAATCAGCTTCCTTTGTTGTTCTTCATGTAGATGCACTTCCTTTGAAAACCAGTAGAATATACTTTGCAATCAAGTCTTGCAGAATTCTAATGACCTAGAAAAAGAAGTAAAATACATTGTGTTAAATAGTTGAAGACATTTATGCAAAATTACATCTTTTTTATTATATCTAGCTGTGGTGATGAGGCACCACCACAGGCTCCTGAAGAGGAGAAGGTAATCCCCATGGGCCCCATACACCGGGAACAAACCTCCGGCGAGGATAACTTACCTCCCGCAGGGCAGCCGAAGCAGAAGCCACGGCTGTGGCCATAGCCATACAAACTGGCATTATGCTGGCTGTTTAATCAGCTGTTTCTGGTGTGGGAAACAGACCAGTTGGGCCAGACCAATCCCAGTGGCCATGCTGGTCACTATGTGAAAGTTTAAAAGCCCTGCCAGAACTAGGGCAGGGAGGGAGCCAGAGACAGAGAGTGCTGGCAGGCAGGACACTAGGCATGCTGCGGCTCCGGCACGGGAAGGGAGCGACACAGCCTGCGCGGCTCCTGCAGGCAGCATAAAGGAAACTTTTGAGCCCCCTGCAGGAGGCAAAGCAGAGAAAGCCCTCTGGCTCCCTGCAGAAGAGGAGCTCAAGGAGGCATTGGAGTTCCCTGCAGGCAGCAGGGGAAAGGAGGCATTTGAGCCCCCTAGAGGAGGCAGGGGTAAAGGAGGCAGCTCTACAGTCATCTCCTCCTCAGGGGAATATTTGTTCTGAGAAAAGAAAACCCCAAGAAGGGGGGAAAAAGAGACCAGAAAAGGCAAGCCCTGGGCCATCCTAAGGGCTGAAAATCACCATTTATGGATATCCACCTGGTTGGCGAGTGGACAGGGTGTAGGGGAGGCGGAACCCTGTGGAACATCGCGCCAAACAATTGAGAGTACTGCCGCCTGTCGGGAGGGCCTTCCAGGAAGACCCCCACTGAAAACCCCCTCTCTTGATAGTTTAACATCAAAGTCGTGGCAAACGAGTAGAGGGGAGGGGCTACACACCCGACAGGCCGAGCAGCACGCAAAGCGCAAGATGTCACACTAGCAAAATATACTTTTTAGACTATTATAGAAGTATATTTTACACTTCTGAATATTCTAGGTAGCAAGAGGGGCATTTAATCCATAATTGATCTTTTTGTCTTTCATATTGGCTTCCACTCCATTTTCTGCCCCCTTCTCCTCCTTCCCTGCTCAAAAAAAACAAAAACAAAAACCAAAAAAAAATACATGCACCACAGTGGTGACCTACAATGTATTGCATCATAAAGCTAGTCTTTTAGTCCTGCTGAAGTCTGGAAGTAGTCCCTATGGGCTTATATTAGTTTAAATATACAGAGTTTCCTTGGGTCACTGATATCAGGAAATACATTACCTCACCTTAAAATATTGGAAAATACTGCAGACATTCACAAGTTACTTACAGGTAACACAATGATTCTGAGAGATTTCTCAATACTACTAACTTGAACACCAGTTGTTGATTCATAACACTAACAGAGAGTTTATAGAATTTTTATTTAAAAAAAAAAATGTTTTGGGCCCTGACCATACGAATTATCATAAATATTCACACTGACAATCAATACATCTTAGATATGCTGTATAGATTAAATTACAACACGTTGAATGCCAGTTAATATTATTTGGAGTTTAAGATTTTTAATAAAAATTTCCAAACTAACTTTATAGATTTTTGAGTACATCAGTTACCATACAATGCAACAGTCTCCCCTATGTTATCATCCTCTTTCTTCTCCAACAGCTAACTCGGGGGTTTTACAACCTTTTATGGTCAGGGTACCCCCAGCAGCCAGTCGATCAGCTGGAGGGGGGGCGGGAGCGGGAGCAGAGCTGGTTCCCAGGCAGCCATTTGATGCACAGGGAGGGAGAGTCCCACATGCAGCAGCAGCAGAGCCAGAATTGCCGCCAGAAAAAGCTGGAAGTGCCACATACCCCCTGGGGCCTTCCAAAGTAGCCCCAGGGTTATGCATACCCTCAGTTGAAAACCCCTGAGCTAACTGCCAAGAATGAGACTCTCAAGTCAGTATACAGGGAATTAGAACGTTGTTTATCAGATCCAACCAAATAAAAAGCAAAAATATTTTATTTCCTTACCACCTGTCACAGGTGGAGAAAGGCTGAGAAAACTCCCGAACTCATGGAAGGAGCCCCAGAGACAGAGATGGAGGGCAGAGCAAAGGAAAAAGAAAAGGAAAAAAATAAATTACTCACCGCAGGAGGCGAGGAGGGGCAGGGACAGCCGGAGAAACCCACACGTGGCCGGGACGATGCCTCAAATCACCTGCGGACGGCGGGTGACGTCAGTGCCGATCACCGGCCGACGAGGATAAGAGAGCCGCCTGCGGCGAGGAGCAGGGCACACACGTGGCTACTGGGAGGAGGCCGGGCCAGTGGAGGCAGCTGGAGGCACGGAACACCGGAGCTGAATGCCAGCGTGCACCACGGAGGAGTAAGAGAGCCCGGGGACGAACAGACACCGAAGGACTGCTCAGGTGCAGCAGGTGAGCCGGGGAAGAGCGGGGTGAGAACTGTGGCAGTGCGGAGGGATCAGCAGCCCAAGGAAGACCCGGAGAGAGGACTGTGGTCTGGAGAAGATCTGGAAGGAAGGCTGCAGTCCAGGGAGGATCCGGAGAGAGGACGGCAAGACAGTACAGACCCAGAGAGAGGGTTGCACCGGGAGACGCAGGGCAAAGAGTGGTGGGTAGCTGGCCTGGGAAGAGAGGACTAGTATACCAAGTCACGGGCGGTGACCTGGTCGAGAAGCAGAGGGGCGGTGGGGCTACAGACCCCATCAGGGAGTTTTACAGGGGCGGGGCCCCGGCATCGCATTAGGTAGTGGGCCGTAGTTAAGTTGGTGAGAGTTTTGTTTCAGTTGAGTTACCCCGGGTCCGAAGGGGCTGAGGCGTGGCAATAAGGGGATTGAGTGAGGGGTGAGCTCATTTGTGGCATGCCTGAGGGAGCACCAACAGAAATACCCAAGATCCGCTGGGCAGGGTAAGGGCGAGGTGAAGGGGAGGAGGAGTCTCGCAGAAGACCTACACTGCAGGCAGCTGAAGAGGGTAAATCGTGCTACACGAAGCCCCACCCTCTGGAAGATCAAAGTTGTGGCAGGTGAGAAAGGGGCAGACCACAGCGCGGGAAAAGACCTCCCCAAAGGCTACCTGCGACAGCAAGCCAGATATCTGCAAACCCTTGGAGCAAGGAAGCCCAAGATACGATGTTTGAAGCCCAGCGGATACACAACCTTTACAAACAGAAAATGACAGATGATGGCTCAGTAACCATAGCTACATCTTAGAAACCAGATCAAACTACTGAAAATAAGCATTGCAGGTCGAGTGCCAGAATGTAGCTGAGCCAAGACAGACTTCCAAACCAAGGCAAAACTAATGGTTAAAAAAAAAAAAAAAAAAAAAAAGCCTTGCTCACCTTGGGTGGAATCAAGATAAGGTCATGGAAACTCAGGGCTAGGCCTGACCTTCACCATGATCTGCTACAGACTATAACTTTGAATGATCAGCAGCATGTGCCATCACTGGATTATCATTTCCCAGAAGTGATACAAGGGGTGAGAGGAAAATTCCAAGAACTTCTTTGAGGATTTGTCCTCCAAATAATTACAGACCTATCTTATTAGTGGTTTAGCAGATTTCACAGGAAACTTGAATTTTGGGATTGTCCACTAAATAAAAAAAATAAATAAATAAAATAAAATGCTGGCTCTCCAGTGGGAGACAGAGGGATGCACTGCCAGAAGGGGAAGGCACCAGCTGGCAAGGTGGCACAAAGAGCAGCAGACAAGATGGCAGCTGCCCCCTAATCCCTCCTCCCCTGCCAGGGCCCTTCCACCAATAAGCACCAAGGAGTAAGACTGCACGAAAGGCAGCCAGCAGTCAAAATGGTGGCCACCCCTTCATCTCTCCTCCTATCTGGGACCTCTCCACCAATCAGCATCAAGTGGTGGGGCCACTGAGAAATGACCACAGAATTAGAGCTTCAGCCTGTGATCAACCCATGAAAATTCCCCCTGCGATTTAGGTAAACCCCTACAAATAATTCTTAAAGAGAATTTCCCCCATAGAATAAACCAGTTAAACTCTAGGCAAGGGCTGTCAGTGCAATAACCCAGGGCCTATCCACTGACTCTTCCTCTACAGCTGTGGTTTTCAATCGGTGGTTCACAGACTATGTCTAAGGGTCAACAAAAGATGCCTATGATCAATCAAAAGTGTGTGAATACCTACACTTATCATTCAAAGGGGTATGTACCTCCATTCAAAAGTTCCAAAGGGGTCTGCACCTCTGTTCAAAATTTTTTTAGGGATTCGCAAATGAGAAAAAGGTTGAAAACACTGTTCTACAGGAACTTCCTCTAATGGACTTAATAGGGCCTCAACTAATCACCTCTTTGTCACAGATCCCGCCTTTAGGAAGAAGATTGCATCATCTTCACATAAAGGAGCCTTACACTAATAACTGCTATCTGTTGTGCAGAGAACAGCTCACCAACATCTCCACTTTTTCCACCCCACTACAAGTAAATCTTGACACTGCAGTGTCCCATAGGGTGAGGGAGGAAAAAAAAAAAAGCATAGAAGTTTTGCTAGACAATTTTACACAGAACTTAACCTGCTGAAAAAGGGCTCTTCATGTAATCTCAAAACAATCCTAGACAATTAACCAAACCCTAAATTATCACATAAACACAATTCTCCACCCTCCTTTTTTTCTGTGCTGATTTCAAACCAGAGGGTGCAATTTAATGAGCAAGGCAAGAAGGGGGAAAGGAAGAGACCAGATTCATCAGGTCTACCTGACCCACAGAAAAGAAGTTAAAACCATAAGTCTACACTCATTATGGATAGCAGTTCATTGCTGACTTCGGAAAGGAACAGCTTGCTTTATGCAGACCATTTAAATGCATGGCTACAGATTTACTGGAAGTCTTTTTACATCATTTATGTGTATTCGCTATTTTAAGATTCCCAAATCTAACATGCAAGATGCATGTGACTAGATATTTTTATTTAAAAATACAGATTTTTTCCTATTGGATAAAAATTATATGAGACCATAATTAATATAAGTGAACACTTAATAGTATATGGAAACCTTTAACATTTTAAGTGTCCCACTTTTTATTTAAGTTAGTTGTCCAACTTAACAAAATGCATAAATATTCACCATGTTGCTATAGTCTTTAAACGAGACCAGTATGCATTTTCTTCACATCAAACTGGACTATCATGGGCATATTTTAAGGTCTTAAGTGTCAATAAACATATTGAAAATACCTATTCCTTCATCTTTAGAAGAAGGTAAGATCTCTGCCAGAGCTGCATTATTTCTTCTATCACTCTTGTAAAATTAATATATGATTTTATAAGTTGGATTGGAGGTTGTAGCATCAATATTTGTCTTATGAAGAGACAGCATTTCATATGCACTTATATTCTCAGCAGTAAGAGAAGCCATAGAATCAAAGAAATTTAGGGTTGGAAGGGATCCCAGGAGGTCAGCTAGTCCAATCTTCTGCTTAAGGCAGGACCATCCCCAACTAGATTGTCTCAGCCAAAGCTTTGTCCAGCCAGGTTTTGAAAACCTACAAAGATGGAGCTTCCATCACCTCTCTGGGTAACCTGTTCCAGTGCTCTACTACCTTTTTAGTGAGAAACTTCCCTCAGTCTTTCCTCATAAGTAATGTCCCCCAGTGCCCTCACCATTTTTGTTGCCCTCCGCTGGACTCTCTCAAATTTCTCCACATCCTTTTTGTAGTGGAGGGCCCAAAACTGAACACAGAACTCCAGATGTGGCCTCACTAGTGCTGAATAGAGGGCAATAATCACTTCCCTTGACCTGCTGGTAACACACCTACCAATGCAGCCCAGCATGCCATTAGCCTTCATGGCAACAAGGACACACTGCTAGATCATATTCAACTTGTTGTCCACTGTAACCCCCATGTCCTTTTCTGCAGAGCTGCTGCCCAGCCACTAAGCCCCCAGCCTGTACTTGTGCATAGGATTGTTCCATCCTAAATGCAAGACTTAGTACTTGTCCTTGTTGAATCTCATGAGATTCCTTTGGGCACAATCCTCCAATTTGTCTAGGTCGCTCTGAATCCTAGCCCTACCCTCCAGTGTATCTACTATCCCCCCAGGTTGGTGTCATCTGAAAACTTGTGAAGGGTGCACTCCATCCCGTCTCCCAGGTTACTGATGAAGATACTGAACAAGACAGGCCCCAGGACCAACCCCGGGGGTACTCCACCTAATATCAGTTGCCAACTAAACATCGAGCCATTGATTACTATTCTCTGAACCCGATGCTTCAGCCAGTTTTCTACCTTTCAGTCCATTCATTCAGCTCATACTTCCTTAGCTTCCCTGTAAGAATGTTGTGGGAGACTGTATCAAAAGCCTTGCTAAAATCATGGTACACCATATCCTCTGGTCTCCCCACATTCAGCCATGTCATCATAGAAAGCAATCAAGTTGGTCAGGCATGACTTGTCCCTGGTGAATCGATGCCGACTGTTCCTAATCACCTATTTCTCCTCCAAGTGCTTAGAAATGGATTTCTTGAGGATCTGCTCCATGATTTTTCCCCAGACTGAGATGAAGCTGACTGATCTGTAGTTCCTTGGATCCTCCTTCTTCCCTTTCTTAAATATGGGCACTATGTTTGCCCTTTTTTAATCATCCAGAACCTCTCCTGATCATCATGGGTTTTCAAAGATGATGGCCAATGGCTCTGCAGTCACATCAGCCAACTCCCTCAGCACCCTCAGGTGTATCCCATCTGGCCCCATGGACTTGTACACATCCAGGTTTTTTTTTAAGTAGTCCCTAATCTGTTCTTTTGCCTTTGAGGGCTGCTTACCTCCTCCCAACAGTGTGCTACCCAGTATAGTAGTCTGGGAGTTGGCCTTGCCTGTGAAAACTGAGGCAAAAAAAGTATTGAGCACTTCAGCCTTTTCTGCATCTTCTGTCACAAGGTTGTCTCCCCCATTCAGTAAAGGACCCACACTATTCCTGATCCTCCTCTTGCTACCGATGTACTTGTAGAAACCCTTCTTGTTGCCCTTCACATCCCTTACTAGCTGCAACTCCAATTGTGCTTTGGCCTTCCTGATTTCATCCCTGCATGCCCGAACAATGCTCTTATATTCTTCTCTAGTTATTTGTCCAAGTTTCCACTTCTTATAAGTTTCCTTTTTGCGATTTAGTTTACTGAAGAGTTCCCTGCTAAGCCAAGCTGGTCTTCTGTCATGCTTGCTAGTCTTCCTGCACATTGGGATGGTTTGTTCCTGCACTCTCAGTAAGGCTTCTTTCAAGTACAGCCAGCTCTCTTGGACTCCTCTCCCCCTTAGTCTGGCTTCCCAAGGGATCCTTCCCATGAGTTCCCCGAGTGAACTGAAGTCTGCTTTTCTGAAGTCCAGGATCCTTCCTCTGCTGCTCTTCATCCTTCCTTTTCTCAGGATCCTGAACTCAATCATCTTGTGGTCATTACTGCCCAAGTTGCCATCCACTATACTACATTCCCCTCCAATTCTTTCCTGTTTATGAGCAGCAGGTCAAGAAAAGCACGGCCCCTAGTTGGCCACTCCAGCACCTACACCAGGAAGTTGTCCCCAATACTCTCCAAAAACTTCCTGTCCCCAACACAATCCAAAAACAACCCAAGCAATATCACAGACTACTAATAATCCTTCTTAGAAGCTCTAAACAGGAGCAATTTACTTAACTTATTGTTCTCAAATATTTAGTAGAGTTACCTTTTCAGGAAAGTAGTACTGAAGAAAAAACACACAAAATATTGGAAACAGTGAAAAGCTCAAAACAGGACAGAAATGACAACTTCTTTGGAGAACATTTAAGGCTTATAAAAATTGCCTTGAAACTACTGGAAGTATTTAATGAAGTCTTAGATTCCAATGTCACTCTTTCCTACCATGTAAGGTAAAGTTGTAAATCCTCAAACCTCAGAGAGATCAACTCTAAGATACATGAAGGTCAGCCTTTCTATTTTATTCAATAAAAGACAGTAAATTGTTGACAAAAATGTTAGACATTCATGTAACACAGCAGTTTAGATTGCTGAAAAAAATAATCAAGTGGGTTTAATACCAAAAAAGCAAGTCATGGTGACTTTATGCCAGATCTTGAACATCATTTCAGAAGCAAATGTAAGCTGGAACCACTTGCTGCTATTTTACTAGATGAAAAAAAACTAATGAAAGAGAAAAATCAATTAAAGTATCTACTATCTAACTCAACTTTTTAGTACGGTAACAGAGGCAAATGATAGATGAAAAATTTACACATGCTAAATTTGATAAGTCAATAGTAGTTATAAGAAACTTCATAACATGCAGCAAAAAGTCATGCATCCAAACAAGCTATGAATAAGTACTTGGAAACTTGAGTTAGCAATGCATAACCCTTTTATGAGCAATAATGAACAAAAGAGATCAACGAGAAACAGATGGGCTAAGCAGAGGGCACTCAATAATGCACTGAAATAGGAAAATTTGAAGCACTGGTTAGTTAGATCATTCTTTTATCAACATAAGAGTACAATCCAGCAGTCACATTTTCATAATGCAAAGAGCCATGCTGAAGTATTGCACACAGAGAAGGGTGGGAGATAAAGCTATATTGCCCTTCGTTATTATTATTAAGGACCCCAGCCCTTACCTTTCCCCACAGAGACCATTAATGCAGTTGATTGGAAATGCAGAGTTTAATTCAGGTTTGATAGCTCTCTTATAGCTCCCCCTTGCCTCCGAAACAAAAAGAAATTAGAAGTTCCAGTTGTGCCCTAATCCACTGATCAATAAAGATCTCATCATATTTCTAAGAGGGAGATATACATGGATATGCCCCAGGCTTCTACTCTGCTGCCTGATACCACCAGTTCATAGGAGATAAATTCCAGAAATTATGATTGAATCACTACAAACTGCCCTAAGAAAGGACTCTCTGGATAGAAGATTTATTAGAAGATATTTGCATACTTAGCAGAAATAAGAGTTATGCACAACAACTTTCAGCCAACTGAGAGGTACAGGGAAACAGTGGATACATCTACAAGAGATGTTAATAGTGCAGTAGACTAATTCCACTCCACATTAGCGTGTCATAGTAAAAGCCATGTTAATGAGCAATAGAATTAGTCTACTGCACATTAGCATCACATAAAAAAACATGTGCCAGCACTGCTATGCAGTAGTGCTGATTATGGTGCGTTTAGGACCTGTTATTACAGGTAGTAAACTTAATGTGCAGGAATTACAGCACACTAATGCACACGTAGACATGCCCAATGACTCCTTCAACTCACCTTATGACTACATAATTTTAGGAACCTGATTTAGGCCACTCCCAAGCACCTACCTATCTACAGATTTCTGTTTTAAAGCAATTCAAGCCTAACCCTATAATTAAAAACCCTATAAGAAATACTAGTGATGAACTCTGCAATGCAGTAGGCTCTAAGGAACTAAAGTATCCCAGTTTTAAAATTAGCACCAAATTTTTAAAAAAAATGCATAAGAAAACACTGCAAATAAACTCTCTTTTAACCATGGAGCATGCAGGCCTATGTTAGATATAAACAGACAGCCTTCAGAGCAGGTCAGAGAGATAAAGGCCATTCATGACTATTTTTGAAAAGTTAACAAGAAAAAAAAGCAGTTATAAAAGGGCAAATGGCAAATGTCACAAGGCATTTGTACTTTAGATGATTACTTGGATTTCCAAATGTTCTAACTAATGCTCCTAGTTTAAATAAAATCTAGGTAAGAATTACTCTGATGCCTACCAAATAGGGAACTTTTTGATATTTATAGAAAAATGAAATACCATCTTCTGCGGCTAAAAAGGTATCATTAACATGTAGCTCAATAGCTGACAAATGGACATCTTAAAAAGGTAAAAATGTTTCATTGGATCCATACCAAGGAAAAAATCTGACTGAGCATTTCATAACATTTTGATACCGGTCTTTTTATATCTGAAATCAATGAGAGTTAGGCCCCTAGTAAAAGTTAGGTACCTAAATTACTTTGTGAATCTGGGCATAGAGTTCAGTGGAAATCTATGCTAAATTGCTATAATTGTCAGAGTAAAGTGTATGTTGAGAATTTTTTTTTAAATAATTAATTCTCTCTTAGACTGGTACAAAGCACACGGGATCTGGCTTCAGGGCTGAAGTTTACGGTTAACAGAATTAATATATGAAATCTTGGTTGCCAGCACAGCACGAGACAGAGCCAAGATGCACCCCAGAAAAATGGCAGAAAAGCAAAATGCTGCTATTTTCCCACTGTGACATGATGGTGGCATCTAGGTTAATTACACAGAACAGGACCTATGATGAGAGTCTGAGAGCCATGGGACTCTTCAGCCTGGAAAACCACAGACCTCAGGAGGGACCTGGTGGCTGTCTAAGTATAGAAGAGGTATACATCAGCATCTGGGGGAAAACCTGTTCACCAGAGTGCCCCATGGGATGACAAGGTCAAACGGACACCAACTCCTCCAAGACCATTTCAGGCTGGACGTAAGGAAAAAACTTCTTTACTGTCCGAGCCCCCAAGGCCTGGAATAGACCGCCTCCAGATGTGGTGCAAGCACCTACTCTGGACTCTTTCAAGAAATATTTGGATGCCTGTCTTGCTGGGGTCCTGTGTCCCTAGCTGACTTCCTGCCCCTGGGACAGGGGGCTGGACTCAATCTTCTGAGGTCCCTTTCAGCCCTAATGTCTATGAAATCTATAAAATCTAAAACTACTCATGATTGTTTCTTTTAATCTGGTTGTCTCTCTTTATTCATAATAAATCTTGGGTTACTATAACTCAGCTGGTTCTAAACAGAGGATTTCACATGAACTATGCCAGAGAAGCAAGATAACTTCCAAGAAGGGACAGACAAGGAAGGGTGTCTGCAGCTCATTCCACTACAGAGTCTGAGTCAAGAATGCACATTACAGGAAATCTTTATTAAAGGCCATGGTCCTAATAATGCAGTAGCTCCCAAGAGCCAAAGCAGAACCAAATTTAAAGGGAAAAACCAGTAATCATGTGCAATCATGAAGGTCTATATCACATGACCAAATCAAGAAAACATTTTTTCTATATTTTAATGGATTTAAGGTTAGACCCAAATGTTTGGGCCCAGTCAGGCCCTTTTCAGCTAAGTACAGATAGTCAAAAACCCTGAGGCTGAATCTATTCAGTCTTTGCAGGTTAGTCTAAACCACAGAGATTAAACTGAGAAACAACTAGACATACATTTACTTTTGATTCAGGAAATGCAGATACATGCCTGCAGTGGCTCTAGCCAGAAGCCAGGGGATAATAGAACATGGCTGTCTAGCACAAAGCCAACATGGGCTGCACGTTCACTTCCTCTTCCTGGTACCCTGGAGGTCTCTGGGATTTGCAGCCCAGACTCACACCAACAGGACTCTTCCAGGCAAGGACTGCTTCCAGGTGTCTCTGGGATCTATAGTCCACAGCAACAGCCAGTAGTAAATTTGAGTAGGCCCCAGCTGGGGTTTGTCTGGGGGGGTCTATGATAGCTCTGTCTTCTTTTTTATTTTGTAATTAAAAAAAATATATCAATCTAAGCATAATAAATCTATAAGCATACAGATGGTTGTCACTAGGGGTGTGCAAAGTGGGCCCTATTCAATTTGGATTCAGATCACTGTCCCCAATTCGATTCCACCAAATCCGAATCTGAAGATTCAATGCTGATTCGGAGACTCAGCGACTCAGGCATAGACACAGCTTTAAAGTTTTTTCTACATACCTTGAGGTAGCAGGCATGGCTCATGATTGCTGCGATACTAGGGTGCATGGAGTGTCCCACAGGAGTGCAGGGGGGCTCCCCATGTGCTCAGCAGCAAAACCAGAAGTACTTCCAGTCCACATCCAGGTCTGCTAGGGACCATGCTGGGTACGCCCCCCCCTTGCCTCCCCAGCTCAGCGATCGGCTGCAGGGGGACCCTGGGTGCCTCCCCCAGACCCAGGAGGCACCAGTCATCAAGCCACAGGAGCATGGGGGGTCCCCCACGCACTTCCTGGCAGACCCGGAAGTACTTCTGTTCCATTTCCGGATCTGCTGCTAAGCATACTGGGGAGCCCCTGTATTGTTCTGTGGAACACTCCATGCACCCCAGCATCGCAGCACTCATGAGCCCCTGCTACCTAGAGGTATGTAGAAAAAACATTTAAAGTTGTTTCTATGTCCAAATCTCCAACTCCAAGTCTCTCCAAATTGATTCGAAGGGTTCCGATTCACTTTGGAGAAATTAAAGGGTCCTCTGATTTGATTCAGATTTGGAGATTCAGCCACTGAATCAGGCTGAATCAAATCAGGGACCAAAGCTTTGCAGTCCTAGTCGTCACTACACTGATCCTGTGGCCCTTCTGAACAATGTAGTAACAGCAAAGCTAGAATATTTCAACTCTGTAACTAGTCTGCTGGGTGACTTTGGGCAAGTGACATTTATCACTTTCTGCTTCAGTTTCCCATTCTGTATTATAGGAATAGTCATACTGACCCTTGTGGTTAAAGTATTTGGAGCTCTATGTATGAAAATCTGTAATAATATTAAAAATGTACATAGTTGCTGAACATCAGCGCATATTTTATTTTTGTCTAGTTCTAGATTTTCAGCTCAGATGACTGTTACATCCTATTTCCTTTAGAAACCTCTGTCTCTTCATTCTCTCTCTTTTCATTTTTCTACATCTCTTATCTATAGGGAGAACTCAGAAGAACAGCAGAGTCTCCCAATGCCTGAAGAATGGTGTTTGTGCACAAAAGCTTGTGGAGAACTTTTTTCCAAATATTTAGTTGGTCTAATAAAATATCACATCTACCCAAAGAAGCTTGCCTGCCATCTGCCTATTTCTTATTTTTCTGCAAGGCCCACTACAGTCAATAAATACTTCCACACAAGGCAACAGACCTTTTTTTGAGTATTTCCATTTCCTAATTTGAGTTTGCACAACATTAAAATTGGACACGTTCATTGTTCAAGTGGATCCTCAATGTTCTATTTTTTCTTTAAATTTCAGCTCCTGTAAGCCCTTCCCTTTCCCTCCAAAGCATTTTCCCTCTTGGCTTTAACAACCCTCTCCACTCTACCATCTTCTCTGTCTAACTTTTTCCTTTGTTGCCTAAAGAATAGCTTCAACTTCCTCGTCTTATCTCCATAGGCTCTCTTGTAAAGCCGTGTCCCTTCCATGCCCACAATGAGAGATTATTTCACTTTTGTTAGGAAAAATATCACAACACAAGATTCTTCTATCTGCCACTGCTCACAAACACTCCAGTAAGAAAAGCAAGCTGAATCCTACTTACCTTAATCATGGGAAAAGGCAATAGGCTTACTTTAGCAAAGCAAGCAGGATTTGTCCCTCATGTTGTTTTGCCATAGCAACATGTACCAAAGTTTCTAGGGTATCCAAGAAAGCTGTTCATGGCCTAATTTTTTTTCACTGTTTGTTTGTTTGTTTAAAACATGGCAACCATTTCACTTATTTAACCTGTTTTCCTCCCACAGGTTCCCATTTCTTCTCTATGCTGAAAAAAATGTATGTTCTGTGTTTAAAGAAAAAACTAATTGCATGTAATCAGGTATGCAGGAGACCCATAAAGATTTAACAGATGGTAAATTAAATTATACAAGCTGTTCAGTACACTGAACAAAACAAGTTTTTTTAAAGAAACATTTACAAACCCAATCTTATTAAACATCTGTTTTTAAAAGATTATTTTTTGCTGATGACATTTGTACTGTGTTAATTTTGTTTGATTTGCATATATACTGACTGGAAAACCGGCAACTAGTACTATCAAATACTACTGTGAGGTTCATGACTATGTCCAAGATACTGGTATGTACATAAATCCTCACATTTAGAATTTAAACAGTAACTTATTCATAAACAATTAAGGAAACAGATTCTGTTTTACAAGCATGCAAGCAATTTCATTTCCAGGGAATAAGGAAAGTAATAAAAGCAAATATCATGAAAAATCAAAAGCCAGGGGAAAAGTAACTGTAATGCCTTACAGTTCACATGCTGCCATGCTTGTTGTGAGACATTTCAACGAGTCAAAGCTAAAGGCTATGAGAACTGGAAGAGTGCCAAAGGAAGATGTTTTCTGCCACTTAGCAATTGTGCCCCCTCTCTCCCATGTGACTTTTGCTTTTAACATTTTGTTTATTTATTTTTACATTAATGTACTACAATGCGTTCTGTCAAATTACATGAAGCCACAAAATACACATAAATCAGCTCTTAAAAGTAAGTTAGAAAATTTCACCCTTTTTTTGCTTGCAGAGCCCTGATAAAGTAATGAATCAGTTCTGTATCATAGCATATATCTTGCAAATAATTGGCACAAAGATGTGGTTAGGACAGGAGACAACCATTCTCACTATCATTCTATGTTCAAATTTCCCTCGGGCCCACACAAATTTGTTCTTGTCTGATTTTAATAGTTGTGAATTTACATCAGTAAAGTAAAATCATGAAACCAGACACTGTGGGAGTTTTGGCTGAATAATCATTGGAAGATAAGGCCCAAAGTTAAGAGGCAGTCAAAAGAAGTGAGGCCATACCATCTTCCTGCATGTAATAAGGTTTTGCAGAGTGAACCAGGCAGTCAAGTCTTTTAGGTCAAAGGGGAGGGTTTCCTTGTTGGGAGAATGAGGAAAAATGCATGTGGGAAAGCAGCACTTAAAAAAGCCTGTGAAAAAGTGGAGAACAAATGAAGAGAGTCCATCATAAAATAACAGTATATGGAGCTCTACATAGAGGTAGGTGAAAGCACACAAAGTCCTACAGAGGATGCATCTGAAAGTCTCTGTACAGAAGGACATGCATTCTCTTTACAATGATACCTGTGAAAGTACAGTAGAACACCAAACAGTTACACTAATTAAGGCCAACCTGCATGCAGTTATGAAAACGTGGTCAATCAGTAACCTCCAAAAAGATCCATTCACTAAAACTGTTCATAAACCTGAAATACTACACAGTCCAGGACTGATACAGTATAAACACAATTACATTAAAGCAATCCTAAAACAATAATTAATATATGCTGTATTTTTTTTTCCACAGTTGCCATGTGGTAGCACGCAGCTGACTGGACCCAAGGCTGGCTGGCCTACAACTGTTTGGAGTTCTACTGTACATAAATCTCGAAGGAGAAGAAAGTATACAGCACTAAGGATAAGAGTTTGACAGAAATAAAATGGAGCACAGAGTGCAGTGGCAGACACTTCACATGTAACTTGTTGCTATAACTATTAAAACTGGAATTTCCTTCAGCAACAACATAAGCCATGATATCTTTATGAAAGACAAAGAAGGAGATGTTGGGATCTGTGCTTGACAAATCAGATTGCGACGCAAGTAATCTGGGACCACTTCCCAGTTCTACGAAAGTCCTCCTGGGTTAAATCACTGGATTATTCAGTTCTCCCTAGCACTGCAATGATATGGCATCCAGTACTTTGCTAAATTAATTCTAAGCGTGTCTGGAAGATCCTCAAGTAGTCTGTCAGTAAGCAACATAACAAAGCCTACAAACTAACAAACATCTTGCTTTCCTCTTCATCCAATACAACGTTCAGGAAGAAAGAGACAGAAAGAAGCCAATACATCTAGTGAGATGACAGGAGTAAATTTTGGTGTTTGGCCAAGGCATTTATACATGACCTCTGGGAGTGGGGTTTATTTATAAATAAATTAGAGTGCTCCAAGCACTGCTCTAGTTAAAGCACCTGGAGCGTCTTGTATATCAGCATCCCCATGCTTCAAAATGGTAACAGGGGTGCTTTATCTAAAGTTTATCTAAAGCTTGTTTGACAAAGTGCCCCATTGCCATTTTGAAGCACAGGGATACTGACACGCAAGATGCGGGAGGCTGCTGCAGCACAGTAAGTGCCACACTCCAGCAGACTCAATTAATCGAGTCTGCTCCAACGTGCTGGAATTATAGCACATCAGAGCAACTTCCCTGCTCTTGTATAGACACAAGCCTAAATCCCACATTCTAAACCAACTTAAACTCCAAGTGAAGTAGATTTCAATGAGGCTGGAGAGAACAATTTTAATTCAAGGGCAATAGCAGACCAAGTCATTTATAATATGGGACTTGAGGTCAAAAGTCACTTTGACAATTCTGAAAATGTTACCCTGAAACAAGAAAAAACAGAACCTGCAGTAGCTACTACATAGAAATCTTCAGAACAGACTTGGAAATGAGCAAGATAATTTAGCAATCTACAAAGTAGGCACAATCGCTCCTCCTCAAACTTACATTTCTTTGGCCTAATTGTCTTATTTTTTTATGGCTTCTATATGGAAACTGAATAGCTTTCTTGGCATTGGAGCATCTTGCTTATCACAAATATAAAGGTTGCCAAGTACCTCACACAAAATACCATTAATCTTAGTTTTACTTGGCTCAGTCTCTCACTCTACATGTAAACCAAACAGATAATCTCTCAAATATAGATATCAAAACTACTTGCTGTAACCTTGAATGAAAATCATTTTGTAGCCTGCCTTAAAACAGAGCTACAAGAAGTTGGAATCCTACTACAGCCCAAGGATTCCTTTAGCTAGGTACTGCCTGATTTAAAGATCTCACATAAATTGTCCTCACAACAAATCCTTGATGCAATTAGTCCTTCATAGATAAAGAAAACTGCAGAAAACTAAGACAAATCCTATCCAGCACCCAGAACCTCTTTACTAGAGAACTAACTATATTAATCCTTGTCATATTTAAATCTGGGATAGTAAGCATATTCCCTTTAGAATAAAATAAGACTGCACAGATTAGCATACAAAGAACCAACTGCTATTCCAGGAAAAGTGGATGAAACATTTACAAGTAAATCACCCTCACTGTTGTTTTGAAAAAGAAGTTAGAAGACTGAATAAAAAGGTTAAAATTATTAGGAAATAAACCAATATCAAAACTATAAAGTAGCAGCATTAAGAACACATCTTAAGAGATTAAAATAAATTTTACTTTGGAACAGCATGTTCTGAATTTTGCTCTCTAGAATAACATACACTTTAGAAAGAAGGTAGGTTGTTTCTTCAGGCTGTTTAGCAAAAAAACAATTAAGATAAGTTTCTACTAACAGTTAGTGATCAGCCTCTAAATCTTCAACTGCACTTTTATGAGATAGGAAACTTCTCCCACACATGTAGGGAAGACCTTGTAGTGCAACTTTGGTAAAACGCCGAGTCAAAAGGTGCTTCCCTTTAAGTAGGAGTCATCCATCCTCTCATTAAGTCTGCCAAATAATCATTTTAATAGTTTAACTGGGCTAAGAAGTACATTTTGATTGAAGCAAGATATTTGCTCTTATAATTAACGTGGCATAAGGGCATATTTCAAAATGGTCTTCAAGGGCTATAAGGATTTGGTTCAATTTTAAATGCATCACCTGCACATACCACTCTGAATCTGAAGTCTGCATATTTCCATTTAACATACCAAGTCATAGGAAGATAAACATCTTATTGCTTTACACTAAATTTAGCCACAAAGACAATAAAAGACCCTGGATATTAAGTAACTTGTAATGATTAGGGGGAAAGGGGAGATTGCAAAGAGTTCATGACCTTCCCCAGGCTTTATTTACATCCTGCATACCATGAAGCAATACTCAGAAACAGGGATGGATCCAGGAGGGGACAGTGATGCAGCCACATACTCCCTTCTGACCATGCTGCTGGAGCAGCAGCAAGGGACCTAAGTATCCAAAGGTAAGAATTCCCTTCTGTGCTCAGAGGCACATCCCCTCCCTTGCTCTGCCCCTCAGTGCTGCTGTCCTCACAGAACCCAGGGCAAGAGGAGACTCCAGAGCTATTGCTGCCCACTGCAAGTGGTCTGCATGGGGGGTTGGGCTCAGCTCAAGACAGTGGGGGTGGCATGTGGGGTTTCCCCTCCTGTCTGGTCCCCTCAGGTGTTCTCCACCAGCCCCAGCCCAGGCACAGGGAGGGGGAACCCTGCCTACCCCCACCTCTCTTGCAGCCTGAGCCCAGCCACTGTGAAGCCCAACTGGAATGGGCAGAAGCAGCTCTGGAGTTTCCCCAGAAACAACCGCAACAGCAGGTGGGGAAAGAAGGGAAGGGAGGCAAGGCAACATGCCTCTGAACAAAGAAGGGAAGGGGGGGAAGATAACTTTTACCTGCTCTGGGGTCTTAGAAAACTGACTGCTGTTGCTGGAGCATGGTCTGCCCACCTTACTGCAAAGAGGGGGAGGAATGGGGAGGGGAGGGAAGAAAGCAAGCTAAAGAAACAAGCAAGCAAGCTAAGGAAGTATGGGTTGGATGAATGGACTGTAAGGTGGACAGAAAACTGGCTGGATTATCAAGCTCAGAGGGCAGTAAGCAATGTCTCAATGTCTAGATGGAGGCCAGTATCAAATGGAGTGCCTCAGAGTCAGTCCTGGGGCCATTTGCTCAATAGTTTAATCAACAACCTGGAAGATAAGATGGAGTGCACTCTGGACAAATTTGCAGATGACGCCAAGCTGTGGGAAGTAGTAGATACACTGGAGGGTAAGGCTAGACAAATTGGATGACTGGACCAAAAGAAATCTCATGAGCTCAGTAAGGACAAGTGCAAAGTCCTGCACTTAGGACAGGACAGTCCCATGCACCAATACAAGCCTGGAATTGTCAGGCTAAATAGCAGCTCTGCAGAAAAGGACCTGGGAGTTTCAGGGACAGTAAGATCAATATGAGCCAGCAGTGTGTCCCTGTTGAGAAAAAAAGCTAATGGCATACTAGACTGCATTAGTAGGAGTGTTGCCAGCAAATAAAAGGAAATGATTATTCCCCTCTACTTGGTATTGGTAAGGTTGCATTGGGAGTTCTGTGTCCAGTTTTGGGGCCCCCACTATAGAAAGGATGTGGACAAATTCACGGTCTGTCTGTCCTATACTGCAAAAACTGCGGCTGGAGGGGGCCCTGTAGCTTAGGGGCCCCCTGCACATAGGCAGAAGTGGGGGGCTAACAGGCCTCCCCCCCAACACAGGGCAGCAGCAGGCATTGCCTTAGGGTAGCCTGGCCACAGGGTCCTACGGCTGGCGGGGGGGAGGGGGGGAGGGATGGATAGTCACGATGAGCTACCCTGCACACTTGCAGACAGGATCACAGCTGGCTCAACCACAGGCAGACAAGCTTCTTTTAATTTGCCTTTTTTTTTTTTTTTTTCCCATGGGCTTAGCAGGAAGGCAGATCAAGACCGCCACAGTGCAGGAGAAAGTGAGGTAGAAGAAGGGCAAATCATTCACCTCTCCCCTAGACCTCTCCCTCCTGCACTATGGGGATTGTTTCACTCAGCCCAGCCCCCATGCACTGTGACTGGGGCCCTGGCCTGGCCAGATCGTGGAATAATCAGAGCCCGGCAGCTCCTCCAGAGGCACAGCACTGGGCAGCCAACGGTTGGGCGGGAAGGCATGTGGCCCCTGACCTTTGCACGGGTGAAGGCAGGCCGTAGCTGCAAGCTGGGCTCAGCCTCTGCTCCGTGTCTACCTTACTGCCACTGCTTTAAAAGCAGCAGGTGCTGCCATGTGCCTTGCTGCCTAGCCCATCCACACAGAGTCTTGACTGCCCTTGACTCCCACAAAGAACCACTACCAATATCTGTAGAAATATAGAAATCTGTAGCCTTAAATAAATATCCATATTTTTTTACCATCAGCAGAATTACTATGCAGTTTGTGGCCCTCACTTCATTTGTCTATAGGAAAACAACCTACATGTATTAGTCCAAAGTTTTAACTAGTTTCAGATCATGACCTTCAGATAAGCCACTCTCCTGGAATCTCAAAATGTGACCTTGAATAGAACCTTTTTTATCTATTTAAAAATCAACTCTTCACTCAGCTGACTTTCTTCAAAACTTACATTTTATTCTTTTTTTTCTGTGAAACATATCTTGGCTGGAATAATTTCGATTACTTACAGGACCAGAGCGGATAGTTATGATTACAAATATTCTTGCTGCAATAAATACATTTTGGCAACAGGAAAAAAAAAAAAAAGAGCGAGAACTCAGGACCATCCATTTAGAAGCAGTACTCACAAAAAGCACATGTGAAATGATACTGCTACTCACAGTTTCCAGTAAAACAATCAAATGCTACTATTTCATTATAAATACTGTTATTAACTTGCATGTCTTAATAGACTTAAATATTAAATTAATCACTAGACTTTATTTTATTGCTATATAAAAAAAATCTTAATTTTATTACTACTAGTATTTATTAGATACATATGCTACCATCCACGACGCAAAGCTCAGGGCAGCTTACCTCTACAAATCAAAGATATTGAATACATACCAAAATAAAGGAGTATTCCTTCTAATTGCTTATGTCACTAAAAAAAGAACAATAGAAATTTTGGAATGGAAAGAAACTAAAACACTGCTCTAAAGTCCAGACTTCCAGAGTTGTATTAATTTGTTTCAGTATGACTATCATAAATCTAATTGCTACTGTCATATTATAAGGTGAGCTGGTCTACTGAATGCTATCCATCACGTAAATGTGGAATTATACAGTTATGTGCTACTACTAATGGACTGAGGTATGCTCAGTGATAATCAAGGATACAAGTTTTGTATCTGCTGTGGAAAAAAAAAAAAGATTTTCTCCTTTGAAAAGAAAAACCACGGGTTTTACCCTATAAAAGCAAAACACACAGATTTTCCTCCTTAAAGAAGAAAACCATGGGAAACCACAGGTTTCCCCTTGCAGGCTGTCAAGGGATGTGGAGGTTGGAGGGCCAAGCCTCGGAGACTGTCCAAGCAGACAGAAAGAGAGTGAGAGTGTGTGTGTATATGGCGGGGGAGGGCAAGGGTTGCCTGCTAGTGCTGGGGGAAGATGTCCAGGTGCTGAGGCAGTGACAGGGTGGAGTGAAGCACATCCCCTCCAGTGGTGAAAGGAGGCAAGGCACCCTTCAGGGGCAGCACAGAGCTGCATGTGTGGGCCAGAAGCACTGAGGCCAGTGCCCACATTCACAAGGGCAGAACGACCTTCTAAGACTCCAGAGGGGCGACTCTAAGACTCCAGAGGGGTTCATGTGTGGTCTCGGTCACACGTGAGCCCTTGCAGAGCAGAGCAGAGAGCAGAAGGAGCAGCAGCTGAGGAC
>JAGPOW010001543.1:30911347-30924870 GCA_030014935.1 Caiman crocodilus
TGACCCTGGCACTTGTTTCCTGCCAATTGGCGGGGGGTCAGACTAGATGGCCTGCTCTAGGCCCCTTCTGACCCTAGGTACTATGATACTATGATACATTTAAATTTGTAAAAACACAGAAGCCACAAGACAACTTTTTTTTGACTAAGGGAAAAAAGTCAGTTTGATTTTATTGATGCACGGATCACTGACTGCCTGAATGCAAGCAGCAACAGCCCCCTATCAAAATATTTGCGAGACCAGCTACATTATACTGGTAAATACTTGCTGAAAAACAAGACAATGCATAGTAAAAGTTAAATCGAAATAAATAACCGTGACTTAATACAAGTTGAGCCACTGAGAAATAATATAGGTTTCATCAACCTAATAGCGTGAAACCTGAAAGGCGGGGGTGAGTAGAAATGTGCATAAATATAAGCTTGAAACCCCTTTCTATTAACAACCCTGCAGGAATTCTGTTCTTCTGAGAACAGCCGCAAACATCTTTTAATATGACTCAACTTGAAGTTACAAAACTTTGGAAATATTTACATAAGTCAAGTAGTGAAAGGGCAAAAAGAATGTGTTTTATTTACATCTGACTCAAGTCAACTGCACGGACTGCTTTGCTTAGCACTGTTTATAAAAGTGGCAATTACTTGTGAAGTTGTACCGAGTATACAAGTGTAATTCCATTACAAAACAAGCAGCCAGAAAAGCCATGCATCTTCCACAACCAAAAGGCTAGTAGCATTTTTCACTGGCAATGGCAATTAAAGGATGTCCATGCAGCATGTTATTGGTATTTCTCTTATCTTCATGCCACACCAAACACGGAGCCACTTCACAGGACAAGGCTGGCTGAAAAGAAAGAACCCAGCAACTAAAATTCAGCAGTGAGGTGACGGCACTGTGGTGGTGCCTGGACAGCAGGTTTCTGTGGACAGATACCTCCTCACCTTCCCCGAAAGGAAAAGGTCTGAATCCTACAAGTCTATACCTTACAACACCTGTAGCCAGCACCTGCCGCCTACTTCCTGCACTGCCTTGCACAGACAGGGCTGGACTGCCACAGTCCACACAAGAGACTGCCGCGTGCCCGGAGCCACGATGGGATTCACCCGGCGGGTCCTACTCGGAGGAGGAAGACTGCCTGGGCCTGCGGAGGACGAGACACGGAGGAGGCCGCGCGGGGACTCGGTGACAAAGCAGCGGACGCGCCCGCGGGCAGCTCGGCTCAGCCGCTGCTGTCGGAGGAGCGAGGAGGCCGGGACAGGAGCTGCGCCTCAGTGAGGCCGCCCCGAGCGGCTGCTGACAGCTGGCGGGGTGGGGGGCGCGGCCGCCCCGCCCCGTGCTGTCCTGCCCTGCCGGGGATGCCTCCACTGCGACAGCTCGCTCCGCGCCTCCCGCCGGCCCCGGCCCCGCTACCGCGTAGCGCCCAGCAGCCCCCGGCCCGGCCGTACCTCCGCGCGGGTCCGTCGGAGGAAGCGGCAGCAACTTTCCGTGAGCGGCAGGACGGCAGCGCCGCGGCTACGCCATGGGCCGGGTCGGGCTGCAGCAGGCGGCGGAGCCGAGCCGGGAGCCCGCTACCCCCGGGTCGCAGGGCGCGCCAGAACCGCCGCGGCACCGCTCCCGCCCCAAATTCGCGCTCCCCTGCCAGGCTCGGGGAGACCCGCGCGGCCGGGCGGGGCCTGCAGCGCCGCGTCACCCAGCGCCAGCCGCCTCGCCATTGGGCCGGGCCGAGCCGGGGCGGGGCGGGAGCCAGGCACAGCCTCCTACTGCTGGCGCTGGGCAGGGGGTGCGCGTGGAGCGTTCTTGGGCCGGCCCCGTTGCAGGGAGCGAGGATGGCTCCCTCTGCAGCTGCAGCCCCGGGAGCCGGGCTCAGCGGGAGCCTTCGAGGTAACTGTAGCCACCTGGCACCCAGTGTCCGTGCCCTGCCCCGCGGCAAGGAATGGGGCGCGAGGGCAGCGCTGCCCTGGCCTGGGCTAGTGACAGAGCGGGGACGAGCGAGGCGACGGGCTCCGCCGTGCTCCTCCCGCCGCAGCCGGGCAGAGACAGAGTAGAGATGCACCTTCTAAGCTAAGGGAGGCAGAAGTGCACAAGATTTCACGAGCAAAAGCTCCCGGCATCCAGTGCCATCAAAGTGCGGGCCTTTGTCCTTAGGAGTTGGTTTATGACTCCCTCAGCACTGCCCTCCTCTGTCAAATCACTATCTCTAGATGCCAGCCTGCTCCCTGCACCTGGCCTATCAGAGCATCTGATGAAATGAGCTCTGGCGCAGGACGATTCTCACACCTCTGATGCAGTTAGTCTAGAAGGTGCCTCTCCAACTTGCCTTCTGCCTAGAATAAAGGATTAGGTGTTGTGTTCATACAGAAAGTAGCATGACACATTTTCTGCCTAAGAATGTAATGTGCACATTCAATGTGTCAGTGCTAGTCCCAAGAAGATGGAAAACAAATTGAAAAAGTGATGGTTACTCTTGTGTTCTGGAAGTTGTATATATGAAGAAATTCCTTGTTCCACTTGCCTGTCTACTACAGTCTTCATGCTGATTCCTATTAAAGGGTCTAGGGACTTAGCCCTGCTAGGTCTATGCATCTGGCTGCCCAGCACCTCCCCTGCACTGTTTGAGTGCCTTACAATCACTTGCCTGTTCCAGGGTGGTGAATCCCAACTTTTTCCTGCCATGTCTTGGTGTTCCTTTGGAGTAAATGATCAGGAGGTGTTTGCTTTCACCATGGTTGGTCAATGGCAAACACGCTGGACTTTCTTCTAGGGCTCCAGCCTCCCCTAACCTCCTTTCTAGTGCCACCCAGATGTTGTGCACCACCGCATATACTTTTAGGTCTTCCAGGGCAATTTTGCTTTAATTCTTTAATTCCACAAGTAAGTCCAATTGCTCCCCTGCCAGTCCAAGGCAGCTCTCATGCTGAGCTCTTACAACATCCAGGACCTGGTAAATTTCAGCCTGGTCACAGTCCAGTACCATCGGATACAGTAGATCATCCACTATGCCAATGGCCATCCCCCTTGCCACGTTAAGCATTTTTACGCATTACTTCCTTCAGGGGTACATAGAGGGTTGTCCGTGCATGCAGACCATCTTCACTGCTGTTGCCTCCTGCGCCCAGCCATCAGGAGCCATATCTGCTGAAATCAACATCTGGGCATAGTCCATATCGACAATGGCTAGTACCTTCTTTCCCCCAACACTGGTCCACACCGTGGGGTTCAATTTCTTTCCATCCCAACCGGTTTTGCCTACGCTGCAATCCAGCAGCTCTACAGGTCCATTGTCCCTCAGATCAGAGAGGTACGCCCATGCTTCAAAATGTGATTCCCCTGATTGCAGGACTGTTGGAGGGGAGGAAGGAGTACTGTTACACTTCCTTGCTATGTGTCCTGCCTTTCCACACTGGAAGCAGATTACTGAGGCACTCTGGACCTAGCGAACTTCTTGGGTTTCTTTCTGTTCTGTTTCATGTAGCCTGGAATTCAGTCCTTCCTTTAGCCCTTTCTCCTGGGTGTTTTCACCTTGGACACTGTCAAAGTCCTTGGCTAGACATAGTGCCTCTGCCAATAACTCTGGATGGTGACACTGCACCCACTGCTGCATACTCTCATTCAGATCAAGGATAAATTTTTCCAACAAGACCTGGTCCCAGATGTCAACCTTGGACACCTCCTGTGGTTTCAACCATTTTTTCAGCAGGTCCGCCAGATGCTGAAACAAGATTCTTGGAGATTCCTCCTCTTTCTTCTTCCTTGCTCGGAAAGAATGTCAGTACTTCTATGGGTTGATATCCAGATGATACAAAATTTCCTTCTTTACTTTATCATTATTGATGGCTTCCCCACGAAGCATTTCCTGATAGGTGGCTTGCACCCACCTGATCAAGAACATGTCTAACTGTCCTGCTCAGCAGCTCTGGTCCAAACCCAAAGCCAATACTTTCCAAAAAGGCTTTTGGGTTGTCCCATGGTACCATCTGGGGGCTTTCAGTTCAACCTGGTTCCTCTGTACCCATGCCTGTTGCTGCATCCATTTTTCATCTAGGGCAATTTGACATGTCACCTGTTGTTGCTGGGGTTGTTGTAACAACTGGCCCACCAAATGCAAGGTTTGTTTGAAGGGGTTCTGGGCCTCTCATCACTCCCACTGAGAGGTCTATGTTTCTGGCTTCCCTTAGGCTGTTGTTGAGTTCCTGGCCAATTCACCACATTGTACAGGTTTAGACCCGATAGGTTTACACATCTGGCTGCCCAGCACCTTCCCTGCCCTGCTCGAGTACCTCACAATCGCTTGCCTGTTATCCATGGTGGTGAGTCCTGACTCTTGCCTGCCAAATCTTGGTGTTTCTTTGAAGTAAATGGTCGGGTGGTGTTTGTTTTTATCACAGTTGGTCAACAGCAAACACACTGGACTTTCTTCTAGGGCTCCAACCTCCCCTAAACCCCTTCCTACTGCCACCCAGATGTTATGTGCCACCACATACACTTTTAGGTCTTCCCAAGCAATTTTGCTTTATTTCCTTCTTTTATCTTCTAGATTCATAATTTTCATTACTGCCTACCTTCATAGAATGGGACAGCATGGACTACTGGACTTCTTTTCAGTCACAGGTAAGTTTCACATGAGTTTGGGTAAATTGGTGTCCTCTTTCCCTTGGAGAGGGTTTGCCCACCCATTGTGGGGATAATCACTTATCAAAAAAAAAAGAAGCAAAGAAAAAAAACCTTCCCCTGGCCCTTGCCCTTTGTCCAGCAAGGTTAATTGACCAGCTTGGTCTTTATCCCTTTTTATTCTTTGGGAAGGGTCTCTGGCTCTTGGACCCACTTCCCCTTTTCGCCCACTCATGATGCACAAAAACAGTAGAAAGGGGGAAAAAACAAAGCAACTCACTCAATGGGCTCAGCCACATGTTTCAGGCTGGCCCATCTCCAGCAGAGTCCCCACTCCCCCACCGCTTCTCTTCATGGTATTCTCACGACCAGGTCTCTCAGCTAAACAGAGCTCTCAGAGCTCTATTGCTGACTCCCTGTCAGTTCTTCAGGGATGGGAGAGCCCCACCAGATGGCCCTGGTCCCAGGACACTGCTCCTTGCTCCCCAGCTCCTCTTCCAGTGTTTCTGCTGATTTCACTAGAAGTAGATTTAGCTCTTATGCCCCAATTCTGAAGAGCTGAGCATTTTGTAGAAGGTGCCATACATGCCCTTACTGATGCTCCATCTTACTCCCATTGTCATCTAGTACAGGCGTTCCCAAACTATGATATGCGTACCCCTGGGAGTACACAAGACATCTCAGGGGGTGGGTGGTATGTGTAATGGTAGATTTAAATTTTCATTATAATAATAATTGGCATTTAGGGGTTAAAATATAAAATGTATGCTGGTAGGGATATGCAGGCAACTGGTAAATCTGGAAGGGGGTGTGCAGTAAGAAAAAATTTGGGAACCTCTGATCTAGAAGACTTTGTGGTACAGGCAGTCCTCAGACTTATGACACAATTGGTTCATAGATTCATACATTCATAGACTGTTAGGGGCTGGAAGGGACCTTGCAGATCATCAGGTTCAGCCTCCCTGGTCTAGGCAGGAAGACAACTGGGATGAGGTGACCCCAGCAAGGTCTCCTCTTGAAAACCTCCAGGGTAGGTGACTGCACCACCTCTGGAGGTAGTTTATTCCACAGTCTGGACCCCCTGACTGTGAAGGAGTTTTCCTTGGTATTAAGCCTGAAGCAGCATTCCAGGAGTTTGTATCCATTGGTCCTGGTCTTCCCCGAGGATGCCCTAGTGAACAGTTGTTCACCAACCTCCTGATGCACTCCTCTGATATAGAGGTAAGCTGCTATCAAGTCTCCTCTCAACCTTCTCTTCTTTAGGCTAAAGAGGCCCAGGTCCCTCAGCCTTTTCTCATACAGCTTGCCTTGCAAGTCCCTGATCATATGGGTGGCTCTTTTCTGGACCATCTCAAGTTTTTCATATCCTTATTTAACTGCGGCACCCAGAACTGGACGCAGCACTCCAACTTGGTCTCACCAGTGCTAAGTGCAGCCAGAATATCACTGCCTCTCACCGATGGCTCATATTTGTGCAATGGTCAATCATTACCTCTAGGTCATGATGCAAGTCAAGCTGTCACCATCGAGCCTGTATGTATGTTGAAGGTTGTTTGCCCCCAGATGGAGCACCTTATACTTGGAAGTGTTAAACTTCATCTGGTTCTGGTCTGCCCAACTCTCGAGCCTGTCCAGGTCTGCCTGTATCTGCAGTCTATCTTCTGATGTGACCATACTGCCCCATAACTTCGTGTTGTCAGTGAACTTGGCCAGCAAGCTTTTCACTCCCCCATCCAAATAATTGATAAAGATGTTGAAAAGCACCAGTCCAAGCACAGACCCCTGAGGGACACCACTGGGCACTTTGCATGAGGACAGCACAGATCCGTTCATGAAAACTCTCTGGGTCCTACCGTGGAGCCAGTTTTCCACCTACTGAACCGTTGAGCAGCTGAGCCAATTTTCCCACAAAGATACCATGGGATAAAAGATCAAAAGCCTTTTGGAAGTCTAGATATATAATGCATAACATGTCTCCTGTGTCCAGGTGGCAAGAGACCTGGTTATAGAAGGAGATGAGATTGGTAAGACAAAACCTACCGGTGACAAAGCCACGCTGATTGTCATTCAGAATCTTACCATCTGCAAGTGTATCGTACATAAATTCTTTAATAAGCTTTTCCATGATTTTCCCTGGAATGGAGGTTAGGCTGATTGGCCTATGATTGCCCAGGTCCTCCCTCTTCCTCTTCTTGAAGATGGCCACGATGTTGGCCCTCTTTCAATCCTGCGGGATTTCCCCCATGCACCACAAATTCTGAAAGAGCTTTTCCAGGGGTTCCATGATGACCTCAGCCAGCTCCATCAGCATTCTCAGATGGAGTCCATCCGGTCCCGTTGACTTATAAATGTGTAGCTTTTCTAACTGATATTATACCCACACAGCAGCTCACCTACTTTCTGAAACCCGTGTCTTAAGTCAAAATGTCATAACTTGAAACCCATTTTCCCATACAAACAATGTTATAAATGGGGAATTGGTTCCTGAACCAAGATCCGATACCCTATTTTCACCCCAAAATAACCCAGAATTTTGTACTCAATTAATTATAGATGAGTAATATAACTACATTAATGTATTTATATTGTAAATAGCAATCATATTGATTTGGAAGGACTTCTTTGAGGTAACTTTGCTGGACTTTTTGAAGAGCTCTTGGTTGGAGTTTTTGAAGGGTTCTTGGCTGGAGTCTTTCCAGGAGTCTTGGCTGCAGGTTTTTCTGGAGTCTTGTCTGCTTTCTTAAAGAAAGTGTCCAAGGAAGTTTGGACAGATGTTCTCCAGGAAGATGAGCAACGCAGCGAGTTTCAATTTATAAACATTATAAGTGACATTCGTTGTAACTCAAAATATCTTAAGTCAAGGACTGCCTGTATACAGACTTCCTAAGAAGAGCTCAGCTCCTGGCAGAATTGGAGCTGAGTTTACTCAGAGTCTAAAGAATTAAGAGGCTAAAAAATGATATTGCAAATGCAGCTAAAGGACCAGCATAGGCTACGTGAGAACCTAATTGAACAAAGCTGGCTTGGACCTTTTTTTAAGGTTTTTTTTTAAGATTCATGGCAGAGTAAATAGGAAACTCTTAATTTCCTACTAAAACCAACAAAAATTCCTGTAATCTTAGATACAATGTTAAATCTTGGCAAGCACAAGGCATATATAGACATATATAATTTACATTATTTTTAAAATATTAGTACTTTTTCATCCAGGACAAGATGGAATTATTTCATTTTACAGGTGCTGGGCTCATCTAACCACATGCTATATACTCTTAACTTCCTCTGAAGTGCATGAAGGTTGTGACAGTTCACCTTGGCAAAAAGCACTTAGCAGACTGCAGAATTAGGTCCCAAGTACCTACCTTAAAATGACTGTATGCTACTACACCTAGTATCTTCCACACTGTTTTACTGGGGAAGCAACTCATCTTTTCTAAACTTTCAGGACCCTGCAACTTGCAGCAAACATTCTATCAAAATTAATTGGAATACCCAGAAGGGTAAGAACCAATCACATGGGAAGGGTTTGCAAGACTGGGCCTTTACTGCCTAGCTTCACCTCTTTTCAGAATTGGCTTTTCAAGGTACTACTATGATAGGCCCTTTCCTTTCAAATGTTTCTTTGCACTATAATCACATTTGAAAATTCACATTTCACTCGTCCATTTTTAATATTGAATACATAAAGATCTTGAAGCTTTTCCCCAATATTACAAACCTTTGAATCTCCAGATAAATCTCATAGCCTTTCTCCACAATGCTTTATAAACATGAATATTCATTGTCAAAGTTAGTAACTAGTAATATGAGTGCAGTAACTCAAGTATGGCCTTGTGAGAGTTTTGTTTAATAGAATTTTCTTCTATTTCTCCATTGTAAGGCTTTAGAATCAGAACTGGTTGGGACAGAGAACTTACATCTTATTCTGATCTCATGCTTGTTCCACCACCAGTGTAATATATAATCCTAAACAAATAAAAAATAACTCACTAAGGACATATGCTCTAGCCCCTGTTTATCTGTGGGTCTTCTTCTATCCTTCTGTCAAGCTTTCCTAACCCTGACACTCCCTGCTTCCACAGTGTCTGTCTGCCATGCCCCTTCTGCTCCTTTAGACATTCTTCTGATAAGATTTTATAGACCTTCCTCCTAACAAGTACAAACAAAAACAATGAGAAGGAGGAGGAAAGAAAGATAGTATTTAAGAGAAGAAGGAAAATCAACAGGAGATCAAAGGGGAAAAATCTGGTAATAACATACCTTCACTGCTCAGTCATTTCTGTTTCGTTGTATCCAGTCCCCCATCTTGTATGTTATCTATTCAAACCTAATCCAGAACCTATTAAAGCCAAGTTGTAAACTCTTCAAATCTGGGCCTTTTTCCTTTTATATGAAGACAACTCATCTAGAATACTTCAGATGTTATATTAATCCATTATAAATAAAAACATCGTGCACACAACTTTTCAGGTTCAAGCCCATATATCACATAATTTTATGTAAACACTCACACATGCATGATTTCAATGAGACTCACATACGAATAAAGTTGTGGATGTGCATGTTGTCAGGAGGAAATCCTGTGTTACCAAATGCTGTCTTGAATGTGAAAGATACTATGTCCTTGAGGATACCAGCCTTTATTATGGATGGAATTTTTTGCAGCTGAGACATAAAATCCTGTTATGTATATACTGCTCTAATTAGTTTATTACTTTGTATTTACATGGTACATGATATGCATAATATGTACCATGTAAATAAAATAAAAATATATGTGCTTCACTAACAAGTATAAACTCCAAGTCACTGCTCTGGAGAGTTTACAGTCTAAACAGACACAAGAAATGAATGAAATGTGAACAGTTAAGTTTGTTGTTTTTCTTTTTTTCCTTTTGATCGTTTATTTCTCACTTTCTCATGTGAAATATCTTTTTTCTTTCCTCCATCTTTTGGTCATTTGTTTCGCAAGGGAATGCCAGACTGGGTCAGGTCCAGAAAGAAATGCAAGTATAGAGAGCCTTATAGGTAGAGGCACAGAGGCAAAAAATGAAGTAGGTGAAACATCTAGTTTCCGAGACCTAAATTAAGACTTCTAAATCTGTATTTAAGCCCTTAAATGAGTATGGTCTGATTTTCAGGTTATGCCAACCAGTCCCGTTGAAATGAACAGGAGCTACAGGTGCTCAACATCTTTCAGAATGAAGCTACTTTGTCATAGATTTCATAGACATTAGGGCTGGAAGGGATCTCGGGAGATCATTGAGTCCAGCCCCCTAGCCCAAGGACAGGAAGTCAGCTGGGGTCAAAGAATCCCAGCAAGATAAGTGTCCAAATGATTCTTAAAGGAGTAGGTGCTTGCACCACCTCTGGAGGGAGCCTATTCCAGGGATTAAGGGCTCGGACAGTAAAGAAGTTTTTCCTTATGCCCAGCCTAAAACAGCCTTGGTGTGTGACCATTGGTCCTTGTCATCCTATGGGGGCGCTCTGGTGAACAGATGTTCCCCAAGATCCTGATGCACACCCCTCATGTACATATAGGCTGCTACCAGGTCTCCTCTGAGCCTGTGCTTTTCCGGGCTGAAGAATCCCATGGCTCTCGGTCTTTTTTCATAATGCCAACTCTCCTGCCTTCTGATCATGCGTGTGGATCTCCTCTGGACTCTCTCAAGCTTTTCCACATCCTTCCTGAATTGTGGAGCCCAGAATAGGATGCAGTACTCCAGCTGTGGCCTCACCAAGGCGAGTACAGTGGGAGGATGACATCCTGAGATTTACTTGAGAAGCATCTATGGATGGAAGCCAAAGTTTGGTTTGTTTTACCAGCTGTGACATCACATTGGTGGCTCATATTAACCTTGTGATCAGTCATGCCCCCCAAGTCCCTTTCGGCCCTGGTGCTAGCGAACATAGCACTGCCGTGCTTATAAGCATGCTGTGGGTTTTTTTCCCCAAGGTGGAGAACCTTACATTTGTCGGGATTGAAAGTCATCAGGTTTGTATCTGCCCACTTTTTCAGCCTATCCACATCAGCCTGGATCACCAGCCTATTCTCTGGAGTGTATGGTCTACCCCAAAGTTTGGTGTCACCAGCAAAACTGGTCAGTCCACTTCTGACACCTGTATCCATGTCGTTGATAAAAATGTTGAAGAGAACAGATCCTAGGATGGAGCCCTGGGGGACACCACTGGTCACGGAGCATCCTGATGATTTGCTTCCATTGATCACCACTCTCTGAGTCCGGCCTTGAAGCCATTTCCTCAGCCATCAGACTGTGATGTAGTCGAGGCCGCCATTGGCCAATTTTTCCAAGAGGAGATCACGGGACACCAGATCAAAGGCTTTTTTGAGGTCCAGATATATGACGTTAACATCTTCTCCCTTGTCCAGGTAATATGTCACTTGATCATAGAAGAATATGAGATTGGTCAGGCATGACCTAACTGCAAGAAACCCATGCTGGCTGTCCCTCAGGATGTTGCCATCAGCCAGCTTGTTAAGAATAGACTCTGATGAGTCTATTTTTCCAGAATCTTACCAGGGATTGAGGTCAAGCTGATTGGCCTGTAGTTCCATAGATCTACTTTCCTCCCTTTCTTGAAGATGGGCATCACATTGGCATTCTTCCAATCTTCAGGTATTTCACCTGAGTGCTAGGAGTTTTTGAAAATTTTTGCCAGTGGCTGGACTATGACTCCTGCCAGCTCCTTAAGTACTCTGGGGTGCAATCTATCAGGACCCACTGACTTAAAGGTGTACAGCCTCTCAAGGTGTTCCTTTACAAGGTCTATACCAATGCTGGGTATAATTTCACCCTCACTCTGGCCATCCCACGTCTCATTAGGCAAGAGGCAGACCCTTGGAGTTGATGAAAAACTGACACGAAGTACCCATTAAGCAGGTTAGATTTTTCCTGGGTGCTGGTTGTCAGTCACCCCATTTGGTTTAGTGGGGGTCCAATGTTACCCTTGCTTTTCTTCCAACTCCCCACATACCAATAAAAAGACTTTTTATTGTCATTGATATGTATAGCCAGGTGAAGTTCGGTTGAAGCCTTGGCTTTCCTGGTTCACTTCCTACAGGTACGGACCAGTACAGAGTAATCCTCCTTTGTGGTGATTCCTATCTTCCATTCTTTATAAGCCTCTCTTTTTTGACATAGGAGGTCCACAAATTCCCTGCTGAGCCAAGGGGGTTGCTGTGCCCTTTTGCTACCTTTCCTCTGAGATGGATGTACTTCTCTTGTGCCTCCAGGATCGCTTACTTAAGAAGTTGTCACAACCAAATCGTTGAGTGCCCCTGTCACAATAGAACAGCCGTAAGCAACTGTAGTTGCTTCTGAATTTGGTATGTTCTACCTCATTAACTATTCCTACCTGGTGATCTGTCATTGGCTACTCTAAAAGTATAAAGGTCCATGCAGCTTCTGCCCAAGTCAGAGAGCTCTGAGCACATGGTAGAGTACAGAGAACTTTGCCATGTGGCAGAGAAAAGCTGGCGGACTGATCACCCACCAACATCTCCCCATCACCGTCTGCTCCTGATGTATCCTTCATCCTGCATGCTCGTTTCTGTCTACAAACTTGCCGGCTCGTTCTGTTGCCAGTTACCTGTAACTACTCAAGCAACTCGTTACCTGTAACTACATAAGCAACCTCACCACCTGTGTTGCGGCCACCAGCGGTGTAAGTAAAGTTAAAGTAAAAGTTATTTTTGCAATCAACACGCTGTGTTTCACCTCTCCATCACTCGCCCGCCAGACATCCGATTAAATTAGCGATCCTCTGGATGGCTCCGGCCCCCTCGAGACAGAAGTGACTATTCCTCTTGGACTTTTCTCCCTGCCGAGTCTTGGTCCCCTAGTACCTGGACAACAAGCCTCCTGAGTTTATCAAAGTCAGCTCTCCTAAAGTTGAGGACTTCTGCATTGCTGACTGACTTGCCAGCTTTGCGATGAATAGTAAAAATGATCAGCTCGTGGTCACTGTCTCCCAGCTTTCCTTCAATCTTTAGGTTGCTGACTATGTCGTCTCTTTTAGCCAGTACCAGGTCCAGCAGCGCTTTACCTTTCGTGGGTCCGTAGACTTCTTGGGTCAGGTAGAGTTCGTCCACGCATGTGAAGAAGCTTTGTGAACATTTGGATTTGGCTTTGGCTGAGTGCTCTTCCCACAAGATATCTGGGAAATTGAAGTCTCCCATGACAGCCAGGCACCAAGAACGTGTAGCCTCAGCCAGTTCCCTGCCACATGCCTGGTCCATCTCTTGTTCATGATTAGGGAGTCTATAGTAGACTCCTACCATTGTGTCCCCTGTGCCACATTCCCCACATTAACCCATAGAGCCTGTAGTCACCCTCCCTGGATGCCAATGTCAACTTGCAGGGACATGTAGCTATCCTTGACATAGAGATGATTAGGTGATTAAAAATAGATTTAGGAACATATATTTAGCTAACCACATTTGAAAATGCTGGCCTATGTCTATAGAAGTAAGTAAGAACTATAAAATAGATTCCTGGTTTCTGATGTTGGTTTGGATACAGTGAGCACATCTACACGCAATGTCTACTGCAGAGCAGATTAATTAGCTCTACAGTAAAATGTCTCACATCTACATGTGTGGCCCTATTAGACTGTAGGAAATTAATTAACTCTGCAGCAGGATAGTACTTGTAAATATGAGTACTATCCGGCTGCAGAATTTTCTACTCCTCAGCGGTGCATGATTAGACATTGATGTGGCTGGCTGGTGTATGAGGGTGCTTCAATGCTCCGGAGGAAGCTCCGGGGAGTGTTTTTTTCTGCTTGGCCAGGCAGGTTGCTGGGCTAGAGCCCCGCACTCCCCCCTCCCCTACTCGGGAGTTTCAGTGACCAGGCTGCTGGCAGGCACTTCCGGGTAGCCGGGACTGCTGATT
>JAGPOW010001543.1:30928375-30940112 GCA_030014935.1 Caiman crocodilus
GCCAGCTCCCTCAACACCCTTGGGTGTAGGTCATCTGGGCCTGCCAACTTAAAGACATCCAGCCCTTCCAGAAGCCCTTCCACTAGGTCAACCCTCACCGCCGGCCTAGCAGTGATAAAAAAATTGAATCAGGGACAGTGATCTGAACGAATCGAATCACCGTCCCTGATTTGGGCCAAATCCAAATCAAATAGGGCCGGCTTTGTATGCCCCTAGTCTCTACCTAGTGATGGCAATGATTTCAGTTACACCTCACAGAGCAAAAACTTTTTTTGTCCCAAAAATTGTTACTAACCATTGGCTTCTTGGTGTTCTCAGACTGTTAAAGCCCTGTGATCAACTTTACTAAGAGCTGCTGACATCTAGAATTAGTAAATCCATTTTACCCTTGTCCATGTCAGAGAAGATCATCAACTAACAAAACCAACACAGTTACTATATTTGATCTCTTGATTATTCTGTAGCTTTGGGATTAGATTTAGAACTTCCTTGCAATCCTAAAGTCCGGGAGGCCCCTCTGCACAAAAAAACTTTTGCTCTTTAGTTATTTTTAGGTTGGCATAGACAGGCTGTGCTATGCAAGGGGCTTCAGACTTCTTATTCAAAAACTTGTTTACCTTCATACTAGTGGAAATGTACTTCATGTCCAGTACTTGAGTGTCATTACTATAATAGATTAAAATGCACAAGAAAGCAGTGGTTAAAAATAAAGGCAAGTACAGGAATTTATAAACCCCAATGTAGGTGAAATAAAATATATTAGATAGTTAATCTGCAAGGCACTATTTTTAAGCAGTAGAAGCTAATATTTAACATGTGCTCTAACAGAACTAGACCTGTGATTTCTCTAACCATATATTGATGGATCCAAGCACAGCAGAACCATATCCTGACTGACAGAAAAATCTTTATACATGCAAGTAACATGAGAGCAAACTGAGAATGCAAAATGCCAGCTCTTAGCTTCCTGTCCTTTCTTGAGTATGGAAAAATAGTGGAATTCTTGTTGCAAAGAAATCAGAAAGACCACAACAGGTCTTTTGAAACTATAGATTCCTTTTTGAAATCTCTGGTTTATCTTGTAAATCATAGGTAGGTCTTTGCACACAGAGCAGTGCTAATATTGCACAGCATTATGTAGCACTCTTAAAAAGTTCCCATGGCATCCAAGGGTGATGTGTCATCCCAGTTGAGAATCACTGGCTGAGAACAGTGGAAATGCATAATTGTTCCCTACACCAAGTAACTTATACTGGTGCATTTTTACTACAGTTTTGCCAGAGTAACTTTACCCCAGATTTTAAACTCTTATAGTAACATTGGGGTTTACACTGTGTGTATGCTCCTTGCCTACAGCAGTGTAAAGGCTGATTACACCAATGTCAATGTGCCATGCTTCCAATTATTTAGAAACAGAATGGTTAAATAAATAGAAAACAATTCCTAAAGCACAAGCCATAAAGCTATTGGTATGAGAGTGAGAAAGGTCTCACACTGTAGAATACTGGCTAGCCTCCATCTGTCTTGTCCAGTTTTCACATACAATAGGAGACCCACCACTTTGTTAATGAGAAATAAGAAATTCCAGAAGGAATAAGAAATAGAAGAAATGTTCTTGTAAACATATAACAAAGCAGATGATTTGCAAATGAGCAGAGTATATAAAGCAAGGCTTCACCATCTCACTTATTATTTATATGCCGACATTTACAGTTACTTACATGGATATATCTATTCTATTTATTAAGGGCCAAAACCTAGTCCCATAAGCAGGGCCTGAAGAAAAGAGACAAAAGTGGAGTTGAGGGGATACATAGCTACGAGCTCAGCTTTGTGGATAAGCTACTGCAGAGCACAGGGAGAACTAGCAGATGCACTTCACAGCTTCACTCCGTCCCCCAAGAAGGTTCATGATCCAGTGAATACAGCAGACACCATCCCACATGCCCACACACAGCTTTCAGGTAAAATGCAGAGAACTTCCTTGAAGTTGTGCTTGTAGGAGGCGCAAATGTCCCTCATACAAAGAATCCAGACATACACATTGCTCTGTCCCCCTATGGCCCTATTTTAATATTTAATTAGTGCAGAGGTCTTGTGCAGGCCTCTAGCCTAGTTGAATTTCATCCATAGTGCATAATGGTATTGCAAATTTTTTCTTTCTCTGATCCCCAATTTCCACCTTACACAATACAAACTTAGTCCTTTCACTGCTTTTGGGACCTTGCATACCCACATGGGGGATATCAGGATCCCTATGGTATCCCTACAGTAGTTCTGCTGTATCAAGGTAAAATATGCTTTCATACAAAAGCACATTTAACTGTAGGCAGTGAAAGAGCCTTTCAGTGCTCTTCAGGTTTCTTAAGGAAAAGCTACTGACTTTTAGGCTTTATGTCTAAAAGATCATTGTTATGCATATAAAAGGTTACAAATACACTGATAAGGAAGGGATCACATATAAGTAACATATACATCTGATAGAGGAAAAACAGACTTTTTGTACTATATGAGTATGAGGATGTGACTTTTGCAGGGGGAGGAAAATGTATTTTCTTTTCTTTACAATAATAGAATTGGAAAGCAATATCTTCAGAGCAGAAAGATTAGGGTTAGGCTAGGGCCATACATGCAAAGAACAGTTAAAGTTTTAGTGACTGGCTCATTCTCTTTTTCGACTACAACAAACAATGTTAACATTTGAGAGTAATTTTTGCACTAAATGGTGAAACTAAAACCCAGCTAGGTTTTGTGTATTTGTTCTACTTCTGTGGTTTAGAAATCATGCATTCAGCACTTTTAATAGAATTTCTGTGTTCCACTTCCAGTTCTTGAAACATGGGCTTTTTGTAGCGCTCAAAACTACATCCATGGTAACCATTAGTATTTTATTAACTATGCCTATGTGTACATTTTTACTGTAACCATTTACATTTCTCATAGGGGCATAAGCTGGGGAGCATTCTTAGTTCATGCTTGTTTTCCATTTGGAGCTACACATGTGGTGAACATCTGTGTAAGTTGTAAAATTTTCTTTACACATTGCACATATTGCAGAGTACAGTATGCACACAAATATGTTTGAAACAAGATCTGAACAATATTATGTACCTGCATGATTTTAAAAATACCTGGTTTCTGGTAAATAAAAGCAGATACTGATACTTCTCCCACAAATGTTCTGTTGTTAAAAGAAACCACATTATTCAGAATTACAGGTTTTGCAAAACATGAGTAAGCAGTTAACCAGCCTCCACTGTACCAAAAATCATCCACAAAAAGGTGAATCTTAAACACAATCTTATTGTTGTGATCACATATTTGGTGTGACCACCAAATATGTTCCACCATAGTTACACGTGATATGGAAAAAGAGATTGCACATGAGCAAAAGATTTTCTTTAACCATTGTGTTCCTTAAGCAAAAAATAATATCAGTTGAAACTGGGTCACCTTTCGAGAGGAAAATAAATGATTCTGATAGGAATCTAATGTGCTGGAGGGGAGATCTAGGGGCTCTGACGTGTCCCTGCTTAATGTTCTGCCAAACTAAAATGACAGTTGGAGTGATTTCCCCGCCTCTGATGGGTGTTTATTTCTCCTCAGGATACTGCTTTAGCATTCTTCCTAGAGATATCATACCTCCAAGGCTCATTAAAAATATCTCAAGACAAAATTGCTAGTATTTGGAATGGACCACACTGCATGAAATAACAGTTATTTTAAAAGAGATTTCCCAGGGTGGCTATTCCCAAACTCAACTATGAGGTCTTCACTCCCACGCCCACCACAAATTATTAGTTGGTGCTCTGTCCGTACTATTAATAACCAAATATACTTTTCAGCAACAAATAACGAAATATGGAAAAATATTACCTTCTTCCTTGTATACTGTAGTAAAAAAGCAGTGAGAAATAACTCCCACTTTTGGGGCAAACCTAACTAATAGAACTTATCACAGGCTAAAGTAAGTGTTTTGTGGGAACTCCTTATGACATTAGCAATAGCATGTCATCAATAAGAACATACTTTTCTCATCCCATTTTTCTTTCCTTTTTCTGACAGCCCACAGGTAGCATTTGAAAGCATGCCAAAAAAGAAGCATTCTTCATCATGAATATGGATTATAATTAAAGTATTATTTACTGAGCCACCTATTTGATACCGCCTTGCAGCAATGTTGTGTCACTTGCATTTAATGTACTATAAAAAGGTAGATTAACAAACAGCAAGCAACAAATACATGTAAATTGTCTGCACCCAAGATTGTAAGTAGATCCCTAATGTACAAAGCATTCCACCAAATATGTTATATAAAGCTGTATTAGCTGAACATACTACAGCCAAGCAACAAGCGTTTTGAAAAAGTTTGCTCTATTTTGTAAAATTTATGAAAACAAATAATTTTTCTTCCAATGCATGGTTGAATAATAGCAAAAATATTCATGAAATAATTGGAAAAAACCACCATTTCTTTTGAATAAATCATAATAATTTATTTCTACATTTTTATTCCAAGATCTTGTGGGAATTATAAATACAGTCCATGTCAAGGAGCTGTCTATAGCGTGGGTGTTATGATTTGGTTATATCTCTGTTCCAGTTGGTACAAGGCCTAAAGAACAGTCTGTGCCTGAGAACAGTGTATGGCTAGTGTAGTTAAAGGATGGACTACTTTGGGATGTCTTCCTATCCATCTTTGCCAATGGGGGTCTTAAGAAGCCAGAAACAGAATTTACAGCTCTTTTCACCAAATCCCAATTCAACAGAAGATTTAGAGATAAACTCACACTTAAACTCAAGATTAGTTCCATTCATTTCATTTCCTTAACAAGGAGGGAACCTGGAGGGATGTAGTGGGGCACTCCTTTCTGCTATAATTTAGATAAATCTAGATCAAACAATATACCAGTAGTGTTGGTAATAGTATAAGTCAAAGGTTAATGGTCAAGCAGAGATTGGAATCAGGCCAAAATAAAAAAAGAATCATTAATTATTTGGAATGTATCATATTGCTCAGGTGGTGCTCCAAATCTGCCAACCTGCCTCGCTGGGACTACTCATGTATTATTCAAACTAAAGTAAAGCTGGCAGAATCAGACCATCTGAGAGTAAAGAAATCACATTTCACAATTTATACATGTGTTCACCAGCTATTTGGTCTTCCAAATGTTAGCTTTTCCATTAATATATTAGTTGTCATATATTTAATCCACTGCTTAATGATTAGAGAATCAATGGATTTCCACTAGCTGAGGGCCCCTCTAAACCTTTAGGTAAGGTATGATAGGATCCAATGTACAAACCACACAATCATGCATCAGAGCTGATGAAGCTCACAGAGAGGCCAGTGCATAGAACATTGCCCCGGGCTTGGAACTTCATCAGCTGATGAGGCTTTCATCCAGGGCAGCACATGGAACCTGGCCCTACTGCAAGACTTGTCAGCTGTGCAGCTGGCAGCAGCTGGTACACGCCTGGGGCTGGGAACCCTTCAGCTGATGGGGCTCAAAGCCACAGGAAAGCAGTTGGCCACATGTTCAACTAACGGTGTGATAAGAACAAGCCACAAAGTTATCATATATTTTTGTGAAATAACTTTGTGACTTATTGCTAGTTTTATCATGCCATTAATTGACTGAAGTGTAGCTGAGTCACAGCTTGAGGCATGAATAACTGGCTACGCCTTAAGTGTAATGTGTTGATGGGGCCTGAGGATTATCCTCTTAGCTACTATAAGAAATATCAATATCAGTTTTTCTACATGCACGGGGATTAGACTTTTTTTTCAAAAACTCCTACCAGCGATCCTGGGGAGAAGGTGGGGGGTGCTGAAGATATGCACATACCAAGAATATAACATACAATAATGATTTACAGATGTCAGAAGAATAATCCTGGATTTTTGTACAATTTCATAATTATTATTTACAGTGCTAACAACATGAAAACCCTCTTCCTGAGATTGCAAACAGGCTTCTACTCTGTCCTAATCATGGCTCAACAACCTTTAATATTAAAAAAGTATTCAAGTTTTTTATATTGCCCGTAACAATTTTTTCTTGTCATTTTATCATTATTAAAGCAGATTGGAAGTTAGGGGATAGTCTCTTTTATTAGGCTCCTAAGCTACCAGTGAGATGTTGGCCTTTTTCATGGGAGTTAGAAGAGATGCCAATTTGTCAAACAAACAAACAAAAACATACCTGACGTGGTAAGAAACAGTTCTGAACTTCCTGCAGTGTGATGGAAATGGGTATGCTTTTCCTTTAAAATATATTGGACTAGCCATATGAAAGGGAATAAAAGAATAGGGATGCACCAATAGAGATTTTGGGGGACGATACCAATAGCTGATATTTAAGGAGGCATATTGGCCAATATCAATCTTATTTGTGATACAGCTGCCACCAGGTGGTAATTTCAGTGTGGTGGAAGGGGAGGAGGAGAGAAGAAGCATGGGTGGCAGATCAATGTCACCTGCAGGGAGGGAGGGGGCAGGTGTAGGGGAGAGAGGGAGTGAGGAACAGAGCTGTGGCTCATGGGGTGGGGGCAGCTCCCATTGTACCCTGGGAGGGTAGGGGGGCATGTGCCCCCAGATCTGCAAGGCATGGGGCAGGCAGCAGCTGTGGGGTGGAGCTGGAGCCAGGGCTGCATGGCTGTTCTCACTGGGGGCTGGGCTCAGAGCAGGCTCTGACAGTGCTGGGAGGAGACTGCAGCCACCCCAGATTTCACTGCAGCTCTGCTCCCAGACCTGTGCCACCACTCAGCGCAGCCCCAGTTTTTCCCAGCACTCGGGTGGAGGAGGGGCGTTCAGCCGGGGCTGCGCCAGGCAGCAACGTGGGGCTGGGAGTAGAGCTGCAGCCTCCTCCCAGTGCCACCAGAGCCTGCTCCAAGCCCAGCTGGTGAGAAGAGCTACACAGTGCTGGCTCCAGCTCCACCCTGCAGCTGCTGCCCACCCCACCGCACAGATCTGGAGACACACGTACCCCCTCCCCCTGTCCTCCCAGGGTGCAAGCAGCAGTGGGAGCCCCCCATCCCATGAACTGCACCTCCATTCCATGCCCCCCTCCGCACTGGCTGGGTAGCATCTGCTCCTGCCCCCTCCTCACTGTGGGGGGCATTGATCTTCTCCCCCAAGCCCCTTTTTTCCCCCTTCCCTTCTGGCTTGCCAGCTGGAGGCAGCTCTCCATGTTGCTGGGTCTGCTCAGTGTTGCTCTGCAGCTATGCACAGCATGGGCATTTATTATCCAAATTATTGGCCCTATAGAGCCAATATCAAATATAGACAATTTTCTTCATATCAGACTGATGTATTGGTGCACCTCAATCGAAAACCTTTAGATTAAGCAATTGATACATATCTAGGAGAGCTTAACCTAACCATATCTAACTTAGGTTCTAAATATATAGTTAATTAGATTTCAATGGTGTATATTAAGTTATGATGCTGAGTGACTCATTTACTGTGAAGCATTATCATGGCTCATGTTTCAGATGACCTCATCTGGGAGAAGCTTTTTAATATAAACTATTTGTGTACATTCATATTGCCATTGGATATTCATGTCAGCACCTGAACACCTTTACAACTGTTAAAAGATTTAGCCCTTTTGTAAAACTTGGCCACACTGGAGATGAAAAAGTTTGTTTTACAATGAAACTAAGCTACCCAGAATATGCATGTTCTTTTTCTGCAGCAGGAAGACTCAGAGATGGAAATTATATTCCTTTTAATCCATGACAAAATTCAGTTTTCAAAGATATATAATTAAGAGGGTTCAGTTCTGCACGTGGGTCCTCCAGTGAAAATGTATCTGGCTAGAATGTATACATGTGAACTGCTCATTTTAGAACCTACAGGTGTAACTGGGTATCCTAACCAATCGAAATGTCAAAGCTGCACAATTAATATGATATGTTTTGAAGACATTCAGAAATTATCTCTTCCCCAACAAAGGCTTAAAAAAGAAATTCAACCATGACACAATAATTCAGAAATTGTTTCGTTATTCACTAATTGTCTGCAAGTTGCCAATCTTGTCTTGTAGAAATATGTTTTCTGGATGATGAATATTTCACTTGCAATGGGACCACCTGCTGTATCTGTGTGGGAGTTCTGAAAACTGCCTCCCAAAGCCAGATCCCCAGAAGGAGGGGAAAAGGGTTCAATTCTTAACTAGAGAAAAAGAAAGCAATCACAAGGTAGTCGTTCAATCTCAGGTCCAAACACAACAGAACACTTCCACAGATGTTACCTTCTACCTAGCAAAAGTATCCAGAATCTTTAGAGCTGCTTCCTCCAGCCAGGAGTCCATTTGTTAAAAAATAAAACAAGGAAGTGTAGCAGCCTCTAAAAAATGGACCCAACTGAACAGAATGGGAAGAGCTGCCTGGCAGAGACAGAATTTGTCCCCGAGGGGACACTGTATGCTCTGAGGGCAAGTGAAGCTGTTTGGGAGAAGCCCTGTTGGAAGTGGGAGGGGTGATGTAACCCCAGCACAGTTTGAAAGACAGCCATTAGCAAAAGCCCGGGAAGGGCCCTGAGCTGGGATTGGCTGAGAGGCTTGGATAAAAGGGGGAGCAGTTTTTCCTGCGGGGGGGAACAAGAGAGAGAGGAGGCTGAGGGACAGGCTGGAAACCGGAGTGAGTGTCTCAGCGCAGTGGTCCCTTGGAGAGCCCCTGAGAGAGGCCTGCAGGAGCAGAGTGGAGAAGCTGTGTGGCAGGAGCAGGCAGGGACTGCTGGTGTGGGGAACCCAAGCCTGGAGAGACATGACTACAGCTGGTGTGGCTGGGTGGGGGACCTGACAGCAGTGCTGGGGGGAGGGAGGGTCTGCCGGAGTCTGCCCTAGTTTCCCTGAGGGGTGAGGGGTCCCAGAGGCAGGCAAAGCCCAGGGAGGTGCTGCAGTTGCCAGGGCTATGAGGCTGTGTGGGGCAGGAGGGTTGCTACAGCCTGCAGCCCAGACACTGCTCACAGCAGAACCAGGGAAGGGGGCAAAGGCAGGGGAAAGCTGCCTTGCAAGAACTGCAGAGGAGCCATTGCTTGCTGTCCAGAGACCCCAGAAACATGGAGACAGACACCAGTGCCAGGGAGCATCCACAGACCACGTGCAGGGGCACAGACAGTCCCACTCTCTGAGATACCCCACCAGGGGCAGTGCACTCAGGATCCCCAGTATACCGTGTGCAAGTGAGAGACTGCGTAAATAAGTTCTTGAGGGTTTATTAGACAGTATATCCATATGTTTATTTAATGATTATTTATTATGATGTAAATAATTAAATCTTGTAAATAGTTTGAGAACTGTCTGCAAGGGTACTTGATTGTACGGGGAGGCTCTCCGCTCGGAGCATTGCAGCGACTTCCCCGGGGGGCTGGGCAGGGCTACTGGCTACCGGGTACCAGGATCCCATTATTCAGGTGAGGGCACATGTAGTGTCGCGCCCAGGGTTACAGAAGAAACATTGATGACAATGGTTACAGTTTTTTAGTAGCAGAACAGTTCTTCTCATTGAAAAGCAAGCAATTACTTCTCCCATTACTCCATTCCCTTAACCAGTGCCTTATTCAGGACAGGAGCTCATCATAACAAAAGGTGACTTTGCTCCGCCGTTTTTTCCTAAGTAATTTAACTTTCCCCTTTCCCACAAAAAACCCACAGCTGCTTCTTTTTTTTCCAGAAAAATCACAGAATCTACAATTCTATGATTTTTGTGATAACTCCACCCACACAGGAAGCAGAGTTGGGACTTCCACTTACCAACATATTAAGAAAGCACAATGTCTAGCTCTCCATTCCAGGTCTAGCTGCTCAGGATTGTGAGTGTTATCTTCTTCCTTCCTGTCCAGTGAAGGGATTTAATCTTTTTCTGGTTAATAATTTAATAATGTAAGAAATATTGTGTTAATTTTGATTAAATAAATGAGCTTAGGGAGTCAAGCATGCTAACACAACCATGTCTGATACAAGATTAGACAGTTAAAAACTATTTGGGATGTTGAGTACTGAGATGTCAGCCTGCTTAATCACATGGCAAATAATCACTATGAAAAGTCTGTTTAATCCTTTGTTGAGATTATGATAAAGAAAAGGAAGGGAAAACAGTTAAAGCATTCGAAAAATAAAGTATGAAGGCGTGCATTTTAAAAACATTCCTTATTCCCTTTCCCTTTAGCAGAAGAGTCTTTTTATGGAAACTCCCTGGTTTGACAGTCTTTTAGATGGTATTAAAGATGGCAGGAACTGCCCTTTTGAGGGAAAAGAGACAAATTTAGTTGAGACGGGCTGAAGCCATTGTTATAAGATTCCACTCACAGTTCCATGAAGACAAAACAAGACACACACACAAAAGGGAAGAGGAAAAAACAGCAAAGATGGAAAATGAAGCAATTGTTTCTGGTATTAAATCTAATGTGCACCCTCATAACTGGTGAAAGACAAGTACAGCGCACAGTCTTACCAGCCTCTAAGATTCACCAACTGGTACCAGCATCAGTCTATTTAAGTTCTTGTTTTTATGGGTTCATGGCTGTATTGCCAACTTGGCTAAATAAACCAGAGTTATTAAACAGAAAGTAAAAAGAGATAGTAAAGAGGGGGGGAAAAAGTAGGAGGGAAAAGGCTATATAAAGAAAGGGTGACAGTAGAACGCAAGTGTCACATTCCAGGTTATGTTCAGCGTTTAGCCTAAGCTGGAAAAGATGTTTTTTTCTCTGACTTGGTATGGTCTTGACATTTCTCAGCCTCCGGAAAATGAAGGCCCAAAGGTGTCACAGTAGAAACTAGCATCCCAGGAGATTCTGGAGGTAAGTCAGGTGTTAGCCTTTCACTCCATCCCTCTTCCTAGCCTCAATGTGAAATTATGAGCTGCCAAAAGGGGTAATGGAGGAATAGCCCATCTTGTCATTATCTTTTTTTTCCTCATTTCTAACATGCTAACTTTGGTCCATTAACTTCTAGTCCTATACTCCTCTTGCTTATTATAGACAATCCCAACACAGTACTTGAGTGGCATCAGCAGTCTTTCTTGCCTGGACTCATTTACCTTATTTACTTGAATATAAAACAAGGTTTTTTCCTCACACTTGGCATGGGGGAAAAAGCCCCTCATCTTATAATCACACGCAGGGAATTCTCACTAACTGCATTGTCAATCATGAAACCGCTGCCAAAAGCAGCATGTGCTCAGCAATGGAGCTATTAATTTTTAAGTTGATTACATGCAGCCAACATTGATCATGACTGTAAAACACATGGCCCACATAGGGCAAACATGCTGATGGGACCCTTTTTTTCCACCCTTAAAAAAAACCAAACAAACAAGTCCTCCCTGCTTAAAAAAAACACGTGGGTGTTCACCTTCTGACATTGGGCCTGAAAGTACTAGAATATCAGGCTGACACCAGGATGTCCAGAACCAGCCCTGACACCAAAAATGCTTGATCTTAGCCAAAAAACCAAGATGCTAATGGGAGCCTTTTTCTTTTTTTTTTATGTGGTCCTCAAGAAAAATGGGCAGCTGCTTCCTCAGGAGGGACCAAGAGCTGTGCCTGGAGGCACTGCAAAACCAGGCCAGACTCACCATACTTGCAAAGTCTGACTCCCTACTTGCTGTCGCACTTCCGGAGCCTTAATTTCGACAGGCCCCTAGGGCGAGAACGAACGGACTCTAACTAATTTCTTTTTCCCGCACTAGGCTTTGATTTCCCTTTTATTGGCTGCTAGACAGATCAGAT
>JAGPOW010001543.1:30946629-31003252 GCA_030014935.1 Caiman crocodilus
TGGGGCCTGATTGGTGAGGAAAGGGAATCCCAAGTCCTCCAATCATCTTTTGCCTTTTCAAAACCCCTGGGCTAGGTCACTGCCAGCTAGCCCATCACATCAGAATTACCTGAAGAAAATAAACTATTTCCTCTATTGTTTTTCTGAAAAGAAATCTTAATTAAGCATTATGGACGATCTCGCACAAAAAATGTAAATTACAAATACTGTAAGGAGATTTTGCACAGAAACCTGAAGGGAGGAGGTGGCTGCAGAGGTTGAATTCTTCTTCCAGCCGGAAGCTATTGCATTTTACACTTGCCATATTGTTGCTGCATGTTGAACCCTGGGATGGCGAATGCTTAGAGCAAGGGTTGGTAACCTCCAGCTTGTGTGCCAGAGCATGGCATGAGAAGACATTTTGCTTGGTACACCAGCCCTTTTTAGAAAGGTTGTTTTAGACCTGAGGTTTTACTGGAGTAAAACTTCCATGGTGGGTGGCAGGGGCCTGTCCAGAGCCAAGGCCAGCTGTGGCAGGCAGCTGGGAGACTGCAAGCAACTGCACCAGGGTCTGAGGAGCCCTGGCCTGGCCTGTTGCTGGTGACCTCCTCCTGGAGGGATCCTTGTTGTGTTGTGGCCCCTTCCTTGCCATCCACCCTAGCGTTCTGCAGACCCTGGTGCAGCCACTTGCAATTTCCCAGCTGCCTACTACAGCCAGCCCGGGCTCTGAGCTGGCCCCTGCCACCCACTAAGCTAGGGACAGACATTCAAAAAGCCTGAGCCTGATTCAAATTTTACAGGTTAGTGTAAGCAACCATGCCATTCACCAGAGTGCCTAGTGTGTGCCAGTCTATCGGATGTTGCCCTTGTCTGCAGGAAGGATAGTCAAAGATTGAGACAGGTTCCAGAGGTCCTCAGTGGCTCTTGCTTGCCCATGACTTTGCTGAAATAAATATGTTTTAGTAGGGAGAAAGATGTACATTCTGTCCAGCCTGGTCCCCTCCTTCGATCTTTCCATTGATCTTCCCGTTTTGGGACTTCACCTCCCCTACACCCCACCTAGTGCCAACCAATGATGTCGTATCCTGGTCTTTTGGATTTGGGTCATGGTCTTGGTACACATCTTGACCGTTCAAACTGGTAAGCCATGTCTGGACATCAGTTTGCCTCACAGGGACTGCCTTAGCTTCTGTCTCTGGGTTACCTGGTGTCCCAGTGTCGGTCTTAATCCTTTTGGCATGTCGTCACCATGGTGTGGACAGCTGTCTCTCCTTCTCTCTACAGGCTCCAAAACAGCTCAGTCTGTCTGGAAGGCATTTGGAATCCACGGATCTGCTTCTGGTAAGTAATGGCACCCTCCAAAGCTACACTCTATCTCTCTCTCCCCTCTCAAGGCTGCCACCATTTTCTCTTTGTGGGGCATGACTCTGTCTTAGGATGCTGAGTGCCTGAAGGGAAACTCAATTCCAGTCCCCCGGGCTTCCTGTTCATCAGGGCTTTTATCCCCAGTTCCATGGGATGGCCAGCAAATCGGTGCCAGCATGTGGCCATAAAGTGTGACCGTGCCAGCGTGGGAGCCGATTCTGGCTCCTCCTGGCTCAGCTGTTCCTTTGGTGTTTTTTCTTCTGGTCTCACACCTCCTCCATGCATCTCCAACCACAGGTGAGTTCCCCTCAGGGGTTTTATCTTTATCACAGTTAGTCTAACCTGGGTAGGCTAAACCTGTTTGTAACCACTCAAACATCCCCTCTGAACTGAGGAAATGCAAGCACATGCCTGCAGCAGCTCAGGCTAGAAGATGGGGGTTCTAGAGCAGCCCTCCCTTCCCTTCCCTTCCTTAGTGCTGAGCTGAGGTGGGGTGTGTGACCAGGCCCGGGCAGGATGTTCTGACTAGGGAGGGATTCTGCCCCCTCCCCACCTCACCCCCCCTTGATAACCAAGCATTTATCAGTTCTGTTATCATCATTTAACACCCCTTCAGAAAACAAAGCCACTCTCATTAGTTCAAGCTGTTCTTGAACAACTTTTTGCAAGGAAGGGGACATTCTGAGGAGGGACATTACCTGTTGATTAGCTCCAAAAAGCCCTAAGCAGACACTGTGTTGTCTGCTTTACACAAACACATCTCAGCTAGCATACCATATGCTGGCTACCATCCATGCTGTGGGAGGGAGGAGGAAGGAATCCCTGGTTGAGTTACGAGCTGTGAGGAGGGGGGAGCAGAAGGAAGCCAGGCAGACACTCTGTGCCTGCAAGTCTCTGCCAGAGCCCCGAGAGGGAGCACAGAGGAGGGGCAAGCCCAGAGATCATGGCAGGCTATTGGGGGAGTCTGGTTTAATTTAAACCAGCAAGAGGTCTGGGACAAACATTACATAAACTGGCTTGACCCGAATCCAATTAGTCTGACAATTTCACTGGGCTTATCTCAAACCAGTTTCAGCCATTTTCAAATGACTTATGTGAACTGAACACCTGTTCTGTTACAAGCTTAAATCAGTTTCTGATCATTTAAACCAGATTATGTGCAATCTCTGTCTCTAGAACCAGGGCTGCTCACAGCAGGTGGCAGGGAGGCTGCAAGAAGCTGCACTAGGGTCTCTGGAGTCCTGGCCTGGCCCATTGCTGGCGGTGAGTGCTTGCATGCCTTGGGGCAGGCAGCAGGTGCATATGTGCCTTGGGACAGGCAGCAGGGAAAGGGCCAGGCTGAGCTGCCACAAGAAGGACTGGATGCTGCGACTTCCCCATTCTTCCCTGCTGTACTAGTTCCCCCTCCCCTGCTTCTGCTTGCCCTGCTGCCTTTAGGGCCACCATACCACTTCTCTTTCCCCCCCACCCCAACTGGCTGGCTCCCTTCCCCACACTAAGTGATAACCTGTAAGCACCCCGTGCCCCACTTTGTTTGCCTGGAACACCAATATATTATCAGTATACGTTGCAGGTTTTTTGGCATTCTGCCCACAAATGTTGCTGACCCCTGGCTTGGAGCAACGGTTGCCAAGTGGGGGTACGCATACCCCCAGAGTTACTTAGAAAGACACTGGGGGTACCTGCGGGCAGGCAGGAACAGAGCACCGCCACCAACCACCCTGTGCTGCCGGAGCAGGGCCAGGGGGCAAGGGCAGCGGCTCCCTTCTGCAGGTCACACAGGCACTGCCATCCAGCTGGATGTGGCAGGGGGAACTTGCATGCAGCAGCTGCCACCACCATCCACCACCCCATGCTGCTGCTGCTGTCATCTGCAAGCCCTCCCCCCTCTCAGCTCCACATCCAGCCCACTGCCATTCGCCTCACTGCTCTGCACCTGGCTGCTGCCACCCTCTCTTTCTGCCTCACCCCCATTCCACAGGAAGTATACCCAGAAGGGCTACACTCCTTAAAGTTTGAAAACCCCTGACTTACAGTGTTCAGGCTCCATTGGTTATAGCCCCCATCTCTATAGTCTCATATATACAATGAATGCTGTAGTGTCTACCCCAATTCTATTCAGCACATCCAACTTAAACAGATCCTTTTATATCTATTAGGTGCCAAAGTAGAACTAGAAAAGATTTTTCTGGGACTTGGGTGGAACATGATCATACTTAAGTGTCTAATAGATGGAACCAGGATCTAGCCCTGCTTCTTAAAATTCGATATAAAAATATCAGACAGGAAGTATTCACCAAACACTTTAATTTAAATAGCCTTGTAAAGCCTCAACTTAGCTCATCATTCTTCTATCAATCTGCTCTATATTCAATTGCCAACAAAGAAATTTAGGGTGGGATAATGTTATTAAGATCTACATAAGTTATACTACTTAAAAATTAAATAAAAATGACTAAGAATCAATACATTTCAAATTCTTTAACAGAATATTTTCAGGCCTCTTACATTCTCTATAAGAATGTAATAATTATTTTGTAAATAGGGAATAATATAGTAATGTTAAACTAAAATTAATTAAGGTTTCTGTTTAAAAATATAAATACTGTATGTACGCATCTGTACATTTACACAATCATTTCTCAATTTCAACAATTCAACTCTTAATTTTACCAGTAACATACAAACAACCAGAGATGAATTTTTGCTATCAGTATTGAAGACAAAGCTATAGTATCTCACCTGAAACAAAGGAATTACATCAAGAAAGAGAAAATAATCCATATTTTTATTTGTTTCCAAATAACATTTAGAAATTCTACTACATTTAGAACGTAAGAAATTACTACATTTAGAAATTAAGTTAGAAATTAGAAAAATATACATTTATTGTATGATTGTAAGCCTATTTATTTATACTGTTAACCCAAGATCTCAAAATCAACACTAATAGGATAATTTGATATTTACATCTCTAATTAGCTTGGTTTCATTTTAGCTAAAATTTAAAAACAAGAAATAATGTTCTTGAAGTAACATTTATTTTTGCATTTCAGTAGTTAGTTTATTGCTAGAAATAGCAAAGTAAATTCTAAAATAATATGTGGTATTTGGTTAATTAAAATGGATTTAATAAACCAAGTTTTATCATGTTAGTCTATGTAGGAGTTACTTCCACTTCAGTGGGCACACCTATAAGATGCTAACTGCACAGTAGCCTAATACTACTGCAGAGTAGTGTATCATGGCAAAAACTGTGCTAATATGCTACTGTGCAGTAGTGTCACTAAGGCGAGGGACAGAAGTTACACATAAACTGGTTTAAGTGATCAGAAATTGGTTTAAATCTGTAACAGAACAAAAGTTCTGTGCATATAAACCAGTTTCAGTCATTTTGAAACTGGTTGAAGATAAACCTGGCTGAATGTAGTACCAGATTTAACTGATTTGGGTCAAACCAGTTTACGAAACTTCTGTCCCTGACCTCTTCCTGGTTTAAATTTTAAATCTCAGTCCCCCAGTATGCTATTCAGCCATGGGATGGGCTGTGCTGTCTGGCCCAGAAAGCAGGGCTGGCCCTGCCCCTCTGCTCCCTGGAGCAGTGAGGGATGGCTCACTGACCTCACTGGATGTCTCACTGGCCGCCCAGGCAGCAGTGACATGTAGGAGGTGCACATGCCACCACTAAGAGTGCTGGTGCACCCCCTGACAGCCAGCATTCCCCGCTTAGGTGACAGGCAGGGGGAGCAGGCGAGAGCACTAGTATTCCCCCTCCCCAGAAGTGCTGGCCAGGGAGTGGGAGCACCAGGAGAAGCACCCCTGGCACTTCCAGGTTCGTGCAATCACCTGTGGGGGGATCCTGCCCCCCTGGTTGCTGACTGGCCTCTTGGGGGGGGGCAAATGCCCCTCAACCCAGGAGGCACCAGTCACCCATGCCCTCAGGCAAACCAAGATGGGGTCTGGGGCCAGGGGCCAGGAAGGGGGGATAAATACACTTTCCCTGCCAAGTAGAGGTGAGTACAGAGCTGTCCTGCTCAGCTAAAACTTAGTGCTGGCTGCGACTGTACTACAAATCCCAGAGGCACCTGGAAGCAGGGAGAAGAAGTGATGAGCAACCCTGACAGTCCTGTTGCTGTGATTGTGGACTGCAAATCCTAGAGACCTCAGAGGCAGCAGGAAGAGGACTTGTTTGGGAGGGATGGGCTGCATCTCTCCCCCAAAAGGTAAGTGTATTTTTTCTTCCAGGCTGGCCAATCTCACACAGCAAGCTTTAAAATAGGTCCTCTTGGGGACAGGAAAGCAGAAGAAGATAAGGACACTTTGCCATCAAGCCAAGTGATGAGCACAGGCAATACCCAGGTAAGTAACAGGGGCCAGGGCAGACTTAGGAATAAGGGGGAAGCACGGGCACCTACAGGAGGCCTCAAATGCCTCTACACAAATTCTCAAAGCATGGGGAATAAGCAGGAGGAACTCGCTCTCCTGCTAGCTAGCAAAAACCCAGACCTAGTGGGGCTCACAGAAACCTGGTGGGATTCTACCATCGACTGGGTAGTGAACATCCAAGGATACAGGCTGTACAGGAGGGACAGAGCAGGTAAAAGAGGCAGGGAGGGGGGTAGCACTATACATCAAAGAGCAATATACATCCTCAATGATCAGGATGGGCTTCAAGGAGGAGCAAAATGAGGTGTTCCAGGTAAGAATGCAGGGGGGGCATGGGGAAAAGGACTTGTTAGTGGGCATCTACTACAGACTGCCTCACTGGGGGGACAAGCTGGACTGGCAATTCTCAGGTCAGCTCACGGAGGCTGTAAAGTCAAGGAATGTGGTTGTCATGGGTGACATAAACTACCCAGATATCTGCTGAGAGGAGCAGTCAGCCAGGTCCGACCGCTCATGTAGGTTCCTAACCGGGATTCAGGACCTCCACCTAACCCAGGAGGTGCATAGTCCCACCGGGGGAAATGCCTTGCTGAGCTTGGTCTTTACCACAGGCAACGACCTGGTGAGGGGTCTGCAGATACTTGACCATCTGGGTGACAGTGATCATTGCCTGCTGGAATTTAGTATCCAGTGTAGGGTGATGAAAGCAAGCAGCAAGGCAGAGGTCCAACTTCTGTAAGCTAGGAAGGGTAGTAGGAGAGGCATTGGGGTCTCAGAGCCTCAGTAAGAAGGGGTCCAAGAAGGGTGGCTGTTCCTCAAGGAGACCATCCTCCAAGCTCAAAGGGAGCCAGTCCCAATGCACACCAAGGGGGGCAGGAGTGCTAAGAAGCCCCCATGGCTTGGCAAAAGTATCCAGGGATGCCTGAGGGCAAAAAAGGAGGCATACAAACAGTGGAAGCAAGGGGCTATCACCAAGGAGGATTATACCTCTGTTGCTCGGGACTCCAGGGTGGCGGTTAGGAAAACCAAGGCAGAGATGGAGCTAGGGTGAACAACCAGAATTAAGGATAACAAAAAATCCTTTTTCAAATACATAGGGAGTAAGAAGGCAGCACTGGGTAACGTGGGGCCCCTACAGGACAGGCTAGGCAATCTGGTGATTGCAGCAAATGAAAAAGCTGACCTCTTTAATGAATTCTTTGCCTCCACGTTCTTGAACAGAGACCAAGACATTTCCCCAACTAGATTTGTGAATGGACCCGGGGCGGCACCACCATGCCTAGGGTCAGGGATGACCTAGTTAAGGCACTCTTGGAGGGGCTGGGTGTATTTAAATCTGTAGGTCCAGATGTCCTTCACCCAAGGGTGCTGAGGGAATTGGCAGCCTTTGATACAGTTTCCCACTACACTCTCTTAAAAAAACCCCATTTGACTACAGCATTGATGCCCACACAGTCAGATGGGTGGCAAATTGGCTAGATGGCCACACCCAGAGAGTGGTGGTGGATGTGTCATTTTCGACCTGGAGGGATGTAGGCAGTGAAGTTCCCAAGGGCTCGGTCCTGGGGCCTGTACTGTTCAACATCTTTATCAATGATTTACATGTGGGCATGGAAAGCACACTATCCAAATTTGCTGAAGACACCAAGTTGTGGGGCGAGATGGACATATTGGAAGGGAGGGACAGAATCCAGCTAGATCTTGACAGGTTGCAAAGGTGGGTGGATGAGAATAGGATGGAATTCAACACAGACAAGTACAAGGTACTGCATCTAGGTAGAAGGAACCAACAACATGCCTATAGGCTGGGAAACACCCTTTTACCAACACGGTGGCAGAAAGGGATCTTGGAGGCATTGTTGACTCTAGGATGAACATGAGCTGCTGATGCGAGGAAGTAGTCAGTAAGGCTAACCGCACCTTGTCGTGCATCTACAGATGCATCACAAGTGGGTCCAGGGGAGTGATCCTTCCCCTCCATGTGGCATTAGGCAGGCTGCAGTTGGAGTGTTGCATCCAGTTTTGGGAACTGCACTTCAAGAGGGATGTGGCTAATATTGAGAGGGTCCAGAAGAGGGCCACTCATATGGTCAAGGAGCAGCGGGGTAGGCCCTATAAGGAGAAGCTAAAGGGCCTGAATCTATTCAGTCTCCACAAGAGAATGCTGAGAGAGGATCTGGTGGCCCTTTACAAACTCACCAGGGGGAACCAGCGAGAATTGGGGTAGGCTCTGTTCCCCCTGGGCACCACCCAGGGTTACTAGGAATAATAGTCACAAATTGTTAGAGAAAAGTTTCAGACTGGACATCTGGAGACATTACTTTACAGTCAAAACTGCCAGGCTCTGGAATGGGCTCCCAAGTGAAATGGTGCTCTCTCCTACCTTGGGAGTCTTCAGGAGGAGGCTGGACAAATATGATTGGGCTAGGGTGATATGATTTGGCTGGGATGGTATGCCCACGGCACCCATTCCTGACTGGGGCAGGGGGTTGGACCTGATGATCTGTTTAGGTCCCTTCTGATCCTAGGCACTATGAAACTATAAGAGTAAGTGAACACACAGCCCAGGCTGTGTTTTTTTATAGTTCATCAGTTTACAGATTTTCAAAGAGAACTATTCTTATTCAAGCTTTTCTGAAGTCAGTGCCATTACCTTTTTTTTCCCCTCCCCTTCCCTTTCCTCTCCCCCACCCCCATGCCCTTTCCTGCCCAGGAAGAGCACAGGCTGGGGCCTGGCCATGCCTCCTCCGTCCTAGCAAGGAAAGAGGAAACATCTTGGAGGGCTCTCTTCCCTTTGGCAGTGGCTTGCAGGCATGCTCTAGTGCCCCCTGGCTTCTGGTTTGAGCTATCTGTGTATTTGTTAATGTGTATTAATTTGTTTATCAGCTCAATCTCTGCAGTTTAGGCTAACCGGCAAAGACTAAATCAATTCAGCCTAAGGCTTTTTGACCAACTGTACTAAGCCTAAAGGTACATGCAGTAGCATCACTAAAGGCATTAAAGCGCAGTAGCACTGGTTATTGTGCATTGATTTAGTACTTGATTTATACAAGTATTAATCTTAATGCGCAATAACTATGGTGCATTAATGAAGGTAGAAAGCTATTTTTCTATTTTAGTTTAGTACTATTGAAGTCAATAGCTACAGAAGTGTATAGTGTCAGGGTCCCAGGGGCAGCCATTTTGTCCCTGGTGGCTTTGCAACTGTGCCTCGTTCTGCCCTTCTATCTCACCTGCCATGCCTTGATGTTTCTTATGGTTCTAAAAGGGAGGCTGCTCCCGGGCCTTCACATGGCTGCAGTTTGACTGAACCCACTCCTTGGCACCCTATTGGCCCTCACTATTCCCAGACCCCTCAATGGGTCTCAGGCTCCTCGCTGGGCCTCACTCTCTAACTGTGCACTCTATAACAGAGTACCTCAAGTCTTAGGGGCTAATAGTGTGGCTCCAATACTTTTCTACCCCCCAGCCCTAAGCCTTGCAGCATTCCAGTATCATTGTTCCCTTGTTGAGGCTTTGGCCTTGTCAACCTCTCTCCCTTTATTCTCAGTTAGGCCTTCTAGTCTGGGCCCATGGTATTAGAGCTGGCTTTGAAGCAATAGCTCTAGTCTAGCCCCTTATGGCACCAGGCCCCAGACCTCTGCCTGCCAGGACCCTGGCCTCTGTCCGGTTGCACCTCTTTCAGGTGCCAGGCACTTGGTCCCTGTCTACCTCTGTGACGTTGCACTCTGCCCCTCTCTGGGCTCAACAGTCACTTGAGCCTGCCCCTGGCAGGACTCCAGGCAATTGTACGCCCCTTGGACACTGATGGGACCTCCATATACTATCCTTATAGTCTCAACCCATACCGGTAGTGTAAATACAACACAAACATAAACCCTCAGGCTATAACATAACACAGAGGAAACAGCCCTCTACTCCTTTAAGGGGGAAAACTTTCCCTCACCTAGGATAGCCTCCCAGCCCTGGGCTATACCCTAGTGATATCCCCTAGCCTCACCAGGAATCCAAATGCGGCTCTACAGTCCCTTCAGGGGCCCTGCTACTGAAAGCTCTTTAGCCTGTGGCAGCCAGGGAGAGACTAGCTTGCTTAGCCCAAGCCTCAGGCTTATATCCTTCCAGGGCCCTGCGCCTTCCAGTCAGTAGTCTGCCTGGGCTGCCTGCAGTTGCCTGCTGATGGGCCTCACTGCCCTGGTGCCCTGGCACCCTGCAGCTGCTGCACCTGCCTGGGCTGCAGAGCTCCCTGGTTGGGCTGCTTCTTCCTTAAAGGACAAGGAAGCCCCAGGCTCTCTGTTACAAGAAGTCAATAACTCTGTCAACTGAGTAAGAACACTAAAGAACACAGGCTTAACTGTACTCCTGCATTAGTGACTGCTGGGCTGGGCCCCATTTCTCTCCTTGAGCCATGGCCTGTGCTGTTCTAATAGCTGTAAACCTCTGTCTATTTCTGCTTTTTTTTACATCTTTGACAAATACTCAATTAATTTTAAATAAAGGAGGGAAAAATCCTAACACCCACACTGCCAAATATGGGAACATTAAGAAGCAAATGCATAATAACGTTACTACAACTTCTTTTTTCAGAAGGGTCTGATTCTAAGGACCCATAATTTTTGTGGAGTTCAAACGGCTGTAGTTACTCAGCACTTCTCAGGATCCAGTCTAAATTTATGTAAGAACCCTAATTCCTGTAAGATTGTTTTATCTCTATTACTGGCATCAACTAGCAACAAAAAGAATCAAATTATGTGGTGTATTCTGAGAAAAATTATGTGTTTTTCCTATTACGCACACACCTCACAATGACCACAACATCATTGCACTAATTAATCCTGCTTTCCTCTCCTTGTATAGTCATTTTTTTTATCTTTGATTTTTTTTAGCTTGTTTGCGTGACTAAAGTTCACAGTACTAATGAGCAACAAACACCTTTTGTTGCTTTTTCATCTACATTTAGTTCATTACAGTGGGAGATGGATACCATGGTGGATATATGACACAATCACGTGCACAAAGAATCAGAGGAACATGAAAATGAATTGTACTGATTTTGTTACTCTTAAATGAAGATAAGCTGTCTAGAATAATTTGTTCTTAATGGCTGTTTTAGCTCAAGAGACCCTGAAGTGAAGAATAAACAAAAGACTTATTCTCTGTTTGTATGACAGTTTAAAATCAGGGTTAAGGTTCATTGGGACAACTGCTCTGAGGCAAAACATTACCACATCTTAGATTAATCATGGCATATAGTTAAACATGAAGGTACAACAGCAGTGTACATCCAATGACTTTTGTGGAACAACTGTATATGCACTGTAGTCTTATCCAAATGCATAAGAGAAATCGCAAAAATGAAAGATGAATTCTCAGTACATTGAAATGGAGGCTTGGAAATCCTGAAAAATATATAATGATAAAGAAAAACTAGATGTATATGGTAGTCTTGCTCAATTTTGCTCTGTACAGCCTTACACAAGCTGCGTATGATTAAGATGACATTCTTATTTAAGTTCTAAACCCACAATTTAGCTCATAAAATTGCCAGTTATCTGAACCATTTTCCCCAAATATTTTATTTCTGTGTCATTCAAAAATATTTACCATGCTTGGACCTTTCTATGAAGAAAATCTGAAATGCATAGTGCAATAAGCATCTTAAGCATTCAGAGAACATAAAAAATGCTGCCTTTCCTATATTTGTGATCACACTTTGAATGTGAGCTTATCCCTTAATATTTATCTAGGCCTTATTTTAGCACAATGAAGCAAATATTATGTTTTCCATCAGGTGAAAGAAAAGCCATAGCCAATACCCTCCCCCAATACGTCCTGCTCAGTTTGGTATCTGCAGGTGGTAGAGTCCAAAGTTTAGGCAAGTCTGTCTCTTGCCCATTAAAAACATTCTTCTCTGAGGACTTCACCTCCTACCACACTTGAAGTGATTACCTGGCTAAGGTCTTTCGACATAACTGTAGAAAAGCCCTTACCAGATTCTCTTAGGCCTCTGGCAGACATTAAAACAAGAGCTCACCTGGGACCTGAGGAATTTTATGCCCCATCCCAAACACTAGGCATCCTGCCATGACACATACATGGCAGACGTGCAGTGTTTGGGATGGGACATAAAATTCCTCAGATTCCAATTGTGCAATTGCCAGGGCCAAACCACAATCTGAAGCTGCACCTAGCCTGATCCTGCAGACTGGACAGCAAGCAGATGAGTCCTGGACCCAGGAACTGCCCTGAGGTCCAGTGAACAAACATCCACAACCTGATCTCCAGGATTAGGCCAGGGACATCCTTTGGTCTCCAAGCAGGATTCAGAGTTGCCATGTACCCAGTCCTGATGCAGGATTGTACATGGGTAGCCCCAGGTCTGAAAACCTGTTCAGCAAAGCTGGGTTGAAGGGGTGGTGTTTAAAAGCCCAGGACAGAGGAACCTAAGATTGGGACTCCCAGGGATCAGGCAGGGGAGAGCTATTTCTCACACCCCAGGGCTGTGCTGTACCCAGTCCCAATGCTCAGTTTACAAATGTTGTCCCTGCTTGATCTTGATGGCAGGGCTCCCAGGGATCCAGTAGCAGAGGCTATTTCCTGAACCCAGGAGCTGCCCCCTGCCTGATCCTGACAGCATAATACCCCCATGCCTGGTACATTTGCAGCCTTGCCCTACAGCCTATATGTGGCTGTTCTACCATTTTATGAATTTATACATTGACTGAACATGTAGCATGATGCAGTTTATGGTGCAACTAATACATTAAACTTGTCATCAATATGATGTCTGCCAGGGTGCTCAGGTAGGCTTCTACTCTCCTCAGATTCAGCTCAAACAGTCTCAGCTCTCCTCATCATCTAGGTGAGTTTTGCTCGTCTACCTCGGTTTTGCTCACCATCTCAAAGCTGCCTCTACCACATGTCAGTTCACCCGGCAGCCTCTGAACTGCTTCTACACCACCTTAGCTTCACAGAGAAATCAGTAGTGAATAGGATTCCTAAGAGACTCCATTCCACAAAGAGAAGAATCCTAACAAATGCCCTCTTCTTTCACTCCGTCTTGTTTGGGGCTCTTAACCTGCCCATTCTAACCCGCAGCTACTACTTAGAGTGTCCTGTCATGCTCAAATTCATCTTAGACATTTTTGTTAGTGTTCCATTGTCCTTTATTATCCTAAAAGGATAACTATTATTCCACAATCTAAACTTAACTGTAATTTAACCAAAATGCCCCAAACTGACAGCAAACTGAAATGAGAAGGAGACTTGGCACATCAGTCATTTTTTCTTGGTCACTCGTAGGTACCAGCAGAGACCTGTAAAATCTCTATTTTGGCCATTTCGAAAGCTCTGCCAGTTGACCCCAGACCAGCTGAGCCCAGAATAAGGCTGGGTCCATTTTTTCTACTCCACATATGTCTAAGTCCAGCAGTTAAGCATGGTAGATGGTTTGACAGGTGCTGAGCATGCTCCCTGAAACTTAAGCCTGGGCTCTCCTAAGTCAGAGAAACTGAGAAAAGCACTGGGGAACATGCTCATGATCTTGCTAAGTATCCACACTACTTGGTCTTGGTTGTGGGCTAAGCAGGAGTGAATGGACAAGACTTATTTCTTTGTGGTCTTACACATGGTAGAAAGACAATATAGACATGGTCCTGGAATTCTCAAGCAGCTCTGAACCTCTCCCCTTCCTGTCCACTGACAGCTGCCAACAGTAAGCTTACTACCCATCAATTTAATTCTGTTTAAAACTAAAGATTTGAAAGTTTTCATTTGTACTTATTCAGCAACATTTAAGAATGTAAAATTTATTCATACAAAGAAACCTTCATAAGAACAGTTTCAACAAACAATCAAAGTCTAATCCAAAGTCCACATGAAGGCACTGAAAAGAATCCTAGACCACATCCACATGGGCATGGATGTTTGTTTCCCTGGGGACAAGTAGCAGAGGCACACCTTGTCCCTCTGCTACCTGTCCCCAGGAAATGCCCATGCCACATGCCCTATGGTGTGCAGCAGATTACACTGGGTGGGTAGGGTAGGCTGAAGCCAGCAACTGTGCTGGCCTCAGCAGCCTTACCTGGAGTCCTGGGGACCTCAGGGAGCTGTAGCCATGGCACTCTTACAGCTGGGAGCCTCCATTAAGCCAGGCTCAGGTTTTGGCATGCTGCTGCCACATGCAGTACCCCGCTTTTTTTGGCATGGAGGTTTTATTTTTTAACCACAGGATCTCCTGGGGTCAATAAACACCGCCTGCCCCCCTCCACACTGCAAGGTAACAGCACAGGGAATGCTGTATGTCCAGTGTGTGGCACTGCAGATGGGTTTGCAATGTCACATACTGCACATCCATGCTCATTTGGACACACCCTATAGTTCTAGTGAACAGTTACTGCATGTAAATAGAAAATACATTTACATAAAACAGACATTTTCAGTGTTTATCCCTTGTTCCTGATGCAAGTGAAGAAATTAGACTTCTCTTTGTCCCAAAAATTGTTTGGTGACACTGCATCCCCCCAAAAATGAATGAGATTCAAAATTAGAAGCAAATGGCAAATATATATTCTTGCATATGAAATGATGCTTTAGTCAGAAAATGAACTATGTAGCAAAGCTGCAAAGTTAGGATTCCATTTTGATCACTCTGAAAGGTTGGCATTTTTTGCTTTCAAATCTGTGGTTTTGATTTGGCCCATTGCAAGCATACAGCAGGAACCAGCCATAAAATATGATACCATATATATGGGCATAGATATTAATTCCTGGCCAAATATAAAACTGTTCAAATTCATGAAACACATATCCTAAAATAAATCCTAATCATAAAAATACTTTTAAATATATGGTAATCTCAACTAAGATGGATGTAGGAGTAGGGGTTGACATTGTTTACTTAGACTTCAGGAAGGCCTTCGATACGGTGTCCCACCCCATACTGGTGAACAAGTTAAGAGACTGTGACTTGGACAATTACACAGTCCAGTGGGTGGCAAATTGGCTAGAGGGTCGTACCCAGAGAGTGGTGGTGGATGAGTTGGTATCAACCTGGAAGGACGTGGGCAGTGGGGTCCCACAGGTCTCGGCCCTTGGACCAATACTCTTCAATGTCTTCATGAGTGACTTGGGTGAGGGAGTGAAATGTACTCTGTCCAAGTTTGCAGATGACACAAAACTGTGGGGAGAAGTGGACACACCGTAAGGCAGGGAACAACTACAGGCAGACCTGGACAGGTTGGACAAATGGGCAAAAAACAATAGAATGCAATTCAACAAGGAGAAATGCAAAGTGCTGCACCTAGGGAGGAAAAATGTCCAGCACATCTACTGCCTAGAAAATGACCTGCTCGGTAGCACGGAAGCGGAAAGGGATCTTGGAGTCCTAGCGGACTCCAAGATGAACATGAATCATTAGTGTGACAAAGTCATCAACAAAGCTAACTGCACTTTATCATGCATCAGCAGATGCATGACAGACAGAACCAAGGAAGTGATACTTCCCCTCTGTCAGACATTGGTCAGACTGCAATTGGAATACTGCGCGCAGTTTTAGGTGCCACACCTCAAGAGGGATGTAGATAACCTGGAGAGGGTCCAGAGAAGGGCCACTTGTATGGTTAAGGGTTTGCAGGCCAAGCTCTACGAAGAGAGTCTAGGGACCTGGATCACTTCAGCCTCCACAATAGAAGGTTGAGAGGCGACCTTGTGGCTGCCTATAAAGCCATCATGGGGGAGGGGCTGGGATGGAGTACCACCGCCTAACTCCCCATGCTGCTGCTGTTCTGCCTCTGGCAGGGAGCAGGGTGAGGGAGCTGAGGTCAGTTAGTCACTCAGATTCATGGGCAAATTTGCTAGGCTGACCTTGGAAAGTGCTTTGAAAGCCTAATGGCAGATAAGGTTCTTTGGGTAAGTCTGATATCTTGTATTAGACCAACTAAAATAGTTGGAGAAATTCTTCCTTGTAAGCTTTCAGGTACAAATACCTTTCTTCGGGCTGAGGAAATATCTGCAGTTGTTTTGTGCTCTTACTGGACGGGATAGAACAGAAGCCAGAGGCCAGTATGCAAGAATGCCAGTTGGTGAAAAAGCAAATTAAGAAAGTCAATGGGTGAGAAACAGGTGGGGAGGTGGGAAGGTGAAAATAGACCTGGTGATAAAATGTAGCTGGTAAGTAGTAGAGAGGTTACCTGGGGTACCCGAGACAAAGTTAGGTAGACACTTGGCTGGAATTGTTGACTCATAAATGACCCTGCCTTGAATAGGGGCCTGGATTAGAGGTCCCTTCCAGCCCTACTTTCCTGTGGTCCTTTACAAAAAATATCTGTGAGACCTTAATAGTGTAGAGTACACCACAATTAAAAGGTGATGTTGGCCACACTGGCATCCAAACATTATTTATAAGGAGTGTCATATTCCCTTTGGTCTGCCAAATATATACCATTCCTTGCCAGGTCTCCAGAGGCCTATAGATTCATAGAATATGGCACAACTAGATAGGTAGAGTATCCCAGAATAACAGTGCCACTGATACTTCATTAACAGCAAGGTCATTAGAATGAAATAAAGTCCCTTCTTCTAGGAAATAAGAGCATGATTTCCCTAGCATCCTGGGATTAGGCATCTTTCCTTCACTTCAAAGTGCAGGAACCCATATCTGTGGTTAGAAAATTCCAGCAAGTAGCCCCTTTACATTTGACACATTTGCTGTTCCTTCCAGTGGAGCTAACCAGGGACACACATGCCACTGACGACCCAAGCACAGTGTTGGAACCCCACTGTCGGAAAACCAACTATTACTTCACACACATTTCTTGTGCCTAATCAGGTGGATAAATCACAATATCAATCACCTTATAAACCTCTATGACAACAACCTTCAACATCTGACTTATGAATTCCATGCCGCTTTGCAATGGACTTAGAGTAGTCTGGTTACCTAGCTTTCAGTGGGGAAAAGTAACTCCTGCAGGAGTACATAGGTTAGCTGGTACTGGGAGGGGGCAGCCTGGTAGGCACTGCTGGGACCTGCCAAGAAGAGGACTCTGCCTGGGAGATCCCCAACCTCTCACATCCCAAGCAAAGGTCCACAGACCCAAAGCTTTCCAGCAGGGAGTTGGTAGAGCCATAAGCATCATAGAGGCATGAAGAAATGCTCCTTGAGACATTACAATATGTGGCCAGGTGGTAGCTGGTTCAAGACACAGGCCCAACAAGGGGGCATCTGCAATATGAGACCATGTGGGGAAAGGGTGCACCCCACACCAAGAAATCCCATGAGCTGAAGGGAAGTGCTAGGCACAGAGTGCATTGTTGCCCTGCCCACTGTATCATTCGAGCTGTTTTTGGTTGAATTATTCTGTTGTGATTTTGTTAGTCTACCAGGCCACAGCCTGCAGGTGGCTGCATTACTGAGCCTCAACACAGGAGAAGACAGCACCACACTAACATCAGAACACCATCAAGGCCAATTCATAACACCTGAGTAGAACGGGGAGGGGTGTAGGGGAGGCAAAGCCCCACAGAAGAAGTGCCAACACAGTCACCTAGGGCTCTAGGGGGACCACCAAAAAACACCTCCAGAGGTAAAATCCTGTACAACAAGTTGTGGCAGGCGAGTATACCCCAGTGTGACAACCAAAAAGGCAGGACACATCATCAGTGATGCCTGTCCCATCATGTCTTATTGCTGGTGCAAGAAGATCCCAATCTTGGGCTTCCCCTGAACTGACAAGAATCAAGATCCTGTGGTTGGGAGCCCCATCAGCTGGGGGAGTGTCCTAGTCTCAGGTGTTCCACACATCCCCAGGGCTGGGAGATTTCAGCTACACCTTGTGGTTGCTGGGACCCAGCTGGGTTGCTGGGAGATAAACTGCCAGGACCCAGAGTCAGCAACTGCAGGACCCTGAGTCCCAGCAGCTGTGGGGTGTTGCCAGGATCCAGATTTGGCAGCTGCTGGGGTTGAAAGTACTCTCAATTGTTGCAGAACTCCCAACCATTCCTGGGCATGGTACACCCTGTGGCTGGGAGTCCAGTCAGCTGACAGGGCTCCCAGCAGCCACAGGGGAGACTCTGCTACATGTGCAAATTAAAGATGAATACCAACCAGCAATAAAGTTAGTACACATTTTTTATGTCTAACTTTGTAGGTGTTTGGACCTTTTTATGGTGAGATAGATACTTTGCTTGTGTAACCGGTTTAATTTAATTGCACAATTAACCAGCTAATTGTACAATACTTGTAATGTGGGGAACCAGCCTTGGAGATGGGCTTGGCTAATTTATGCCTACATGCTCACAAACCAAAACACAGGTACACACTACAGTGTAGACATATCCTTTGAATCAGACACACTGCATCTCTGAACTCAAGTTAGCACAGGAATGGGTCTGTCTCTGTGTCTTGTAGGCAAAATGTTTTAAAACAGGCAAAGAAGAGAAAGCACAATAGCACTGATCTCTCTTCTTCCACACTAATATACTGGTATGCAAACTAGCATGCATTGCACTAAAGTTTGTTTCACAAGAAATTGTGCCTGTGTTTGTCCTAGGTCAAACATACAATGGTATGGTATTGGTATACACACACTGACCTTCTAATTAGAGTTTAGTGAGCAGCTGAATTCAGTGCCACTTTTCTGCCATTGATGCAATAGTGCAATCCCAAAATAACCGTACAGATTTACTGTGCAAAATTATAGGATAAACTGTTAAAACCTCTTTTTTAGGAAACTTTTGTTTGGATTTATCCTAGGACAGAGACATGGATTCATGCATGCATGCATGGATTTTGTTCCAGGATACAATGGCTTGTCCTGGGATAAATCTGATATCCGTTTGCAGCCTAAAAGCAGCTCCATATCACCCAATGCAGAAGATACAAATAAAGCCAGAATTTGCTCAGACAATATACAAGCCAGGGCCCACAAAAAAGAATTCCTCTTGTGAAGGAGCTGCATAGAGCCAAAATATACATCTCTACACTGCTATCCTAGTGTAGATGGCCAAAGAGTATGGGGTCACAGATAAGGAAAAGCAATAGTTCTCAATCTTATAGCACTTCCAACATGTAGAGCAGTATAGGTTTGGCTATAGAAAGACTTCTATGAATTAGTGTCTCACTCAGGGACATAGTACTTATTAGCATTAATAGTGCCTTGAAGCAGTAGTCTACCAAGCCCTTTTTTGTCAGACTGTTGCCTGTGGCTGAGATGTTCTTGAATCTTCTTTTGAAAATTTGCACTCTCTCAGTCAAAATTATATTAAAAATAAAGTAGAATAAATTATTTTATTTATGTTTTCAATCATATATTACTTCTATTTTAAGAATCCTCCTTTTTTGGAAGTAAATGTTAAACTAACTTTATGTTGTGCTTCTAAATACCCACATAATGCACTCTGTTGCTCTGATACAACTGAAGCCTTGATGAAACAGTTTCACCAGTCTTCAGATGACATCTACTGGTAGAACATTGTAAATTTATTTTTATACATAACTTGGAAATATAAGCCAATCTACTTTACTGAGAGAAATCTGAATGGTTGAAAACATAGCAGATTGTGTTTCATGGGCGTACGAGAGGGATGCAGTGATGTAGATGCCCTCTCCTGCCCTCCCCCCCTTTCAGACCATGCTACAGGAACAGCAGCAGGGACTTTAAGTTCCCAAATGTGGTAAGTATCCCACCTCCCCCATTTCTTCCCACTCTGGGCAACTTTTCCCTTCCTCTCCATCCTCAGCACCATGTCCCCTCTCGTCCCATTCATCCCCTCCTTTGCCCACTGTTGCCACTGTCTCTCTCCCCAGCTGATTGGGCAGGAGATCCTCCAGAGCCTCTCGCGCCCCACTCTACCCTAGAATAGCAGCACCAGTGGCAACAGCGGGTGGGTTCTTCCTCCTTGCCTGGTCCACCTAGGTATTCTCTACCAGCCTGGGAGCAAGAGTGGGAACCCACCCACACTGCTGCTGCTGCCCTGTCAGGGCACAGGGATAATGAGGGGACAGGATTCTTAGCTGACTTGGGGGACTAAAAAAAGTCCCCACTACTCAGAATGCAGCCTGCCTGCCTGGGGGGAAAGGGAGCTGGGAGCAGGGAGGTAGCCACCCCTACAACACCGTTCACTGCTTCTGCACTCGCTTTACAAAATCCTGGATCCATACATGAACATATATGATACCCAGAGCAACTACAACATCAAAGAAATTAAGGCCTACATTTCAAAAGTATCATTCTTTTGGGTTCCTTAATTTGAGGAGCATGCAAATTGTGACCATTGATTAGCAGAGGTTCCAAACATGCAAATTTCCAAATAAGGTGTGTAAATGCTGGGGAAGGCTCAGCATCCATGACAATTAGGCTCTGTGATTAGGCAGCCACAGTGGCATCTGGTAATGAGCAATCAAGTGTATATCTATATGGCACAGTATAATGCCATGTAGCGATATCCCAGCTCTCTCCATATGCAGTAAGGCAGATGCTATAAGCAGTCTAACTTCATTAGTGAGGCTCTCCAACTGGGCTTATTTACTCTGCTCACCAAATTACGCAGAGTAGTTTTGTGGTAATACAGGTAGGCTGATTTTAGTACTGGAGTAGCTCATTTATAATTAGCTGTGGTATCTCTACATGACACTGAATAGGGCAGTATAAACATACCATAAAAAGACTAAGTCTCACCAATTAAATTGCCTCTCCTTAGTCCTTAAAACAAACAAAAAGCCTTTGGCCTTATCTACATATGTCCAAAGTACAGATAGGTGTACTGGCTTAACGTACAGTATGATTTTAAACCAGTTAAGTCAGCACAAAAGATTTATTTTGGTTCAAGCCAGGTTCAGTTTAAACTTAAAGTTTATGCCAAACTAAAATAAGCCATTCTTAAAGCAGAAAAATATCTTCCACACAGGGGTTTACACTGGTTTCTTTACACTGTTTTCACTAAGTCAAATTGTGTGGTTGTGGCACATGCCTTCTCTTTTCCCAGCCACAAAGCAAAGAGAATAGAGAGGAAGGAAGGGCCTGGCAACATCTGTTTTCCTCACTGTCATACCATTCAGCCTGTCCACACTACAATTATACATGTTACCTAATGTGTTTGCAGCTCTGTATTTAAAACCTTAGCTTAGGCTGGGAAAGTTGGATTTTAACATGTTTTAACAGTTTCCGATGAACTTAGGGAAACACCTAGAAAAGGATGGTTCACACCAGGGGTGATACGTAGGGGGTGCTTGCGAGTGCACGTGCACCCCCTGTGCATGGCGGTGCACCCCTGCAAAAAGGCATTGCCAACACTGTCAGCAGTGCCTGTGGGCAGCTGCCATTTGCCACCACACCACTGGCACTGCCAGCAGTGTTTGTGGGCAACCCATGATTGCCCCTGGCTCCTAGTGACACTGCCGGCGGTGCCTGCGGGTGGTCACCGACCCCTGGTGAACACTCCCCCCCTGCCCACCACCGACAGTGCCAGCAGCATCTGCAGGAGTTCCTGGCTCACTGCTGCCAAGCTCTTGCTGCCACGGGTGCAGCTGTGCCCCTCCACCCACCATGGGCATGTGCTGTTCATGGTTCACACTCATTACACCCCAGGAAAGGGGAGGAGAAGTTGAGGCTAACAACAAGTTATGATTCTCTAATACATTCCCTTCACATTGAAGCTGCTGTAACTTGCTCACAATGATCCCCCAGTTAGCACACACTAGCTGGAGATAACCAGCATACAGCTGACACTAGCCATGTCTTCTGGCTGCTCTTGATGACACCCCTACACCAGTAGCACGGAAGAGGGAAGTCTCCCTGTAACCCCTTCATGCCCAGGGAATCCTTAGCAGAGCACTAATAGCTAGTTTCCATTCTCTTTAAGCTAGCTACAAGCCACAAAGGGACTGAGACAAGACAATTAGTCCCTAAGGGTGCCTATAGACATGCAAGGAGTTTGCTCTAACTTGCTGTAATTACAGTATGTCAGAGCAGGCTTGATTAATCAAGCATGCTAATGGGGCATAATAATTAGTGCTCCTCCAGCAGCTTCTGCATCTTGTGTATCAGCGTCCCCATGCTTCAAAATGGAGGTGGGAGCACTTTAACTAAAACCTGTTTGATGAGCTACATGGGATACATACAAGTGCTATAATTAGAGCGGCTGTCAGAGCCATTCTAATTAAAGCACCGCCCTCCACCCCCAGAGCACATGTATAAATGCCCTAAATTTTAACTGTGGCCTATTAACCTTTGGGGAACAGTATAGTTGCTTCTCTGGTGGAACAAGTTGCATACCACTGTTCTATCCATGAAGGGAGCTCTTGGGCACTTTCATGCATGTTCCAAAAGGAAGGGGGTTAGTTAGAGTAGCTCCAAGAGCCGCTCTAATTAAAGCACTGCAGTGTCTCATGTATTAGCATCCCTGTGCTTCAAAATGTTGGCTGGGACACTTGAAATAAACCTTCTTCAACAAACTTTAGTTAAGGTGCCCCTGCTGCCACTCACTTCCAGGAGGCGAGCAGTATGGGAGTTGTAGCAAAGGAGCTACAGGCATACATTATTTAGCTGGCTGATGGTCAGAAATAACTGTCTGAATGCAGAAGGAGAATTTAGAAGCCATTTTTTGTGGAGGGAAGTATCTAGTTTACAACCTTGGCCAATTATTTTGGGTCTCAGCTCAAAACTTTATGTAATCCAAAACAATGGACTATTTTGAAAACATGTTTCATCAGGCATTGGTTGAGGTCTGAGGTGGGAATTTCTCTGTCATGTAGGAAAATATAGTGGGAAGGTTTTAAGCTGTACAAGTCACATGGCTAATGGTTAACAGTAGGTTATAACAAGCACTGCTACCTTCAAATGGTTAAAAAAAATTCCACACTGATGTGACGGTGTTTAAATGCATGCCAAAGGCACCCAGAGCTTTTATGCACATTCTGGCAAGTAGTCTCAGTGTGGACTGAAATCAAAATAAAATAAAATAACGTTTTACAAATAACTGAAAAATTACTTAATGAGTTAAATGTAGGAGGCAAGGATTTGTTAGAGTAATTATCTTTTATTGGACCAACTGCATAGTTGGGATAGAGTTAGACAAGCTTTTGAATGCATGACATGAATAAATAAATGTAAGCACAGATTCTGCTGCCAGTTACACCAAGGTAAAACCAGAATAACCCTATTCAAAGCAATGAAGTTAATCTAGATTTACAATCATGTATCTGAGTGCCAAATTTGGCCTGTAATTTAAAACACCAGTTGCCAGATTAATTTTGTGTCCAACTGTGATTAAGGTCAGCATAGTAAAATAAAGCTTTGTGAAGCTGAAATCCCTATTAACTTTGTTGTTCCACAATTTCTTTAGTATTTGTGACCTGTAGGATTATGGAATGCTACCACATTGCTTTCACAGCGTGAAACAGTTCTTAAAATATTAACTGGGATACCAAAATGAGCTCACTGTAAGTAAATGCTTTCAGGAAATACTATTCAACTATAATAAATTAAAACAAAACTAAATCCTCATTCACAAAAAGATTTCAATTTATTTGCACTTTATGTGGTATGAGGCAGACTCAGCAGAGTTTGATAGTAACAGCCAAACCCTGCAAGGTCACTCTATACTCATGTGAATTATGAATACAGAGGTATAACACAATCAATTAACAAGAATAAAATACAGGGAACTCCTTTAGTTGCTAGACTCTAAAATCACTACAATTTGAAAACAGAGGTGTTAAAAAACAAAAGACTGGTAATTGGTAATTATGGAGCTGATTTATTAATGATACTATCTCTTCACTATCTCACTTCAAGGTTTTGTTTGTAAAACACAGCATGTATTATTCTGTAAAGTGTTTGCCTAAATACAAGGCTCATTTTCAAAGCTGGTGACACCATTACAGACATTTACTTATTGTAGATGCAGCATGTCTAAGGTTACATCTAGACTAGCAATGGTGTGTGTATTAGTCTAGACCAACACTCTCATGTAACCATATTCAGATGGTAAAATGCTGAGAGTTTCTGGAGACTTATCTACACTAGTGCTCTCACCAGTCCATGCTCATCAGTGCAAGTCTCCTAATACTATAGAGGGAACAATTCCAGTTGTGCATCATCATCATACTTTCCAGTGCATTTTAAAGATGAGTTGGTTTTAATAAGCAGAAATGGTTCCTGCTAATCTTAGGGCCAATGGCCATTTGAAATAGAACCATTCACTATAACAGGTAGGTCTTGCATCTAACCCAATAAACTGTGGATTTAAAGACTGCAAGAAGAGACACAGTTAACCACATTCCTCAGTTCCCTGTACCAGTGGTGAATAACCTCCCCTGTTAGAAAGTAGCTTTGTATTTTCAATATCAATATTTAAAATTCAACTTCTAACCACCATACTTCAAATCCCATTGCCTGACAGATAAAAGAGCTCTCTTCTATCAAGAATCTTCTGTTTGTGTAGGTACTCAAATATCATGATAAGGTTGTTTTTGAACCTTTGTTTCAACTGGGAAACTACAATAAGCACTTTAGGTATAATCCCAAATCACCAACGGACACTCACTGTGCCATTTGGCATCTTTATGGAATCCCAACATCTTACCTTAGAACATCTGAGGTTTCAAGCTCTAAACCCTGAAGTAAAAGAGACCAATAGAGGTACAGTGCATCTTCTGGAAGACATCCCTCATTCCACTTCAGGAAGAAGAGAATATATGCAAGGGATCTACAAGTAAGATGTCACCCCTTCTCAGTAAGCTCCTTTATTTGAAAAAAATTGTGCTTGGGGTCATTTATTGTGGGGAATGTCACTGGTTTTGAAATTAAAAATAGGACTTCATTTGTTGGGGGGTATAGCCACCCCTTTCCTTCTCCACACTTTACTTTCTCTATCCTTTAATCAGGCACAGGGTGCCATTGTTCCCTATGGCAGAAGAACCAGTCCTGTCAGCATATCACACAGTCAAAGCGGGGGAGGGTGCACACACGTGTGTGTGTGTGCAAGTGAGAGAGGGAATAAAAATTAATAGTATAATTCAAGTTCACCATGATGACCAAAGGCTTAACCAAGAGGTATTTTATTGCTGTAAAACAAATAGCTAGCATTATGTCTGCCCAGCTTTGAAAATGCAATTTAAGTCATGTTTTCATCAACTTTAAATTAAACTAGGTATTATTGCACTATACTCCTAAATTAGCATCAGTTATAGATCAGAGCAATTATTTCAAACTGTAGCTTTCCAACTAATTGTAAACAAAGCCAATATTATTTTTAGTTGAGCGTTTCCATAGTTGCAGCATTACCTGGCATATCTAACTAACTTCTAAAGGCATAAAGACCAAAACAGATTCTTGTTGTCTTTTTATACTCAGTCCCATACTACTACCATCAAAACACAGGAAAAGTCTACCTGTTCTTACAGGCTAAATCATACCCAGATATTGGCACATCCCAGGGCAATGTACCTTAAAAGGAAAATAATCTAATGCTTGCTGCTCAGTTGAGGCAGTTTTTGACCCCAAGCCCCAAAACTCAGCTGAATATAGGAGGAGACACAAGACAAGTCTTACTTTTTGCAACTTTCTTCTTCCAAAAGGTATTCTGGCTCAGCTTTTAGGTGGAAGAGTAGAAGCAAAACTTGTTTTCTTCGTTCATATAACAATTTCTGTCTGGATAATATTTGCAGGAACTGGCTGATTGCAAATGCTGGTTCCAAGTTTTTGTGATGTAGCCATATGAGAAGCTACATTTATAAAGTGCATCAGTTCAACTCATGTAATTCAGTTTTATTATTATTATTTTATTGAAGCTATTGATTTTGAAGGATTGGGGACAAAAACCTGGCTGATCCAAGTTTACCATCTCTGCTGTACCAGGATTCGTCTGTGCCCAAATATTATCAGTGCAATGGAAGTATTTGCTCTTTACAGAGGTATTAGAAATTAGAGGGAGTTAGGAGAAGATAAAAATTATCTGAATGCAAGTGGAACTAGGTTTTACCTTTTCCCAGGTGTTTTACTGACTAACTAATGCATGGGTGGGTCACAGGGTGTAACAGCTAAGGTGGTAAGAGTTGACTCCTAGCCTCCTTGCAGCTGTTTCCCTTTTATAATGATAAAACCTTAATGGGTTAGGGATGAAATCTTCAGTTTGGGTTAAACTGGGATTCTTAGTTTGTACCTACATTACAGTGGAAAGAGAGTGGGTAGAATTATAATAAGGTCTCCTCTTTCTTCTCCAGAACTCTGGTCCTCTTTCCTTTCTTTGTGGGAAAAGAAATGGTGAGTTGAGGTGATTTCTCTGAGGCTGATAAAGGTTTGGGTGGGTTTTATTACAGCTGCATTTTGTTTTTCAGTGGGTGACTGGGAATACTGAGAAGCTGGCTGATCCTTGATAGCAGCTATATCAGCCTTTTGGGATTTACTATAGAAATTGTTTGGCTAAATAATAATTTGTTACAGGATATAATAATGACACTTCATTCTCTGTCATATATGTGTTGCTGTTTCTGACTGAAAATGTGAATTTCCAGAAAGGTAAACAAAAAACAATCCTGTACTAGCAAAGGGAAAGCTTCTTCCAGCAGATTACTTGATCTTAACTATGATGAACAGATGAACTAAAATATCCTAACAGCTTTGACATTTTTTTTTTTTTTTAAATTTTACGTGTATGTTGTCTCTAGTAATTTGTGTGTATGTGGGGGGGTGTTTTTTGTTTTGGGGGGGGGTTGTTTTTGTTTTTTCTAAAAACCACAAACTTGGAGTGATGTAGTTATTTTAAAATGAAGTCTAGATCAGGTTGAACTAAACATCCTTTGCCTTCTGGCTTCTAAAAGAACCTGAAACTTTTCATCCGCTAAAAATCTTATGACTTTCTGGGAACCTGAGTCAGCATTTTTTTGCATGCTTGGGGTTGACACTACTGTACTCTCATAGCTGGAGGGCAGTAGTTTAGAAAAACCTCAAACAGTTTTGCTGGATGCAATCTGAACCAATCTCTGCATTTAATAAAATAAACTTGGCTTTTGTATAAGCCAAAGGAATGTACCATAAGTGGGGGGGGCATGTGTGTGCTTAAAACTTCTTAGTGTAGATGTAAAGAGAGTTCCCTGATAGAAACCCCATTTAAGCTGTTGTATTCATAAATTTCTCTAATTAACCATTTTCTTTTTCTTCAGTACTCTATTTTAGCTAAAATAAATATATTAGAAAATATCTTAATTTACTTTTTCTGCACCTTTTTATCTGGTTAATAGGCTTATGACTGGATCATAAGCCTATGATTTAAATATCAATTTTTAAAAGTAAAGATGCCTTCCTACAATTTAAGGGGAAAAAAATCTGCCTCAGCCGTAAAACAATTTGTGCACCGCTATAAATTTTCCTTTGCCTTTGGCAAAAGGAAACTTAAGACACTCCATTTTGTGTAGGAAGACTAGTCTCTCACTTGAATGTGAGGCTTGTGTGACCACAAGCTTTCTCCCTGTCCCCACCCCAGCTCTGCCACTGGCCTGCTTTCCTCCATGAAGCATTTTGCTTTCTGCTTGAAGAGCATCACTGTTGTGAACCTGGGGAGCATTACTTGTGTAAATATTTCCTAGTATGCCTGAAGTTCAACTCCAGTTATTCAATGGGCGGTGACTTGTCTCTCTTATCTGTATATTATTTTTAGTACACAAATGTAATCTTCATTCGGAACTTTATGCATGGCAGCCTGTCTTGGACCAGGCACCATGTGGATTATATAGAAAGGAAGCTAAATCCATAAAAACACTAGAACCTGCCTAGACTCCCTTGCGTCTAGGGCTGCTTCTAGTGGCATAACAGAAAGCTTTATACATAGTTTCTGGTCTTTCATGTCCTGGATACTGTTGTAACCATCTCTTTCCCCCCCCCCCCCCTTCTATACTATTAGGACCCTTAAGTAAGTACCATGTGCCTAGTAGTATATGGGGTCTTAAACTTCTGTCCTCTGTATTGGCTTCCCCTCACTCCACCTCTCAATTTTATTTGGCATCTGAGGGACTCTGGTAAACTGAATGGATGTTTGTTTCATGACTCCTAATGGGGGGGAAATGTAAATGCATCTATTGCAAGATACTGACTGGGCAGTAAGTTGACTCTGCCACTTCTGGGGCTTCTGCTTGGAGCAGTCTGAAGGGGACGATTCCATGGCAGTTGGAGCTGTTAGGCATGTGGAGGGACCATGATTGCTCAGCTGGAGTTTCCTTAGGCCTATCATGGTTAAAGAATACTTAATTTATCCAAGATAAAGATGCTCAGTACTTGGAGTAAATAAACTAAGCACATCGCTAGATCTACCATCCACAGCTACATTGCAGCAGGATCTGCTCTGATCCCACTGATGGGTGAATGCCTTTAAGGATCTGGAGCAGGGATTCTTACAATTACAATATAATTCCCAAACTACAGCCATTTGAATCAATAAAGTCAGACTCAGACCTGCTACAATACCAATCCCAAAATAAGGACAGAGTTTCTCTGGTCCCATTGTTTATCATCTAAAGCACCTGGCTTGAACACCTGAGATTCATCATTAGCGATCTCTGTTATCCTCTTCCAGGAAGAAATGGTCCACAAGCAGTTGTGGAGAACAAACCCATCCTGGTTTACAGGCAGCCCCCCAACTTCAAACAGCATTTCTGAAGCAATAGGTTGCCTAACTCCCAGTTTCACTGAGGCACCAGGCCTTGCAAACAGACCCAATTGTCCTCTGCCCCAATATCAATACAGACTACATCATCACTGGACTGAATAATATTGATTATAACCTCTGAGGTTCATTTGCTTGCAATTCTACCAGTATCATATATGCCGTAACCCACTGACAGTGCCCCTGTTAAACAGACAGGATGATCCCTGAACAATAATGTGACATCAGTTGCAGGAAGACATGCAGTCCCAGGGGAAAACACTTTAGCTCAGAGGAGCGTCCAGGGACATTAATGGTGGTTGTTCTTGGGCAGTACACCTTTAAAAACAGATTTGAATAGGAAATTTTGGAATAAGAAATCATCCACAGGCAGGATTGTGTTAAGTATGGTTTTAAAAAGGACTAGGCATTCTTATCCCATTACCTGGATCAGTTTTTTTTGTAAACTTCTATGGGTTGGTTTGACTCCTCCATTACTGCTCCCTCCTGCCTGCCATCCCCTCCCTTCTCTCCCACTCTGCCCCTCCCTTTTGCTTTTGTATACAAATTTCTCTTTTTGTGAGAGATCCTTTGTGCATATCCTTGTACAACTCCTCATGAAGTATGCTTCAGCTCATGAAAACTCATGTTTTCAAACAACCCTACCCCTGTATCTGCCACAGTATTTAGTTTTTCTGAATAAGCATTTTCTTGAGGAACAGTTAACACCTCTGTCTCAGTCCACAGAAATAATATTAAGACAAAAGGCAGCTGCAGTTGCACCTTACCTTAAACTCTTGTTTCAGGCTGTCTGGCAGCTGCATCAGCTTACCTTCAGTTTGCCTCTTGGTGTGGGCTTTTGAATACCTGTCATATCCAAGGTAAATTGAGGCTTATTGTGTGATAAGTTCAGCCTCTTTGGAAGACCAAAATACAATGATTCTCCAGCTTACAAGTAATTTTCTTGGTACTCTTTGCGGGGGTGGAGCTTGATGCAATCTAAAAACAAGTTCTCATCTTAGACCTTGTTCAAGCTCAAGCATTCTCTTGCATACCAGTGTGGTGGTGGTGGTTGTTTCACATAGTTATGTAACTCTGGTGATAGCTATTTCCATAACCTATTTAATAATCAACTTGATCAAACTGACTTATTTATTAAGAGATATTCTGGTATAGGGTTGTCCAATTTTGGAGTATCCAGGGCCACACGTGCCCCTCCCCCCCTTCAGAGCCACATGCTGCAGAGATCCTTATACCTTGCATGCTGCCCCCAAACTAGTAGGCAACTGTCAATCCTTTGGATCATGGTGAACATATAAGAAGTCTAGTTAGGAGCCTGATGAATCTGCTTATGTGGTGCTTGCAATCATCGCTTCAAGACATTCAACGCATATGCCAAAGCAAGAGCATGGAGGAGTAGAGGGTGCCTACTATCCTGCTTTAGACCATTGAACCAGAATCCAAGGCCAGACTGAGTCCAGATGTTCAGTTCCTCAATGGTTATAGCTTCTGCCAAAGCATACAAACTATTGCTGACTATCTAATGCCTCAGCAAGGGTGTGTTTCTGTTGGGGTGACTGATGTCCTTTAGCCTTTCTTCAACCAAGAAGTACCCACAAAGTTGTGGGGGATAGTGCTTTGAGGTGCCCTATACTTGCCTTACTCTGGAAGTTGCAACATTCATATTTTAGAATGGCTATTTTGCCATGAATAGTCCTACCACGTTGCCACCAGGCTTCTAGCTGGATACAGTTTATGGTCATACCTAGGACCACTTTGCATTCTGCCTGCTGCACAACACATGACTTCACTATACCTTGTTGGCACTGCCACACTGTGCTGATTGGGATCCTCAGCAACCCATAAGCCACCTGGCTGTGGACTTGCCCTATCTCTAGGGGCAGGGACAGGCAGAAAGAGCCAATGGAGGGATGGACAGCTGGGAGACATCAGCAGTTTGAGCTGTGGGGTGAGTAGTACCCAGACAGGGAGCCCAGGAGCTTCAGTTTAATACCTTGGAGGTTGGATGTGGCCTTCAGACTTCCCTGTTCAATGGACAGCACTGTCATTATTGAAGTGTCTCCCACTTTCTGTAAGTAAACAGATTGAACACATGGGGAGAAATTGGAACAGTTCTTTTTCTGGAAGAGCAGTGAGATGCATGTCTCTTCAAATGGAAAAATGAGAGAAGCTATTCTCATTGATTTAAAAAAATATAGGAAAGGTGAAACATTTTAACAAGGCAAGTACTCATAAAGCTAACAATAACTCCTAAAATTTCACATCCCACTGTATTCCAAGATCAAACATGACTTTTATCAGCTTGTGAGCAGAAAGTAGGTATGATTATTTGAGAGGTGAATAGATATTTCCTTTGACAAGGTCAGTAGAAAATAACACACAGATTCTGGTCTTTAAACTTTCATATTGATACAAACATTTAGGAATAAAATTCTTTTATTTTTAATATAGTTGTCTGTCAACAAGATGCAGAAATAGTCTCCTTTTCTTTACCATATTGGGAGACTTCTTGTTTTGTGTGTTCTCTTAACCTTCAAACTATGACACCTAGTTTTGTAGCTTACATTGTGGGGTAGTACAGCAGCATGTACTTACTCAGCCTTGCATGAATATAAACTTGTTTAAGTATACCACACAACTTTTAATATTGGTCAATTGACTACATGCAATTTATGGCAGTGTTCACTTAACAGACTTCAAATGCTCTAAGATGATATTTGAGAACTGTAGCATTACAGAGAGCTTTCACAGCCTTGTTGTATATGCAACTGTCCTCTTTGCATCTCCATGCACATTTTCCAACTTGAAAAGCAAGCCATTGAAGTAAGCACTTATTCTTAAAATTGCTCCCCCCACACATGGTTTGTTTGGGGGGGGGTGGGGGGGTTGTTTTTCTTATGATCATTTGTGTCCTTACTGAGGTGGCTTCTTGGAGAACTCAGGACAGTGATGTTCTAGTCTATAGCACACCTGGAACTTTTATGTTACTACATACACATTTACTACATCCTAACTGCAGGGCAGTAAAAAATCTGTGTAGCTTTCCATGGCACACATGTCTACACCAAGTTTTCATGTAAAGGAAAACTTCCCTGATAACTTTCTGAATCCAAGCAGAAAATTTTCAGCTCTTCATTGCCATACTCCTAACCTTTATGGGTCAGTTCATAGAATCATATATTACTATGTAGATGTTTTTGTTTTCTCCCTAATTAAAGACTTTATCTAGTCATCTGTGTGTTACAGTTGATATCCTTGTACCCCTAAAATTAATGCAAGTTGGCCTACCTGAAGTCAATGGCAATGAATTTCATTCAGTCTGAGTGTTAAGAAATGAAAATTAAGGGTTGTTTTTTTCCTTTAAGGAAGAATATTAATAAAAAAGAGAACAAATCAAATAATTTGAGCAAACTGGTGACCTACAAAGAATGTAAATAGAGAAAGTGATGATAGAGGGAACAGTGAACAAGGTTAACTTTTTTGAATTCATCTTGCAGTGGGATGCTAGGAAAGGGGCTGGAAAGGACTTCAGGAAGTCATTTAGTTCAACCCTCTGCCCAAGGCAGAATCATCCCTACCCTAACAGACAAGCACTTGCATGAGCCAAACATTCCTAAAACTACCCAATCAGCCCTGTTGTACAACTGAAAGACATGTTGCCCAAAGACACCCAAGAGCATGCTGAACTGCCACCGGTAAAGTAGGGGGTGAGGGATGTTATTGTCCTGCTAAGGCAAGGGTTCAAAATTCTGGAGGGTTTTTTTTTTTTATTTTGTTTTTCAGTCTCACTTATTCATGGCTTCTATGATTAAGATTACACATCTCGACTTAAGCAATATTTGACTGGTCTTGCACATCCATGTTATTGCTTAATGCTGTATCTATGGCCCTAAGAAAGCTGTAGGTCTTAACTGTTTCATTAAAAGATATTTGGGGGGCAGGAATGGGTATAAGACTATTAAATAGAGTATAATTTCTTTAGAAGAAGCTGCTGAACCCAGAATTTAAACTTATAAATTGCATAACTTAAAAGTTCAACTCTAATTGGTTAAGAAGACAAATTTAAGTGTCGGCACTTTTTTTTTTAGATTAATGAACAGCGCATTGCCTACAGGTACCAAAAGGCAAGCTAAAATAACAATACTTCCTATTCTGAATTAAACTGTGTTAGTTGTTGATATTGGAAATAGTTTGCTTAACCACAGCTAGCCTTCCCACAAGCTTCCAAGTCTCAACTAATGTGACCTTTTTTTTTTTTTTTTCTCCCACTATGTTCCAAAAATCATAAATTTGTTTTTGCCTTGCTTCTTTCCTCCAGATAAAGCCTATAATCAAGACCTTGAAACACATGACTACAGAAACCTACTAAAGATGTCTGTTCCAAACCAGCACCATTCAACTATTGTTAATCCTCTGCCACCAGAATACATAAATCCTAAAAACAATGGTTGTCTAACAAATCAACTTCAATATCTGCAGAAGGTGGTCATGAAAGCTGTGTGGAGGCATAACTTTTCCTGGCCATTTCACCAGCCTGTCGATGCTGTTGCACTAAACCTTCCGGTAAGAATTCTGTCTGGTATTATATGGCAACCTTAATAACCTGTAAAACAGTAAAATAAGTTGAGCCCTAGGAGTAAATTGAATTTTGGTGCTAGCGGATTTAATTTTTTTGTTTTGTGTTTTTTTTTTTTTGTTTTTTTTTTTAATACAGAAAGATTCTGCTCCATATTGCAATTTAGCTTCATTAGCCATGTTATTCCAGGGTCTTTCCAGCTCTTCATGAAAGTCAATGCTGGAAGGGGTAAAGGTGGCTTTAAAATGCCCCATGCAGTTTCCTTTGGACTGAGTTTTAAGTTATGCCTCCACAGAGGTATGAAACCATCTCAGAAAATGCCTCTACATATGAATCGCAATATTATTATATGATGGGAAGTGTCAGACAACTAATCTGACTTGGCAACTTTTTGGGAACAGTAAAGTTGACATCAAATCTGTCTAAAATCTTTCTACTACTTTCACCAAAATTAAGATATGGAAATTTTCTTTAAATACTAGAAACTAACTGTGTAATACACCAAAAGGAAGCTGATTTTATCCTACTAGAGCATTTCCTCTGGTCATACTAGTTGCTTAATCAATAGGTCTTCAACTTTAGAAGAATGAAATACTTTTCTGGTCACAGTCAAATCTGTTGCACTGAGCAAGCATTTCTTAGAATAGTGTGTTATCCCTTCCCTTATTAACTATTCTTTCTTCTTTTTTTTTTTTATAGCAGAATTCCAATGCACAGTACGTTAGGTAATGCATTTTAAAGCTTGATGGGTATTGAAGATAATTCTTTCCATGTTCCCTACTTATTAAGAATTAAACCTAGGAACTGGCATGGTTCTGAATCATCAATTTAATCTATGACATTAAGCAAGACCAGAACTAGATTTGGAGAGAGAGAACCTTGAAGGGAGTCTGGTAGGCAATAGTGTCTTTAAGAAAAGTTGTTTCCTAGTCCTCATCTTTTGGTTTACATACTGAAGCATGGGGGATTTTATCCTTTCCAAATCCCTTACTTGTTATGATTTCTGGTATTTGAAACGTTTACTTATCTACAAACTTCTCATCCCTTTTAGAGAGACACTCCTAGAACTATCTCCTATAATAATGAGTTCCACAAACAGTGACCACCATGCAATGCATTTCCTTTCATTAATCCTACACTTTGCAATGTCAAGTTTTTGAATGTTCCCTTCATTCTTCTGGAGTGAATCAACTACTATTCTACCTCTGAACCATCTTCTCAATAGCATTGGTTTTATTTTCTAACTGTTCTTCCAGTCTATCGCTGAACCTCTTATGGATATTATAATTACCTTTTTTTCTTTGTTAGTTTTTTTTTTTTTTTCTTTCCCACACCAGAAGTGCATGTGGGGTTTTTAAATATCTTGCCTTGAACTGGGGCTTACAGCTTCATTGCCAAAGAAGTTTGCAAAACTTCAGGCAAAGAGTTGACTTCCTTTCTCTCTATCCTAAAATGTGCCTGTATGTTTTGGTTTTTTGGAGTGGGTTAGGTTTACAAGGAGACTTAATAGCTGTTTGCAGAAGGCTACCTGCCTTGCCCTATAACCTAGTTGTCTGGAAAGTTGAATAGATATGAGAGAGCCAAGCGCAGATTTCCTCTCCTGTTTAATACTGTGCAGGGACTAGGGCCGTCTCCTGGTATCTTTCACCTACCAGGAGATGGCGCTAGCCCCTTGTGTGTGTTCTATACATGTGCTCTGGGAGTGGGGGGAGGGTACTGGGTGCTTTATTTGGAGCAGCTTCAAGAACTACTTTAATTAAATCACCCAAGGCATCTTGTTTATCAGCATCCCCATGCTTCAAAACGGCAGTGGCAGTGGCAGAGGCAGGGGCACTTCTATCCAAACCTCACTGAATGAGGTTTAGATAAAGCACCACCACTACCATCTTAAAGTGTGGGGACGCTGAAGCATGAGATGCTGGAGAGTGATAATTATCACGCTTCAGCAGACTACTTAACTGAATCTGCTCCAATGTGCTGTAATTACAATACACGAGCAGCAAGGCTGCACAAATACTTTGGCAGAAACCTTAGGGCACCGATCTCCTATCTGAAACCATTCCATTCTGTTCAATTCTCATTGCCTGTAGGATCATTCATGTTCAAATGACTAGGATATCCTCCCAAGGAGTGAGACACCTTGGGTTAAGTTTCTTGCTCCAGTTCTGCTAACAGCTTACCACAAATCTAGAACTACTATTTTATTAAAACTGTATAAAACCCTATGTTTTATATGACCCACTAGTTGTCAAACATTCTGAAACCCCAGTTTCTGATCAAGCCAAAGCATTATTTCCATTTGGCAGTCGAATCAAAATATCTATTATTAGTATGGTTATACTATCTGATGGCTTGAGAGATGCTGAAGTCCATTTCAGTAATTTTTTCAATCTGTATTATTAAATCCTAAGTAAACTTTACATTTTCTCCATTATTGTTTAGACCTGTTGAAATTCTTATAGCCTCCCTTCCCTAATTCTAGCCACAACATACCTCCTAGTACTTGCAATTTTCTCAAAACTAATACCTTCAAATTGATGGTTTTATTTGGACCAGACAAACCTTTTATCTGGATCTTTCTCTTGACAAACTCATTTGGTCAGTTTGTCTAAAGGCACTGTTACAGTGACTCTGTATCTGTTTAGGGTGTATCTTTTGTTCTTAGGAGGAACTGTCACTTGAGATGAATATCATTTAAACACTTGCAGCAAGAATTGTAGCTAGCTTCAGGCTAGTTTTGCCTCTTCAGATTTCCATAGCAGCCACTTATTTCCAAATGCATGTATTAAATTTGTGTGGCTTCAAACCTTGCATAGTCAACAACAAATTTTCTGCCTTCGTGACAAGGACAGTGAAGTTTTATACTGATATTCTGATCCCAGAAGTGGACGGAAGGAATTCATGTCACAATATTGATATTTAGCTCTACAGGTCCAGCAGTCATTTATGCTAGAGTAGTACGGGGCAACTTTTTTTAGGCATGTGCTACAAATTAGCCCCAAACCATTCCCAGGTGCCACTCTGATTCCATTCTCCTGCCCAATCTGCTGCTCTATCAGCCACTGTGCTGTCTATCCCCTCTTCTGTCTGCTGCATCCCACACAGAGGCTGCCTGCTCCACCTGTAGCATGCATGATGCAGGCTTATCACCTCTCTGCTAGAACTATTATCTGCATTGTGAAGTATTTGGCCTTTGCCTTCATTAAAGTGGATCAATGGCTCTAGTTATGACTGCTTCAAAGATCCCCACTAATAACAGGAATTATGTGCAAGTTAACTAATGGGACTGCAAAACAAGTCTGAAAATATTAACCACTTATGTAGTTAGGAGGTCCCAATGTCTCCCATCCCAAGGGTTGGGTATGTTTTTTCCTAACTGTTATTTCAATCAAGTCTACTTCATTAGTATTAATCAGTCAGTTAGTACAATCATCTGCCCATCACTGCACTTGGCCACTAGAGGGGCAATACCCTTCTGGATAGGGTATCTGACTGAGTAATGGTTCCAAAGCTCTCATCTCTCTTTCTCCATCTGAAAAATAGAAATACTTGCTTTTACCTCCTAACTTTTTAGAGATTTGCTGATGGTTCTTTCATATAGCATTTTCCCTGGTAAAACAGCTACTTATCCCAATAGACCTCAAACTATTGAAATGGATGCCCCCAGTCTATCACAGGAAAGCTACCAATAAAGTACAAGGTGGAGAAGTGAAGTTCCATAGTACCTTTTATAGTTGTGACTACTTACGATTTTAAAAATATGAAGGGACACCTTCTTTGAATAAACTTAAATGTACAAATTTGACAACACAGTTAACAGAAGGAGAACAGAAGTTTGGCATTGTGGCTAATTTACAAAAATGTGCGTCTAATCTCTTTAAATAAGCAATTCTATGTAGCTTGTGAATTAACCTCTTTCAAAACTGCAGGATTATTATAATATCATCAAGAAACCCATGGACTTGAGCACAATTAAGAAGCGTTTGGAACACAATTATTATACAAAAGCTACAGACTGCATTGAAGACTTCAAGACAATGTTCACAAACTGCTATGTGTATAACAAGGTAGGTAGATTATCAAAACGGCTTTATTGACTGTCATTTCTATCAACAGAGAATAGAAACAAGTCTGAAAATATTAGCTATTTATGTAGCTAGGTTACGTTGCCACCATTTCTTTTATGCTTTTAGTGAAAACGCATTTCATTTTTAAAAAGATGCATCTGAATTTAAGATGGACCCCTTCCCCCCCCCCCGCAATAATAAATTAGATTCTAGATGTGGAAAACATACTTTTTTTTTTTTTATTGCAACTTTTTTTTTTCCATAGTTTAGGATCCAATATTTTGGAGGGTCATCTTGAATTAATTTCCCACCCACCCCTAACCCCTGTAGTGGGGCAAGCAGCAGCAGGAGAAGGGAGGGGGGAAGGGCAGGTGGTAGTAGGGCAGGTGGCAGAAATCTGATCTTGCATTGCCTGAACCTCTGAGTACCAGTTCCTTTCTCCACACACCCCTGCCCTTTGCCCCCTGCTGCTATTTACTTTCCCTTTTTCAGCTCCAGCTACTGCTGGAGACCAGTACATGCTCTGTGTTCCTTGTCCCCAGCCTGGCCATGCAGCTCTCATAGTGTCTGTGGCAGCTTCAGCCCCAACCCTGGAGTTAGAGCTGCCACTGCCTGGCTGGGCTGAGGGCAGAGGCAGTACATGTTCTGTCCTCCCTACCCCAGATGGAGGAGGACCCCAGCTGGAGCTGCAAGGTGGAGGTAAGCAGAGGCTACAGGGACAGGTGGGGAGGAGGCTGTGCCTGCAGATCTGACCCTGACCCCAAGGCTGCAGAAGGCTGCAGCCATGGCTAGAGGCTTCCCTACTCTGCTTGTACTTGAATATAAGATGAGACTTCCCTTTTTTCTCCCTCCCCTCCCCGTATAGCAGGGGGAATCTCATCTTAGATTTGTGTAAATGTGGCATTGGTCTCTAGCATTTATTCATACTGGGCAAAGTTCTACCTACTTCTCCTCCTGTGGCATCTGCATGAGGGCTTTGCCATTGCATCCACTAGAACACAGTTAACTGATATTCAGAGCTACTATGTTTAAAGCCTACAGTCCACTATTACTAATGCTATGCTCCATTTTTTTTTTTTTTTTTTTTTCTGATTTAGATGCACTTTGTAATATAAAATAGCTGGCCAAGATCTCCAAGCATAAACAGCATATTCTGGTACTTACTGCTAGTCTCAGTTACATCCTTGGAGCAGTTTTGAAGTGGATCACAACACTCTTCCTCACTGTGAGGGTGGGATGTTTAGAGAAGCACAGAAGGAAATTAGAAAGGTGCTCCAGGGTGTAGTGGGGAAAAACATTTTAAGCTTTCAACATGAAGTTAGCTTCCACTGGAATTAGTTGGGAAGTCTGTAATTCCTTTCTTGTTTTTTGTTTTTTTTTGGTGTCGCAACTTCTGTAATAAGACTATCCTATGACATATAAGGAGATGAACATCTAGTATTGTCTTATCTCCTATATACTGCAATCTACAAATTTATATCTTGCAGCCAGGTGATGACATTGTGTTCATGGCCCAAGCATTAGAAAAAGTATTCATGCAGAAATTGGAGCACATGCCACCAGAAGAGAAAATGGTGATTGCCAGTAAAAGGAAGAGAAAAGGAAAGAAACCAGAAGGTAAATGACTGTAATGCAATACGTGGTAACTTACTGTTAAGCTATTAAACTCGGTTACTCCTTTGTTTCTGTAAGGAGTTGCAGGGGAAGTTTTGCATACAGCCATTAAGTCAAATACAATCACCATCCTATGAACTTGCCACTCTACTTTCAAAGCAACGTAAGGGTTGACATTATTGTACACTTTCATGTGATAACAACACTGTGTTAGGAACACAACAGGCAGGAGGAAACAGTCTATTTCAAGGTTTCTGATAGCTAAATATCCCAATAAATCCTGTCAGTTCTAGCTAAACCAACTTAATATTCTGTTGATATGAGTTTCAAGAACCCTTGTTGGCAGACTGGATGAGGCTTGCTCATGAGCTCTTAACCCTAGTCAAGGGGGTTGCCTTAAGTGAAGTTACGACACTCAGTTATTCCAACTCCTAGTGATCCATTCTAGTCTCACAGCTGGTTGTATCTGTTTACTTTTAACATGTGCATCTAATGACTTCTGGTAAGGTGAGATAAGACTGCATCCACTAAATATCATGCTACAGCTGTCTTTTATGATGCAGTGCAACTCTCATGGCTTCTGGTCTAATCAATGCTTCCTATATAAATCCAGTTTCTGGATAACAAACCTATATCCATGAAAGGCTCTCACTTGAGGATCTATTGTCCATTATCTACCATGCCAATTGTTTCCTTTCTCAAATGCTGCATTCTGGTTAAAGCTTACCAGATGCAAAGTGTCAGAGCTCTTGGCTTGCTGGGCACTTCATTGCTTGTGAACCAAGTGCAGACTTTAATGATATTTGGTGATAAAATGTGTGCTAAGAAGATTATTGAGCCTGCTGCAAATCAAGAAATACTACACAAGCATGATCCTTGCTAAATCCATGGACATCTTTCTCCAGGATAGAAGGGAGAGCTCTCTCTTGTGCTAGATCTCCTCTAAGAGGAGAGCCAGTGAATCATTCTATGAAACTCTCAAGAATAAACTCTTAACAATACAATACTTGGGCTGGCTGTTTCTTGAAGTACTTAATGTTTTATCCTGATGGTAAACACTGGGTGCAGGAAGAGGGAGAGAGTTTGGTTCCAAGGAGATAACATCAGCTTTTTCTACCCTCTCAACCCTTCCCATTTTCATCTTCCAGGGAACATGGTGGTTTAAACGGAATTAATTTTTTTCTGTTCAAATGTCAGTCTTTTTTAAATTCTTACAGTCACCGCTATAAATTCATCTCTTTCAGAGCTAATATCAAAATTCAGTTGTAATGAATAATCCATTATTTGCATAGCCATTCTATTCTCATACATTCTTCTAAAGGTCTCAAAGACCCTGTCTAAAATCACTAATGTACTGGGCTTATCTGTCTAGCTTGTTGATCACCATTACAATATTCTGCTGTATCATCACATACAGCTGAGGCCAGGGACCTTGGTAGGCATCTGCTGTGGTCCTGTAAATCAGAGAAGCACTTGTTTCTATAAGGAAATTGTAAGGATAGCCATTTTGCCATCTAAGCACAATTTGAATTCAAAACAATGAATTCCTCCCATAAAACATAAATAATAGCTGACTCATTTAAGCTTTCTAAGAGAACTTATTTCTGGAACACTCCTTGATGAATTTTTAAAACCGCTCAAAGTTCTCGCCACTTACAGTCTGTCCATTGACTGGTTCTAGTGCCAGTGAGGATTACAGTAACTTTTGTGTTTCCATTCTTTATTCATAATAGCAGACTGTGGGGGAGGGGGCTGTAATTTCTAGAATACCTACTGTATATCTTTGAAGAAATGATAGTTGCAGATATTTATATTTGAAAACTATTAGTAGTTTGCCAACTTGCCATTTTTCCTGTTTTTATAAAGAATATGTATACAGGTTACTCTGTGGTTTGGTTTGTTTGGGGGGGGGGTTGTTTTTTCCTTTTCCCCCTCCAGGGCATATCTTGTGGTGGATGTCTGACTACTACTGAACCAGAACTTCTGATCGGAAATGAATGCTGTTCAATTTGTTCTTCCATTAGGAACATAGACCCAAGAAGCACAACCTATGGCACTCTAATATATACCACTAACAGATAAGCATTAAAAATAAGGAACATTATCCTGCACATTAGTTCTAAATAACCATGCAGAATGAACAGCAGTCAAATGAGAGAAATAAATTGGTTTAGAATACAATTGAAAATTGTGCGCTTTTTTTTTAAACTGTTTTGACTTTTATTAGGACCTCAGCAGACTGATCCAAGGGCTTCTGAGGCTAAGCAAAATCCTCCACAGAAACCACTTGAATGTCTTGAGCAGTCTCAAGTTACAACTCCAGTGTCACAGAAGGGTACATCAGCATCTTTGTCTACAGCTCATTTGAGTACTTTAATGCCAGCCACAGTCCCTATAACAAAAGTAAGTTGCTCTAAATATTTTATCTCTAAAGGGGAAGTATATTAACATTGCCCAAGGCAGTAGTCGGTACAAATGTAATATGCCCCACAAAACAAAATGTAACCCCATTTAACATGAGCAACTCGCCTCCCCAGAGGCTGGGGAGGCACAATGGTGGCTGGAGCATGGTGGTGGCAGTAAGCAGGGGAGCTTCTGCAGACGCCGCTGCTGCTGTTGGTGGCAGAGGAGGAGGGGGTGGCAAGCATCGACCAAGGATCAATGAGCAGCCGCCACTGGCAGTGACAGCAGAGGCCCGCAGGGTTTGCAGACCGCCTGCCAGTGGCAGGGTGGTTGTCTCTAGTGGGTTATGGAATAGAGAAAATCCCATACCACTTACTGATTTGTTTGATGCACTGGCTGGGGAAATTTTTAGCTACTTGCACGATTTCACAATGATTGCACTCTTAATTCATACAACACAATTTTATTTTAAAATTCTTTGCTACACACAACACTGCTTAGCTTTAAGAAATACCACAAACATTAAGAACACAATAACTACATATATCAGAAACAATGCTCCAAATGCACTTCTTTAAAACAATTACAACTAAAAGTTAAATTTGAATCAATACTATTATTTTCATAATATACTTACAATCCTAGAACTCCGAGAAGCCAAACGCCTAAATATTGCTGAGGAATGAAAGCATAAATGATTCAATGGGCTGGCCTCAATACTGATAGGACTAAATCCTCTTCCTTCAGTCCCTTTTTTGAGTGTTCCATGGCTTCAGCGTGAACTAAGATTCGTGTTCACGGAGAGGCGTGGTTCAGGTGATCAGTCTGAACCAGCCTACACTTGTGATTCTTCCTTTGTTCTGCAAGTGAGGGTTGCCTCCAAATTGGGACAGTAGGTTACAGTTTTTATTGAGTGAATTTCCGTCTTGGGCCCCTCCTACCCAAACCTGTCACTACTCCCAAACTTGAGCTCGGATCCTACTCAACAAATTTCTGCTGGGTTCAGTTTTTGTTGATTAAAGGAAATTCCCCATAGTAATTAATTTCTTTCCAATCTTTTTTTCAGAGGCTCCTAGGGTTTGATTTTCTCAGAATGTGCTTAAGGGTCATTTTTAGGTTAACCTTGTTAAAGGCCTCTAAAGATAAAATTCAAGAGTTAAGACTTTGAGCAAAGTCAGGACCTTCCACACGTAGGCCAAAACAATGACCTAGATAGATATGGTAAGCAGCAACCACCCACAGGTGCTGTCAACCGTGTCAGTAATGCCATTTTTGTAGGGGGTGCATGTGCACCCCCTACATGTTGTCCCTGCCATTTAATAAAAAATGCTGTGCGGGAACAGAACCTGTATGTGGTAAGAAGCAAGAGACTACTCCCATGTGCTAAACTAGCTGGTTACTAACCTGCCTCTTTGCTCCATTTAATGAGGAGATTTTGTCTTGTTCTAATCACTTGAAATATTCCGAGTAAAACTGCAAAACTGTATTTCAGGTTAAAAAAGGTGTGAAAAGGAAGGCTGATACTACAACTCCTACTGCGTTATTTACAGCAAGCAGTGAATTTTCTCCTATACTTAATGAACCAAAAGTTGCTAAACCATGTAGAGGAGAGAATGAATGTAGTCTACCAGAGAAGTTTCCAAAGCGAGATGTGCCAGATTCTCAACAGTCTCCTGAGGTGGTCAAAAAAGTTCAACTTTCAGAACAACTGAAACATTGCAATGAGATCCTTAAAGAAATGTTTTCAAAGAAACATGCAGTATATGCTTGGCCTTTTTATAAATCTGCAGATGTTGCAGCCTTGGGACTTGATATAATTAAGTGCCCTATGGACCTTGGTATTATTAAGGTAGGTGGCTTCAGACTTGAATATATTTCTGGGGCTTTTTTGTTTTTGGTCCCCTAACAAACTATCTTAAGTGTAACCTGAAAACATGTAACAAACTTCCTCTTTTTGAAAGCAATAGACAAGCACAGAGACTACATCTTTCTATGCACAGTGGCTAATTCAAAGAATATGTTCACTGTTTTGCATTGTAGATGACTGATGAAACTATTTTTTCTTGCCTGTAGGCTAATCTGATCTTAACTAAAATGGATACAGGATCCTAAACTACATTCTCTTTTATGTTTCAAGTGAGCTACGAGTAGAATTTTTTCCTTAGCTGTATATACATTTCTAGGGGCTATTTAAGGCTGTGTACAAATATTTAAATACTCAAGGAGAATTCTCCCAGGTTTGTTCTCCTGGTACAAAAACTTTTCCAGAGCTGCATACACAGACATATTTGAATGATGAGAGCCAGCAATGCTGCCACTGCAGCTGGCAGGTTGGGAGGGAGTGGCCTATGCGCACATCTCTATGTTCTGCAGGCTTCCTGAGGTGCCAGTAGTGTATGGGGGCAGCCCTGATTGGCCAACACAGATGGCCTGCGGTCATTCTGAATTTCCCTGCAGTGTTCTGCTCTGCTGGAGCACCGGAGTCCTGGGTGACTGTCAACTTGCTGACAATAGGGGTGCTGGAGAATTATATTGTGCCTTGTCTCAGAAAAACAGCACGGACAAACATTCACTCTCCCAAGAGTGACTTTTTAACCCTTATTGTTCACAGGTATTTTTGCATAGTCTTCTAGTATTTCCTGTTTGAACCTACCCATTGTCATAATGTTACCTGAAAATGCAAAAGCCATGTGTCTCAATTCTAAATGCTGCCTCACCTTTAAATGAAGGACCAGCTTTAGACTTAGTTACTTGGCTACTATTAAAGTGCTCCTACTTGCCCTTGTGGCAGGCCACTGTCTGTGCCCCTCTCCAGAGATCTGTCTCTGCTAGCATGAGAGGCTGGTGTTGCATTCCTCAGGGCAGAGGATCTTCCCCCTGCTCACATGACAGGGGGCCTGGTGCCTCTGGTGTGGATTCTCTGGTCACCTGGGGCAGGGGAGGGAAAAACCCAGCCCACCGGCCCGGGTAGCCAGTGATGCTTTTTCAGATTGGTTGGCTAGTGGCCAGCACTGGTAGTTCTATTAGACCGAGCTGCTGAGGTCAGAGATGCTATTTTAAAGGCCTGGGGCAAGAAAAAGGCAGCCATTAGCCATGTGGTCATCCAGGTGAATCTGAAACTGGCGCTCTCCTCATAACCATATGCTCAAAGAGTGACCTACCTTCAGAGGAAAACACCTCTGGACAATGCGTGCGAGTAAGCTACTCAAGATCCAACTAGATATTTAGCTTACAGTAACTCCAGATGTGTGTTTGAATGGCTGAGGTAGCTGTTTTAGCTTGCTCTATGGGATTCCTCTGATATTGCTCTACCTTTTACTATGTTTTCACCTGGCCCCTTGTAATCGATAAAGTTCTCCTTTGTGACCGGTGTGGGAGACTTATTGAGGGGTGGGTCTAAATTATGCCGAGGAGGTCTCTTAGGTCTATGGACTAAGGGAGGCTTTTTCTAATAGTTCCCTGACTTGGGGAAGTGCCCAAGTGCCTGTATTGGGTCTAGTACCCGTTGGATGATCAGGACCGTGTTCTCCAAGGTACGCAGAGCCAGAGTTGGGTCCAGAGCCTTGGATGGTAGCAATGGGAACCCCAGGCTAGCCGGTGTGCTCCAGGGAAGGGGTCGGCCAGAGCACCTCAGGGAGGGTGCTCAGAGCCTGGAAGGTGGTCGGGCACAATGAGGTGGGTGGCTCAACACAGCACCCCCTACTGGCCCGCCACAGCCCTCATGTATAAACAAACAAACAAAAAAAACCCACGCACACTGTAAGGGACTATATTCATTGGGGAGGGGAAGGGGGGACAAAATAGGTGCCCACTTCTGGTGGAAACTTGTGCCCTAAAATTCCTTAGCTATCTAACATACCCTTTTTTCAATTGGAGCCAAATATTATTTAAAACCCTGAATTTAAATAAAGCTGTCAGTTCAGCTTTTCCTAGCCATAGCAGTGTGTGCAAGTGGGGTACATGCCCTAGCTGCAGCCAGAGGTGGGAGGAGGAGGGAAAGCAGTGATGGAATTGAGCTAGGGGGTTACTAGCCCCTCAATACACACCTAGCACTCTGCTTAAAACAATGAACCTCCAGCTACTGCAGAAAAGATGTCACCTTTTTGCCACCCAAAATTGGTGTTTTAAATAGGCTCTTCACATGCATTTTGGCAGCAAGGAAAGGAGGTAACATCTTTCTTCACAGCAGTGAACCTCTGGCATGCTGCTCCTGTACCGTGTACAGCAAACAGTACTGGCCAGTTCTGTGCATCTGTGCCAAAACATTTTTCTTAGACAAAGTCTGTGCTGAAGTTTATTTTAAAGAAGGTACTGTCATCCTTTAATGTCGTCTTTTTTTAAATATTGCAATACAAAAAAATGCTATATTCAAAGCATGCAGTATAGGACACAAACAAAATGAAAGGCAAACTATTTCAAAAACTAACACTGTAGTACTGAAAGGCTAGATTTGGGGTTTTCTTTGTTTTTTGTGGGGGTTTTTTTTGTTTGTTTGTTTGTTTGTTTTTAACCCTGCTTAGAATTGATTAGGTTAATTAACAAAGTTAAATTGAACTGGCCAGAGGCAGATCCAGGAGCATTACAGTGATGCAGTCATGCCCCCTCTTTTGATGCCTGGTCCTTGCAAAGCAGTGGCAGCAGTATTTCTATTCAGGCAGCAGTGAGGGAGTTGCTTGACTAAGTGGCTCAGTATACTCTACCTGATTTCATCTAAACTCTTCATACAAGTATTAACAACCCTTTCCCTTTTTTATGATCTACTAGTCAAAGTCTCCTTTCTTTTGCGATTCTTCTGTTGTCTGTTGCCACTCCTCTAATGTAGTTCCTATATCGCAGATCTGTTTTTAACTCTAGCTAAGAACAGTAATTCAACTGTGATAACATTAATTTGGATGAACATCAACTCATGTATGGAAATGGCTTTTCAACGAAGCCTTGGATATATTGTCAAGATCCTCAAGGCTATGTTTTGTTCTGTCTTTGGATTTACTTTTTGCATAGTTTGTGGTGTTATACGTTATATCTGGTATAGCAAATGAATGAATATTCCAGTAAAAATTATATTTGCTCTTGCTTTGATCTTGAACTAAATCGTATAACCCTCAACCCCTAGCATATTAGTAAAGCTTCTTGTTTCTTTTTACCTGGTGGGGAGGGGGAAAGGTTGTTTGGGGTTGGTTGGTGGGGTTTTGGTTTTTTGTGTTTGTTTTTGTTTGTTGTTTTTTTGTTTTGTTTTTTTTTTAATATATGATGATGCACCACACCATCTGCCCCCCTCTTTTCAGAATCCTAGATCCACCCATGGAATCAGCTATTGGAAACATAAATGGGGAGAGATGAACATATTTTTCTATGTTTAGTTTTTTGGAGCTGCTATAATAAGCTAACTCTACTAGTCCAGATAAAACATTGCTGTTGTAAGTTCTGGTTTTATTCTTTTGATCGTTCTATTTTTGCCTTTTAGTTCCAGGAATGTACTGTGGAGCTCTAAAGCCGTGATCTCCTAAACTCTTCTCTTCTCCTTTTTTTGTAGAAAAAAATGGATAACTATGAATATAAAGATACACAAGAATTTGCTGCAGATGTTCGGTTAATGTTTATGAACTGCTACAAATATAATTCTCCAGACCATGAAGTGGTTGCTCTGGCAAGAAAACTCCAGGTGAGCTATCAGTAGACAAACGTAATGCTCCCATTATTGGATCTCAATCTAAAATTTCAGGCTTTTAAAATGTTATCCTACCCAAAATAAGGAGAATCACTAGGTTCTTATGGAATTTGAACCAATAAGTCATTGTCACATGTCTTAAAGTAATATCCAGCCTCTAAAGCTTGTAAAATTCTTGATGTCTATTCTATAAAGAAAGTCACCCCTCCTCCCCAAATGACATGATTCTGATTATATGTTGTTCATGGTTTTGTTCTGTTCTTTCTAAAGGATATTTTTGAACGACAGTTTGCTAAAATTCCAGATGAACCTGTTGCAAAACTACCTCTGTCACACTCCACAACTGAACTAGTAAAAGCTTTTTCTACTGAAAGCAGCAGTGAAGACTCCTCTGAAGAAAAGTCTTCTTCTGAAGACTCAGATGATGAAAGAACACAGCGCCTTGCAAAGCTTCAGGAGCAAGTAAGCAGCAGTGTGTATGGCCATTATAAACTCGCTGGATAAGGGAACATTTAAATAATTAAAAACTGGTTTAAACCTGGAACAGCTGTTCAGTGCACGTAAACCAGTTTTGCCATTTTCAAACTCATTTGAGATGCTACATTCAACCAGGTTTATCAGACTTAACTGATTTGGGTCAAACCAGTTTATGCAATGTCTGTCCTAGACCCCTTGCTGGTTTGAGTTGAACCAGTCTCCTCCAGCATCCCAGCATGTTCTGAGCTGGGTGGGGCTCTGCTCCACGGTAGGGCTGGCCCCTCCCCTCTGTGCAGGGAGTGGGGGAGGGGAGAAGCCAAACTGCATGCTGCTCCCTACCCCCCCATCCCCCCCTCTCTGCTAAGCAGGAATTTCCCCCTCCCCGCTGCCTTACAGAGAGGTGTCTGTGTATTAGCTAGCAGACCACATGCTGGCTATGGTCTGTGCTGGATCAAAAGGCAGCTGGTAACGTCCCCATTTTCTTAATGGGGTGATTTAAAAACTGAGTTGGAGGGTGATAGACACTTATCACTTACCAGTTCCCTGCTGGGCTAGTCAGAGCACCGTGCTGGGTCTGGCCACATGCCACTTGGCTCCCTTCTGTGGAAGGGACTGGAGGGCTACTCTAGCACCCCCTGCAGGCATGTGGTGGCATTTCTGGGATGTCTGTACAGTTACAAAACTTATTGATTTAGCCTAACCAGGTTAGACTAACCTGCAAGGATGGAATCAGTTTCAGCTCAGGCTCTTCGAATGGTCTCACAGGTCTCCGTTCTAAGCCCTAGAACTGCAAGCTAGTATGAAAATACTGTAAATACTGGTGTAGCATTTTTTTGTTGTTCTCATGTGAAAGTCTGCCTTATTACTTTCTGGAAAGCAATGGATTTTTCTAATGGTAGACTTTAATATTTTAGATGATGATTTTGGAGCTTTAGCAGGTAAAAAATGTATTTCCCAAAGAGAAATCTTTCTTACACAGGCACTTCCCCAAAGTGTTCAAAATCCACCTGGGGTTAACTTGCTTAGTGATTTAATTATGGTTGCCTCTTTCTTGTCAAAAGAAGACAAAGGCAGCTAATGAATCATAAGATAAGCTGCTCAAGCTCCATTGCTTTGCTTACTCGACATCTTCTGGAGTCATGGATCTAGATCTTAACTCTTCAATTAATCCATCCATTTAGCTCTGTTCCACTTTCTTCTAGCCTAGACTTTTTTTAAGGGCTTTCTGACTCCTCCTCCTAAAATGGCTTCACAAATCATATTGCCATCCTTCGTTAAATCCTTACAGGTACCATTGACCTGCACTTCTATCACTAGAATGACTACTGAATATGAGTTGCCAATACTGTTTGAAATCTCATTCCTTATTGTTTGTGCTCATAATTAATTGTGATTAGTCTTAAAAATGGTTTCAAATCCATTCAGCTTCATGGTAATGTGAAACAACTTCTAATTGGTAAATGGTACCAAGAAGCATGTATGCTGCTTGGTTGTTTGTTTTTTTTTCTGGTGTGTGTGTGTGTGTGTGTGTGTGTGTGTGTGTGTGTGTGTGTGTGTGTGTAAGCATTTCTTTCATGGTAGAATTGGCCAGAAAATATGATTTAGACTAGACATACCCATCCTTTTAAAAATCTCTATGTAGTATAAATAGTAGGCCCCTGCAAAATGGCTAATATTTGCTTCAGATTTGGCCAATTCAAGGGACAGGGATTCAATTTGATGATTTGAATTGCTGTCCAAAACTGGTTCAGCCACTGCTGAATTGGCCAAATCTCTGAATCAAACAGACCCCAGCCCCATCAATGGCTGCCTGGCCCCAGTATCCTGGTACTTTTTTTAAAGCCCTGCACTCCCCAGCTTCTGCCAGGCAGGGGGTGATCCCTACTGCCTCACGCTGCATGGGGGGAGCTCTGCCATGAGCTCCAAGAAGCCCTAATTGCCACTGAAGCAGACAGTGAGTGGGGGCATATTTTTTTTTTATTTTTTGAAAGTGCCAGGACGCTAGGGCTGGGAGAGCAAGTGGAAGACTGGGGGACCAGGCAGGGGGTGGGGCCCGGCAGGAGACACCTCATGGTGCCCTTCCCTATTTGTTGGACCCAAACTCCATACCAGCTCCCTGCAGCGGTGAGGGGAGACTGCCTGGATCTCTCCAAATCTTTTCAAATCAATTCAGACCTCTCTCCTGATCTGATTTCAGATTCAGCTGCTGAATTGAGCCAAATCTCCTCTGAATCAAATCGGCAACCAAAGTTTTGCACAGCCCTAACAAATACAAGTATTTTCAAGATCTATTCTGAATGCTTTGCCTTGGTTTAGATATGGCTGCAAAAGAAAGTCAGCTTCACAGTTCCATAGAATGAGGGGATGCCTGTGGACAAGCCCACATGCAAATGTACCTGTTGGCAAAAACATTCCTTTGACTTTTTTTTTCTTGCAAGCCCCACCCCATTTATAAGAGGTGGGCTAGTCAGAGCATAAAAAGATTACATTAATAAACATCCTATTGGTGCCATTCCAACTGCCAACTCTCCAATGACTTCTAGGGCCAGTTTCACCCTATGCAGTAGTAATGTCTAATGATTTCAAGCAGTTTTTCTATCTTCCCTTGACAGCTTAAAGTTCTTCAACAGCAGTTGCGGGCTTTGACCAAAACATCTTTCCCCAAACCCAGGAAGAGAAAAGGAATGGCTAAGAAAGAAAAGAGAGGAAGCAAGGAAAAATCTAAAATGAAAAATGTGACTCAGAAAAAAAAGATGAAGTACACAAAAAAACTGAAGAAAAAATTGGCGTTAAACCTGTAAGTGTGTGGGTGTCCTAAATTATTTTAAATTGCTGTCAATGCACTAACTTTTCTTGTTTTCTGCCTCTCTCAGTCAGTCAAAGAAAGCCAAGCAGCAAGTTTTATTGGCGCACAAGTCAGAAGATGAGGATAGTGCTAAGCCTATGAATTATGATGAAAAAAGACAGTTAAGTCTGGACATAAATAAACTCCCTGGAGATAAACTTGGAAGAGTAGTGCATATAATACAGTCAAGAGAGCCTTCGCTGAGAAACTCTAACCCTGATGAGATAGAAATAGACTTCGAAACTTTAAAAGCATCAACACTTAGAGAACTAGAGAAATATGTGGTGGCTTGCTTAAGGAAAAAACCAAGAAAACAACATGGTATGATTACTCATGGTATATACTACATAATCATTCTGTGATTGGCCAGAACTTATCAGGTTTGGATGTACATTTTAACTGTTCTTTCTTCATATATAGCTAAGAAACCAGTCAAGTCAAAAGAAGAACTTAATTTTGAGAAAAAAAGAGAGTTGGAAAAGAGACTTTTGGATGTCAATGGGCGACTAAACCCCAAGAAACAAAATGCCAAACGTAATGGGCTCTTTTACTGTAATGCTTTCCAAAATTGAGGGGAGGGAGCATGAGGCAGGGGTGGTTTTGAAATGGTATTTTCTTTATCAGGTTTGTGCTCCATGACTTAACTGATGAGACTTTTTTTTTCCTTCTGGAAATGTCAGAAATTCCTAGTCACTGGATTTTTACTCACTTATGAGTTAGCACAGTGTTTTCTGTATTGGGTCAAATTAAACAGCTGCTGTTTAATCTATCCTTCTTTCTTAGATTTTAAAGAAATCAAAGAAAGTAACTTTTATGCCTCCTGGCTTTAGGATCTCTAATCATATGGGGTGTCAGCAAGACGGGCTATACTGCATATAGCCTGGCATGCTGTCTGTTTTGACAATGGCCAATAATAGATGCTTCAGAAGTTTTTTCTGTGCAGTACAGAAATTCAATTTTAATCTCTCTCCCTTTATACTGATATCTTCTTTCAGATGGCAAAGACCTAGCTAAAGATCTTCGAAGTGTCTGTGTGTGCATGTTTTCAAAACAGCACTAGGGTCATCAGAGGGTACCCAGGGTGTAGAGTCCAGTGTGACTCCTATGGGAGTTCAGGAGACCCTCTTTCCATCCAATTTTGTAGTTGCATTTCTGTTGGCAAGTCTAAAACTAAGCACACTGGTAAGGAGTCACATCTAGGTAGAAGCCTATTAATACCAGTCCCTCCAGCATTCCTCATTGGAATAAGCCTTTGCTTCCTTCTTTGAAGGAATCCATGTCAGTCATGAAGTATACAATGAAATGCATTAACACCTGCTGTACAGGTGCACTGCACTGACTTTTCTAATAAATACTTCAAAGCATGTGTTCAGAAACTGACACTACTTCACTTTTTTCTTCCCTTTGACTCTCAGACATGATTCCAAAGGCTTCTGGTAACTCCAGCTCTCAAGTCATGGTCCCATAACTGAGTAATCAGCTATTGCTACTGTCTGAATGATGGCATATTGCCTTTTATGGTAGCAAAGGTATTCTATATCTTTTCTCATCTTTAGTTAGCCTCGCAGTGTCACTTCAAAAGTTCTGGTACCCTGTGCATTATTGCAGAAGTCTGTTTTGCCTTGTAGGCCTGATAGCAAGTGCCTAAACTTTAGAGGTCCAAGTGCAGCCAAAACAGTTGCCTACTTGAGTACCAAACCTTTGGAACCAGGTAGTTGAACTGATAGGGCCTTCCCCCAAAACAGTCTTACCTAAATATATATATTCAAGCTATATATGCTATTCAAGCTAATAGAACTGAAATAGAATTAGCTTGGCAGACAGATCTTGCTTGGTTCTTGAGTTCAGTACACATCTAAAAATACACTAAAGCTCGAATGAGCTTTTCATTTGAGCTTTAGTTGAAGCACCCCTGCCACCATTTTTCAGTGTGGGAATGCTGATACACAAGATGCTCCAGGTGCTTTAATTAGAGCAGCTTTTGGAGCTGCTCTAATTTAAAGCCCCCCTCTTTCCCTGGAGCATGTGTGTAAATTTCCCTAGTATCCAGTTTTGGGCCCTATACTTTAAGAAGGATGTGAACAAATTGGAAAGAGTCTGTGCAGAGCAACAAAAAATGACTTGCAGGCTTGGGATGCATGGTTTTATGAGGACAGACTAAAAGATTTAAGGTTATTTAGTCTGTTGAAAAGAAGACTGAGGGAAGTAGGGATTTTTATAACAGCGTGATTTATAGAATAAAGCCTGTGGCTGTAGAGGAAGGGATTAAGACCAATGGCTTTGAGTTTCAGCAGAGGAAACTTGGGTTGGAGATCAGAAGGAACTTTCTGACCGTGAGGATGGTAAAGCATTGGAATAGGCTGCCTAGAGACTAGCCATTCCTGGAAACCTTTTTCTAGGTTGAACAGGCACTTGAGTGGGGTGGTATAGTCAGGGATGATCCTGGCTTGAGTGTGGGGGGGCTCAACTATTTGATCTTGAGGTCTCTTCCAGCCATACTTTCCTATGGTCTAGGGTTGCTCATAATAGACTCCCCTGCTCAATAAGGATATATCTGTTATATCAATATGCAGACTTCTTTTCCCAAATCTGACACTAGACTGAGAATACAGCATACAAAGGAACATTATGTGAAATTTGCCCTCAAAACTATCAGTATTGTGTAAGCTGCGCTTCAGCAGCTGAATTGGAGACTTCTGATGAGAGAGGTTGTTGCTGTTCAAGCTAATAGAACTTGTTTAAATAGAATTAGCTTGGCAGGCAGATCTTGCTTGGTTCTTGAGTTCAACGCACATCTAAATATCTTTGATACTGTAAGGAAAGACAATAGGTGGATGCAATTTAAAAAAAAAAAAAAACCAAAGAGTATATTTACTACTAGAAGTACTTCTAACTTACAGGGAACAGAAGAATCCTCACTGCATTTCACTTGAAAAGCAATGCTTCTCTCCAAAAAAGCATTTGAGATGGTGGAAGGGCTATTTAACTTGAACAACAATTAAAGCTAATTCCATAGCTACTTCTTTCCAGGCAAATCTTCAGGTAACATAGTAAACCCATGCAAGTTTGAAAATTACTGACATGCAGAGGGGAAAAAACAAAGTTCTCAAACTAAAACAATCAAGTGTAAAGTGGGTAGACTGAGTACTTGATGGCTTTAATTTGTCTTGATTTACTTTTCTAGCCAGAAACCAGTACTTTTAAAGCTGGCATGGCAATTCCTATTCTTCTAAAATGTGAACTGTTGGTTTAATTTAGTACCAAAACCAGATTGCTCTTGGTAAGCTCAACCCCCGCCCCCCAAGAATCCTGTTTCTAGCACTACAGATACCAAAACTCCCGAGTGTATATACGTGTCCCGGGGTGGGGTGAGGGTGTGTTTTAATTAGACAACCACTTTAAAATGTTGTCACGTATTCAACATCCTATGTTCCAAAATGGACATGGGGGGGGGGAGGTACTTTAACTGAAGCTTGTTTGAGTTTCACTAAAATGCTAATTGGAACGTTCCAACTTGATTTAATCAACTTGATTTAATCCTCCATTCTAATTGGAATGCATTGGTGCATGTGTATAGGCATAGATCTTTGCTTGAAGTTTGCTATTCTAGAATTGTATCTCTTCTAAAGAGTAAGGCCTTTCCTCTAACTTGCCCGCCTTTATTCTCTGCAGTGTGGGTTTCCTTTTTTCATGTTTAGAAGGAACCAAAACAATGGCCAGAACCTGGAAAAGTTAGTCCAGTCTCATGGAGCACAAACTTTAGGTGTATGTCTTTCTATCTCTAGTTTTATGTAGTCATAAGACCTTGCTACATTGTCCAACTTCCCCTCTGTTCTTGCAGCTGAAAACAACACTCTGTCAAACATTATGGGTGGCCCAAGCCGACTAAGTGAGAGCAGCAGCTCCTCTGACTCTGGCAGCAGTAGTAGCAGCAGTGATTCTAGCTCCTCATCAGACAGCAGTGACTCGGAGTCAGGTCAGATCACCTCGCTACATGGCTATACAGACAATTCATCTGTCGTGAGATTCTGGGCTTGTTTTAGAATTTTACCAAGAAACTGTGGCCACCACTAAGCCTACTTGCTTGCTTTTTGTTTTGGGCAGTGCTATAAAACTAAAATACTAGGCCTTTTTAATGTCTGTCTTCTCTCTCAAGTACTCTTGAAAAAGTAATGGAAAATACATTTTAATTGCTAGATATTTTCATGCCTGAATTCAAAGCATCTAAAGTAGTGTTCACAGCCTTTTTCATTTTTGGGGGGTTTTTTTGTTTTGTTTTTCTTAAAAGCAACTTTCTTGGATATAAGATGCACTATCCTTCTTTTGACTATAATTCCATTTGTGTGGGTCTATAACAAAACAGCAAAATAAATCTCTCAAGAAATACAGGATTTGGAATGGGATTTGAAAGACTATGTAAGCTGCTATGGAGGAATGAGAACAAATAGTATACCTGTATCTTGAACTATAACTTTTAATTTTGAAATAGTTGATGATGATTTTTTGAGTGTTATCAATTAGTATGACTTCCAAGAGGTATAAATTCCTCTTTGGAGGAGGCACATGAATGAGTGTTTAATCTTAATTTATTTTTTAGCTCAATAAAACTGTAACATGCTTTAGAGTTTGAAACAAATGCATGGTCTAACCTACATCCCATAAAAATATTAAAACATAAGCAGTGCCATGCTGGGTCAAGCCAAAAATCCATTTGTCACAGCATAAGAGTACAGTGGCTGTAATTTAGTGCTTTAAATGTACCCTGTTCATATGCTGTCCTTCTAGAGTGATCCAACCCCTGTCCTACCATTCCTAGCCTCCACATCATTGGCTTAGGGATGTCGGAGGATATACAGCTGGCTATTCTTGATGGGGCTGTCTTCCATGTATTAGCATAGCCATGTTCAAAAATGAATGGAACAATCTGCCTCTGGAACTTCTTGTAGCAATGAGTTCCACAAGCTAACTGTACAGTTGAGTATAGAAAATACTTCCTGTGGCTTTAGTTTGAGTCTTTTTGGGGGGAAAGAGGGGTTGGTTGTTTAAACCTGTCACTCCTTTTTAATGCAATGGGTGCCCCTCAGTTCCTGTATCCTGGAACTTGGTAAAATAACTATTCCCTATTTGCATTATCCGTACTTTTTCATGATTTCGTAGCTCCTGAGTAAGGTTGTGTGAAACGGCTATGTTTTGGATTTGGCTGTTTCGGAGGACAGTGATTTTTTTTGGAGTTTCAGATCACTGTTCCACTTCGATTTGGCCGAAACTCCAAAACAGATGATTCAACGCTATAATAGAAAATCACTGAAATGCCTATAATTAACTTTATCACTTGTTTCCTGATTCAGATGAAAACTGCAGGGATGGTAGCCCCTTAGGCCATGATGCCCGCCAGGTTTCAAGGAGATGGGTGCAAAAACTGCACCTCAAACTGTTCAAAACAAAACTCATAATGTGTTTAAAGCATAGGGGAATGAAATCAGCCAGAATGGTAGCATGTAACGGGGGCCTTCCTGGTGCTGATCAGTTCACCCACCTGTTTCTGGGCCAACTGCCTGCCCCTCTTTTTTTACCTGCCATGAATGATGGAAAACTGATTCAGACATTCCCCAGGTGGGAGGCTGCCCATTTGGTGTCTTGGGGTGATGTCCATTCCACAGCTCCATACCTCCCCTAACACTGGTCCACTGTGGCCTGCATGTGCACCCCCTGATATTGGTGCATCCACTGAAAAAAGCGCTGTCTACAGGCAGTTGCAACTTGCCACCCCGTCCGTCGCCGCTAACACCACCGGCAGCATCTGCTGGTGGTCACCAACCACCAGTTAGCACTTGCTACCCCATCCCCTGCTGCCAACACGGCTGCAGCCACTTGTGGGAGCTCCCTGCTCACCACTGCTAGCACTGCCTGCAGGCAGTCATCGTGCCACCGCAGCTGATGTGGCCATGCATTGTTTATGCTTCAGCCCATGCCTCGCGCTGAATCCTTCACCCCCTCCAGCTGTGGTCCTCTCTGGGACCTTTGGTTCCCTCTTAGGTCCTGGCCCTGCCTTCAGGCCAGTCGGAATCCTAAGCCTCCTGCTCTGGACATTCCTCGTGGTGGGCCCCTGACCCTTTGACCCCCTCTGGGTCCTGGCCCCAGCACAGATCAGTCAAGAGTACCTCTGATATCTTTTAGACCAACTGAATAGATGGAGAAATGTATATTAGTTAGCTGTCAGGCTGAGGAAGCATCTAGTTGGTGTGTGTATGATTTTCTTGGATGGAATGAATAGTGGAGAAGCCAGAGGCTGGCATGCAATGCAGGCAAGAAAGCCAGTCGGTGAAAATAGAAATTGAAGTGTTGGGGGTGAGAGACGGACTAGGGGGATTTAGCAGGTGAAAGTGGAGAGGTACCTGGGGAGTCGTAACCTGCCTGACATCTAGTATGTCATAAATCCAATGTCTATATTGAGTTCATGAGTTTCTGTGTTTAGAAGGTTGATGAAATGTCGTTCATAGGCTCATCTGTGAAAGCCAACCACTTTAGACAACCACTTTAAAATGTTGTCACGTATTCAACATCCTATGTTCCAAAATGGACATGGG
>JAGPOW010001543.1:31003352-31033705 GCA_030014935.1 Caiman crocodilus
CAGGCAGATCTTGCTTGGTTCTTGAGTTCAACGCACATCTAAATATCTTTGATACTGTAAGGAAAGACAATAGGTGGATGCAATTTAAAAAAAAAAAAAATCATTCATTACAGCATAGTATTTTTTAAAAAATCTATCAGGTGGTTTGTAAATCTTAAACGAGCACTGAACCTAGCCAACATCATCACCAGAAGCAAACTTCCTACAGCCCAAAACACACCAAATGGATCCAGGCCATGCCATGACATGAAATGCAAAACCTGCCAGCATACTAATCCAATCTATTACAGACAAGAATACCCAACTACTTGTGGGGGCACATTTCTCACAAGAATGCCACTCTGTCTCCAGTCTCTCGGGCCTGATCCTCAAAGGGAATTTACAAAAACTTTTCACAGACGAGCCTGCAAACTGCGTTTCATCAACCTCCTAGATACAGAAACTCGTGGACCTGGTATAAACATTGGATTTATGATGCACTATAACCTGCCTCACATCCAAGTCCCCAGGTACCTCTCCACTTTTACTTGCTCAATCCCTCACCCCCTGATACCTCAATTTACAATTTCACTTACTGGCTTGCCAGCCTCTGACTTCTTCACTATTCATTCCATGCAGGAACAGCAGGGGGCCTTCCCAGTGTAGGTGAGATCTCGGCCTGCTCTCCTGTTTCTGGGCCAGCCAGCCACCCGCACCTCTTCTTTCTGCCATACTTTGATGGAAAAGTGATTTGGATATTCCCAGGTGGGAGCCTGCCCATTTAGACCCCTGATGTCTAGGGGTGACAGCCATTCCACAGCTCGTATCTCCCCTAATGCTGTGGCCCATGCCTCATAGGTGACATCCCAGGCAGCTACGCTCACTTAGCCTCATGGCTCCACTGCAACTAGCAAGCCTCAGGCCTCTCGAAGATCTTACAGGTCTGGGCTTTCCCTAGCCAGGACAGCACTTGCGTGTGATGGCTGGGTGTTACAAGGTGCCTCCTACCTGCCTTTTACCAGGGAGGTTTGGGGGCATTTCTTGAGGACTCCCACACCACTGGCAGTCCCATCAGGCCTCCCAACCCTGGTAGGGTGCTGTTTTATGTCATGCTGAGGACCTTGGCCTCCTTTTCCATAGCTCTAGCCCACACTTCCAAGTTTGTCCTAGTACAGGACCTCAGCAGGGAGATGTTCTTCCCCTACTGGCTGGTGATACAGTGAGTGCTGCTTCCAGCTTTGAGAGGAAAGTCTTTTAAATGGTTTAAAAAAATATGGAAATGGGCGCAGGCAGAGTGATTCCGTCTCCATGTGGAGCTTGGGGAACCACAGCGGTGGGAGGTTCACCTCAGAATACCAGCTGCTCCACCAGGATCCAAGGAGGTACGGTGTGGTGTTGCAACACATCCAACAATGCTGAACACCCTCTTGCTCAGAACACATGTTGGTGGACAGGATGAGCGTTCCCAGGCAACCGTGACCAGATCCCACTACATCTGGCTGTGGCTTGCCAAGTAGGCCAAGGGGTCGAAGAGCAGTGGCTCCATGTCCTTGGTGAGATATAGCACCAAGACTTCAGTGGCTACCTCTGCCCAGTGTTGGGGTCTGGTGCCTCTGGACCCCAACATGGAAGCCATGCCCTTGGCAGTTCCTGTGGTGGAGAAGGCTGGTTGTTGAATGGAGTGCTGGCATGGGAAAGTGGATTCCCACCTTCCACGTCCCCCTGCCTCTGCCCTTCTGCCTCCCTGGGTCTGCTCACCAGCACCTCCATCCAGTGATCTGGATGGAGTTTGTTTCCCCACAAGCCTGCCTGCAAAATATTCCAAAATGTTTCGGAAGGATTTGTTTAGTTTTAGATTTGGTGTTTCGGGCACCAAAAGGGGTTGAAACCCCTCCAAAATAAAACAGCTGCCAAAATTTTGCACAGCCCTAATCCCTAGCGTGTGTGTTTGTTTTTCTTTTCCTACTCTTTGACTCTAAGTTTGGAAGAGAAGGCTGAGTCTTTTAGCCTCTCCTGGTACAACATTTCTTCTATATGCCTGGATAATCCTTGACTGTCTATATAGCTTTTCTAATTCCACTTCATTTTCTTGAGGATGTGGAGACCAGAGCTGCATACAGGAGTCAAAATATGCATAATATGGATTTTATATAGTGGCATGATGAGGTTGTCAGTTTTTTGGTGGGGGGTGGTTGTTTGTTTATGATGCCAATCTCCTTATTGGCTTTTTTGGTCACTGCTGAACATTGAACTGATGTCCTTCTGTCCGTCTTGCTGCTCCTCCCCACATTAGGAAAATACTGGGATGCTACACTCTTTTACAAAGCCTTAAACCCTCTCTAATATGGAATTTAAATGGCATTAAAGAGATTAGTTGCATGTACAGCACCTAACTCATAGGGAGAACTGACATAATGTTTTTGAAGATTGTATGTTGGGGTACGAAGGTGAAACTTATCCCGTGTTTTGGCTTGAGGATATTTGAAGAAATGTTCTGAACACTTGATGCTTTTTGAGCAAAATGCTTATACTTTTCAGTGACTTTACCCTCTCTCAGGTCTGTTTAATATTATTGTATCTTGCCTGAAACTAATCTAAATATCCCAATTATGCAGTTGGTCTAATGGATCACCTACAAAAACCCTTATAGCTTTCTTGTACCTTCTTAGGTGGTGGGTATTTACCACTGTCTCTAGTGGCTTATGGAATAGAGAAAATCCCACACAACTTACTGATTTTGTTTGATGCACTGGCTGGAGGAATTTTTAGCTACTTGCATGATTTCACAATGATTACACTCTTAACTCATACAACACAATTTTATTTTAAAATTCTTTGTTATGCATATAACACTGCTTTAGCTTTAAGAAATACCACAAACATTAAGAGCACAATAACTACATATATCAAAAACAATGCTCCAAATGCACTTCTTTAAAATGATTACAACTGCAACTAAAAGTTAAATTTGAATCCATACTATTGTTTTCATGATATACTTACTATCCTAGAATTCTGAGAAGCCAAACACCTAAATATGGTTTCATTCCTCAGTAGTACAATTTAATGGGTTGGCCTCAGCAGTACAGTTCAGTGGGCTGGCCTCAATACTGATAAGACTAAGTTCCCTTCTTTCAGTCCCTTTTGGGAGCTCTGCGGCTTCAGCGTGACTAAGATTCGTGTTCATGGAGAGGGTGGTTCAGGTGATCAGTCTGATCCAGCCTGCACTTGCTATTCTTCCTTTGTTATTCTGCAAGTGAGGTTACCACCAAATTGGGACAGTAGGTTATAGTTTTTATTGAATGAGTTTTAGTCTTGGGGCCCCTCCTACCCAAACCTGTCACTACTCCCAGACTTGGGCTTGGATCCTACTCAACAGATTTCTGCTGGGTTCAGTTTCTTTTGTTGATAATTCCCCATAGTAATTAAATTTCCTTTCTTTCCAATCTTTTCAAAGACTCCTAGGGTTTGAGTTCTCAGAATGTGGGATGTTTGCTTAAGGTTCATTTTTATGTTAACCTTGTTAAAGGCCTCTAAAGATAAAATTCAAGAGTTAAGACTTTGAGCAAAGTCAGGACCTTCCACACGTAGGCCAAAACAATGACCTAGATACAACCGTGTCAGTAATGCCATTTTTGTAGGGGGTGCATGTACATGTTGTCCCTGCCATTTACATTACATTCAATATGACAACCACATCATTAGATATAAGCAGGATCTTGATGGTGGAACCTGAAGGTCCAGAATTTGGAAAACTAAACCAACACTGTATTTAATAGTTTTTTGTGCTAATTTTTTTTGCAAAGTTTGAAGATATCTGTTCATACACAGTAATTAAAGTACATGGAATCTAGGTTGCAAATAATACTGCATCAATTGAAATTCTAAAGGAGTCTTGCTGCTTCAGTCAAAGCTTATTCACTTACCTGACGACACAGATTTGTTTCATTCCTCACAGTTTGTTTTACTTTAGGAAAATATTTCTTTATTAATGAATGACTGGAGACTGGAATCTTCTGAACAAGAGTGAGTTATGGAAGCTGCATTGGCTTAAAGAAACCCCAAACGCAAGTGTCGCCAAACATCCTTTTTAGCTTGAAATTTGTGGCCTTATGTTTTCTTCAGCAAAAATGTTGATCAATAACAAGCTTATCTGGAGTAGTTCTGTTTGTTTTGTTTTCAAGAAGCAAAAGCTGTTCAGTTGCCTGTTGTCAAATTGGTCACTGAATTGAGTGGTCTTGGGGTTAAGGAGCAAAAGTGCTGAAGAGAACTGTCATGGATGTTATAACTAGCCCTTTTCCACTAGAGCCAATGAAAGGAAGGTGCACTAAAAGCTGTAGTCTCAGGGCAGGGAGGCAGGTAAATAGATTATCTAGAGCAGGAATAGACTGCTGGAAAACTGTTTTCTGAAGTGTTGGGCTGAAGCACTGGTTGGGGAGAGTGCTGTATGCATCCTGCTAAGAGTCTGGGTAGTGTTGCAGTCCAGAGGTTGGCCCTGATAAACTAGTTAGTGAGGTGCTTTCTGTGCTCCTTGGATTATGCTGGGGACTGTAGGCACTAGTAAAGCATCTCAGAATACCATAACCTTATCTTACTCGCACACAGAAAAAAGGCAAGTGTGTGTGTGTGTGAGCTTTTACACCATGCAGGAGCCAAAATTAACTACCACAAAAGTCCTGTTCCTGCAAAAAACTGTGTGTGTAACTGAGCACAGGAGCAAACTCCATTATGAAGGACATCTCGCAGTGCATAAAGCTAAGCTCTTCAGATAGGGAGATGCCTCTTTTGTTTCTTGAGTGCCTGGAGAAATAGGGTTTGGCTTTCCAGGTCCTATCTAAACCTAGACATTTAGCACATGTGAATAATGTAATCTGTGGAAACAGCTGCATTTCCTATTTCACTGTTTATAATTACAGAAATATGCTCAAAGCAGAAAGGCTCAAGTCAAAATGGCTTAACTTCTAACAAGCAAATGAAGGTAAACCTGCATTTTGTTGTTGTTGGAGTGAATGTAATATTAAATCTAGCTTTAAATGCTTTGCCACTCACTTGCTACCTACTACTGTATGATGTCAATGGTTGGGGTAGAAGGCTGAGTGAGATTTTCATATCAGTGGTTTCTTTGGCTGACCTCATTTGCAGTAAAGAGTGGTATGTGTGTGTTTACCATAGCAGTGTGAAGTCTAGGCAGCTCTATGCCAGCTGCTGGGATGAGAGCAATGATAGGACTTTTTTTCTTTTGAACAGATGCTTTTTAAATTTAAATTTTAAATAAGTGATGACTTGTTGCATGTTTATTAGGAGGTAATAATGAATAAACCATGGGAGGTATAATTGCATTCTATCTTACCATAAGCTTATTACAAACAGTCTTTTTAAGCAAATTAGTTTAGATACAGTGACAGTTAAACTATCCGGAAAGCTGAATGCCATGCAAGCAGTGAGCAGAACTAAAGTGGGAACAGTATAATGTGAGACTTGTCCTGACTCTTTTTCCCCCCATGCATATTAATTTCATGTGCCAGTGTAACCACCTGCTGCGGTTCCCACTTCCTATGCTTATCCTCTGTACTCCCAAATGACACACAGGGGAGAGATCTAGTATGTCAAAGTAAGTTAATAGAAAAGCTTTTGATTGCATCCACGTGAGCAGGGGCATGCCTTTGCAGTGGCACAAATTTATGCTACTACTTTGCGCTGCGGTGCATACCCCTGCTCATGAGGTTTGCAGTGGGATGCGTTGTCCTGCTGCTCCATGTGCTGCAATGGGGGCTGGCTGGGGCACAGGGTGCCTCCATGTGGAATTAGGCAGCAGGCAGGGATTTTTTTTTTTTTTTTGGCTACCAGGAAATCCCAGTAGCAAATTTTTTTCCCCAGAGATGCTAATTAGCAGTGCTCTGCATAGTTTATTGTGCAACATGTATAATCATGGAATCTGCCTCAGACATGCACACATTTTGTTTTGTTTTTTTATTTTTAGAAAAGCTTGAGTGGCTTTTCTAAAAGAAAAACCTTGATAACCCCAAAATATCCTTTTCATTGTTAAATCAGAGAACCTGCCTCCATGTATGTTTCCCGCTACAGAAACTTAATTTGCCACTTTTTTTATTCAGGAGCTTGTTTATCCATCTTTGGGGTGGGAGGAAGAGAGCGGTATTTTAGAGCAAATCTTTCATTCAGAGGCTTTGACCCTGAAAAGAATATGGGCATGCTTAAGACGCTGGAAGCAGCTTTTGCTTAGGTGTTGTTTTCTTCTGCTCCTTTAGAAAACAAATATAAAACTACAGAAAGATGCTGCTAGACAACTAAGTTGAACTTTGGACTAGATTTGAGTTGTTGTCCACAACCTGCTGTCATGACTGAAATAGGATGTTTGATATACTGGGCATTTCTATATGTGCCTTAACGTGCTTTAGTTGATATGTATTCAATCTAGTACGTCCATTGTGCATTTTCCTAGTACCTCACATTAGCCTGTCTTAATGTGCATTAATTAAAGAGCACGGGGCACTTTTTTACACATGCTCCAGAGGGGTGGGGGGACACTTTTTAGAGTGGCGCTTGGAGCTGCTCCAATTAAAGTGAGGCAGCATCTTGTATACCAGTATCTCCATGCTTAAATGGCAGCTGGAGCTTATTTGACAAGCTTTAGTTCAAGCACTCCCACCATCATTTTTATGCATGGGGATGCTGAAACATAAGATGAGGCTGCTGCAGCACAGTAATTGCCACACTCCAGCAGACTCGGTTTTATCAAGTCTGCTCCCTTGCACTGTAATTACAATGCATTAGAGTAGCCTCCTCACTCGTGTACAGGCACCCAGAACAGTTGGGGTAGGTTTGTTTTTTTTTTTTAGTGATGCTCTAATGCACATTAAAATAAGATATTATACATTAAAGCATGTGTAGACATGTCCACTATGTATATTTTACCAAAACATTTACCTACCAGCCAGCAGACGTTGTTTAATGTTATTTCAGCTTAAATCTGGTACCATTGTTTTAAATGGAATGATATGCCTATATATATTTACACTTGCAGAAGGGCTAGAAAGGCAACTAGTCATCTGCTTGAGATAACACAATGATTTAAATGCATCTTGCATAATATCAGAAGTCATCCACTTTAAATAGGGCAGCAGTGGGGAGCTGCAATGGGGGGGAACCTGACTTGATCTAAGTAAGAGCTGGTGAGGGGTTAAGGAAGAGAAACAAACAACTAACATTAAAATCTTCCTATAGCAAGTGCTGCTTTCTCTACAGAGGATGTCCCACAATGCTGTTCCTCAAGTGCAGAACCCGTTTTCTTTTGCTAGTAGCTTACAAAACCAAAAATCCTCAGAGAGACTGCCTTCTCCTAAAGTACCACAGCAGCTGCAACCTTGGCCTCTACAATACAGTCCGTTTAAACCATTAGGACAAACCCAGTCTACTTCAGGTAAAATTGATAGAAAACAAAATAATATTTTTGTTTTTGTTGTTTTTGTATAAATAATGTACAGGAAAGAAAAGTGATGTTTGCTTGTCCATGTTTGTCTTCATGCAGGTGCATGGAGGAATATTAAACTCTAATCCTACAACAGTTGACTTATTTAGGGCTGACATTTAACTTTGTGGTGGAATGCAAAAAATGTCTGGTTGCTTGACATGATGGCAAATGTCATTTCAAATATTAGAGCCTCTAGTAAGAGGTACTCCTGCTATTTATGTACAACAAAACGAGGAAAAGGGATAATCCCAATAGTTATAAATGGGTTACATTATTCTACGCCTCTAGAATGCATAGAGTCATCTGCTCTAGCCACCACTGAATCATTTTAAATACTGCTACTATTTTTAATAGTAGAAGTAGACCCATGTTGAAATGCCTGGGGCAGGGTTAGAATACTAAACATGCAGTTCATTATAAGGGTAATTAGTAAATGTTAAATATCTTAAAAAATGGCATAGTCTTATTGTGTCTTTCTGAGTTCTGATATAAAATCTGAATGGGTTGCTAATTATTCAACTGAGAAGGTAATTAAAAATATAACTGTTTCAAAGTACCCAGCTGGAATGCCTATCAACATACTTGGTTTAGCTGCAGTTTTTAAATAATCAATTAATTTTGAGGTGTGTTGCATAAGTATTGAGATGTTGTATAGTAGGAAAAATTTATACATCTAACTTACTTTTCCTTAGGTATAATCAAAGCTATATCTCCTTTGCACCCTGCTCCATTCCAGCCAGTTCCTCAGAATGATCTAAAACCTCACCAGCCTCTTGTCCTCCAACCTACTTGCATTGTTCCAGAGGTGAATGTTCATTTATTTTTATACAAAACTATCTACAGACAGTTTTGGGTAGCTTCTGGTAATTTAACACTATCTATTCAAACAAGTAGATCCAACATTGCAAGACTTCTGGCTCTCTAAGCTTGCACCGCTATTTTAAATGTTCTTGTTTTTTTTTTTTCTTGATATAGTCTACAAAAGCATACATTAATTAAGGTAGTCCCCATGATGAAGTAGGACAGTTGCCTTTGAAAGTCAGCAATAACATTTAGCACAAGCTCAGCCGATCTAAGAACCAAATTCTACCATGTGGCACAATTTAAGTCTTGTGAACAAAATGGAATCTGAACCATAAGCTTCCTCTTGTCCCCTCACTTTGCTTCTTTTTTAACATGGCACTAAACGATAGGAGTGAAACCTAAATCTTCCTTGCAGTAGAACGGCTACATAAATCTCCCATTCAGTAGCTTGAGTATATACTTTGAAAAGTGCCTTGCCTTCTCTCCTAGGCATCTAATTCTTCCCAGAATATTCCAGGGGATGATGTCAAAGTAGAAACAGAAAAAGCATCGCCACTTCATCCAGAAAAATCAAATGTTCTTCAAAACAAGATCTCTGAAGGAACAGTTGAATCTAAATCCATAAATCAAGAACAAAGTATGTATTGTAATCATAGAAATATAACAGAGATCAAAGACACAGATTTTTTAAATACATGTGTATGTGTACTTTTGTTTGACCAGTGATATTCAGATACGTTTGTTTCCAAGCTAATATGGAAATGCTGCACGCACATTTTTTGAGAGAGGGTGCTCTTTCATTCCAGATATACTTTATTCCTTTGCTATTTTTTTTTTTCCTTGCTGATTTTTTTTCATAAAGCTAGGTAAAAGATGTCCTGTTCTTCTGGCTGTATCCAATAGGAAGAAAACACACAGTCAATGAACATTTTAAAGGCTTAATTTTTAACTAGAACTTTTGCAGCAGGAACAAATAACCTAATGCTTCAGAAAATTTTTAAAGGAACCTAGATGCAGATTCAGCTTACTGATGACCTGTTACATAACAAGACTTGGCTTAACTTCAAAACTTCTCTGAAGCTCCCTGGAATGTCTCCACATAGCAATAGCTGTGTTTCTGGCAAGTAACTGCCAAAATAAACAGATGCTCCATTTTTCTGAAGTGTCTAATTAAGTGATTTCTACATTTTTTGGTATTTTTCTCATGCAATAAGAAAAGAGTATGTCTACCTGTAGAATTTCATTCTCTTAGGACTTCCAATAGGGCATCCTGAAATAAGGAATTCTACAACATTGCCTGCAAAGGGCAAACTTTTCCCAGGAAAGAGGTCTTACATAGCCCATAACCAGAACATAGTCCTTCAGTCCCACTCTGAAAGTTATCTTGGGAGTGGTTTAGGAATATCCTGTCCCTAGAACTCTTTCTTTACTTAAGGATGCAACAGACCTTTTAGTAGTTTTGAAATGTATTTTGTTGAGCTGGAAATCAATTGTCCCTAATGGATTAGCCCCTTCTTGGAAGCAGAGGAAAGTGCCATTAGAGAGTGAAACTTTTTCTTTTTCTGGGCCCAAATTAATGGAGACAAACATCTACCAATGTCACAATGTTTTGCAGCATTATACACAATAAAACCCAGATGACTCCTATCTGGATGGCTTTCAATCTGATTTATTAATTGTGGGTTGCTGAATTAAGAAAAAGGTGCTTTAGTTGTTTTGCTGCAGCTTTTTCTACAGTGAAGTAGTGTCCTTAAGTCCGACGGAGCTCATAAGCAATTCTATGCAGCTGATTGGATAAGTTGCCTTTTGAAATAAAAGCTGCACCCAAATCATCATCTAGAAAATTAAGTCTACTATTAGAAAATCCATTGCCTTCCAGGAAGTAATAAGGCATACTTTCACAGAAGAACAAAAATTGCTGTACCAAAATTTAAAATCTTTTCATACTAGTTCACAGTTCTAGGGCTTAGAATGGAGACCTATGGATGAGTTAGCCCAGACATTGTGGCTCAGGACAGACATTCAAAAAGCCTGAGCCTGAAGTGATTCAGTCTTTTTGCAGGTTAGTCCAACCTGGCTAGGCTGAACCAGTTTGTAACCACACAGACAGACAGACATCCCCTTTGGACTGAGGAAATACAGGCACATGCCTGCAGTGGCTCAGGCTAAAATCTGGTGTGGGGGGTGCTACAGCAGCTCTCCCCCCTTCTACAGTGCTGAGCTGAGGGGGGTGGGAGTGGCCAGACCCCAACAGGGTGCTCTGATTAGGGAGCAAAATAATAGCCTCTCTTAATTCAGGCTGTCCTTAAACAGCTTTTTCCAAGGAAGGAACAGTGGGACATTACCAGCTACCTGTTGATTAGCTCCAAAGAGGACTAAGCGGACTTTGTCCTGTCTGTCTTGCACAGGCACTTCTCAGCAATAGCTAGCATACTACATGCTGGCTACAGTCCATGTTGTGGGAGAGAGGAGGGAGAGAGCCATGCTTGAGCAGTTGTGGGGTAGAGCCAGGCAGACCCTGCTTCGTGTTGTAGCTGGTAGGGTCAGAAGAGACCTGAGCAGATCATCAAGTCTGACCCCCTGCCATGGGCAGGAAAGAATGCTGGGGTCAAGCAACCTCAGCTAGGTGATTATCTAGCCTCGTTTTTGAAGACCCCCAGGGTAGGAGTGGGCACCACTTCCCTTGGAAGTTGGTTCCAGATCTTAGCCGCCCTGACTAAAGTAGTGCCTCCTAATGTCTAGCCTGAATCTACTCCGTCAATTTATGGCTGTTATTCCGGGTAATACTCAGGGGAACAAGGACTCTCCCTGCCTGCTGGTCCCCCTTGGCAAGTTTTATAGATGGCCACCAGATCCCCTCTTGGTCTTCTCTTGTAGGGGCTGAACAGGTTCAGGTCCTGTAGCCAGTCCTCATAGGGCCTGCCCTGCTGCCCCCTGATCATGTGAGTGGCCCTCCTTTGGACTCTGTGTTGTCTATATCCCTCCTGAAGTGTGAAGCCCAGAATTGGACATAGTATTCCAACTGCAGCCTGACCAATATTGCATAGAGGGAGAGGATCATCTCCTTGGACCTCTCGTGATGCATTTGTGGATGTATGACAAGGTGCGGTTAGCCTTCCTGACTGTGTCCTCACATTGGCAGCCCATGTTCATCTTGGAGTTGCTATTGATTCCTTTTCTGTCTCTGGGAGCTCCAGACCGGGAGCAGAAGGGAGGGGCCAGCCCAGGTCTCTGGAGCTGAGGTTGCCACCCAGCGCTGCAAAGCATCTGGGATGCTGGAGGACTCTGGTTTAATTTAAAGCAGGAGGGGGTCTGGAACAGGCATTGCATAAACTGGTTTGACCCAAAATAGTTAAGCCTGACACTACATTCAACTAGGCTTATCTCAAACCAGTTTTGGACACTTCCAAACCAGTTTATGTACACTGAATGTCTGTTCTGTTATGGGTTTAAACTAGTTTCTCATCACTTAAACCAGTTTATGTGTAATGTCGTTCCCTAGCCAAGGAGGGTACAGGGCTAATTTGTGGTATGTCGCCAAAAGGATTAACTCCTTAACTTTTTTGTTCTTCCTATTTGGTGTGTGTCATGTTTCTGCTTCCTCTTCTATTTTCTTCTTCACAAACTTTTAACCAGTATTAATGCTGTTCTCTTCAAACTTTCTGGATTTTACAAGAGGGGCAGCTAACTAATTTATTAGACTAGGAAGAATGAGCAGAACTTGTACCTGTACCAGATTTGCAATTGCAGTGGGCTTTGGCAGCCCTAGCATAGCTGTCATAGCCTGCTCCTCTGGTCTGTGCTTGCTATTAAGTCTTAAATTCCTTTTCCATCATTTAATACCCTGGTAAAACATTTTTCCTTTTTTAAATGAGGAAAAGAAAAGACATTTCTGTCTTAGTGCAATATTCTAAAAGGAACAATGTAGCCTTTGGATAACAGATGCTGTAGGAGCGGCTAGTACTACTATGTACATCTTTCTGACATAAGTTGAAAACCAATTTATTTTAAACTGTATACTTATCAGTTTCAAAAAAAAAAATTATATCCAATCAGGCTTCTGTCTGAGACAGTCCAGGCTTACTAAGAATAGTGGAAAATAGCTTTTTCTGAAGTTCACCAGTCAACTTTGGTATTACACAAGTTGATGCCAACTTAGCAGTCCTGTCATAGCTCCCAGTAAAGCTTCCTCATGGTGAGGCACACTGCTACGACCAGCATCATGAGCTGAGTGTTGGCTGCTACAGGGTCTCAACTAAGCTAGCTGAAGCTCAATACTAGCTAAAGGGATAGGACCTTCCATGGCAGAGGTCTACACGCACCTCATTTGTGAACTCTTGGCCCCTGGCAGCTTGATTATTAAGCTTTCCAGCAACTTGATCTACCATCCATAGTTTTGAAGAAGAAATTGAGTGTTGTGGGTGCTACTCGACTTCTCTTAACCCGTTGTGATTATCTTCACTCTGCTTCAGGAAAATCCATTCATTGGTCATCAGCATTATGGTAAATTTCCTCTTCAAGCTAGTTGGACAGTGTGCCAAGATAAATGTTCATGCCCCAAAAGCAGGCATGTTTTGGCCTTCCTTTAATGCTTCATCTGCTAAGATTATGCTCTAGGATTCCTATTACTGTAATACCATCTGTTTGTGGGGTCAAAAAAATTAGGATGGTGAAGGTTGCCATTTACATTCAGAAGAACAAAAGGACTACTCTGCTAAATAAAATAGTGACTTTCACATAGACCTCTCATAAAGGTATCTAAAGCAGGCTGATTTTGCTTTTTTTAAATGGCCCAGAAATGTACAAAGGAGACTAAATAGTACCAGGCTTGGAGCCCTGTCACGAGGTTACATTAGTCTGTCTTTCTATTTTATTTAGTTATAGGGCTGGCTAGCCAAATTCTGCTGGTTATCTTGGCTCCTTAACTAGTCTAGATATGTGGTGTATTTTGAGAATCTTTTTGTTGCCAACAGGAAAATGTTTACAGAGTTCATTGGGAGAGTTTGGTTACCCCCCGCCACACACACACACGCACACATCTTTTGAATTGGTAATTACTTTATGGGCCCAGGATGCTTTTATGTATTTTCAATACTTTATCAAGTATTTAATAGGTTTTGATAGTTACAGGACAAGAGAGCTCTGAAACCGCTGACTACATTTAGTTAACCAGAATTTGGTTGTTATTGCCACCTCGCAAAAGGTGCAGATACAGTGTAACAGTAGTTCTGTTGCATGTTGATAACAAGGTCCTTTGGGGTTGGGAAGCTAGAAAGCTGTTATTGGCAAAGTACATTACCCTCTCCTAATACTAAAAATGATACCTGGAGTAAAAGTAGAACGTGCCACTTCTGTTACTGTGCTAATTTCTTTTTTTTTTTTTTTTTTTTTTTTTAACTTTTCTTTTCCCCAACCCCCACTTATTTCGGGTAAAGTATGTTCAAGCAGTGAAATGTTGCAAAATTATACATGCAACTAATAGGCACCTTGACTTAATACTCTAATATGAAAATACCTGATTAGGAAGGTGTATTTTCTTGTATTTGTATATAAAAAAGTAACTTGTGCAAAAGCACATGATCAACATACTTCAAAGTAGGAATCTTAAATTAATACAATACAAAGGAAAACCTGATTACTCTGAAGTAATGTTTTTGCCTTGGATGTATGATCTCAGCAGTTCAACAACAAATACAACTGTTCCCTATGCCTCCTGTACCACTTTCCACTGGAAGTAAGAGAAGGGTTTATGTGACTCAACCTTACTGGCTGACATCTTCTTTTATAAAAGATAGAAATAGGCAGGTTAAATTGTGGGTTTACTTAGAAATGGAGTACTTCCTCTAGAGCAAGTTGGAACATCAAGCTAGGGACATAGTCATTCTTTTGAAGATTTCAGGGGAAGGAAGTGAATAGAGAGATTCCTATTCTAGCCATGGGAAAGAAGGTACCATCTCTGCCTACTTTCTTAGAACAAGAAGGTGGAATAAAATTTACAATCCCGATGCAGTCCTCTGTTTGGAAAGTGAAAGCCCTCTGGATCTCTGGTCATTAGAATGTATCGTGAAACAGCAGTCCCTCAGAGGTATTTAAAAATCTGTCTTAGTGGTTTAGGCCCTTGTGGGCCAAGTTCAAAGTGGTATTTGGGTGTATAACCACTCACTGATTCATTTCAATGTCTCCTTGGTGCTCCTGTAATCCTCTTTTATGGTCTTAATTGTTACTGAATTCAAAGCAACCCTACCACAAGGAAAAAGCTGCATGTCCTTTAAAAAAGAAGCCTTTTTTTTTTTTTTGGTTAGAACATCTAATTCTTCCTAAAATAAATCTATTTTTTTCAGAAGGTCTAATTGATTTGATGCATTACTGACTATGCTCATTCTATTGTTCCAACAGGTCATTCTGATGACACTGATAAAAACCCACTAGAGGCTAAATCTCAAACTTTTTCTAAGAAGGTAGGAGTAGCCTCTGAGTATCCCTCATAAGTTTTTTAATTTGAAGAAACAGTTTTGGATGTTTTGTCTAACCAAGTACATAATGAAGTAGTAGTTGGTTATCTCAAGTTCTTCTCCATAAATATGTCTCTTATGGCTTAGGCATTTGGTGCCTGGTAGACTTGTGGCTAATAGAACACATTAAAAGGTTCAAGAACCTGTTTCAACTTTGTCCTAAAATCTTCTAGTCCCTATTAAGTTGTGGCTGTAGGAAAAGTTGATGCTTGCAGATCATCTAAATTTTAAAGTAAGGTTTAATTCTCCAGACAAGCTGTTGGCTTCATGGACACTAGACATTAGTGGACTTTATCTCAATTCAGCAAAACATATACTTAAAACTGTTCTCCACATGTGGCTTCAGAAGCAGTAATGCTACTAAATTCTGCTCTTCCAGTAGTAGATGCTGTTCAGATGCTGATGCATCATTAGTCAAACAGTGAGAGTCTCAAAAAAAAACCCAAAAAAAAAAAACCCAATAACAACCCAGTACCTCTAAAGGCATTGCTTATTAACAGAATATTGGTTACTGGACCTGTGAAGCAAACATTGGTAGAAAGCCAGAGTACTTCCAACAGAGCCATATGCATCCATTTGTTGTTTGCTTTACTGCAGTATAATGGAACCTAGGCAGAGGGGAAAATACTGTTAGCCTTCTGCACAGAAGCATTATTTGAGGATTTTGCACTTCTTGGGAGTGGAATATTAAGGCATATTGTCTTTATAATGAGAGTTTGGGGAAGTTGTTTGATAGCAGCTGTGTCAATGGCTAGTAACCTATTTTTCTGATGTGCTTGGAATATACCCAATCTCTGAATCAAAATTTGGAAGCTTTCATTGGGGATGTTTTCTTAGCCAAAATTCTGGGTATTTCATCTTGCTATAAGAAATTGGATTAAACATGCTAGCAATTTCAGTCGCTAAGAAACTGAACTGCAAATAGATTGACTTCAGTAATGCAGGACCTTTTAAATATGTCAAATGAAAACTGCATCATCTTTTGATACTCTGCTCTGAAAATTAAAGATACAGACAGAAAAGCAGATCCCTGCTGTAACTTGTAATGCTTTGCAAGAAACATTCTGAGTTGCAACAATCCTCTAGACAAAAACAGAAGTTTGCTGTTGTGGGTGGGAGGGAGCTGTTGAAGGTTGGGAAATCCAGCTGCAGGCTTGTAACCTCTAACAATGACCCCCTCCTCCTTCCCATCGCAGGTACTGTTTTCAGAATGGGTGTGGGTGGGAAGGGAGCTTGTTTTTAAGGGTTCCCCAGTCCCCGTTGGAGGCTGGGGTAGGTGAATTGAAGCCCCCACCTCCTCCAGAGGTTCCAGTAGACTCACCCCACCCTTCAGCACTGGCTGGGGAAAAAAAAACAAACCAGAGCAAACTCCCTCCTTTCCTTTCCTTTCCCCCTTCCCAGGCTGGGAGGCAGGCAGACACAAGTTGCTGAAGATGCTACATTTTGAAACCTTCTTTATCTGAGCCCTCATGCAATGAATGTTCAGACTTTCGTGGGATCGTGCTCTTTAAATTGCTTTGCAGCCAAGCACTACTTTGATCATGACCCAAGGGTGCCAGATCAGGCAAAAATTGTCACTTCCATCTTCACCTTAAGAAACTTTGTGTAGCAATGTACCTTGGTACACAAACTATTTAAAGTGGACAGGTACTTTCTTTGTTTCAGGACTTAAAGCTCAAGAATACAGAGTCCTGGATAAGCTTATGTAAGAAGATGGCACTTCCAGTTCCCATAAAAGCTTCAACTGAAAGCTTCAAACAATTCAGGAAAGTGGCACTAGAAAAGGAAAAGAGTGAACGAGTGCAGGAATTGAGGAAACATGTAGAAGGTGAGGGGCAGTGGAATCTTCTTCCTCAAGAAAGGTAACTCCAACAGTCCAATTTTCTTAAGTCTTAGCTCCTCCTATACAATGAGCCTGTGGACCAGATGGTTGGATGGCTCTGTCGAATTCATTAAGTACTTTCTATTACCTTCATATGGGAGGAACACACGCTTACTCTTAAGCCAAAAGGAATCTCCTTAATCGACAACAATACAGCATGACTTGTCTAAAATCTGCTTTAATGAATAGGCCTACATTATGTGCAGTGCTCTTTGGTTTATAAGCCGATTTAAAACCTCCTTCAATAATTGAAATATGGGCATTAGTAGTCTTTTAATATCTAGAGTAACTTAATTTTTTTTCTAGAAATTTTCCAGTGTTCCATTACAATGACTAAGAATTGAAACCGTCGGTGCAAAACTGCTGTGGAAGACTGCTACAGTAATTGTGCAATACTTGCTATGTCAGTATTTTCCTCTTAAGATAGCTTACTAATATTTTGAGCATCCAACTCTGTAAAAACCTAAAAAGAAGCAAGATACAGATGTACAAATTTTTGATCTCCTGATAATCACCTCTTTGTTTGGAATATGCTACTGTACCTGTGCACTGCAACAGCAATTTTGGCTGGAAAAATAGTGCATAGTTCATAGATCTCTTAATTGGCCAGAAAGTACAGAACACTTTTTTTTTTTTTTTTTAAATGTTGGACCTGGAATAAAGAACTTTGTGCATTGATTTCCTTCAACTCTAAAAGACTTGCATTTTTTAGCCAAAATTTTGAGTGTTTCAGCTTACTATATGAAATTGGTGATAAGTCATACTGGTAACCTTTTAATGTAAAAAATGTACCATTCTAGCTTCCTAAACAGAGTAGAAATGCATGGCAAGCAGTCTTGTGCTCAGAAATGTAGGGTCAACTCCTGTAGGCTGACTAAGGAGCCTGCTGATGATGATGATCATATTTGATTTCTGCTGGCTTGTAGTGTTCAGTCAAATTAGTATCCTAACCTCTCTGGCAGCAAGAGGACCCTTAGCACTGCCTTTGCTCTGCCATGAAAAATATGGTGTCGGCCTGTGTTACTCTCTTTACCCTATCTAGACAATCTCCAGCACTTGAAAGGGCTTCTTCAAAACTGCTTTTACTCTCCCCTCTTGTAGAAACAGAATGTCTGTATGTGACCTGCAAGAATTGCTGTTTTCTCGGTAGAAACAACAGGTATTCCAAAAGTTCCTCCTGGAGCAAAAATGGCAGTTCTATGAGGAAATAACAATTCCAACCAGTTAGAAGTTTTGTTGTTTGTTTTTTTTTTCTTTCTCTTGAGAATAAACTTGCATGTGTTGTGACTTCTCCTGAAGGCCAAGAGAAGTGGAGCTGAGTCGCAGGGAATACGCTTCCCTGCCTTTTGGAGCCTGGGATCACCTTGTTCTAAAGAAGGTGCAGGAGGCAGTTGCTCCCACCCATTTCATATGGAGAGGGGAGGAGTAGCCCTAGCTCCACCCCCGGCCTTATATACTCAAGAAGTAGCCAAGAGAGCTACTTGGATAACTTGGCTCCTAGTGTCAAGCAGAGGGAGCAGTGCCACCCCCTAGCTGGTTCTCACTCAGAGCTGCAGGGCAAAGCAATCAACCTCATGGGTTGCAGGAAGTCCCCTGGCTCCTGACGACCTGCACTCTGGCCCAGCTAATGAATTCCCCTTGATTCGGCACCCTGAAAGTTGTACCAAGGGAAGTTTTTAGCTTGGACATTATTGGGGGGGGGGGAAACCTTCTTACAAGGAGAATAGTAAAGCAGTGGAACAAGCTACCTAGAGAGGTTGTGGATACTCCATCCTTGAAGGTTTTTGAAGTGAAAGCTTTGGCTGGGATGATCTAGTTGGGAATGGTTCTGCTTTTGAGCTAGGGGGTTGGACTACATGACCTTCTGAGGTCCCTTCCAATCCTAACTTGCTACGATTCTAAAATAGGGCTGTCAACCAACCCCTACTATGCAGCTGATATCATGCACAGCGGGAAGCTGCCGTGAATTAAACTTAGGACATGAAGGAAAACAACCATAAGACATTACATGTTTTGTGGGATGTTTCTGTAAAATGGTTTCTCATTTTGTCATAACATTAATTACCTGACCATGTGGTCAGGTAACTAATTAAGATATTAACAGGTTATGTTAATGGCATATTAAACAGAATGTCTGTCAGGAGCCATAATAACAGATTCCATTCTCTGCAGCTTTTACTAAACAATGGGACTCGATCTCCTCCCAGCTTAAGAGCTCTTCATGCACACTAAGCTTGCAAGAGGTTCTTGTATCTAAGGATCCAAGACTCCTTAATGACAGTGATTTAGTTTTATTCTGAGAGATGTGAATTTAAGAGCGGTGCAGCAGTACCAGAAGCACAATGTACATGTCTGCTTGTGTGCCTTGAAAAAATCTTTCCCTTCAGAAATCTAGTAAAGAAATTGGCTAACTCTTGATTTTGCTTATTTGGCCTTTTGGAAAACTAAATTTATCATCTGGTGCCTGAATCTTGTCCTTAGCTGTTGTCTGCTTCTCAGCATTTAAAATAATTCTCACTTATTTTCTTCTGGGGGAGGTCCAACTGGGAATGGCTTTCTTCTACCTTTGTAGTGTTTGATACCTATTTTGAGATCAGAGGGCGTAGAGTCCAAGCAGCTTCAGCTGGTGCCAAACTGCATCAAGGTGATGTCACTTGTGGACATGCATGAATGCTTCTCTATTCTGGGATGGAGTATCCTTCAAGGATGGAGTATCCACAACCTCTCTAGGTAGCTTGTTCCACTCCCTCCCTTCCTCGCATGAAAGTTGCATGAAACTGTTGGGCCTTACTGATCAAAATTACACTAAACAGCACCCCTGTTTTAAAACAGAAAAGGAATACTGTAAGGACTAAGTTGAATACCTGAGGTGGTCTGCTTGTAAGCAAACAAACACTATCAAGCTGCTCAGGTCAGGTGCCCGTGGGCCCCATCTCATCTTCAAGGTACCAGGCATGACTTGTGAGGTGTGTAGAGGGAACATTTAAAGCTGTGTCAATGGCCAAATTGCTGATTTTTCTGAACCGGCGTTGAATTTTCAGATCTGATTTCAGCTTCCGAGGGAAGTAATGCTGGCTTCTACCTCAGGGGTGTTTAAAAGGAGGCTCTAACTACCTAGCTGGGATCATATGAGCTTAAACTTACCAGGGGTCAGATAAGCCCAATATTCATTCCTGCTCATGGCAGGGGGTCAGACTTGATAATCTGCTCAGGTCCTGTCTGACCCTATATCTATTAACTAATATTCTTGAAAAGACAGTGGTGCTAGAGTTGTCATTTAAAGCCCCTTCCTATGCTGGAAGAATTTATATTTACTTCAAGAATTATTAACGTCAAGATACTTCAGCCAATTTTCTCTATAAAGAAGGAAAACCAATACAACTCTTAATGTATAGGCATAAGCCTTTCATCTCTCTGCCAGTGCATTGCACCTGTACTGCCCACACAATTTAGGGCACTGTTGACTCCTGATGCTGTCTAGATTGAACAGCTCCTTAGTTCATGAGTTTAATAAACCCTTTTTTCCCCTCCTCTTTCATGCTCTCTTAAAGCCTCTCTACAAGTCCTTAGACAATCTATAGATTAAGATGAGGCTGCTCTTGGCTTCTCTCCATGTTTTTCCCATGTCTCATAACGCAAGACACACCTATGGAATCTGTTCTTTGAAAAAATGACCTGATCTTGGCTAGCAAGGTCTCCCTTAGTGTGGAAGCTTTCAGGAAGAAGGCAGAAGCCAAGATTCCAAGGCTCCCTAGTAAGGCAAATGTCAGACGTGACTCGGGGAAAACCTCAGTTCATATATGATATTTTTTGCATGCCTTGGAATAAGATGTGTGCCTTGTTTTTTGAAGGGCAGAATGAAACCCGGGGGGGGGGGGGGGTCTTTACTTGTAGATGAGTGACAGAGTAGTACCATCTAGGGAAAGCAGAGCCTGAACATTACATGCAATCCACAGGGAGAAGAACAGGCTTTGCTTTAGCTTTTGCCCAACCAAAGTTCAAGCAACAGAAACTGCTTTTACCATATTTCCTTTCATATAATATGCATTCCAATCTCTAGCAGTTAGTTGTTTGGGAGAGAAAAGGTGTTGTGCACAAGTATATGGCTTTCTGTTGATGCCATAGGAATATTGATGATTTTCCACCCCCCCCTTAATGTAGGGGGAAAAAAACAGTGGTTATTGTAGCATTGCTACTCGATTGTTTGGGAGTTGTGGTTGTTTTGTTGTTTGTTTTTGTTTTTTGCGGGGGTTTTTGTCTTATCCATGTGGAATGCCCAGAAATTGTTATGCTGGAAAGGAAAAGGATTGTGAATCCACATTACATGATATTGGACCACATAAAGTGTGCTGTGCTGCTTTAACTGACACTTTTTAGTTGACATCGACATGTTAAAGCTGTAGGGATATGGAAAAAGAGGAATAATTTGCTCTACTTTTTTATAAGGAACCAAGAAAGAATGGAACTGGAACCAGTGGCAATAAAAGCCCAGGAGCCCCAGAAAGAGGACCCAATAAAAGAACAGCAACAATCATTGAGGGCACAACAAAATTTGCAACAAGGTCTTGTCAAAGACCGTGACTTGGCTAGAAAAATGGAGCAAGAACGCAGAAGAAAGGAAGCAGTAAGTTACTGCTAGTGTTAATCATTGAAGACCATGATCATGCTGACCCAAGTTTTGTTGAGTTTCTGGGTAATAAATAAAATGTCTGTTTTGGCTCTCTGCTCTTTCTCCAGGAGGTATAGTACAAAATACAGCTAGAAAGGGTCTGAAAAGGAGTTAATCAAAGGTGGCTTTCAGCTACTTTTGGACTGGTCAGAAAACATTTAAATGACAGCTGTATTGTGATAAGATGCTGCCTTGAAGTATGTGCTAGGGGTATATGGAATCAAAACTAATGGAAGAGGTAATATCTTTTATTAGACCAACTAGATATTTGCAAATGAATTATTTTAGTTATTTGCATGCTTTTAGGCACACGTGCTTCATCCTGAATAGGAGAGAGCAGAGATTGTAGAAATTTGCCTAGACAGAAGTGAAAAGGTATACGTATTTTCTCTTTCAGTCACTGAAATGATGCCTTAATTAACTTGAAGATGTTGTGGATTCCCCAGAATCCTAACAGAACTTCACAGCACTTACATTTTGCACCTCAGCCCTTTCCAGTGACACCCTGACTGTCTATACTGCAAACACGGGTGTTCCCAAGAGCAGCCTCCTCAAGTACTCTCCACTGCTCTGGGCAGGCTATCTTTACCACAAGCATTGTGGTCATCTCTATGGCACTTAAGGGGTTGAGTTAAGCAAACTGGTCTATTCATTTTGCCCCCTGGTTTGTCCACCCATCCAAATGCAGTGGCATCACAGTTTTTAGGAAGAGGCCTGCCTAGAGAAGCACAGACTGCTTGAATATATTGTTTCTGAGAACAGAAGGTCACAAGTATAGAGACAAACCAAGTTTACCAATTTTCCAATTGTACGCAAAGCCTGTTGACTTGAATGGAAAGACTCCCAACAGATTATGATGAACTTTGAATCATTCCTTGAAAGGATCTATCATAACTTGGAACTTTGTTTCTACAGTAACTATTAACTGAAATTGTTTTATCCATGTGGGAAGCTAATGAGGAATAACAAAATTGGAAAAAGGCATCTGTTATGGAATACGAATATCCTGATGGCTTCCCAGAAGTTATTGAAACACTTTAAACTTACACCTTAGCTTTAATTTAAAATAGCTTTTAACAGGTAGATATGTCCTTAGGCCTGCTATATGCTCCTCTACTGTTCTTCTGTTTGATGCATTCATAGGTATTGGGATCAGAAGGGACTTCAGTAAGTCATCAATACTTCTGTCAAAGCACATAACTCATCAGTTTTCTTTATAAAAAAAAAAAAAAAAAAAATGAATCTAGATGTAATAACAAATATGATGCAAAAGAACAATGCTATAAAAGCATCTTTTGGTTTTTGTATAATTGTTTCCTTATGCTCATCAGCTCAAAATATTTAGTTCCCAATAGTTTTTGATCTCTTAAAAAGCTTAAGACAAAAGGCTTAAGTTGTTCTTTCATACATACTTGCCTTGTGATCAAACCATTTTTTTTTTTTTTTTTTTTTTTGCAATACCAAAATAAAGCCCCTTAAAAATTTCCAAAAGCTACTTTTTCTTTCTATCTGATCAATGTTGTATACCATTTTTCCTAATCAAAGGGCTCTTCTCGCTCTCAGCTATCTAATACTTTTGCTTGCTTCATGATATGATTTCAGTGCATCCAATGTCATGATTACTAGATTGGAATAGCACAGACTAAATACATGTTTCTAACAGGATTCCCATTTTAAAAAGGCAGCCAGCTTTAAAGTCTATGTGAAGTGACAGTGGAACTGAACTAGTTACTCTTTTTAATGCAACCTGGAAAGCAGATAACAATACTACTATGGATGCTACTGCAAACAAACTGAGTATGATTTGTCATTTTAGAAAAGATCCTGGGTGACATAACATTTAGCTCTTCAAAACTCATTATCATAAGTAAGACTGTGTTAATTGTTTCCTGCAGATGACTGGTACCATTGATATGAATATGCAGAGTGTTATAATGGCAACTTTTGAAGAAAATCTTGAGTGACATCTTTAACTCTGAAAATGGCTGCAACCTGTCTACAGCTTAAGTGGTACTATTCAATATTGTTTATATAATAAACTTCATAAGTGCTGAATGCCTGTGTGCTATTTTAAATAACTAACCTGCACATTGTTCACTCTTCAAAGTGGTCTTAACTGCTATAATACCCCTAATTATCAATGCATAATTTGATTATCTCCCTCCCTTGTGTTTATCTGTAAAATCTACTTGTTGCTAGCTAGTTAAGGACAGTCATTTTTTACTAGGCTTTTTTTTAAGTGACCATGTTTATACAGAGACTTTTTTTTTTTTTTTTTTTTTTTTGGAACATATGTCTCCTTGTTTTGAATTTAAAATGTTGTGTAAATGTCTTTCAAAATTGTTTTAATATATTGCTTACAGCTGATTTTTTTTTTCAATCTTGTTTTCACCAGCCACTTTTCTGGTAATGGTAAACTCTACATAGCACCAAGTGTAAGTGCATACTTTACAAAAACTTCTCCAAACCATAGTTTTGTGCCTTCCAGTAGCAAATATCACTGTTGTTGGCCAACAGAAATATGTTGTTAAATATTGATTGTACCAAAAGACTATGTAATAGTATAAAATCTGTAGGGATGTTGTATTTAGAGACTACAATATTTGGAAATTTCCCTGTTGTCTGTACTAGATCTCCATTTCTCACTTGCTATATCCTGTATGCTTACAATTTTTTAATTGAGGTATAGGCATGATGATATTTTTGTTAATACAGTAAGCTATTTTTATGTTATATGCAGGTGAGAACAAGCATGGAAGAGTGCTTAATAACTCGATCTTTTCTTTTCTAAGATTCATTAACATTAAATTATTTCTGGCCAGAGTTTAAAAAGAATATCTGAAATTGTTGAAGCCCTTAAAGTAGAAACTCAAAGAAATGACTTAGACTTCCTGTTGACTGTTTTTACAGGTTTCCTCAATAATAAAACATCTTTTTTGTTATGGTAGGAATACCATAAAAATATGTATGGTCCTAACGCATCCTGTTTTGAGTTCTGTACTACTATACAGTACCACTTTGAAGTTAGTTAAAGTCAAGAACATATTACTACATCATTCTTAACCAGCATATTTTGTGGTTTGTTTTTTTTCAAATTGCCACTTCTGTGTAAAATTTACTTCTCAAATATTCCATTGAGGGTGCTATATAAGCATACAGTTAAAGAATAAATCTCCCTAAAGAACAAATTTCTAGTCTGAAACTTACTAAGCATTCATAAAGTGTGTTGGCAATGCCAAGAACGTAAGGGCGGACGGAAGTGCAGTTTCTCACTGTAACTGAGAACACTTAGCAAGAAGTGTCCTGAGTTGTAAGGATCCCCTGAACCAAACAAGTTTACAATTTGGTTCTTAAAGGGAGGGAAAACTAGCAGCTAGCTGGGAGCCTGCAGCCAGTTTCCCCTAGCAATGTCCTCTCCTTTCTCTCAACCCGCCCCTGTTTCAGAATGAGTGGGGGGAGGGGAGGAAACACAACATGTTCTAGGAGATCCCCAGTCAGTGCTGGTGGGTGGGGTGGATGTATTGGACTCTTCCTTCCCTCCCTTCAGTAGGGGCTGAAAACCCCCTAGACCAAACGCTCTCTGTTCTTTTTTTACCCCTTCCCACTCTGCACTGCCTCCCAGCCTCAAACTTTTTTCAGACAAGTTACAGAAGATGCTATTTTGAAACCTTTTCATCTGCCCCTCTTGCAATGAGGGATCAGTTTTTTTGCCAGATTGGCCACTTAAAAAAAAAAAAGTGGTCTGCAACTTTGCACTTAGCTGTGCCCAAACACCTTCTGGGGCCAGATCAGGCAAAATCTGAAAATTTTTTGGTGGGGGATCTGAAGGTGTATGGTAACGTAGGGGATAGTGACCACCTAGTGAACCCTATCATTATCTGGAGAAAAGTGGGGAAGGTAACTAGTAGAGCAGAAGTGCTAGACTTCAGGAAGGCTAACTTTGATATGCTCAGGAGGTTGGTTAGTTAGTTAGGGAGGGACTGACTGGTAAAAGCCTTGGAGAGATTGGAGTCCAGGAAGGGTGAGCATTTCTCAAGGGACTAATCCTGCAGGCACAGAAAAGGACCATCCCAGTACACACAAAAAGGGGCAAAAAAGCAAAGAAACCCTCTTGGTGGAACAGGGAAATCCAGGAGAGGCTGGAGGGGGGGAAAAAAAGCAGCCTACAAGCTATGGAAGTAGGGGGCTGCCACCAAGGAGGAGTATACCTGCCTGTTTCAAACTTGTAATGAAACATGGCAGGGGGTTGGACTTGGTGATCTGCTCAAGTTCCTTCTGACCCTACCAACTATGAAATCTTGATGTCAGTATTCAAGATACCCTGGTTCTTTCTCTGACTAATACTTCTCAGGGTATCCTTTCTCAAGCTCCAATACATAAATTCCAAGTGCCCTAGATGATCCTTCTTTGTAAGCAGATGGTGGTAGTAGCCATTATGGGCAATATCACTCTGTCCAGTTCAGCTCTCTGTCCATAGGTAATCACTTCTATAACGAAATCGCATAAAATGGTGGTACTCTTATTAAAATCAATTAATCTTGTTGATCACCGGAGAAATCCTTATGATTACAGCTGCCTCCTGCTCTTTAGCAGCTGTAATCATGACTAAGGTTTTTCCTTTTAAGTATGTGATCTAAGAACATTCAAACTTGTCACTTGCACATTTTCTAATTGATAATGGTAATATTAATGAGTTTATATTTGCAATGTATTGCCACATCTTTTCAGGAGAGTCTGACTGGTTAGTGTGGTAGGATACTTAAGGTGCCTGCCACTAAGGGCTGGAGCAGCCTGCAGGAGCAAGCCAGCACTAACTGGAATCGGCTGACCCAGGGAGCCTGCAGGTCATGGGCAACTGGTACCACTGTAGTCATGTCCCTCTCTTTTTCCCCCCCCCTCCCAAATGACGAGTCAGCAACTGGGGAGGGACCCACAGCAGATCCCAGTGACTTGTGGGGGAGGGGTATCCCACTCCCCAGCTGCTACTTGCAGGGGGAGCACCAGTACTCCTGCCTACCCCACCCACCCACCCATTGCCTACGCGGCAAGTACGACTGCTCAGGCAGTGCACACGTGCCCCCATGCACCCACTACACATTGCCACTGCTGCAGGTGGTGCTAGTGCTGAGTATTGGAATCATTGGACTAGTGGAGGGCCAGGCTCAAGCAAAGCCCAAACCCTAAAGACAGAGTTTGCAGTAACTTCTTGGGGACTGCTAGGTGAACGTCTATGGGGCCAGTGCAGAGAGAACCTCTGAAGCAGTTTGGAGGTTTGGGAAGAAACTAAAGTGGTGAGGGAGATTCCTAGAGACCCAGGGAGGGGTCCAGACCCCAGAAGAGTGGAGCTGATTATTGAGAGTTCTGGCTGAGCCCAGAGCAAGGGGGCTGTGTGTATAGAACCTATTGAAAGGCCCAGGTGAGCCCAAAAAGAGGGGTTATGTCTATGGGGACCTACTGTGGGGTCCAGGTGAGCCCAGAAAGAGGGACCAAGTATGTGGGACCTGATGAGGGGTCAGGGGCCTGGGCCTAAAGAGAAGCTAAGCATGTGGGACCTGTTTAGGGATGCTGTGTGGGAGCCCAGAGAGACTAGGGGTGGAGAAAGCTGGGGCCAAAGGGCCTGAAAGTGAGACTGAGCTAGGGCCAGGGAGTCTAGAGGTATGTAGCCCATGAGGGGCAAGGAATGAGGCTGGAAGTCCATGGCCCAGGAGGGGCATGTAACATCAGGATTGCCAGGGCAGGTCTGTCCTGAGCATGACCAAAAACTGCACCCTACTGAGGCTTGGGGTGACAGTGGTAGGGCTGCTAGTGGTGGGGTAGCCCCTCGAAAGTGCCAGTGATGGCAAACTCCAGGAAAGGGTGAATATGGGGCACCCAAAAATCTCAGCCCCCACTGCCTAGTGAGTTACCCTTTGGTGGGGTAAGGTTAAGAGAGCACACCTTGATAGAAAAGCATTGAGAGGAGGCTTCTAGTGGTACTAGAGTACAAGAGGGGGTTGGGTGGAGGGAATATAGCCAGGGAAGTTACCAGCAAGGCCAGAGCACCTATGGGCCTAGGGCCAAGTGAGGGGTGTCTTGGAGTCCAGAAGAAAGTCTGAGGGGGCTTGAGTCCACAGAAGGAAGTTGTTAGTAGAGCAAGTGAGCCCATGGGTGAGTAAAGGCTGTCAGCAAGAGACTGACCCATAGAATCTCAACTGGCGTGTGGGACCAGTCCCCAACAGGATCAAAAGGTCTAGGAAGGACTACTGCAGAGACTGCGTGAGCCTGGAGATCTCAACTGGCCTGAGGTGGGGACAGGGTCTTGGAATGAATGGGCTGAAGGTCCATAGTTTCATAGTAGCTAGGGTCAGGAGGGACCTGAACAGATCATCTAGCCTGACCCCCTTGCCACAGGCAGGAATGAAAGCTAGGTTCACCCCAAACAGGTGATCATTTAACCTCTTTTTTAATTTACCCACAGTAGGGGTGAGGACCACTTCCCTAGGAATTTGGTTCCAGGTTCTGGCCACACAAACTGTAAAATATTGACTCCAGATCTCTAACCTAAGCCTATTCTCCATCAACTTATTACCATTGTTCCTCATCACCCCAGGTGGTGCTGGGGAGAAAAGGGCTCTACCTATTTGCCATTGATTTCCCCTGATGAGTTTGTAGGCAGCCACCAAGTACCCCCTCAGCCTCCTCTTGCTGAGGCTGAACAGGTTCAGGTCCCTTGGTCTCTCTTCATAGGGCCTGTCCTGCTGCCCTCTCACCAAGTGGGTGGCCCTCCTCTGAACTCTCTCCAGGCTGGCCATATCCTTTTTAAAGTGTGGCGCTCAGTACTGGAAGCAGTACTCCAATTGTGGCCTGACCAATGTCGCATAGAAGGAGGGTATCACCTCTCTGGACCAGCTTGAGATGCAAGGTATGGCTGACCTAGCTGGCTACAGTCTGGCATTGGTGGCTCATGCTCATCTTGGAGTCAATAATGACTCCAAGATCCCTTTCCACCTCTATGCTTTCAAGAAGGAAACTCATCAGCCTGTGTGTATACTGTGGATTCCTTCTTCCAAAGTGCAGCACCCTGCATTTATCTACATTGAACCCCATCCTATTCTCATCTGCCTACTTCTGTAGTCCGTCTAAATCTATTTGCAGCCTCTATCTCCCTTCAAGTGTGCTCACCTCACCCCACATATTAGTGTCATCAGCAAACTTGGACAATGTGCTTTCAACCTCCTCGCCCAAGTCGCTGATGAAGATGTTAAACAGTGAGGGCCCAAGGACTGAGCCCTAGGGGACCCCACTGCTCACATCTTACCAGGTTGAGTATGACCCATCTACCACTACTCTCTGGGTGCACCCCATTATCCAGTTTTTTACCCATCCAACTGTGCAGGCATCAATGCCACAGTCACTTTGTTTCTCACCCCATTCTCATTAATAAACTGTGTCAAAGGCCTTCCTAAAGTCTAGTACGATTCTGTCCACAGTGACGCCATCATCCAAAGATTTAGTTACCTGGTCATAAAAGGCAATCAGGTTGGTCAGGCAGGACCTGCCTTTGATGAACCTATGCTAATTGCCCCTGAGCATGATCTCCCCTGCTGGCCCCCCACAGATGTTCTCCTTGATGATTTTCTCCAAGACCTTCCCGAGGACCAAGCTGAGGCTTATGGGTCTATAGTTACTTGGGTCCTCCTTCCTGCCTTTCTTAAAAATGGGGACTACACTAGCTAGTTTCCAATCCCCCGGCATCTGGCCAGATGACCATGAATGCCCATGGTCCATGTGTGGCTACGGCCTCAGAGGAAGGGGATCAAGGATATTGGAGCCCTGCATGACGATAGCTAAAGTAGGGCCATCCAAGTTTAGGAGGGCCCAAAAAAGAAGGTAAGAAAAAGAGCCCTGAGGCTGAGTGAGCCCAGCAGAAAGAACAGGAGCCTGAGACTGAACGTGGGTCCTCACAGGGAGAACTGGATGCCTAAAGCAAGATTGGGACCATATGGGTCCAGAGACCCAGTAAAGGGCTGGGGAAGAGTGGGACTGAGAGAGACCAAGGGGCCTGACAGCCCAGAGAAGGGCTAAGGGAGAGACCTTGGGGTCTGGTAGACCAGGGTGGGGCTTTGTGTATAATGAGAGAACGTCAATGAGGATGCCATCTGCAAGGCTTTGGGCATGGTGTAGGGGTGGAATGGATCCACACAATTAGCCCATAAGGCTTGGACCACAAACAGCTGGTGGCCATTCAATTAAAACCAGGGCATACTCTCATATTTTAGTGGCAATTAAAGAAGGTGAGGGGAGGGCACACTACCCATATAGCAGGGTAAAGGTAATTTTTTTTGGTCTTCAGGGGCTTTCCAGCCACCACTGGAGATGGTAATCTATGACAGTTATAAATACAGTTTAATAGTTCTCCCAATAAGTAAGATAATTATTTTTTTCAACCCCAACACAGAGACAGAATAAGAAGGAAAAGAAAAGGTAGAAGCTCTTGTTAGAAGTGCTCATTTAAATTTTAAAAAATGGGTTTAGTGGCACAACTCCCTAGTGTAACGCAATTCTTTGGTACACAAATACTTTATCCTACTTATTCCTATCAGGAAAGGGAATATTTGCACCCAGACAAATAATTTTTTATACTGCTATAAACTAGTAGCATAACTAGGGTGGGGTGACTGGGACAATTGTTCCAGGAGCTAATTTGGGGAGGGTGAAAAACAGCTGTTACAGGCAGCCACATGATTGTACCAGTAGTGTGATGCCAACTGAAAGTCAACACTAGGCCTGTGCCCTGCATGCCCAACTAGATCACTGCACTACTACTATAAATACTCCCACCTGAGTTTTAGTAGTCTCACTTTCATCTAAAATTATTCAAAATAGTTATGAAGTTAGAACTTTCAGCTGCCAGGAAGGCCTCTATCAGGGTGCTGGAGGTGTCGCACCTTGAGAGCCTTAATTTCCACAGACTCCTAGGGCGAGAACGAATGCTCTCTAACTAATTTCTTTTTCCCGCACTAGGCTTTGATTTCCCTT